>CM077649.1:2530000-3130000 GCA_039707465.1 Rhabdophis nuchalis
AGATTTATTTGTTCTTGTATTTCATTTTCTTCATCTTCTGAAAGCTTTCCAAATGTTCCCAAAAGTCGGCTGCCTACTTGCAAAATATCACCAACACGTCCTTGGTGAGCAGTTAATTCCATCATAAAACCCTTGGAAAATCATTATAACAACGATTACCAACAGAAAACAAAATACTCATATGTATATTTTACATATTATGTTAAATTTCCAATTTTTATCGAATAAACCAGTTTTTAGAAATTAACTATGTGATTCAAGTGTTTTGTAAAAAGGAAACCAATGAAAATAAAAATATTATTCAAATGTTACATTTTTAGTGCCATACTGTAACCATAGAAAAAACAATTATCGGGTGGTGAAGGTTTTGTGTTGATTATTGAAATAGAAACATTGTTCATTCCTACCTCATGAATGTGAAACTGCTCTTTAACTTCCTCTACGTCACTGGAGAGCTCTCCTTGCGCTTGCAATGAATCTTCAGCAGACAGAAGCCACGAGAGGACTTCTTCTAACTCAGTCTGGTAGCTTTCTAAGTCTGTTTCTGAACCCATGGGCGAGGTTGCAAATGACTTCTGTTCTTGACTTTCAAAATGCTGATAAATAAATTAAGGAAAAATTCACTAGTACACTTTCTTCTGGATTAATAAATGAAATGTAATGTTAATTTAATAATTAATAAATCATATGGCTTCAGTTTCACCTAAAATTAGATCTAATATACAGATATACAGATTTTTATTATTCTGTACAAAGGCATTGGAATTGGCATTGGTACAAAGCCATCTCATAAATATTAACAGAAAAATCAGACATTCTTCATGCACAGCTTTAGTTATAGGTATGTTTGGTTGAAATTAAAACTCAGATAGCTCAATTTGTATATTCATTTACACTTTAATTGCATGCAAAGCTACATTAATGCATACAGGAGATACTTGAAAAGTACACTTGAAAAGAATGTTGTGCAAATATTCATTTATTTCAGTAATACAACTTAAAAGGTGAAACTAATATATGAAATAGACTCATTACATGCAAAGCAAGATAGTTCAAGCTGTAATGTGTCATAATTGTAATGATTATGGCGTGCAGCTCATGAAAACCCCAATTTCCAATCTCAGAAAATTAGAATATTACATATAATCAATAAAACAAGGATTATACATAAAACAATATCGGACCTCTGAAAAGTATAAGCTTGCATATGTAGTCAGTACTTGGTTTGAGCCCCTTTTGCAGCCATCAGCCTGTGGCACTGCTGAGGTGTTATGGAAGACCAGGATGCTTCAATAGCTCTTCTGCACTGTTTGGTCTCATGTCTCTCATCTTTCTCTTGGCAATGCCCCATAGATTCTCTATGGGGTTCAGGTCAAGCGAGTTTGCTGGCCAATCAAGCACAGTAATCCCATGGTCATTGAACCAGGTTTTGGTGCTTTTTGGCAGTATGGGCAGGTCCTGCTGGAAAATGAAGTCAGTATTCCCATAAAGCTTGTCTGCAGAATGAAGTATGAAGTGCTCCAAAATCTCCTGGTAGATGGTTCCATTGTCCCTGGACTTAATAAAGCACAGTGGACCAAAACCAGCAGATGATATGGCTCTCCACATCAACACAGACTGTGGAAACTTCACATTGGACTTCAAGCATCTTGCAGTGTGTGCCTCTCCATTCTTCCTCCATACTCTGGGTCCTTGGTTTCCAAATGAGATGCAAAAGTTGCTCCCATCAGAAAAGAGGACTTTGGACCACTGAGCAACAGACCAGGTCTGTTTTTCTTTAGCCCAGGTAAGACGCTTCTGACGTTTGTTGTTCAGGAGCGGCTTGACAAGAGGAATACGACATTTGAAGCCCATGTCCAGGATCCGTCTGTGTGTGGTGGCTCTTGATGCACTGACTCCAGCCTCAGTCCACTCCTTGTGAAAGTCCCCAACACTTTTGAATGGCATTTTCCTGACAATCCTCTCCAGGCTGCAGTCATCCCTGCTGCTTCTGCACCTTTTTCTTCCACACTTTCCCCTTCCACATAACTTTCTATTAATGTGCTTTGATACAGCACTTTGGGAACATTATTATTATTATTATTTACTTTATTCATAAAACATGAAACTCAGCCAATTGAACATTTAAAAATGCATATTATAAATACTATTGACTGGTGCTAATGGTTGATACAGTTTGCTGCCAGCATCCAAGGTATCAACCAAGTATCTTCGTAGAATATAGGATGTTCCAAGTAGCGCCGTTTTTTGCAGTTCCACTGGTGTTTGTTATTGCAAACGGCAGTTTGGGTTGCCAGTGGATTTTTGAATCTTCGCTTTCATGGCATTAGTTTGTAGTGCTTGTTCTTGAGTGGCCAGTATTAAACCTTCCGTTTCTTTCTTGATAGTTCCCATCTTAAGTCATGTCCATGTCAAGTTGTCATCACATTTTCCTTCAATGTTTTTCAAGAGCTGTCCATGCAAAGCCTTGGTCTTCCATCTATTTAATCTGTCATCCAGCTGTTTTTCCTTATATTCTGCCTTTGTTTCTGTTGTGTTTATGCTGTTCTCCATTTTTACAGCCTGCAGCAATTTTTCTGTGCTTTGGTTCACATAATCATTCAAAATGCATTTTTCTTCTTCTACAATTTGATGGATTTGCAATAGCCCCCTGCCCCCTATTTTTCTTGGCAGGTACAACCTGTCAATGTCACTTCGTGGATGTAAAGCATGGTATATATATTGCGTTTGCGCTTTGGTTCCAGTTGGTTTGCAGTTACATGCCCTGGTTCCCTGGCAGTAACAATTAAGCCCTGTAGCCCATTTTTTGACAGATGTCCAGGAGCCATAGCATCTGATGTGGTCCTTGTTGACCCGGAAGATCCAAAGTGGATTTTTGTTCATTTCTCCTAATCATTAGTGATGGTAGGTGCCTGGATTGGTTCTCAGTGCTGAGCCACTATTGATTCAAGGATGATAGTATCATAACTGTAGGAACCGCACTGGGTAGCTGTTCAGGCCCAGCCATAGCAGGAAAGAGGCCTACCTTCCTGTTTGATGGAAGGAAGGAAGGTTCAGGAATATTGGGGGGGGGGAGAGAAATGAGGCATGGTCAAACAACAGGAACGTTTATTCACAACTATTTACAATACCCTAGGATCATTACTGGCAAGGTTTCCCTGTCTGACAGCTGCTTATATACAGCTTTAAGGCGGGGATCCTTTTAGCAAGCAAGTTGCAACATTGTATCTATTTTCTAGACAGAATCCGGCCAGCTGCGTCTTAGCCAATCAGACGCAGCTGCCGGCTCCGTTCCGGAATGCGGTGACTCAGAGTTTACCAGACTTGCTGGCTCGGGCGTAGACCTGAGGACTTAACACTCCTTCCCCCATAGTCAGTGCGCATGTGTCCAGTCTCTCTGTCCATCAAAGTGTAAGCGCATGCGTATTCGTCCAAATAGGTGGGGCGATGTTGGACCCGCCCCAAACGCCTCAGTTGCTGTGGAGAGCTCGGCGAGGTAAGTAGTTCCTGGGGAAGCTCCTCCCTGGGGGGAGTGGAGCTTCCACTTACGTCACCGCGGCCTGCCCTCGGAGGTGGAGTCGGCGTGGCTGGTAGCGGCGATAATGGTAAGTCCGGGCGAGGGGGCGTGGCGACCGGGTTTGAGGTTCTTGAAGGTTGCTGGCAGGCAGCGGCTTGATAGGGAGGGCCTCCGAGAGGAGAGGCCCACAATTCCGTGTTGGCTTGAGTGGAGTAGTCCGGAGGTGTTCCGCACGGGGTGTCAGATGAGGAGAGGCCTGGACTGGCAAAGGCCTCTGAAGTTACAATCTGCGGTTCGGCTTGAACAGGCAACAACGGCCCAACAGTGGCCAACGGGCAGGAGCGGCCTGGTGTGGCGAAGGCCATCTCTGGCAGGTGGCGTCTTAGTTGATCCAGGTGGCGCTGCCACTCGCATCCATTGCGTAGGCCGACCATGTAAGAACAGGGGCCGGTTAAGTCCAAGACGGTTGCGGGAACCCATCTCGGCTCCCCTGAGAAGTTCCTTGCCCAGACTAGGTCCCCAGTTTTAAACAAGCGAGGGGAGGGGGCCTGCAGGTTGCTCCTCTGCACCCCGTCGTAATCGGGGTGCAGTCTGTCCAGGGTGGTCTGCAAGCGACGACCCATCAAGAGCTCCGCGGGGCTTTTCCCTGTGGCCAGGCAAGGTGTGACATGCTGAACCAAGAGGTATGCAGCCACCCTTGCCTGCCAGTCCCCTTTATCCAAACGGGCCAAGGCTTCCTTGGCCGAGCGGACAGCTTGTTCCGCGCATCCATTAGACGCTGGGTGATAAGGGGCAACCGGTGCGTGGCGGATCCCTTGGGTGGCCAGAAAGTCCAAGAAGGTGGAGGACTGAAATTGGGGTCCGTTGTCGGACACAATGACGTCCGGCAACCCGTATGTGGCGAACAGGCGGCGCAACACTCGCACGGTGCTCTCCGCTGTGGTGGAAGCCATGATAATCACCTCCACCCAGCGGGAGAACGCGTCCACCGCAACAAGGAAATTCTGGCCATGGAAGGGACCCGCGAAGTCCAAGTGAAGCCAGGACCACGGGCTCCTGGGAATGTCTCACTCCCTCGGTGGGGAGACCGGCGGGGCAGGGCGGGAAGATTGGCAGGTGGGGCAGGCGGCCACCCAATCCGCCACTTCAGCGTCCATGCCAGGCCACCAGACATAGCTCCGGGCCAATGCCTTCATGCGGACTATGCCTGGGTGATTGGCATGGAGCGACTGAAGGACCATGTGTCTCAGGGGGAAGGGAACGATGACCCGATCTCCCCAACACAAGCACCCACAATGGAGCAAGAGCTCCATTTGGCGTGACTTGTAAGGCCGAAACTCTTCGGCCACGCTGCCCGAAGGCCACCCCCTCAGCACCCAATGGCAAACCTGGGCCAGGACGGGGTCTGCGCGGGTGTGAGCGGCGACGGCGGATGAGGACAAGGGCAAGTCCAACTCCGCCACCGTCAGGACGGAGAGGGCAGGCACGGGGGCCGGATCCGTCCCCGGAAGAGGGCAGCGGCTTAGGGCATCGGCATGCCCTATCTGCTTGCCAGGACGGTATAGCAGCGTATAGTCATACGCTGCTAGGAACTCCGTCCAATGGGTCATCCTGGGAGAAAGGATGGGGGGGTCGGACGGTCACCGGTGAACAGCCCAAGGAGCGGCTTGTGGTCTGTGACGACTGAAAAGGTCCGCCCATAGAGGTAATTGTGAAACTTCTTAATCCCGGACACTACAGCCAAAGCCTCCTTGTCGATTTGGCTGTAGTTTCTCTCAGTTTGAGACATTGTCCGGGAGTAAAAAGAAATGGGGGCTTCTGAACCATCCGGAAGGACGTGGCTCAGGACAGCCCCCAGGCCGTAAGGGGAGGCATCGCATGCAAGCGTCAGAGGAAGCCTGTCATGGTACTGGACTAGTACCGCGTCTGACGTGAGCATGGCTTTGATAGCCGCGAACGCATGCGCTTTGCGGCTGCCCCAGCGCCAGGCCGCAGATCGGTCGAGCAACCGATGCAGCGGCTCGGCTAACGATGCCTTGTGGGGAATAAAAGGCGCGTAAAAATTCAAAAGGCCGAGGAATGCCTGCAGCTCCGTTTTGGAGGCAGGAGTGGGGGCCTTTTGGATGGCCTCCACCTTTGAGGGGGTTGGGTGAATTCCTTGGGCATCAATCATGAAGCCCAGGAATTCCACCCTCGGCGCAGCAAATGTGCATTTGCTGCGCTTCAATTTTAAACCCGCGCCCCTGAAAATTCTGAGGACCTTCCACAACGTCTTGCCGATTTCTGATATGCTGGAAGCAGCAATCAGGACATCGTCAAAGTACGGCACAACTCCAGGGAGCCCATGGAGCAGTCACTCCATGAGGCTCTGGAAGATCCCCAGGGCCACGGACACGCCGAATTGGAGGCGGCGACAGCGGAAAGCCCCACGGTGGGTGACGATAGTCTGCGCCTCCGCAGCCTTGTCATCCACCGGGAGCTGTTGGTAGGCCTGCGCCATATCCAGTTTCGAGAACACGCGTCCCTGCCCCAATGAGTGGAGCAGGTCCTGTACTACCGGAACCGGGTATGGGTTCGCCTGAAGCCCGAGGTTGATCGTCGACTTATAGTCGGCGCAGATCCTCACGGACCCGTGGGGCTTAATGGGGACCACAATCGGGGTCTCCCATTTCGCCTGATCGATGGGTTCGAGCACGCCCTGTGCCACTAATCGATCTAATTCCGCTTCAACCTTGGGCTTTAGTGCGAACGGCAGCCTGCGGGCCTTCAAGCGGACAGGAGCAACCTGAGGGTCTAGGTTCAGGGAAACTGGGATGCCCCTATACGTTCCTAGGCTGCCATCAAAGACGTCACCAAACTCTTTGAGTACGGCGTCTACCGGAGAACTGGCGGGCACGCTGTTCACTCCTTGGACTGACAGTCCCAAGGCTGGAAACCAGTCCAGTCCGATCAAGGCAGCTAGGGAATAGGCCACTACCAGGACGGGAAGGGACCCCTGGAAAGGGCCGTAGTCTACCCTAACCCTGTGCTGCCCTAGAATGGGAATGGCCGAGCCCTGATAATCTTTTAGGACAGTTGTCGCAGGGGTGAGGTCCTGCTTACCGAGTTTTGGGCACAACTTAGCTGTGTGCCCATGAAATGAGAGATCTAGAGGACCCAGAGTCTACTTCCATTTTGACTCCCACCCCCTCTACACAAACCACCGTGGTCAGTCTCGTACTCTCTGCCAGGTCGTAGTTCAGAGCTGGGGGCATCTCTGACAGCACAAAGCAGTCCGTCGGCTGTGGCTGGCGGCGTCTCGTCCGTTTCTGAGCCGCTTGTTGTCCGGTCGGAGAGGCTCTGGAGGCAGCGGCTGGAGCTGTCGCTGGGGCAGCGGCACGGCACACGGCCGCCAGGTGTCCTTTTCTGCCGCATTGACGGCATACGGATGCCTTGAAGGGGCAGTCGGGTCTCTGTTCAGCACCTCCGCAACCCAGGCAACCCCCGTCTTTTGCTGGGGCGTAAATGAGTGGTTGGGCTGGCGTCCAGTCACCCTCATGTATTCCCCTTGTTCCTCTTCGTACATCTCGTCTAGCGGGGCTATCTCATCCACCAAACAGGCTCGCGGTGTGGGGAAGAGAGGAGGGTGTGCACGGCCCATGTCAGACGTTGATATTTCTGACAATTCTGACACGCGGCCTTCTTCCACCGCTTGCTCTAGAGTCAACTCAGTTTTGGAGAGCAAGCGGCGTTTGAGGCGGATGTCTTTCACGCCACATACGAATTGTTCCAGCAGCGATTCCTCCAGGAAGGCTGCAGGGAATTCACACGGAATCGCGGTGGCTCTTAATTTTTGTAGGAATTCGGCCACCGATTGTTTTGGTTGTTGCACACATTGTCTGAATGCATAGCGGTGCGCTATGCGTGAGGTCACGGGTGCATAGTGTGCCCTCAGGCGGCCGAGGAGGTCGTCCCACGGAACTTCGTGCACAGCTGCTGGGGCTGCGATGGTCCGCGTGGTGGCGAACAATTCCGGGCCACCGCACTGGAGAAAAATGCTCAGCTTCCTGCCTGGTGCTAGCTCGCCGTAATCGTTTGCTATCAGGAAGCACTCAAAGCGAGCTAAGAAGGAAGCCCATTGCTCCTTCATCGGGTCAAATGGAGCGAACAGTGGCATTGTCGCCATGGTGAGGCTGTGGTGGGCGCTCTGCACTTGGACAGTCGACGCTTCATTCCCCGTTGTGTCTAGTGACAAGGCCTGAATCCCACCTTCATCGCCAGTGTTGGATTAGACAAAGGATTCCGACTCAGGCCTGGTCAAACAACAGGAACGTTTATTCACAACTATTTACAATACACTAGGATCGTTACTGGCAAGGTTTCCCTGTCTGACAGCTGCTTATATACAGCTCTAAGGCGGGGAACCTTTTAGCAAGCAAGCTGCAACATTGTATCTATTTTCTAGACAGAATCCGGCCAGCTGCGTCTTAGCCAATCAGACGCAGCTGCGGCTCCGTTCCGGAATGCGGTGACTCAGAGTTTACCAGACTTGCTGGCTCGGGCGTAGACCTGAGGACTTAACAGTAGGAAGGAAGGTTCAGGAATGGGGGGGGGGGAGAAATGAGGCCTACCTTCCTGTTTGATGGTAGGTGTCAGCCTTCGCTTTCCTGCATGCTTGGCTGCCATGGAAACGGGGAGGGTGGGGGATGTTGTTAGTAAGTGTGCTGGAGGAAGATGGGGCTAGGTGGTGATATCGCTAGGCTTAACGGTATCACATTCCATTCTGATGACCGCTCTGGACGTGTTACCCATCTGACACCGTGGAAGACACTGTATTGGACATTGGGGTGTGGGTCATGGGTTATGGGGGTTTGGCTTATGCTTTGATATGTATGCTTCGTGCCTAAAGTAGCCACTTCTGGCTTAACCTTTGCTGCTGTCTTTTCCTTATTCAGTAAAAGTAACCTTAATCATTTGAAATATGCTTAAGTGTGTTCTTTCTTGAATGGAGGTAGAAGCAAGCATGACAGAAAGCCAGAAGTCACTTCACACTTATCTCTGACTTAACAACTTCAGCAGTAAGTGTAATAAAACAATAAAACAGAAGACAAATGTCGGAGCCAAGGAAAGAAGAGCTGCTGGGCGCAACAGCACTCGACCAGGCATGCCTAACAGAGGAAACAAGGTCAGTAATGGAATTATTGGCTGATGTTACTCTGGACTCGAAACCCGAAGATACATCAGTTCGCCATCGCTGGTCCGAGGGAGTGGGGATGAAGGGAGCCGCCTCTGAAGAAATTGCCTCTGGGGTAACCACCACCCGACGCAGATGGGCCCACTCCCCCTCCTTGTGGGATCACTTGGGGGAAGAGAACCATTTAAGAGAGGCCGCTAGATCATTACTCCATCAAGCTGATGATATAAAGAGTTTAAGAGAACAAAAGTGGGGGAGGGACCCTACCCCCTCAGACTGGGAACAGAAGGACCTTGGGCGGAAGACCCCCCCCCCAGGCTAGGGAGAGAGAACAACCACTCCCACACGCTGAAACACCAAGGGAAAGCGGCCTAGGAGCTGTTCAACAGAGAGAACCAAGTCCCGCACCATATAGAAAGAGACTCCCCCCCCCCTGGGAATTAAGTTTGGAGGGAACTCTAAAGAGCTGGGATTTTTTCTACTGCAAGTCAGCAATTTCATGAAAGAATTTGCTTGCGATCTATCGAGTGATGAATCTAAGATAAGAATTGTTTCTCTGGTTCTGGAGGGGAGGGCAGCAGATTGGATAGTCTCGCTACATAATGATCACTCACCATTAATGAGAGACTTCGACAGATTTATGACCGCTCTAAGAAGACGGTTCGAAGACCCTCTCCTTCATAGAAAAGCAAGGCTTGAAATGAAAAATTTACGCCAGGGAAATAGACCAGTTCAGGACTATAGTCAACGTTTTCGTGAACTTGCAAGTTATATGAGGGGGTGGAGCATAGAAGCTCTTATTGATGAATATACTGAGGGCCTAAACCCGACTTTGTATCAAAGCTGTATTAACAGACATACGCCTGAAACCTAGAAGATTGGTTTGATCTAGCTGCTGATGTTGAGATAGATCTGCTGCGTAACAATGCGCTGTCTGAGATTGAAAGGGAAAGGAAGAAAGAATTCCCCCCCCCGCCCGTTTTTGGTCGTGATTACCAAAAGGGAATTAGAAAGGGAAAACCGACTTCTCCCCGATCAAATGCTTGCTTCCGCTGTGGAAGGGAAGGCCATTGGGTGAACAATTGCAAAGTGAAAGAAACACCCCGCCCGCAGCCGTCCATGGAAGTGAAAAAACGCACGAAAACCCCGAGCATGCGTATGAAGCAAGCGATGCGTGGAGCTGAGCCCCTGGACCTCACTACCGATCATCACCAGCAGAGGGAGCCGGACGACTGGGAGAAGGATACGGACTCAAATGACGAGAATTGGGTGAGTCCCCTCTCAGGGCCCCTTAATATTCCTTTGCATCTTTTGGCTCCCTCTAGTGGCCGCAATTGTAAAGTACTAGCTCTTTTAGATTCTGGTTGTTCACGATGTCTTATCAGCCAGGACTTAATGCAGCATATGGGTTTTCATCTAAAAAATCTAAAAGTTCCCATAGCTTTCTGCCAGATGGATGGTACCGTAGCAGGTGGTAACCCAGCACAGTTTGTAACAGAACCAATTCAGATGTCTATTGGCGGCCACCATCAGGAATTCATTAACTTTATTGTTGCCCCAATTGCTGATAACCCAGTCATATTGGGCCTGAATTGGGTGCGGAAATGGAACCCACTAATTGACTGGAAAGAAGGTTGGGTTCGCATTCCTTTACCTGTTCCACCTAACCCGGAAGCAGAACCCGCTCCACAATGCACCACCATACAATCTCTGGATGAACCTCTACCCATCCGGGAACCTGTAAACACAGGCCAGATTGTTCCCTTATTGGAAGTTATACCAGGGGAAGAAAAAATTCCTAAGGAATACTGGAATTTGAAAGACGTTTTCAGTCAAAAATCTTCTGATGAACTCCCCCCCCTACCACCATAATACAGACTGTTCTATTGATTTCCTCCCTGGGGTACAACTTCCCAAACCACGTATTTACTCCATGACACCTCGCGAAATGGTTGAACTTCGCAAATTTATTGATAAAAATTTGGAAAGGGGGGAAGAAGGAGGAGCCTCCCGAGCCGACACAACCGGGCTCCCTAAACTGCAGGGACCCGGCTGGAATTCACCTCCCCCGTGATTCCATAAGGAATCTAAGCCGCCCCGGAGAGGTGGTGATTAGGAGATAAATCTTCACTGGGTGCAGGGACCACGCAAGATCCCTGCCCGACACGAAGCAAAATCTCTGAAGGGAGACGAATCACATCCCCCCCCCCTTTCTGGAGGGTGGACCAAAGGCGAAGGAGAATCTTTGAAATAAGAAAGCAAAAATCTGCTGGAATACTTCGGGAAGGTACTTTATTTTGTCTCTGAAACACTCTGCTAAGAAACCTTTTTCTTTTACCAAAGCTTTGAAGTTAAAGATAAGCTGCAAACTTAAATTGAACTGTGAGATTCCTCAGGTTCACAGAATGTTTTGAAATGGCCGACTGAACTGATAATAGTTACTTACGTTTGCGCTTAAAAGGATTGGATTATGACTGACTTTTCTAATTCTTTTTTTTCTGCCTTTTTTATTTATTTCACTCAAAACTTTGAAACTTGGAGCACTTCCACAATCCTATAATTATTTGGACACTCTATTGCGCATCTTTAAACTTAAATAAGGACCATATCTTATCTTTTTTTTGTCTCTGTTTTCCTTCCAACAAAAAGGACTGAAACACTTTGAAACTATTTAAACTATTTCATACATCGTATCCCTCTTGGAAAAACAGTGGGTGGATATATATGAATAGATTTACTGGAAATATTGTCTAGAAACAAACTAACAGAGATAAACTAAGTGTTAACAAGGTAATTGGAGCTACTTTTTCCTAGTTTGCGGATTCACCAAAATACCTACGCACATAATAATAATAATAATCTTTATTGTCATTGTAAAAATTACAATGTACATAGATATATACACTGCAGAAAATCAGGAGCTTTTGGCTGAAATCTTGAGGGAATTGAGAGAATTTCGTGCAATACTCGACATTACACCAAGTGAAGAAATTGAACAGATTAGAGAAATTAAAGAAGAAAAGGGAAACGAGGCTGTTTGTGGACTGGATTTAACTGAAGACTAGGGAGAAGATCCAGGAGAGGAGATAAGATCAAGACCCCATCAGAAATTTGAATTTCAACCTGTCTGGCAAAAGGAAGGAAAAGGAGAATAAAAGATAGAGGAAATCACATCAGAGATACACTTGATATTTGAAAATAAATCAAATTTGAGGAAAAGAATTGGTCAGCACTATGATTGTACAGCTATACAGGATCACAATGTGCCAATGGAAGTTTATAAAGAACTTGAGAAGAGGAAAAAAAGTCGATGGAGAATGTGGACTTTAAAAGAGGCAAATTTAATTCATCCTTGGAGAGACAACGGCTGAAAAGAGGAACTTTTATCCCTTGATGAGTAATAATTAAGCTGGGTTTAAATTACCATCAAGGATTATTAATTAATTGATTGTTAGTAATAACTATAGATGCTTATAATAAGATTAGGTTTTTGATAATGATATATATTAGTTTATCTATAGATGGGGAATTGGGCTATTTAGATGGTTATAGAAAAATGATGTGTTAATGAATGATATATATCTGCTTATCTATAGATGGGGAGTTATGCTACTAAGATGGTTATAGAATACTCTTGGTAAAGGTTTTGTTAATGATATATATTTGTTTATCTATCGATGGGGAACTATGCTATTTAGATGGTTAAAGAAAGATTATGTGTTAGTGAATGATATATATTTGCTTATCTATAGATGGGGAATTATGCGATTAAGATGGTTATAGAATACTATCACTCTTGGTAAATGATCAATCAATTAACAGTTACATAAAATTTTAGATAATTATATGGAATCTATAGAGATATGAGGGGATTAAATAAGGGATATTAATAGTAAATAGGATTTAAAGATATTATTAAAGAAAAAATAGATTGAGGCTAAAATACTTGATAAGATTTGTGGTTACTGATATTGAATCACAGGATAAATTGTTAGATTTAAAATTAATAAAATGAGATAACCCATGAATAATAACCACTCCTGGAAGGCACAGAATTTATGGATACCCGATTAGGCCTTCTTATATTTAAATTTATTTAAATTTATTTATACTGTTTTTGGTTCTTTTTTGTTTGGTTTTATAAATAGAACGTTATTATACAATTAGGCTTTACTTAAAAGGGTATTAAAACAACTAGCAAGATTTGGGACTGAGACCTAAGAATTGTAATAATCGATATGAAAATTGAGCGATAAACCTTAAATCTGAAATTATAAATACCATCAACACAAAATAGAACTGGCTCCAAGGCCGAAATACACCAAGTAAATGAGATGAAGAGTGTGGAGTAGAGAGGTAAGGGAAGAAGAGAGAGAAAGGAGAGAGGGCAAAGAGGGGGAAGAGGAGAAGAGAAAGGCGGAGTGGAAAGGGGAGAGAGGAGAAGGAGAGAAGAAGGGGAAGTAGAGAAGGGGAGGACGTTAGAGGGAAGAAAGGAGGTAGGGAGGAGGAGGAGAAAGGGGGAAAGAAAATGATGGATAAGGCACAAATATGGTGTATGGAGAGCAGAAGAGCCCTCTGGGAGTTTTCTGGGTGTTGATGGTAAAATGAAATGATGGTAAAATGGAATGATGTAAACATTTAATAATATAATATGATGTTGGCTATGTAACAGTATATATGTTGTTATTTACTTTGAAAATCGAAAATAAAATAAAAATATCTATTTAAAAAAAAATTTGGAAAGGGGTTTCATTGAACCTGCTAGACCACAAGTAGCAGCATCTGTAATGTTTAGAGAGAAAAAAGATGGTTCTCTTTGTCTTGTAACGGACTACAGGTTCCTCAACACAATATGCGAGCACAACGTCTATCCCTTGCCTCTCATGAAGGACATGTTAGCTCATTTGGCCACAGGCAAAATCTTCATTAAACTTGATCTAAGGGAAGCTTATTACAGGATAAGAATTAAGGAAGGTGATGAGTGGAAGACTGCATTTAACTGCCCTTTAGGGTGCTTTCAATTTAAAGTGTTACCCTTTGGCCTGCAGGGGGCACCATCGGTTTTTATGCAACTGATCAACGAAGTATTGCATGAGCACCTGTACAAGGGCGTTATCGTTTATCTTGATGATATCGTCATATACACACAAACACATGAGGAACACGTAAAACTAGTCCGCTCTGTTTTGCATAAACTGAGAGCGGCCGAACTTTACGCTAAGCTTTCTAAGTGTGAATTTAATCAGGATAAAATAGACTACCTGGGATATCGTATCTCAGCGGAGGGTATTGAGATGGCCCCCGGAAAAGTCAAAGCTGTAACAGAGTGGGCCCCTCCTCATACCCGTAAACAGTTACAAAGTTTCTTGGGTTTTACTAACCTTTACCGCCAATTTATACCTTCTTTTGCTAGTATCGCTCTGCCTATCACAAACCTACTCAAAACCAACGGAGATAGCAAGCCTCGACCAAGTTCTCCCCTCAACTGTACGATGGAGTGCCAAGCCGCTTTTGAGAAATTGAAACGCTTATTTGCAGCTGAACCAGTGCTCAAACACCCAGATGTTAATGCCCCTTTCGTCATTCAAGCGGATGCTAGTGACGTGGCTGTTGGGGCTGTCTTATTACAATATAACCAACAGGGTCTACTACAACCCTGCGCTTACACCTCTCGTAAGTTATCCGATACCGAGAGAAGATGGGCGATCTGGGAGAAGGAGGCATTTGCGGTTCGTTGGGCACTCATGTCTTGGCGCCATTTTCTGGAAGGTGCCCCTCACCCATTTGAGGTATGGACTGATCACAAAAATTTGGAGTACCTGACGACGTCTCGTAAGCTATCTCCGAAGCAAGTGCGCTGGTCTCAATACTTCAATCGTTTCAATTTTACTCTAAAATACATCCCTGGAGGAAAGAATTTTATGGCTGACGCCTTGTCCAGACTGCCTCAATATGACACTTCTAAGCTTTCAGTTGTTCAACCTGTTCTTCTGCTGTATAGCATGGCCACCCCAGTTGTGACCAGGACTCATTCCGTTCTGCAGTCCGACCCACCACCTGAATTGATCTCTAGAATTAAGACGGAACTTCTTACAGACGAGTGGTACTCCGCCCACTCTGGGGATTGTACGTTGAGGGATAGTCTACCTTGGATTGGCTCCAAAATTTATGTCCCTGCAACGCTTCGACCTTTTGTCTTACAGAGGGCACATGATTCGAGATTAGCTGGTCATTTTGGATTTGTTAAGACTATGCATTTGATCAAACGCCAGTTCTGGTGGCCCTCACTGAAAAAGGACATTGAATCATATATCGCCAGTTGCCCAACATGTGCCGTTTCGAAACGTTCTCCTGGCAAACCTCACGGTCTCCTCCAATCTGTAGCGCGGCCGGAGGCTCCTTGGAAGGAGATATCTATGGACTTTAGTGTTGACCTTCCAAATAGCCAAGGTTTTACAGTTATATGGGTTGTTACAGATTTATTCTCCAAGCAAGTTCACTTTGTGCCTTGCTTGAAGATACCATCGGCTAAGACTTTGGCAAAACTGTTTCTGAGTCATATTTATCGCTTGCATGGCGTCCCGAAGCACATCATCTCTGATAGGAGTATTCAATTTACTTCAAAATTCTGGAAGGAATTTTTGACACTGATTGGCTCCGCCCAGGGCTTAAGCTCCTCCCACCATCCGCAGACTAATGGGGCTTGTGAAAGGGCTAACTCGGTTCTAGAGCCTTTCCCACCTCCCATAATGAATGGGTTGACAAATGCCACGTTAAGGCCCCGAAGTTACTGAGACAATTTTATGCCAAGTATCCTAACAAGCCTTGACCTCTATTTTTCTTCTCTGTGTGTGTTGTTATGTGTTCTTGTCGTTTTCGTCTGTTTTACAGGGTTGAACACTGTTCTTCTGGAGGAGGGCCGGATGTCAGCCTTCGCTTTCCTCCATGCTTGGCTGCCATGGAAACGGGGAGGGTGGGGGGATGTTGTTAGTAAGTGTGCTGGAGGAAGATGGGGCTAGGTGGTGATATTGCTAGGCTTAACGGTATCACATTCCATTCTGATGACCGCTGTGGACGTGTTGCCCACCTGACAAGGTGGAAGATATTGCATTGGACATTGTCTGGGGATCAGGGGTTATTGGGGTTTGGCTTATGCTTTGATATGTATGCTTCGTGCCTAAAGTAGCCACTTCTGGCTTAACCTTTGCTGCTGTCTTTTCCTTATTCAGTAAAAGTAACCTTAATCATTTGAAATATGCTTAAGTGTGTTCTTTCTTGAATGGAGGTAGAAGCAAGCATGACAGTAGGAAGGAAGGTTCAGGAATATGAGGCCAACCTTCCTGTTTGATGGTAGGAAGAAAGGTTCAGGAATATTGGGGTGGGGGAGAGAAATGAGGCCTACCTTCCTGTTTGATGGTAGGAAGGAAGGTTCAGGAATATGAGGCCTACTTTCCTGTTTGATGGTAGGAAGAAAGGTTCAGGAATATTGGGGGGGGGGGAGAAATGAGGCCTACCTTCCTGTTTGATGGTAGGAAGGAAGGTTCAGGAATATTGGGAGTGGGGAGAAATGAGGCCTACCTTCCTGTTTGATGGTAGGAAGGAAGGTTCAGGAATATTGGGGGGGGGAGAAATGAGGCCTACCATCCTGTTTGATGGTAGGAAGGAAGGTTCAGGAATATTGGGGGGGGGGAGAAATGAGGCCTACCTTCCTGTTTGATGGTAGGAAGGAAGGTTCAGGAATATTGGGGCGGGGGAGAAATGAGGCCTACCTTCCTGTTTGATGGTAGGAAGGAAGGTTCAGGAATATTGGGAGGGGGGAAAATGAGGCCTACCTTCCTGTTTGATACAAGGAAGGACGGTTCAGGAATATTGGGGGGGGGAGAAATGAGGCCTACCTTCCTGTTTGATGGTAGGAAGGAAGGTTCAGAAATATTGGGAGTGGGGAGAAATGAGGCCTACCTTCCTGTTTGATGGTAGGAAGGAAGGTTCAGGAATATTGGGGGGAGGAGAAATGAGGCCTACCTTCCTGTTTGATGGTAGGAAGGAAGGTTCAGGAATATTGGGGGGAGGAGAAATGAGGCCTACCTTCCTGTTTGATGGTAGGAAGGAAGGTTCAGGAATATTGGGAGTGGGGAGAAATGAGGCCTACCTTCCTGTTTGATGGTAGGAAGGAAGGTTCAGGAATATGAGGCCAACCTTCCTGTTTGATGGTAGGAAGAAAGGTTCAGGAATATTGGGGTGGGGGAGAGAAATGAGGCCTACCTTCCTGTTTGATGGTAGGAAGGAAGGTTCAGGAATATGAGGCCTACCTTCCTGTTTGATGGTAGGAAGAAAGGTTCAGGAATATTGGGGGGGGGGAGAAATGAGGCCTACCTTCCTGTTTGATGGTAGGAAGGAAGGTTCAGGAATATTGGGAGTGGGGAGAAATGAGGCCTACCTTCCTGTTTGATGGTAGGAAGGAAGGTTCAGGAATATTGGGAGTGGGGAGAAATGAGGCCTACCTTCCTGTTTGATGGTAGGAAGGAAGGTTCAGGAATATTGGGGGGGGGGGAGAAATGAGGCCTACCATCCTGTTTGATGGTAGGAAGGAAGGTTCAGGAATATTGGGGGGGGGGAGAAATGAGGCCTACCTTCCTGTTTGATGGTAGGAAGGAAGGTTCAGGAATATTGGGGCGGGGGAGAAATGAGGCCTACCTTCCTGTTTGATGGTAGGAAGGAAGGTTCAGGAATATTGGGAGGGGGGAAAATGAGGCCTACCTTCCTGTTTGATACAAGGAAGGACGGTTCACGAATATTGGGGGGGGGAGAAATGAGGCCTACCTTCCTGTTTGATGGTAGGAAGGAAGGTTCAGAAATATTGGGAGTGGGGAGAAATGAGGCCTACCTTCCTGTTTGATGGTAGGAAGGAAGGTTCAGGAATATTGGGGGGGGGGGGAGAAATGAGGCCTACATTCCTGTTTGATGGTAGGAAGGAAGGTTCAGGAATATTGGGGGGAGGAGAAATGAGGCCTACCTTCCTGTTTGATGGTAGGAAGGAAGGTTCAGGAATATTGGGGGGGGAGAAATGAGGCCTACCTTCCTGTTTGATGGTAGGAAGGAAGGTTCAGGAATATTGGGGGGGGGAGAAATGAGGCCTACCTTCCTGTTTGATGGTAGGAAGGAAGGTTCAGGAATATCGGGGGGGGGGGAAATGAGGCCTACCTTCATTATTATTATTATTATTATTATTATTATTATTATTATTATTATTATTATTATTATTATTATTATTATTATTATTATTATTATTATTATTATTATTATTATTATTATTATTATTATTATTATTAAAAAATTTATACCGCCCTTCTCTCTTCCGGGACTCAGAGCTGTGTACAGGCACTAATAAAAGGCAATAAAACATCCAACTTCTTTTGCAATTTTGTGGCTTTCCCTCCTTATGGAGGGTGTCAATGATGGTTTTCTGCACAACTGTCAGGTCAGCAGTCTTTCCCATGACTGTGATTCCTACTGAACCAGACTGAGAGACCATTTAAAGGCTCAGGAACCCTTTGCAGGTGTTATGGCTTAATTAGCTGATTAGAGTGGGACACTTTGAGCCTAGAATTTTGCACCTTTTCACAATATTCTAATTTTCTTAGATTGTGGATTTGGGGTTTTCATGACCTGTAAGCCATAATCATCACAATTATGACAAATCACAGCTTGAACTATCTTGCTTTGCATGTAATGAGTCTATCTCATATATCAGTTTCACCTTTTAATTCAGCAGGATATTCTAATTTTTCGAGTTTCACCTGTATAAACATTGTAAATATTTATAAACATTGTAAATATTTATAAAAGTAGAGTTGTAAGTTAAAATACTTCCTCCATTTTTTATATTTTGGTATAACCTAAAACAGTGATGGTGAACCCTTTTTGGCTTGTGTGCCAAAAGTGGGGGGAGTGCAGGGGGGTCGTGCACAGGCATGCTACATATGCACATGCTACCCCCCTCTGCATGTATATGTGCGTGACCAGTGTTCCCTTTGTTTTTGGTGAGCTTTTTTCACCCTCCCAGGCTCCAGAGGCTTTCTAGGAGCCTGGGAAGGGCGAAAACAGTCTCACTCACTCCCCCCCACCCCGGAGGCCCTCTGGAGGCTTCAGGAGCTTCCCTGAAGCCTCCTGAGGGCGAAAAATGGCACTATGGCCAAACTGGGACTTTCGGTTTGGCTCTAGGGCTGTTTTTCGTCCTCTGGAGCCTTCAGCAGGGAAGCCTCCTGAAGCCTACGGAGGGTGAAAAATGGGCCTACGAGCAAACTAGAATTCCGTTCCTGAACTTTCAGTTTGCCGGTAGGGCTGTTTTTTGCGCTCTGGAGGCTTCCCTGAAGCCACGAAAAGAGCCTCAATAGAAGGCTGAAGTCAGCTGGACAGCACGCGCATGCGCACTGGAGCTGACAGGGCAATGCCTCACATGCCGTTACAAATGGCTCCGTGTGCCACCTGTGTCTCACGTGCCATATGTTCGCCATTACGGACCTATAACATTATCTTTGCCAAGTATTAAATTAGAGATCAAATAAACTAGGGATTTTAAACAATGACATCTCCATATGATTATTGTAATGTCAGAATCATGCTTGTCTTTTAAAGGGAAGAGCAGTATTTTTTTTCCTTGTACTGAATATATCCACCTCAATGTATCCCTAATGAGTGGCAGATATAAAACTTCTCCAGGGTGTGCTGTTTCTGGAGAGCCGAAATGACCTCTCTGCTAAAGGGTTTCATTTTATGAGCAAGAGGTGGCTGCTGATAGTTATCATTGCATTTTAACTATTTTAATTCTCAAGGTGCTCTGGCACCCTGCCTGATTTGTAACTCTGGCTTGCAGGTCTTTTTAATCTAATGATTGATACTCAGGGCAGCTTTTTGCAAGCAAAGAAACTTTTTGTATTTTTGTATAGGATAATCCTTGACTTCCGACAGTTCATTTAGTGACCATTCAAAGTTACAATGGCACTAAAAAAAGTGACTCATGACTGTTTTTCACACTTATGACCATTGCAGCATCCCCAGTCATGAGAGGCCAGGAGAGGAGAGGAGAAGCACCCCTCGATGTGAGTGATGTCGAGTTGGCCATGCTCACCTAGTCATATGGCCACCCAGCGACATCTACCCAGCTGGTCATTAGGGCAGAGATAAAGGTAAAGGTTTCCCTAGCACATATATGTTAGTCATTCCTGACTCTAGAGAGTGGTGCTCATCTGCATTTCAAAGCCAAAGAGCCAGCACTGTCCGAAGATGTCTCCATGGTCATGTGGCTGGCATGACTAAATGCTGAAGGCTCACACAACACGGTTATCTTCCCACCAAGACGGTCCCCCTATTCTACTTGCATTTTTACATGCTTTCAAACTGCTAGGTTGGCAGAAGCTGGGACAAGTAACAGGAGCTCACTCTGTTATGCGGCACTAAGGATTCGAACCACCAAATGCATGATCTTTCTGATCAACAAGCTCACTGTCTTAGCCATTGAGAACGGGCAGAAAACCAGTTGTTAAATTATTTGTATCTCTGTATTGGAACATTGTTCTCCCAATAGCATAACAGGGAGCCAGATGTCTATTTTTTTTAAAAAGTAGATGAATTGGCAAAAATAAATTAATGGCAATTAATGTATTTGGCTAATCTCTGCATGCATATATATATTTATTCTATCTATCTATCTATCTATCTATCTATCTATCTATCTATCTATCTATCTATCATCTATCATCTATCATCTATCTATAAATTTTTCTTTTTCAATTTCAGGTAGCAAAAATGTACACATTCCAGGTAAATTTGCAACTTCCATAAATAAGTTTGTATGGTACCTTTAAACTGATCTGGAGTCTTCTTAATTTTCCCTACTGTAGGTTCCATATAATAGTTGTGAACTGATATGGGTCTAAAAAGATATATTTAGTAGTAACCCTGTCTCTTTTAAAATAATTCCTTCTATGTATAGAGACTTTTTAAATATAATTTTGCTTTTAAGTAGAATAAAATTTACTGCTAGTAATGGTCTATAATCCGTTGTTTAAGAATAAAAAATGTTACTTGAATCATTGACCTTATGGAGAAATGGGCATGGCAGATCATCCAAAAGTTTTGATATACTTTGAAGTCTAATATGTAAAAAAATTATACTAGCATTAATTCACTGAAGTGCAATTTGTCTTATTATTTCTTTTACAAAGCACAATATATACAAAATATGAAATAAAACAACTGATTTTGTTCCTCAGATACTTTCCTTCCCTCGTAAAGAATGATCACAGATTCATCAATATACAGGATAGTAATTATAAACTCTTACAAGTATAAGTGTACAATTTTTAAAGATAAATTTCAATTATTTTTAAATTAAACATATACTTTCCTAATTAGCTCTCATTCCCAAACCAAGTTTCTTACTTGTATTACTTTACCCTGTAGAATAAAGTATTACTCTTTTAATTCTTCTAAATTATTTCTATAACACAAAGTACTTTGATACCCCTTAAAAATTTGTTATGGTATACTAATTGGTATACTAATTGTTTTGGATAAAAGATTATGGCCCAGACATCATTGGCTACTTCTAGTCTGTCAACGCAAAGATCGATTGAGGATAGGGTCCAAAGGGAGAGGTCCAATTCATTTAAAGATCTGCAGGCCATGTTGCAGTCAATGCAAAAAGCCATGAAAAAAACCATGATGAAATGAAAAAAGAGATAAGAGGTAAGAAATGATACGGGAAAACTTAGAAGAAAAAAATGCAAAAGATGGATGATAAATTCGAATTTTTTCAATAATAAATTACCAAAAATGTAACAAAAGCTATAGTTGATGGAAGAGAGGATGGAGAGAGAAGAAAAAAGATTGGATGAAATGAGTGAGAAACTAATCCAAGCGAAAAAGGAGTTAGAGACTACAGTTATTTTTCTTGAATCGGAGAAAGTGGCGCATTATATAATGCTTCCAGAACATCAGAGAGGAGAAAGGAGAAGACTTGCTAGATATTATGGCAGAGCTAATAGTGAAATCACTTAGAACAGAAAAGGAGGAAATGCTAACAGAGATAGAGAAGAACTATAGAATACACACAAACTACATGAGGAGACACAATCTACTGAAAGAAGTACATGTTAAGTTCATGAAGAAATCGATGCGGGATTAAGTATTGCATAAGACAAGGGAGGATCCAATAGAATACAGAGGGAAACAACTGATAAAAAGCAAGTCCAAAAAGAGTCAGGGAGCTGAGAAGACCATATTAGTTCCTAACATCAATGTTGACCAAATATAACGTGAACTTTAGATGGCTGACACCGGAAGGTATATTAGTTACCTGGCGAGAAAAGAGGTACAGAGTGCACTTCTTGGATAAAACAGAGGAATTTTATAATCAACACTTCGGGAGTGAGGAAGAACCAGAAGAGAGAGAAAGAGTGGAAGAAAGGGTCCAAAAAATACCGGTAGTGGAAGGAAGGGAACTATGTTTTAGAAAGAAGGAAAAAGGACAAGAAGAAAGACCAGAGAGTAATGGGGAAAGGCCTTAAGAACCAAGAGAGACTAGAATAACAAGAATGACAAGATCGAGATATAAGATATGAACAGGAAAGTAAGATTCTATCATTGAACATCAATGGATTAAATTCTCCTGCAAAACAGAGAAAGGCGCTTCAAAAATTACAAAGCTACAATCTGGATATAATAGCGCTACAAGAAGTGCATATAAAAGAACAACCCAAACAGGTATTGGAATCCACCAAATTAGGGAAATTATTTGTATCATTGGCACAACAAAAAAAGAGAGGGGTAGCATTGTATATTAAAGAAACAATACAGGCTAATAAAGACAATATGTAAGAATAACGGCCAGATATCAAAATTGCAGCTGATGATAAATTGCGAGATGGCGAAGCGGCCAATGATGGCGGTGATGAGGACAGTGGTGGCAGCGGTGGCTCCGTCCATGCCAGCCGCAATCATATCCATCACTCCATTGACCCAGTCCATAGTATCACAAGGGGAGGGCACAAATGGTGCAGTATGGTGGCTCAGGCAAAGGTGGTGATACCAGAGGGGGCCACAACAAAGGAGCCCCCCCCACTCTAACTGCACCCACACCATCTACCAAGGCCATCTTCTGCTGGCATCAAAACCCATGCCAGCCACCTCAGCCACTCCCTGCTAATCCAGTCTATCACGTACATAAGCAAGGGGGGGGGGGGCAACCGGGATAATACCATGGAATGGGCAGCAGCAGTATCAGTGGCAGAAACCCCAGGCAGGGAGCCCTGCCACCACCACTGCCAATCACACTCACGCTGGCAGCCGAAGATGCTCTCCATTCTCCATTCACCGGCAACCACCCTGTTTCACTCACAACGTTCTGGCTACAAGGCAGGAAATTGCAGCTCAAGGGTACCCCTGACGTCCCAGGAAGTTCCCATAGCTGGACCTGGAACTGATGATGGAATAGGGTACCCCTGCATACCTGAGAAGGACAATCATCTCCCTGAAGCTCTCCTCAAATGTGACAGGACACCATCTTGGACATGCGCAGAGGGAAAATGCCTCATTGAGGTCTATGGAGGTAAGAATGTCTCCCTTGCAAAGGCAGGCGAGGATGGAGCACAGGGATTGCATGTTAAAGCATCTGTATGCTATATGCAAATTGAGCCTTTTTAAGTCCAATATCGCTCTCCACCTCCCACTCTCCCAAACTCTTGGGAACCAGGAACAGGATCGAATAAAATCCTGTTCCTTCATGACCTGCTGGAACTGATTCTATGGCTCTGATCTCCAAAAGGTGATGAGTCTCCGCCTCCATGAGGCCCTTTTTGAGGGAATTTTTTGGAGTGGGGCACTGAATGAAGTGGTGAGGGGAAAAGGAGGTATGGAGAGTGCATATCTCTCTCTCTGCCGGATTTTCTGATACCTCTGCTAATTGCTATCTCTGCTTGATAACCAACTGCTCATTGTGACTAACTGTGTTTGAAGAAGGAAGATTGTGGTTTGCGGACTGTAAGCAATTTGCTATTTGTTAAAGGACTTTGTCTTGACTAGCTAACAACCATCACTGCTTGTGAAGCAATAGTATAGTTTTACAATACTAGTAAAGCTATTTTATTTTACTAACAGTGTCTAGTTTACTATTTGTGTGTATACTAGCAATGTTTCTCTAGGTGCACATTCCGCTGCACAATTGTCTGTCTCCCAACGGAGATATCTCCTAACACTGGTTATGGGCTCAGTGTATCCTAGTTTATAGTGCAAGCTGCAGTGAATAGAGGAGTTGAGTTGCTACACACATTATAGTTTACAGACATCTGTTGAATAGTTTAGTTAATATCCCATAGAAGATGGCACAAGGCCAAGCTCCAAATTTATCACTGAATACACAGCTGGATGGGACAAACTACGTATCCTGGTCTGCAAAATGTAGCCTGCTTTTGCGCAGTGAAGGGCTATGGGACGTAGTGCAGAACCCACCAGACGTAGCTAACTGGGATGAAAATGATGATGAGGATGCCAAGAAGATAGCAGAGTTCCAGAGAAGGAATGAATGGGCTTTATGTGTTATTGGTCTTACTCTGGCTGACCAACAACTGGTTCATATCCGAGGTGAACAGTCTGCTTCAAAATGCTGGGACAATTTGAAGAGGCTGCATGTACGAGACTCTGTAGGTGCACATATCAACATTACCAGGAAATCTATTTAGAACTAAACTGAGCAAAGGTGGTGATATGTTAGCTCATCTGAACAATATGAAGCAAATGTTTCAAGAGCTTCATGAGAAGGAACTAATTTTCTCTGAACAGCACCAAGTATACATAGTCTTATCGTCGCTTGATGACAGCTACAACCAATTTGTAACATCTCTAGAGGTTATTCCCCAACAGGACGTCACACTGACCAGCATTACTACAAGACGTCTTGAGGAGTCAAGAAAAAGAGAAGACAGAAAACAGTTAAGGGAGAAGACACCAGACAATAGTGTTTTACCTAACTATGTAAATAATGTAAAAAGTTGTTATAATTGTGGGAAGTTGGGTCACATTGCCAGGTTTTGTAAAAAGCCAAGAACACAGAAAACTGTAAAAAATAGGAAAGATGATGTAAATGTGACTATGGCTACTAATGCACCATCTAACCACGATTTGTGGATTGTTGACAGTGGGGCTTCGATGTGAACTACTAGGAATAGAAATAATTTTGTTAAAATGACCACAACTAAACAACGTTTCTTTAGCTAATGGGTGGAGGTTAAAGGCATCTGGTGAAGGAAGAGCAAAATGTCCTTGTATAACTGACAAACTGCATATGTTGTATGTACCTAAGTTAAGGTATAATTTAATGTCAGTTAGGGTTTTGGTGAATCATGGTTAAAGAGGATAATTGTGTTATAGAGAAAGGATGTATCAAGGTTAATGCAAGGTTGCATGATGGTTTGTATGTTTTGCCTAATTCTAATGTGGTTAACTCTGTATGGGCCAATGTAAAACCTCATGATGAATGTATTAATCTAATGCACAGGAGGATGGGGCATATTAGCTTCAAACTACTGCAGGAAACAGTTAAATTGGCTGATGGTGTGAGGCTAAAGCAGGGGTCTCAAACTCAATTTACCTGGGGGCCGCTGGAGGCAGATTCTGGGTGAGGCTTGGGATTCCACAAAAAACGTTGTTAAAAAAATATCCTCAAATGTCATCAACAGTTAATGATCTCTCCAATACATGGACTGTCCTGAACACATGAATGTAACATTGACTGAAGATCATGAACAGTTCCTCAGAACATGGCTTCTCCAGCTTACTCCTTGCTGCCAGAGACTTGACAACGCTTCCTCTCACATATCTGAGCCAAATTTGGCTTGAGAGAGGAGGCACTTGAGACCCTCAGTATGGCTTGAAGATGATCATCAGTAAGTCTGGACCTGTACTTGGACTTATTAAAGTTCAGGGTGGAGAAGAACTTTTCGCACAAATATGTGCTCCCAAAATCTCTCTCTGCGCATGCGCGAAGGAAGATGGCGACTCCTTGAGCGCAGTATGGGTTTGAGAGCCTTCCTGGCCTTCATTTTCCATCTAAGGGGGCTGGTCCAGCAAGCAATTCACCCCGCCACCATGATGGGACTATTCTGGCCCCGCGAGGTGCCATGGGGGCGGTGGGGCGATGTGAAGACCCGTGGAGCGGCGGAATGAGGCCGACGGATCGGCGCGGCCTGCCCGGCCCCGGAAGATACCGCGAGCCCCAGTGTCCATCTATGGGGCTGGCGCAGCAGGTGACCGCGGAGCCTCGGGAGACACCGCCAGCCCTAGTGTCCATCTGCGGGGCTGACGCAGCAGGCGACCGCGGAGTTGCGGAGTGAGTCCAATGCGGCCAGTGCGGCCTGCCCGGCCTTGGAAGATACCGCCAGCCCCAGTGTCCATCTGTGAGGCTGGCGCAGCAGGTGACCGCGGAGCCTCGGGAGACACCGCCAGCCTCAATATCCATCTCTGGGGGCTGGCGCAGTAGGCCAGCCCCCGGGGTCCATCTAAGGGGGGCTGGCCCAGCATGCGACTCGCCCGCCACCACACCGAGACCACTCTGGCTCCGCGGGCTCAGCGGGCTCAGCGGGCGTAGTGGGCAATCTGAAGGCCCACACGGAGCTGCTGAGAGAGGCTGGCGAGGCCTGAGAGAAACCAGGCCAAGGTAGGAGGAAGTTGTGTGGGGGCGAACGACACCAGCAAGCCGCGGGTGATCCGACCGACCACTTGGCACCTACTCAGAGGAGGTTGAGCCAAGCGGCGGAGGGGTTGACCGGATAGCGAAGAGGCAAGGTCGCACCGGGTCAAGTGAAGTACCATCCAGCCGCGCGCCATACCACTCGGCCGCGCGGCACCCACCCGGACCGTATGAAGGACATGAGGTGAAGATGGGCCGAGGCGGTGATCCATTTGGGCCGCGCAACATATCATCTAACCGCGCGGTGAATCCAGCCAGCCGAACTGAATCTGAACTGTCTGGACAATCTCCACCGCATGGTGACATGATTCTTCATTCTACCCCTCCTCCCACTCTCCCACTCCATCTGACAGACGTCCCCTACCTTACTTTATCTAAACCATTACCTCTCTGAACTCTAACTATATCTTGCTGTAAATATCTAGGCGATTTCCCCCCCACCCCTTATGGCCATTATGGGCTTCTTGCAATGACCAATCACCCAATCTGTACTCAAGGATTGATCTCCTCTCCCTGCGGGAGTCACCCCTCTCACAGGTCTGGCCCTCAGGTTTAACAAGGGCCCACCTCAATGAGGGATGGATTAATCCAGAGAGGTGGGTGAAGCGCGGACTCAGGGGGTTTTTAAGCAAATTTTTAATTTGGCTTTTAGGGGGTCCCAGGGTGGGGGGAGGATTTATTCAGTCAGAGGGGGTTCAAGATACAGGGCCGGCCGGCGGAAGTAGGATAAAGGATGGGTCCATTAAGGAGGGTGGAATGGGGGTCATCCCTGCTGAGGGCTTTCCCATTCGATCAGTCTTGGGGAGGGACAGGGGCAGCGGGAGACAGGATGTCCATGGTGGGTCGGGGGACCGTGGCCACTGGTTACGAGTGGTCACTTGCCCCAACCCCCTGTGCTCCGCTCATGGGCTAGGCAGTCAGGGACCACAGAGCCGGGGCCCCAGGCTGATGTTCTGCAACGCCAGGTCCGTGGTGAACAAAGCCCCCCTCATTAATGACCTTGTGTCAGAGGGGGACCCGGACCTGTTGGGAATTACGGAGACCTGGTTGGGCCCCGAGGGGGATTTACCCCTCGTGGAAATGTGCCCACCAGGCTACCATGCATTTCATCAGCCTCGGGCCCTAGGCAGGGGTGGGGGAGGGTTATCGTTAAGGAAGGTCTTGAGCCAAGGGAGACCACTGTGTCTCAGACGACCGGTTGTGAGTCCCTCTACGTGAAGTGGGGCCTAGGGAGGCAGTTGGACTTGTTGATTGTATACCTGGCTCCCCGCTATTTAACAGCAGCCCTGCCCAAGCTGCTCGAGGTGATCGCCGAGATGGCGGTGGAGACACCCAGACTGGTAGTCATGGGGGACTTTAACCTGCCATCGGCGGGCGAAACATCCGAGCCAGCTCGGGAATTCATGGCTTCCATGACGGCCATGGACCTGACCCAAGTAGTTCAGGGCCCCACTCACGAGGGGACACACACGCTGGATCTGATTTTTGTCTCTGGGCAGTGGAGAAGTGATCTCGGAATAGGGGATTTAGCCATCTTACACTGGTCATGGACAGATCACTCTCTCCTTCGGATGGACTTTACAACCATCACATCCCACTGTGGGGAGGCGGAACCAGAGATTTCGAGATGGTTCTGCCCCAGGCGCCTGATGGACCCTGAAAGGTTCCAGAGGGAGCTTGGGCCAATACCTGTGTCCTTGCCCCGCGACTCGACTGAGGACCTAGTGGCCGCATGGTTTAGTGCTGCCACGGGGGCCTTGGACCGAGTCGTGCCCTTGCGGCCTCTCACGCAGTGTCGAATCACCCAGGCTCCCTGGTTTACCGAGGAGCTGCGGGAGATGAAACACCGCAAGAGACACCTAGAGAGTAGGTAGAGATCCTCTTGATCCGAAGCTGACCGAACACTAGTAAGAGACCATATTAGGACTTACTTAGTGGCGATAAGAGTGGCTAAACACGAGTATTGTGCCACCCTTATCACGTCCGCGGATAACCGCCCTGCCGCCCTGTTTGGGGTGACCCGCTCCCTCCTTCACCAGAGGCCGCGGGAAGCCCCTTTGCAGTGTCGAGCAGAAGAATTTGGAGTTTATCTGCAGGATAAAATCACTCAGATTCGGAACGAGTTGCCCTCCACTGAAAGTGATCCAGTCGGTTTATCTGATGCTGGTCTTGAGATAACATCTTGGGAGGAGTTTGACTTTGTTACTACCGAGGATATGGACAGGTTGTTGAGGAGCCTTAGGAGGAGCCACATGTTTATTGGACCCGTGTCCCTCCTGGCTTGTACTGGCATCCTGGGAGGTTACACAAGGCTGGCTCCAGGACATTGTGAACGCGTCTTTGAGTGAGGGGTTCTTACCTACTGCCTTGAAAGAGGGGGTGGTGAGACCTCTCCTCAAAAAGCCTTCCCTGGACCCAGCATTGTTGGAAAATTACCGTCCGGTCTCCAACCTTCACTTTCTTGCAAAGGTTGTAAAGAGTGTGGTGGCTCAACAGTTTCCTCAACACCTGGAGGAAGTTGATTATCTAGACCCGCGCCAGTCCGGCTTCCGGCCCGGTCACAGCACCGAGACGGCATTGGTCACATTGGTGGATGATCTCTGGAGGGCATGGGATAGAGGTTGCTCCTCTATCCTAGTCCTATTAGACCTCTCAGCAGCTTTCGATACCATCGACCATGGTATCTTATTGCACCGATTGGGGGGGGGGGTTTGGGGGTGAGAGGCACCTTTTTGCGGTGGTTGTCGTCCTACCTCTCTGGTCGGTCACAATGGGTGTTGGCAGGAGGGCAGAGGTTGGCCCCAAGGCCCCTCACATGTGTGGTTACTCAGGGGTCGGTCCTCTCGCCACTTCTGTTCAACACCTATATGAAGCCACTGGGCGAGATCATCCGTGGTTTTGGGGTGGAATACCATCTGTACGCTGATGACACTCAGTTGTACATATCCACCCCAAACCACCCCAACGATGCCGTCGAGGTGCTGTCCCAGTGTCTGGAGGGCATACGGGTCCAACACTGGCCATTCGGGGTGAACAACTGGCCCCCGTGGAGAGGGCGCAAAACTTGGGTGTCCTCCTGGATTCCCGGCTGTCCATGGAGGACCATGTGATGGCCGTGACCAGGGGGGCATTCTATCAGGTACACTTGATACGCCAGTTGCGCCCCTTACTGGACCGGGTTGCCCTTCGCACAGTCACTCAAGCACTCGTGAAATCCCGGCTGGACTACTGTAACGCTCTCTACATGGGGCTCCCGTTGATGTGCACTCGAAGGTTACAGTTAGTCCAGAATGCGGCCGCGCGGGTGATTATGGGTGCATCAAGGAAATCCCACATAACACCTCTCCTGCGCGAGCTGCACTGGCTACCTGTGGCCTTTCGGGTGCGCTTCAAGGTGCCATCTTTAAATCGCTCCAAGGCTCAGGGCCTAGCTACATACGAGACCACCTCCTGCCCCATACATCCATTCGTCCGATCCGCTCCCACAGAGAGGGCCTTCTCCGGGTACCGTCGGCTGGGCAATGCCGGTTGGCGACGCCCAGGGGAACGGCCTTCTCTGTGGCGGGCCCAGCCCTCTAGAACGACCTACCCCTGATCTACGCACCACCTCGGACCTCCGCCTCTTCCGCCAGCATCTCAAGACGTATTTATTCCAACTAGTCAGCCTAGCATAACCCCCCGTTTCTGACTTTTATCTGTATAAATTTTAATTCTTAGGGTTTTATAAGGGTTTTTAGTACGGGATATAATTTAATAGTTTTTTAATAATGTATTTTGTAATTTTGTATGGTTTTTAATATTGCCTGTGCGCCGCCCTGGGTCCTTGCAAGGAGAAGGGTGGGATATAAATTTGAAAAATAAAAAAATAAAAAAATAATAATAAAAAGGCACATGTTCCGCTTGAACATTCGGGAAAGCTCAGGGAAGCTGGGGGGCAATTCTCTCAAAAATTGTGCATGCTTGTCTGCTTTTCCATTCACCTTTCTAAATTTGGCCTTAAGGTCAGAGTTGCATTGCAGGTCAATAATTGCAACTGAATATGCATCAAAACATCTGGCTTTTCTCACACAGTTGATGATAAATGTCACTTGACAGGTCAGAAATGCACTCTGCCACTGTGTTGGCAGAAAGGCTGATGTTGCTGAACTGACTTTTCTTTTCCGGACAAACTATACTTGGAGCCTATACTTGGAGCCAAGTCCATCTCCTCCACTGAAAGTCTTCCAAAACTTCCTGACTGCTAGAGTTTGCAGCAATACAGAAACTTCAAGGACAAGTATGATGGACTGGCAGTATCCGACAAAAAGTTAGGTTGTGAGTACTGTGCAAAACATGGGTTCTCATTAGAGAAATGTGTTAATGTTTCCAGAGAATGGAAAAATTTCCAGGTTGAGGTAGCAGGAACAAATAAGGAGAATCAGCAATCATCTCTCAGAAAAAAAGGGAGGAACATTTTCAATCAAAATCACACACATTTGTAGAGACAACAGTAAACAACGGGAGCATAGTGCTTTAACCAAATCCATAGATAGGTCAACTGGCAAACATTTATCCAGTACTAGCACAATATCTTTTACTGTTTACAATCTGGCACAAAGATGCAAACCATTCTCAGACATTGAAGGGCAGGTAGATTTGCTAAGTGAAATTGGAGTAGATCTGGGCATAGACTTACATTCATGGAGATCTGCAGTGAAAATAGTTGTTGAATTCATTGCAAATGAAATTAAAACCACCATGTTTGCTAGCATTATCGCAAAGAATCTGAAAATGTGTTTGATAATTGATGAAGCCTCAACACTGTCAATGAAAGCAGTTGTGATAGTTTTTGTTAAAGTTGAGGATTCAGTGTGCCCAGCAACCATTTTTGTTAAGCTGGTGGAATTGGAGAAACAAGATGCAGAGACCATATGTTCTACAGTGATGGGAAGCTTACATAAAGTTGGATTTACCACCAAATATCTGCGGAAGCATTTAATAGCATTCTGCTCTGATGGTGCGCCAGCGTCATCCTTGGGAGAAAATCTGGAGTCAGCACCAGAATAGCTAAAGACTTCCCGAACATTGTAATCTGGAATTGCTTGAACCATCACCTCCAACTTGTGCTGGATGATTCCATAAAATACATCAAACAACTGAACCACTTCAAGATACTTCTTAACAAGATACACACCACTTTCCAGAAATCCTGCAAGAGCCAGATGGAACTTTTCCAAATCTCTGAACAACTGGGCATTGAAATCATAAAGATTGCCAGAGTTTTGGGACCAAAATGGGCTGCCTGTAATTTAAGGTGAAACATAGCTGTGTGGCATGCTTATCCAGTGCTACATAAGTTTTTTCTGAGCAATAAAAACTTCCCAGGAATGGCTGCCCATTCTGAAAAGTTAAATTTTTTGAATGATTTGGCCCTCATGATTGATATTCTAAATGAGATTTCTTTTCTGTCAAATGCCCTGCAGGGATGAAACACAAGGCCGAAAAATTGGTATTGTGATCAATTAAAGCATTTGAGACAGGGAAAGGGCCCATATGAAAAAAAGGTTGACGGAATGATAGCTTCAGAAGCCTTCAAAAACATAAAATTAGTTCAAAATCAACAATTTGTTGCCCTTCCTCATGAAAATCTTTTGGCAAGCATCATCACCAATTTGAAGAAAAGACTGATGGATTGCGAACATCTAAAAACAGGTAGGCAATTGCCAAACACAAAAAATTACAATTTCTCACATATTTGGAGCTAGATTACTGGAACATTGAAGATGTAGTCATTCCATGGGCAGAAGCAGAGGAAGGATTGACTGAATTTTGAGAAATGTTTAATTATGAAATTAATTTGAGATTTTTTGGAAAATGTACTCAAAGATCCAAAGAATTACAAATTCCTGACAGTATCAAAAAAGCTAGAGATATTGTCAGGACAATTGCTGTTAGTTCAGCAGAGGCGGAAAGTGGGCTCTCAAAGAACAAAGAACCTGTCTAACTGTTACAAACGTTAGTAATCTGATGACAATAAGTGTTTTTGGCATGCCTGTTAAAAGATTCCATGGCCAATTCCTACAGTCAAAAAGTGGCTCAGAGCACACCATCACACGGCTGATGATCCACGAGTGAAGAGCAAGAGAAGTGCAACTGAGGAGGTCAGAAGTCTAAGAACAATCTGGAAACATCTTCAACCACAAAACCAATTACACAAGTAAGTACTTGAGTATATCTCTTTCATTGTGTTATTCTTATGTAAGGTATAAGTGCATGCAATTAAAGTCTTCCTTTCTGTGTCTCTTTGTGCAGGCCATTCATTGGAGCAAGGTAGTCAGGTGGTGGTGTTGAAGACCGGCAGGATAATCATCTTTCCTCTGTAAGTAGCTGTTTTGTTGTTTGGTGTGCTAGTTTCATCCATATGCAGTGCATGCAATGGAAGAGTTCCGTTCTATGTCTCTTCTTTGTGCAGTCCATTCATTGGGGCAAGGTGGTCAGTGATGTTGAAGACAGGCAAGGACAGTCATCTTCCTTCTGTAAGTAGCTCTTTTATTGTTTTGTGTACTTCTGTTATTCTTATTTAAGTAGTAAGTGTACAAAATAATAAATTTCCTTTTTTATTATCTTCTTTTTGTAGGTCATTCATTGGGGCAAAGAATTCAGTGACATCAACTTGGCCACTCCCACCTGGTCACATGATTGCCAAGCCACTGCTGCCTGGTCACATGATTGCCAAGCCACTTCCAGCCAGTCACATGACTGCCAAGACACTCACAAAATTGGCCACAAATAGGTAACATTTTTTGAAACCCATCACTGTGCAACTTCATATAATGTATGACATTTATTTCATTTCTACACTGATTCAATATGGCAAAGAGATATGTTTAAGGAACTCAAGAAAAACATCTCCTCAATGTTCATAGTAATCATTTATATCTTTGAATTTAGATTCAAAGATATAAATGCCATCGGTGGGCGAATCATCCGAGGTAGCTCAGGAGTTCATGGCTTCCATGACGGCCATGGACCTGACCCAATTAATTCAAGGCCCCACCCACGAGGGTGGACATACGCCGGATCTCATCTTTGTCTCTGGCCAATGGAAGAGTGATCTGGGTACAGGGGATATAGTCATTACGCCCTTGTCATGGTCAGATCACTCACTTCTCCGGCTCGACTTTCCAACCGCTACTCCCCTCCGCGGGGAGGCGGAACCTGAGTCATCAATTTGGTTCCGCCCCAGGCGCCTGATGGACCCTGATGGGTTCCAGGCGGCGCTTGGGCCACTTCTTGTACCCCTGACCCGCGCCCCGATGGAGGACCTCGTGGCCGCATGGAACATTGCGACCGCGGGAGCCTTGGATCGGGTCGCGCCCTTGCGGCCTCTCTTGCGGCGGCGAGCCACCCTGGCTCCTTGGTTTACCGAGGAGCTGAGGGTGATGAAACGCCACAAGAGATGCCTAGAGAGAAGATGGAGGTCTACCCGATTTGAATCTGACCGGACACAGGTAAGAGCCCATTTACGGACTTACATTGTGGCGCTGAGAGTGGCCAAACATCATCATTGTGCCACTCTCATAGCATCCACAGATAACCGCCCTGCCACCCTGTTTAGGGTGACCCGCTCCCTCCTTCAACAGAGGATGCGGGAAGCCCCACTACAGGGTAGAGCAGAGGAATTTGTGATTTATCTGCAGGAGAAAATCGCTCAGATACAGAACGAGTTAGCCCCCATTCATGGCCCAGTGGGATTGCACGAGACAGATCTTGTTTGGGAGGAGTTTTACTCCGTTACTTCCGAGGATATGGACAGGTTACGTGGGCGACTGCGAGCCACCACATGTTTATTGGACCCGTGTCCCTCCTGGCTTGTACTGGCATCCTGGGAGGTGACACAAGGCTGGCTCCAAGAGGTTGTCAACGCTTCCTTAAGTGAGGGTTCCTTGCCTGCCTCCCTAAAAGAGGCTATGGTGAGGCCCCTCCTTAAGAAGCCCTCTTTGGATCCAGCTTTATTAACCAACTATCGTCCAGTCTCCAACCTTCCCTTTCTGGCGAAGGTTGTTGAGAGTGTGGTGGCACAACAGTTTCCCCGTCACCTGGAGGAAGTTGATTATCTAGATCTGCGCCAGTCCAGCTTTCGGCCCGGGCATAGCTCCGAGACGGCATTGGTCGCGTTGGTTGATGATCTCTGGAGGGCCAGAGATGGGGGTTGTTCCTCCATCCTGGTCCTATTAGACCTCTCGACGGCTTTCGATACCATCGACCATGGTATCTTATTGCATCGGCTGGGGGGGTTGGGGGTGGGAGGCACCGTTTTACGGTGGTTCTCCTCCTACCTCTCTGGCCGATCGCAATTTGTGTTGACAGGAGAGCAGAGGTCGACTTCGAGACCCCTCACATGTGGGGTGCCTCAGGGGTCGGTCCTCTCGCCTCTCCTGTTCAACACATATATGAAGCCGCTGGGTGAGATCATCCGTGGTTTTGGGGTAGAGTATCACCTCTACGCTGATGATACACAGCTGTATATATCTACCCCAAACCACCCCAACGATGCCGTAGCGGTGATGTGCCAGTGCCTGGAAGCCGTGCGGATCTGGATGGGAAGTAATGGACTCAGGCTCAACCCGACCAAGACCGAGTGGCTGTGGTTTCCAGCTGCCCGATTCAACCAGCTGATTCCATCGCTGGCCATAGGGGGCGAACATCTTGCCCCTGTGGATGGGGCGCGCAACTTGGGTGTCCTCCTGGATACCCGGCTGTCCATGGAAGATCAAGTGACAGCCGTGGCTAGGAGGGCGTTTTACCAGGTTCGCCTGGTACACCAGTTGCGCCCCCTATTGGATCGGGATGCCCTTCGCACAGTCACTCATGCTCTCGTGACATCCTGACTGGACTATTGTAACTCTCTCTACATGGGGCTCCCCTTGAGGTGCACCCGGAGACTTCAGCTGGTCCAGAATGCAGCCGCGCGAGCAATAATGGGAACCTCAAGGTTTACCCACGTAACACCTCTCTTGCGCGAGCTGCATTGGCTGCCTGTCGTCTTCCGGGTGCGCTTCAAGGTGCTAGTTGTCATCTTCAAAGTGCTCCATGGCTCGGGACCTAGCTATCTGCGGGATCGGATCCTGCCCCATACATCCTCACGGCCGATTCGCTCCCACAGAGAGGGACTTCTCCGGGTGCCGTCCACTAGACTCTGTCAGCGGGCAACGCCCAGGGGAAGGGCTTTCTCTGTGGCGGGCCCAGCCCTCTGGAACGACCTTCCCCCCGACATTAGAACAATCACGGACCTCCGCTCCTTCCGTCTAAAATTAAAAACACATCTTTTCTGCTTGGCCGGCCTAGGGTAGTCTCTTTTAGTATGGGATTTTAGTAATTTAAATTGGGAATTTTAGCACAGGGATAATTGTTTAATTTGCTTTTTAGTTATTTATGTATATTTATTGTATTTTTAACTTCCCTGTGCACTGCTCCAGGTCCCCCCGGGGAGAGGGAGCGGTCTATAAATTAATTTTTTTAAAAATTATTATTATTATTATTATTGTTATTGTTATTGTTATTATTTATGTTATAAAGGGATTAAGAATTGAATTTATGTTTAAAACTTAATCTTTTTTGAGGTTTTTAATATTTTTACAGTAAATATCTAATGTAAAAAAGAAGATATAACTAGAAAAGGCTAGCCTTATAACCAAAAGACTTGTCTCACCCAAATAATACAAAAAACCCTAAGAAAAATATCACTGAAAATTCAAATGGACACAAGCAAAAAGGGTGCATTTATTTCCCACAGCAAACACAGGCGTATTAGAAGAAGAGTGTTATTCACAACAAAAAAATTATATTGACAGACCTGTGGAGGGAACATCCTCCCTTTTTGGTCAGAGGGCATGACATAAGCAGTTTGTGTGTACACATATCTTTTGAAATGAGGCTTAGGTGAAGGGATACGCACATGGCCCTGTGCTACTCTGACTTTGATCTAAGAAGAAGAAATTAGGAAGAAAAGCAGATATAGATGGATGAATGTGAGTAACAAAATGGATGAAATGTAGTATATTTCAGGGGATAATGTCAGCAGCCATCTTACTTCAAGAAATGCTTAAAAATTAAACAGCAAATAGAGAGATACTTTCATTATAGGTTTAATGAAAAATAGAAAAAATATTTGAAGTACCTGTAATTATCCCCACTTTGAATCAATAAAGATTTCTGTGATTAAATGCACTTAAAGCAAAAGGACATGAACCCAGAAAGATTCTGAATAAAATATTTAGTACTCTGCAAAGGTGTAAAATGATCGGGAGGCCCATCACTCAATATAATTGTAAGAATGGTTGCTAGGATTGAAAATTATTTCTAATGGTATGCCCATCCAAAGAAAGAAATGATTTGGGAATTAGTATAGAAATCTAAACCGGAGATAGCATAACTATTTTCAAAAACAAGAAATGGTCTATGAATATGCTTATATCAAAATAATAACAATTACAAAAAGATATTATCACAGTCAGAATGGAAGAACTTCATGTGCTTATATCTCTCTCTTTTACCATTTGAACTGCAGGCACAAGAATGAGCATTCATACAAAATAAAAGAGGTTTTCCTTTCAAAATGACATTTTCTTTTATAAACCTTTTGTGGGGATGGGGAATGACCTTGCACAAATCCTGACAGGATAGTGGAATTTCTTCAGCCTTTTCTAAGGTTTGATTTTTAAAAGGACCTAGCAACTGCATCACTCAAACAAAATAACTTCTGAAAGTATGCAAACTACAATATTAAACTAAGTGAGATGGTTGATCAATGGTGGGTTCCGACCAGTTCCAACCAATTCGGGTGGCACTATAGGTACTGCCATCTTGATGTTTGCTTCTGTGCATGCACAGAACAATTTTTATTGCACTGCACATATGAGCAAACTGGCAGTTGTGCCTGCTGGAACCCACCTCTGGTGCAAATGCTCTCAGTGTACATAAAAAGACAAGATGCATTCGTCAAGAATCATAAGATGCAGCACTTAATGATAGTCATAGGATACAAGTAAGCAATTAGGAAACAATCAATATCAATATAAATCATAAAAATACAAGCGACAAAGTTACAGTCCTGCAGTCATAAATGGGAGGAAATGGGTGAACAATGAGAAGACTAATAGTAATGCAGCCTTCGTGAATAGTTTGACAGTGGGGAGGGAATTATTTGTTTAGCAGAGTGATGGCGTTCAGGGAAAAACTGTTCTTGTGTCTAGTTGTCTTGTTATGTAGTGCTTTATAGTGTCATTTTGAGGGTAGAAGTTGAAACATTTTTTTTTGAGAATTGGAAATATTTTATTGTAAATACCAAAAATATTTATTTTTTAGACCAAATTTTACTGGTGTACATGAAATGTTTATTTAATTAAAGGCATTTTTTTCACAGAATGAAATGGCTAAAAATAACCCCCAGATTTGTATTTATTGATGAAGTATTTTACTTTGAAGCCCTTTAGGGACTTCTAAGGAAGACTAGCTAGCCACTGGATCAATTAGACACAAAGGGATCATGCAAAGAATAGAATTGAATGCATATGCGCCGCCCTGGGTCCTAACAAGGAGAAGGGCGGGGTATAAATTTAATAAAATAAAAAATAAATAAAAAATATAAGAAGGGCTGCAAGACAAAATGTATTATGAAACCATTGTTGCCATTTAGACATTTAGAATTAGTCTTTAATTCTCAAGTATTTGGGTAGGGGGGGGAGAGGAAAAAGAATTGGTAATTTTCTAATTTCCTAGATGAATTATACAATGAAAAGTGCACTTCGATCATTTGGTAAAAAACTAAAAGAATGGACCTCTGTGGGATGGTCTTGTATGATTCCACCAACTTTGCATGTTCATGTCCTCTATGAGGCAATTTTCTTGTTCTTGTTTTATGTCATATTCGTTTTCAAGTGTTCACTCCTTGATGCCTGCCAGACAGGGTTCAGAAGAGCATTTCCCACATCCTATTCCACTTCTTTCTCAAACAGACCAATGGAAAAGGAATGAACTTGCCTTAACAGCAGTTTGGATAATACTTAGTGCTTTCTGAGGTGATCTACAGAGTTTGTTTAAGGTACACCCATTTCCCAGAAGGGCAGCAGCATCAAGGAATGAACCTTATAAAGAAAATGGAATCAGGAATAGGAGGATTGTCCTCCCACATCTCTTTCTAACTTTACCTGAGAAAAGGAATATTACATGAGTTAGACACAAATCGTCTTTTGAGATTCTCAAATTTGTGGGAGGTGAAACTGGATGGACAATTTCTCAATAGCAGTACACCGATTTAGCAATGACTCCTGCCAAAGAAAATATCCAAATATCTTTTAAGTATTTCCTCAGAATTCATGTCTGATATGCCAATTGCTGGAGAAATGATTATAATAATAAAGGACAAAACACTTTCTCTTGGTCATTTTATAACCAACTAAGTGAAAAATAACACAATAATGATACATTTCTCTTACATTATTTTTTTCCTTGAAATGATTACCATAACATTCTCGCCTTTGAATTCGATGAATTGGAGATTACTCTCCACTTACCGTATTTATTCGAGTATAACGCGCAAAATTTTGTACCCAAAAAAGAACTCAAAGTTTGGGTGCGCGTTATACTCGAATAAATAAATTCAGGTTTCTGGGCGGCGGCGGGGGGGGGGAAGAAGCGGAGGCAGAAAGGGACGCTGAGGAGAAGCGGAAGGCAGAAAGAGACGCTGGGGAGAAGCGGAAGGCAGAAAGGGACGCGGGGGAGAAGCGGAAGGCAGAAAGGGACGCGGGGGAGAAGCGGAGACAGAAAGGGATGCGGGGGAGAAGCGGAAGGCAGAAAGGGACGCTGGGGAGAAGCGGAAGGCAGAAAGGGACGCGGGGGAGAAGCGGAGACAGAAAGGGACGCGGGGGAGAAGCGGAAGGCAGAAAGGGACGCTGGGGAGAAGCGGAAGGCAGAAAGGGACGTGGGGGAGAAGCGGAAGGCAGAAAGGGACGCTGGGGAGAAGCGGAAGGCAGAAAGGGACACTGGGGAGAAGCGGAAGGCAGAAAGGGACACGGGGGAGAAGCGGAGACAGAAAGGGACGCGGTTAGGGTGGAACGGCATCGCTCCATCGCCCCTCAGCTGTGGAGCCCGTCAGTCATGCTTTATAAAAATCGGTATAAAAATTTTATACCGATTTTTAATGGAAAATTAGGGGGTGCGCGTTATACACGGGTGCGCGTTATAGTCGAATAAATACGGTACTTCAGATTTCAAGATACAGAAGAAGAAAAAACAGAAATGATGATGGACTTAAGGAGAAAAATTCTACCAGAAGCACGATTGATAACCAGAGACAAGTTAATTTTAATACTAGATGGAGGGCAATGAGACTACCTGAGAGCTGCTACAAACAACAAAGTGCGGAGAGAAGTCCATAAAAACTGTATTAACTGTATTTGCGAGACCGCCTCTTGCCTCATACATCCCTTAGACCGATACGCTCCCACAGAGAGGGCCTTCTCAGAGTGCCGTCGGCCGGACAATGCTGACTGGCGACACCCAGGGGAAGAGCCTTCTCTGTGGCGGGCCCAGCCCTTTGGAACGACCTGCCCCCCGAATTACGCACCATCACCGACCTCCGCCTCTTCCGCCAATGTCTAAAGACATGCTTATTCCAACAAGCCGGCCTAGCCTAACCTCCCATGGGGACTTTTAAATAGTTTTAAATCGGGTATTTTAAAATTGGGTTTTTAGCATAGGATAAGATGGTTTAATTTATATTTTAAATTGTGTATTTATTTTGTATTTTGTATGTTTTTTAAATTTCCTGTGCGCCGCCCTGGGTCGTCTGCGGAGAAGGGCGGGATATAAATGTAAATAAAATAAAAATAAAATAAAAGGAGATAAACAGAATACCACAGATGGCAAAAGAAAGACGACAGTACTGCTATTGGAAAGATACAGGTTGATAATGAAAATTGGCAATCCCAGTTCAAATCCCAGTAAGGGTATGACTAGCTGATGAGAGCTAAAAAGCTCAAAATAGATCTATCCTAGTCTCCCTGACTTATTTATTGATCAGCTCAAAAACGTAACACAGATATAAAAAAATTACACAACGGAACTCATAGCTTTCTGTCTAGATGATCTCTGGTGATAAGCCGAAAGGCAGAAAAGGAGAGCAGTATGCTTCCTCCCTTAATTGGGGCCTAACAGGGTGTTGTGGCACAAGTATATACTTATCCTCCTGTCTCAGCTGATCAGGAAGAGAACCTGGTGGCTTAAGTGGCTAAGGCTCCTGCCTGGCATGCAATAAAGCCTCGGTTCAAATCCCAGTAAGGGTATGGCTAGCTGATGAGAGCTAAAAAGCTAGAAATAGATCTATCCTAATCTCCCTGATTTATTTATCGATCAGCTCAAAAACGTAACACATGCACGCACACACACACACACACACACACACAGGCTCAGTAAAAGAAATTTGGATATAACTTGTAAACAGTGATTTGGGGAAAAGACCTAGAAACTTTATTATTATTATTTTATTTAGAACTTGTTATAAAGGTGTTACTGGGTTTGAAGAGTGGAAGTTGGATATAAATAGCAAACTTTTTAACAAATAATTAACTACAACAAAAATAATGAAATGATAATGGGTATTGTTTAATGATATATATATATATATATTCGCCGGTTTTTGGTAAAAGAAATTTGGATACAAATTCTAAACAATGAGTGTAAAAAGACTAAACTATATTTATCAACTATTATTTAGAATATAATCATAAAGATGTAACGTTATTGGAGGACTTTTGAAATAGCTAATGAATGCCAGTTGTGTCTTTAAGTATGAATTATTTTAGGCAAAAAGATGTTTAAATAATTGTAGTCAAATGAGAATTGTGTTATAGTGATGGTATATATAAATATTTTTGATTTAAAATATTCAAATTAATATGAACTATAAATATTGACTGTGTACGAATGCACGAAAGTTATCTGTAACCAATTGACACACTTCCTACAAGATGTAATGAAGGATGATTTTTTTGTGTGTTTGACTAAAATAAAAAAAATCTTTAAAAAAACATTATCTCCTTCATTAATGAGAATACACTAAAAAAAAGTGCAAGAGAATTCCTCTGCTTGCCATTGCTTTGATAACTTTCCACAGTTCCTCTGAAGTATCACAGTTCATAAAGTGTCACATGAAAAACTTGAAAGCTTCATTTGGCCAGAATAATTTTGATTCTTGCAGAGAAATCACAGAATCCCCATAAACTCCTCTTTGGAAATTTGTAACAGGATTTAGGTTGTCAATATTGCTAATTTGTAAGGAATTCTCAAACAACATTTCAGACATGTGAGAATGTAAAGCCCAAATCTCCCCCCAAAACACCTAACAATATATGTAGCAAGGGTTTCAGAAAAAAATTTCTTAAAAGGCCTTTAAAGAATTTTTATATGTAAGATAAATAGGCAGATATACTTTCAATCAAATACATCTTGATCTGAGTTACATATAGATACCTAATGAAAATGCCATTTGCTAGGAAAGTAGCTAATCCTGCAATAACAAGATACCAACATTATCATGAACTCCTTGCAAAAACAGTTCTCCAGGATAACTATCTTTCATCATTTTGCAGCTTTCAGGGTTCCCACTAAAGCTTTAAAAAGGTTGGCACATTTCTCATTCGCAAACAGCACTCCAAACTTCACACTCAATATCCCATCAGGATTTTTGGTTCCCAGCTGTCGAATTTCTAGAAGTTGAAACAATTTATGCCCAGGATGCGAGGGGTCTGTAAATATTTTTGTGGCCCTCTTTTTGACTCATGCAGTGTACAGTTCCTCAAGGCAGGTTGGCAGTTCTGATTACCCTCTGAAATCTTTGTCTATGTTGTTGTGTTGCAGAACCAAACCAGACAGTTATAGAGGTGCAAATGACAGACTCAATAATTCCTCTGTAGAACTGAATCAGCAGCTCCTTGGACAGTTTAAGCTTCCTGAGTTGCCACAGAAAGAACATTCTTTGCTGTGCTTTTTTGATGATGTTTTTGATGTTAGGTGTCCATTTTAAGTCTTGAGATATGGTAGAACCTAGAAATTTGAAGCGCTCTACTGTTGATAATGTGTTGTCTAGTATTGTAAGAGGTGGTAGTATGGTAGGGTTTCTCCTAAACTCTACCACAATTTCTACAGTTTTGAGTGTGTTCAGTTCCAGATTGTTCCAGTCGCACCACGAGGCTAGTTGTTCAACCGCCTGTCTGTAAGCGGTTTCATCTTGTCTTGAATGAGACCAATCACTATTGTATCATCTGCAAACTTCAGTAGTTTAACAGATGGATCATTTGAGATGCAGTCATTGGTATATAGAGAGAAGTGGAAAGTGCACGCAGCCGTGGGGGGCTCCTGTGCCAATTGTACAGGTGTCTGATGTGATTTTGCTTACTTTCACTTGCTATTTCCTGTCTGTTAGAAGCTTGTGATCCACTTACAAGTGCATTCAGGTACTGCTAGCTGATTTTGTTTAGCTAGAAGAATGTTTGGTATGATGATACTGAATGCTGAATTAAAATCTAAGAAGAGGACCCTTACGTAGCTCTTTGGAGATTCAAGATATTGTAGGATGTAATGCAGAGCCATATTAACAGCATCATTTGTTGATCTATTCGCTCAGTATGCAAATTTCAGGGGGTCTAACAGTGGATCCATGATGGTTTTCAAGTGGGACATCACTAGCCTTTCAAAGGTTTTCATAACTACAGATGTTAGAGTAACTGGTCTGTAGTCATTCAGTTCCTGATGGAGCGCTTCTTCGGCACTGGGATGATAATGGAGCATTTGAAGCAAGAAGGAATATAGCACATCTCTAGTGAGTTGTTAAAGATTTGAGTGAAGATGGGGGCCAATTGGTCAGCACAGACATTTAAGCAAGAAGGAGTTATCTTGTCTGGGCTTGGTGCTTTTCCTGGCTTCTGTCGGTGAAATAGATCTTGTACTTCCTTTTCTGTGATCACCAGGGGTTGTAAACCCAATGGGATGGGGTCAGTTGTAGGAGGTTTAGCTGTTGTTGGTGTGTCTGGGATGTGGGTTGTGGAGATAAGTGGCTGTAGTTTCCTTTCAAACCTGCATTAAAACAGAGTAGCTTCTTTTTGCTGCTCTGATCTCCCTTGTTGATACTTTTCTGGCCTGATTGTACAGCATTCTATCACCTTTTCTTTAGGCTTCCTCTTTTAATAACGTAGCTGCTTAAGCTTAGCTGTGAATCAAGGTTTATTGTTACTGTATATTCCCAAGTTCCTGGTCAGTACACATAGGTCTTCACAGAAGCTGACATATGATGTAACAGTATCTGTGAGTTCATCCAGGTCTTCAGAGGTTTCTTCAAAAATATTCCAGTCAGTGTAGTCAAAGCAAGCCTGTAGTTTTAACTTTGCCTCCTTAGTCCAAGTCTTCACTGATGTAATTGTTGGTTTCATGGCTTTAAGTCTTTGTCTGTAAGTAGGTACAAGGTGAATCATGCAATGAACAGAGTGGCCCACAACTGCTCATGGTAAGGACCGATAAGCATCTTTTAGTGTTGTGTAGCAATGGTCTAAAGTATTCTTGCCTCTGGTGGGACAATTGACATGATGAAAATATTTTGAAAACCCTTTCCTTAAGTTACCTTTGTTGAAATCACCTAGAATAATGGCCAATGAATCTGTGTATTTGGCTTCATCTGGCATCTTCTTTTGAGTATGGAAAGACTATCAAATAGCAATGAAGTATTCGTTGGTAGGAAAGTTTGCTTGAAGAGTTAAGAAATATTCTTTTTGAAAACTTTACATATGAATTGTTAATGTGCAACCACAATATGTCCTGGGATGCTTGATTTGAATCATTATTTAATTATTCAGCTTCTGCTACTTTTAAAGTCCATATTATCATCAGATCATCACATTTTAGAAAGAAGCTGCTCTGAAACACACGATAGGGGCTGGCAGCTATTAGATCTGGCTAAAAAGAAAACTTCTTTGCGTGGAAAATGACAAATTATAGTAATTTATACAAACATGACCTGAGCATATTAAATAATTAATATATGATTACTTTCTTAGCAGATATACTGATGAATAGTTTCCAACTATTCATGGTTTTTCATATATGCATATTGTTAAAAGCAAATAGACAATGAAATAATGTTTAGCAATTTAAAAAATCAAGTAGTTTTTACTAAATTATTATAATCCTGAAAACTTTGGGTCTTAATAATGTCAAAATAAGTGTCCTGACATTTTCCTCACCGCTTCAGATTTTTTTTCAAAAAACTGTGTGCATATTATTGAAGCTTAATATACATTATGTGAAACACAAAAATAACAAAAATCTACATTTTTACATCAGCACTTTTAACATGCAGAGCAATTAAAATATAATCCATGCAAATAAGATCTGAAATCAATGAAAGGCAACCTTTTCCAGGTTGAAAAAGAAGAACTATAATTAAAAATGATTTATTGTAAATTGTTAAATGACAGATTTTGATAACAACGACAGAGAAGTTCAGTAGCTTCATGGTTTCATAATTTGAGTTTCTTTACCTTTTAACGAAACACAAGACAAGTATGCAAATAACTCTGCAGGAATTTACTATTTACTAGTCTAAAATAACAGGGAGAAAAAAACATATGACTCACCTGTTGAGAAAACCGTTGTGGATGTAATTGGATTTGTTGTTTCCTAATGTGCTTCACTTCCTGTGGCAAAGTTTCAACTTCTTGGATGGCTTCTAGAGTCACCTTCTGGGGCAGGACTTGGAAAAGTGATGTCACGTACATCAAGATGGATTTCTTGTCAGGATAAGTTGTTGCAACATCTGCATGTGCACATTAAACATACAAAAATTTACATTGTTTATAAAACTTCATAGAAAGAGGCTCCTCAGTAATTCATTTTTCATTTAAGTTGACAGTAAACTAAAAACTTAATAGCTGTGAAGGATCATGCCAAGGCCCAGCTAAAAATTTAATTAGTGAATGCTACATCCAAAGTGAAACCAAATACATAAATATATGGCTCATTTAAGTATTTGTGAGTTTTCTTGACTGCTATTTTAATGTCCTTTTTGTTGCTTTTAACTCCGGTTGTTATTGTTTTTTTACTGTTTTTATTCTGTTTCAACTGTGAGTTCCCCAGTCATAAACATGAAAGGGGTGGCTTACAAATTTACTAAATAAATAAGAAAGCAACAGTTAAGTAAAAAAGAAGAGAAAAATATATCATTCTTATATATTTTCTCATTCATAATTCTTATTCCTTCAGCATTTAACTACACCGGGACGCCCTCCGCACAGTCACTCAAGCACTCGTGACATCCCGCCTTGACTATTCCAACGCTCTCTACATGGGGCTCCCCTTGAGGTGCATCCGGAGGCTTCAGTTAGTCCAGAATGTGGCCACGTGGGGGATTTCGGGAACATCTCGAAGTTCCCATGTAACACCTCTCCTGCGCGAGCTGCACTGGCTACCGGTGGCCTTCCGGGTCCGCTTCAAGGTGCTTGTCACCATCTTCAAATCGCTCCATGGCTCGGGGCCTAGTTACCTGCGGGACCGCCTCCTGCCACATACCTCCCACCGACTGATTCGCTCCCACAGAGAGGGCCTCCTCAGGGTGCCGACCGCCGATCAATGCCAGCTGGTGACGCCCAGGAGTAGGGCCTTCTCTGTGGCAGGGCCCGCCCTCTGGAACGACCTCCCCCCGAACTTCATACTATCATGGACCTTCCCCTCTTCTGCTGCTCACTTAAGACACATCTCTTTCAGCAAGCTGGACTAGCATAGAATTTAGATCTAGGAACGATAGAGCCTCAGCTAAATTAGATAGGTTTTAATGAGAATTTTAGCACAGGTTTGTCATTTAATTTCTTTTTAACTTTTGTATATTTGTTATTTATTTATTGTTTTTTAATGTCCTGTGCACTGCCCAGAGTCCGTCCCGATGGAGATTGGTGCGGTTTACAAATTGAATAAATAAATAAATAAATAAATAAATAAAATAAAAAAACAAAAAAAATACTTATTCACAATAATAATCTATAGGAAGCCAAACAAAATTAATATTTTTTATTTGAAATATTATACAGTGTATATAAATAACTGAAGAAATTGTATCAGTCTAATTTAAATGTTAGCAGTTGGTATTAGAGATGAAAAAAGAAGAAGAAATGAACTGAATTTGAGTGAATTGCATCCAAATTCATATATCCACTAAATCAGGGTTGTCAAACTCAATTTCACTGAGGGCCGCATCAGGATTGTGTTTGACCTCAGAAGGCCAGGGGGGTGGGGCGTAGTGTGGCCATAGTGGGTGTGGCCATGGTGAGCTTTTAACACAGGCTTAAGATGCATTTTTCCCTTTGCATTCAAAACAACAATTCCAGACAAAGGGAGATTTACTTCTTGGCACAAATAGTCTCAATTCAATAATGTAGAGATTAAAGACACGTAGAGTCCCCAGCTGCTGTGGGGTTGACTCTTTTTGTATAGGAACAAAGCAGTGGTGGGTTTCAATTTATTTTACTACTGGTTCACCTGTGTGTGTGTGCGTGTGTGTACTCGCCTCCCGCTGCCTCCATTTTACTGGTTCGTCTGATCCAGGGGGAACCAGCAGAAACCCACCTCTGGAACAGACCATAAATGAATTGACAATTTCTCCAGAAGTCTCTAAAAACTGTATGCCCAACAGTCTATCAATCTTTGTAACTATCTCTGACACAGCCCTAGAGGAGGACTTAATATTAGTAATAATTTACAAAATTGATATAGCACCCAATTCTCAATTATCCTGGATGGCTCCCAACAATTAAAAAAAATGCAATTAATCACAGGTAAAAGATTAAGATAAAAGATGACAAATTCAGTGATATGAGGTGGCTCACACTCTCCAATCAAAGACTTGGGTGAAGACACAAATGTTTTTAGCTCTTCTGAACAACAGCCATCCAGATCTTGCAGAGTTCCTAGTTCTAGTTGGCAGATGCTGCTAAAGAGAAGGTGAAAAAGGCCAAAATGGCCCACGGGGTGCCTCTGCCTCCTGCAGCACTCTGCCCCCTGTCCCTGGGCAGGGCTGGAAATATCAAAGGAACAGCCTGTGGTGTCTCTGCCAGCCAAAATGGGGTGCAGGGTGGCATGCGTGGGGGGGGCATGCACGGTTCCCCATAGCCCATTTTTGGCCTCCATTGGCCCCCCTATGCTCCATTTTGGCTGGCAGAGGCACTGAGGGCTGGTGTCATGACTGCTTCCATCATAAATCAAGAAAGAACACACTTAAACTCATTTGGAAAGTTTAAGGCTACTTTTACTGAAAATGATAAGACTGCAGCGAAAGTCAAGCAAGGAATGAAACATTTAGGCGCGCAACATACGTATCAAATCATAACCCAACCCTCCACCTCATTGACCCCAGCATATTGTCCAATGCAAAGCCGGCCACGACATCAGGTGCAGTCCCTGCCCAGGAGCATCATCAGAATGGAATGCAGACCGTTAGCTGAGGTGATAACAAACAGTGGCAACATCTCTCTCTCCTGCTCCCTTAGTATCCTAGCAATTCCAGCCCCCCCCCATTACAATATGACAGCCGAAGCAAGTAAAAGCAAAGGCTGACATCTGGCCCTCCTCCAGAAAAGCGACATCAGTCCTGGAATAAAGCACAAACACACAAAAACACCGAGAGGGACAGAGACAAACAGAAAATACACACACAAAAACATAACAGTGGTTAAGACTTGTCAGGATATTTAGCATAAAATTTCTTAAGCATTTTAGGGGCTCGAACGTGTCGTTTATCCACCCACTCGGTATGGGAGGGAGGGAAATCCCTACACGACACCAGGTATTGAACTTTATTTCTCCACACTCTAGAATCTAAAATGTCTTTTACTTCGTAATGGGGTTCACCAGCAACGAATAATGGTGGTGGGGGTCTAGATTGTGGTGGCCAAAGATAAGATGTGTGTTCAGGCTTCAACAGATGGACGTGGAAAATCAGGTAAAGGTGACGATAAGTTTTTGGTAAATCTAGTTTGACTGACACGGAGCTGATGATCTTTTTTTATATTGAAAAAGTTTTATTGAGTTTTACAATTTTTTCCAATAGGGTAGGGTAAGGTGTAATAAGGAAATATTTTGAGAACTTTCACGTCGAGATCGCTGGCCCCCTCCGGGGCTTCTTGACAAAACATAGATAATACATATTTCAATAATACTACAAAGTGAAGAGAAGTGCATACATCGTTATAAATTCTATGCTAGCAATCGTATACAAACATCCAAACAAAAGTTATACTGTATTAAAAAAGTCATTTCTTAGATCTAAGTCTCTTAGCAATTGTATCTTCTTGTTCTCCTCCCTGACCCCCAGTGGGCGAGGCCGTGGCCCCCTCTGCTCCTCCACTTTCATCCTCCAGGATTGAGGAATGTTTTTTAAGAAAGGCTTCCGCCTCAGCAACTGTTTTAATCCTTACTCTTCCTCCTTCCCAGAACACCAACATCCCTTCTGGCATCACCCACTTGAACCAAATCCCCTGTTTAAACAATTTTTTAAATAAGAAGGAATATTTCCTCCTCACCTCTCTAATCTTTTTCGGGATCTGCTTCAAGATAGCGACCTCCTTTTGTTGGTAAATTAACGGACCCCCTCTCTGCGCCCTCAATATTCCCTCCCTAGTAGACCTTCTAACAAATTTAATATGTATCTCTCTGGGTAGTTCATTTATCCTGGCATATGCTGAATTTATTCTATAAGCCAGGTCAATGTCCCCCCTGATCTCTTCCTTAGGTTTGTGTAAATAGTCTGCTAAAATTGTGCTCATAAGATCAGGAAGACATTCACCAGATTCTTCAGGAATATTCTGAAATCTTAAAAAATATGACATCCTTTCAAAATCCATCTTAGACATATGACCAGTTAAATCTCCAATTTCAGTATTAACATTTTTAAGCTGTCCCTTTGCCCCAGCCAGCCCCAATTCCAACTCTTCAATCTTCTGTGTATTCTGCATCAATTTCTTCTGTGTCTCCAAAAGCTCTAATTTGGAACTGCAGTGATCTTTTCTAAGCTCTTTGATTTCCAGTACCAAAGAATGTAACACTTCTTCCATAGCTGTTAATCTTGCATCTGTGTCTGGTTTTTCTGGCTGCTTTTTGGAAGCCATGGTAAGCTGTTTAAATCAGTGCCAATAAGATGGCATTTTTTGGGTGCGGCCGGTGGAGCAAGTCCAGAGGCAAAGTTCAGTTCAAAGTTGTAAAAGTTGTAAAATCCAGAGAGAAGGGCAAATTTTCCAGTCAATTATGAAGACAAAGAAGGCACTCCAGGGAAGGAATCAATTAATCATTTATCAGAAATCATCCATTAATAGAGAGAAACAGTCCAAGTCAGAAAGGGAATGTTGGAAATTTTCCATGAAGAATAGTCATTTAAGAACAAAGGGAAGCCATCTTCCCCCGCCCAATCTGGAAGCCAGCAGGAGAAAGCAACAAAGGAAATTGTTTCATTGTAGCAAGACTTCGATACTATATAGCTAGAAACAAACCGCAAAAGACTTTCACTTCTTCAGCAAAGTCCGGATGAGAAATATCCGCTTCCTCGAACTCGAGGAGCCATTTCAAAACGCTGCTGCTGTAAATCCGAGGGGGGGGTTTAACAAACACCCCCTCCATCGTTTCTTATAATCAAAGCTGCCAGCAAAAAAAGTCAAAGTCACTTACAGTCCACCTCACCGCCAGAGTCCCGGCATAGCCATTCGACTCGAGCGTTCCAGCTCTCTTCAAATCAGTTATTTGCTCCCGTCCTCCGTTGGCGAAGGGAACCAAGCCCCCCGCAGCATGTCTTCTCCCTCCTAGATCGAAGACAAGGATGCCCACCTGGCCGCCGCCAGGCTAGAAAGGGTCCAGGCGAGCCGACCTTACGGGGGGGTCCCTAAAAGGCACACCCCGCCCCGTTTGGGGCCGTGAAAAGAACAAAACGGTGGACGAGTCCCAGGACTCGACCGTCGCCGCCAGAAGCCGGAAGGAAGTCACGGAGCTGATGATCTTAACAATGGGGAAAGGTCCAACATATTTCAGGCCCAGTTTCCTACATTTCTGGGGGCTCTCCAAGAATCTGGTAGAAAGGTAAACACGGTCACCAACTTTATAATCTGGAGGGGCAATTCGTTTCTTATCAGCATACAATTTATGAGATTGGTGAGCATCATCCAGCGTTTTCCATGCCACCGGCCAAAATGACGACATCTTATTACTCCAATCCAAGAGAGAGGGAACGGTAGGAGACTCGTGAGGCAACTCGGGAATAGGCACAAAGTCTTGACCATAGATCAATTTGAAGGAAGTCATACCGGTGCTGCTATGAACGGAATTGTTATATGCCACCTCAGCATGGGTTAACAGGTCGGCCCAATCGTCTTGTTGGTACTTAATGAAACACCGCAAATATTGTTCCAAAACGGAATTAGCCCTCTCACAAGCTCCGTTCGTCTGCGGGTGGTGGGAGGAGCTTAATCCTTGGGAGGAGCCAATCATCTTCAAGAATTCCTTCCAAAGTCGAAAAGTGAACTGAACTCCTCTATCAGAAATAATACATTGAGGAACTCCGTGTAGGCGATAAATGTGATTCAGGAGAAGTTCTGCTAGCGCCTTAGCCGATGGGATTCCAGAGCACGGAACAAAATGAACCTGCTTCGAAAACAGATCAGTAACCACCATATGACAGTGAAACCACGGCTACTAGGAAGATCCACAATGAAGTCCATAGATATCTCCTTCCAAGGGGACTCCAGGCGTGCTACAGACTGGAGGAGACCTTGAGGTTTGCCAGGGGGGCGTTTACAAGCTGCACAAACTGGGCAACTAGCAATGTAAGACTCCACATCTTTTTTCATACAAGGCCACCAGAATTGACACTTAAGTAAGTGTAGGGTCTTCACGAAACCAAAATGACCGGCTAGATGAGAATCGTGCGCCCTCTGGAGTACCAAGGTACGGAGTTTAGCCGGGACGTAAAGTTTAGAACCCATCCAGGGCAAGTCATCCCGCAAAGTACAGACTCCACAATGTGCAGCAAACCACTCGTTAGCCTGAAGTTCCTCTTTAATTTTAGAGATTAATTAGGGAGGGGTCTCGACCTGCAGAGTAGAATGGCTGCGAGTGGTCACCGGAGCAGCTAAGTCACACACCGGGATGACAGGCTGGATCACTGTAAGCTTAGAGGAATTGTATTGAGGGAGGCATGATAATGCATCCGCCATAAAGTTTTTTCCTCCAGGAATATATTTCATGGAAAAATTAAACCGACTGAAATATTGAGACCACCGGACTTGTTTAGGAGAAAGTTTGCGAGGTGTCCGGAGAGATTCCAAATGTTTATAATCGGTCCATACCTCGAATGGGTGGGATGCTCCTTCCAAGAAATGCCGCCAAGTCATAAGGGCCCACCGCACTGAAAAAGCCTCTTTTTCCCAAATAGCCCATCTTCTTTCCGTATCCGAGAGTTTACGAGAGGTATAAGCACGTTGGAGTTGTATTGGAGAAGAACTGCGCCAACAGCCACATCGCTGGCATCACCTTGTACGACAAAAGGGGCATTCATGTCTGGGTGTTTCAAAATTGGTTCTGCTGCAAATAAGCGTTTAAGTTTTTCGAAGGCTGCTTGGCATTCCATAGACCAGTTCAGGGGTTTATTAGGTCGTGGTTTATCATCATCCTTTGTTTTCAATAAGTTCGTAATTGGTAGAACAATACTGGCAAAAGAGGGAATAAATTGGCCGTAAAAGTTTGCAAACCCCAAGAAAGTTTGTAATTGTTTACCGGTGCGAGGCGGGGCCCACTCAGTTACAGCCTTTACTTTAGCAAGATCCATCTCAATACCTCCTGATGAAATGCGGTATCTGAGATAATCGATCTTGCTTTGATGAAATTCACACTTTGAGAGTTTAGCATATAGTTCTGCCGCCCTCAGTTTGTGCAAAACAGAACGGACAAGCTTTACATGTTCTTCACGTGTTTCCGTGTAAATAAGGATATCATCAAGATATACGATAACGCCTTTGTACAGGTGCTGATGTACGACCTTGTTTATCAGTTGCATGAAAACCGCTGGTGCACCTTGTAGACCAAATGGTAGAACTTTAAATTGGAAACAACCTAATGAGCAATTAAAAGCTGTTTTCCATTCATCACCTTCTTTAATCCTAATCCTATAGTAAGCTTCTCTGAGATCCAGTTTTGTAAAAAATTTTCCTCTCGCTAGATTGGCAAGCATATCTTTCATGAGGGGGAGGGGGTAGACATTTTCAGCGCAGATCATGTTCAAGTTCCTGTAGTCCACCACTAGGCGGAGTTGGCTATCTTTCTTCTCCCTGAACATAACACTTGAGGTCTAGCAGGTTCAATAAACCCTCTTGCTAAGTTTTTCTCAATAAACTTGCGCAATTCCACCATTTCTCCTGATGTCATGGAGTAAATGCGTGGTTTAGGTAGTTGTACTCCAGGGAGGAAATCAATGGTACAGTCTGTGGAGCGATGGGGTGGTAGACTGCCCTGGCTGTCGCTAGCCGCTGTGTATGCTCATCTTTCTCAGCCAGGTTTCTTCCTGTTTGGGCTTTCTCTTCCTCCCTCTTTGGTAACAACCAGTCCAGAGGGTCGTGGGGGCCTTTTCCCTCTCTCTCTCTGCTGCGTTTCAATTTATTAGCTTCTGAAATTAGCTTCTGTGCTCTTTGTCTTAGAGGAAACTCCTCCTCTGGTGCCTCCCAGAGTCTAGTATTTACTCCCCAAGGGGTTTCTTCAAACATTCCTTTCCTGCCCACTCCCTCTGACCATCGGTGACGAACTGATTTATCTTCAGATTCACCTCCCAGGCTAAGATCCTTTAAAAGTTCAACGACTGACCTGGTGTTATCTTTGATTTGTGTGGGTTCTTCAGTTTTGGTTTTCTGGACATCTGGACTGGAAACGGAGGCTGTATCAGGAGCCGTGGCCCCCAGTAAATCTTTCCCCGCATCTGACATCTTGAAGTTTTATTTTCTCACTCGCTGCTGAAGCGGTTAGCTCAGAGATGAGTTAAATGGATTCCTTGCTTTTTTTGTCATGACTGCTTCCATCATAAATCAAGAAAGAACACACATAAACTCATTTGGAAAGTTTAAGGCTACTTTTACTGAAAATGATAAGACTGCAGTGAAAGTCAAGCAAGGAATGAAACATTTAGGCGCGCAACATACGTATCAAATCATAACCCAACCCTCCACCTCATTGACCCCAGCATATTGTCCAATGCAAAGCCGGCCACGACATCAGGTGCAGTCCCTGCCCAGGAGCATGATCAGAATGGAATGCAGACCATTAGCTGAGGTGATAACAAACAGTGGCTACATCTCTCTCTCCTGCTGCCTTAGTATCCTAGCAACTCCACCCACCCACCCCCCGTTACAATATGACAGCCGAAGCAAGCAAAAGTAAAGGCTGACATCTGGTCCTTTGATATTTCCAGGCGGCACTGTGGGCCAGATGTAAGCACCCCACAGACCGGATCTGGCCAGTGGGCCTTGAGTTTGACACCCCTGCACTAAATGACTAAAGTTTTGTAAAAGGAAAAAGACATGATTTTATTTTCAAAATGTCACATCAAAAATGTGAAAAATATTTGCAATCTCTTATAGGCTTTTACAGTAATGAATAATACAGACAACTGCATTATCTATCTACATAGATAATCACATATTTTATTTTGTTCCTGCTGGGGTATTACTTTTAGAAATCTAGTTGAATATAATTTTTTTTCTTTTAGTCAAATGCATTATTTATATAATTCTTTTTAAAAAATCAAATTAAAAGAAGCCAGCATTTGTACCTACTGATTTAGGTAGATTTTTATGTACTTGAAACTTGTTTTCAGATGATTTATTCCCCTCCCTATTAAAAAAAACAAAGCAAAGCAAAAAGAAAGGGCTCCTGTGGGCTTTGGAGACACACCTCACAACCCGGCTTTGGTAATCTGAGATTCAATATATTTGAAGAAGGTATGCGTGAATGTACTCCCGAGAGCAGACTAGAAATGCTTTTACGAGTTGACACATTCATCATTCAGGCATACACCAGCAATGTAGCCATATGAGCAGTCCTCCTCCAGAAGAACAAGGAGGGAAACCTTCAACCATGTGCCTATAGCTCCAGAAAACTCACTGACCCTGAACAAAGGTAGGCAGTGTGGAAGAAGGAGGCCTTCATGGTCCATTGGGCACTATCCCCGAGGCAGGTCTTGAGACAGTTTTGTGGGAAGAGTTTGACTCTGTTACTTCCGAAGATATGGATAGGTTACGTGGGCGACTGCGAGCCACCACATGTTTATTGGACCCGTGTCCCTCCTGGCTTGTACTGGCATCCTGGGAGGTTACACGAGGCTGGCTCCAGGAGGTTGTCAACGCTTCTCTGAGTGAGGGTTTCTTGCCCGCCTCCCTTAAAGAGGCCATGGTGAGGCCCCTCCTGAAGAAGCCCTCTCTGGACCCAGCATTATTGGTTAATTACCATCCGGTCTACAACCTTCACTTTCTGGTGAAGGTTGTAGAGAGTGTTGTGGCACAACAGTTTTCCCGTCACCTGGAGGAAGTTGATTATCTGGACCTGCGCCAGTCTGGCTTCCGGCCCGGGCACAGCACCGAGACGGCATTGGTCGCGTTGGTAGATGATCTCTGGAGGGCCAGAGATGGGGGTTGTTCCTCCATCCTGGTCCTATTAGACCTCTCAGCAGCTTTTAATACCATCGACCATGGTATCCTATTGCATTGGCTGGAGGGGCTGGGGGTGAGGGGCACCGTATTGCGGTGGTTCTCCTCCTACCTCTCCGGTTGATCGCAATTTGTGTTGACAGGAGAGCAGAGGTCGACCTCGAGACCCCTCACTTGTGGGGTGCTTCAGGGGTCGGTCCTCTCGCCTCTCCTGTTCAACACATACATGAAGCCCCTGGGTGAGATCATCCGTGGTTTTGGGGTAGAGTATCATCTCTACGCTGACGATACGCAGTTGTATATATCTACCCCAAACCACCCCAACGATGCCGTAGCGGTGATGTGCCAGTGCCTTGAAGCCATGCGGGCCTGGATGGGAAGTAACAGACTCAGACTCAACCCGTCCAAGACCGAGTGGCTGTGGTTTCCGGCATCCCAGTACAACCAGTTGACTCCATCACTGGCCATAGGGGGCGAACATCTAGCCCCTGTGGAGTGGGCACGCAACTTAGGCATCCTCCTGGATTCCCGGCTGTCTTTAGAAGACCATGTGACAGCTGTGGCCAGGGGGGCATTTTACCAGGTTCGCCTGGTACGGCAGTTGCATCCCCTATTGGACCGGGACGCCCTTCGCACGGTCACTCATGCGCTTGTGACGTCTCGGCTGGACTACTGTAATGCTCTCTACATGGGGCTCCCCTTGAGATGTACCCGAAGACTACAGCTGGTCCAGAACGCGGCCGCGTGGGCAGTTATGGGAGTCACTAGATACTCCCATGTAACACCACTCCTGCGCGAGCTGCACTGGCTTCCTGTGGTCTTTCGGGTGCGTTTCAAGGTGTTGATTATCATCTTTAAAGCTCTCCATGGCACAGGATCTAGTTATTTGCGGGATCGTATCCTGCCCCATACATCCCTCCGGCCGATTCGCTCACACAGAGAGGGACTTCTCCGGGTGCCGTCCACTAGGCAGTGCCAGCGGGCGACGCCCAGGGGAAGGGCCTTCTCTGTGATGGGCCCGACTCTCTGGAACGACCTACCCCAGGATATTAGAACGACTACGGACCTCCACGCCTTCCGCCAAAAAGTAAAAACTTATTTGTTTCATCAGGCCGGCTTGGCCTAATCTATGTTCCTCGCCCCAGTCTGTTTTCTCAAATTGTTTATTGGGTTTTAATGGGTGGTAATTTTAATGGTTTTTAAATTTTGTACAGGGTAGTTTAATTCGTTTTTAAATTTGTGTGTATTGTATATTTTTAGTTGGTTTTTAATTTTCCTGTACACCGCCCCGAGTCCCTTCGGGGAGAGGGGGCGGTTTATAAATATAATAAATTATTATTATTATTAATATTAATTATTATTACATTATTAATTATTATTAACAACTATTGAGGGGGGGAAAGAATCCTTGAAATAAACCATTGGCTAACGGGTTGGTTTCACCAAGAAAACTTTGGTTTCCTGGACCATGGATTGCATTACCTAAAAGAAGGGATCTTGGCAAGGGAGGGCTGCACATCACAAAACCAGGGAAAAATGTACTCAGCAAAAGACTGGCCCAACTCAACAGAAGGGCTTTAAAGTAAAATTGAGGGTGTGTGTGTGACCAATCTTTAGACTCTCTAGAATAGAAAACCAATCATATATCCCAAGAAAATAAATCAAACAATGAGGTAGGGAGTGATGGAGGGGGGGGACCACAAACAACAATTAGGAGACCCATGGACAGGCAGAAAAGTCCTAAATGGTTATATACAAATGCTCAAAGCTTGGATAACAAACAGGGCAAACTAGAAGCAATAGTACAAAAGGATAGGTACAACATAGTTGTTATTAGAGAAACTTGGTGGGATGAAACCCATGACTGGAATGTACTGATGAATGGATACAAATTGTTCAAACAAAACAAAAAGATGAGGTGAAGTTGCACTATATGTGAGAGACGACTGCATATCTACAGAAATGCACATGATCAAAGATAAAACCCCTCCAGAATGCATATGGGTCAGTAAAAAAGGGGAAAGTATCAGGCCAACCAATCAATCAGAAGAAATAGATGAACTTTTTGCCAAACAATTAACAAATGTATGTAGGAAGCATGCCACAGTAATAGTGGAAGACTTTATCCAGATACCAAATGGGAGACCAACTCTGCAGCAAGTGGGAGATCAAACAGATTACTAACAAACCTAGCCAACAACTTTGTCATCCAAAAGATAGAGGAGCAAAGTAGAAGTAAAGGTATACTAGACCTGATTCATGCTAACAGAGAAGAAGTGATACAGGGAGCAGAAGTTGCCAGAACTTTGAGTGAAAGTGACCACATCATACTGAAATTCAAAATAATGCAAACACCCAGCAATATAAAATAATCCAACCAGTGTCTTATACTTTAAAAGAGCTGATTTTAACAAACTCAGAGAGAGGATAGGAAAAAATTCCATGGGTTAAAATCCTAAAGGGGAAAACAATTCAAGAAGCATGGGAAACTCTGAAAAATGTGATCATAAAAGCCCATTACAATACAATACCACTGAAAAAGAAAAGCAAGACATTCAATAACAAAACAAGCATGGCTGCACAAAGATCTCTCCGACAAACTGAAAGATAAAAAGGACAAGCACAAAAAATGGAAACAGGAAAACATAACTAAGACTAAGAGAGAAAGCAGAGCAGCTTAATTCATTCTTTGCAGCAATCTTCACATGAAAAGAAATTATAGCCCAACATACCAAAAAAACTACTGTAAAAGATAAACTAGAAATAAAAATTAAAATAAGCAAGAAAATGTTAAGAGAACATATATCTGACCCAGACAAATATAAATCACTGGGATCTGACAGATTACATCCTTGAGTTCTGAAGGAGCTGGCAGATGTCATCTCAGAACCATTATACCATATCTTTCAAAAATCCTGTAGCAGAGAAGTGGAAAAGAGCTGACGTGGTTCCCATCTTCAAGAAAGGGGGGGAAAAACCAGACCCGGCAAACTACAGACTAATTAGTCTAACATCAATACCTAGGAAGATCATAGAAAAGATAAGAGCAGAGGTGGCACAGTGGTTAGTGTGCAGTACTGCAGGCTACTTCAGCTGACTGCTAGCTACAGTTCAGCAGTTCAAATCTCACCGGCTCATGGTTGACTCAGCCTTCCATCCTTTCAAGGTGGATAAAATGAGGACCCAGATTGTTGGGGGCAATATGATGACTCTATAAACTGCTTAGAGAGGGCTGTAAAAGCTCTATGAAGTGGTATGTAAATCTAAGTACTACTGCTAAGTGCTATTGCTAAGTGCTATTGCTATAATAAAAAATAGATTTATGAACAACTATAAGCAAATAAAGTTATAAATAGTAACCAGCACAGGTCTAATAAAAACAGATCATGCCAAACCAATCTTATTTCATTCTTTGATAAAGTCATTAAATTAGTAGACCAGCGAAATGCTGTTGACATAGTTTACTTAGATTTCATAAGGCATTTGACAAAGTAGACCAATCTACTTCTTGGTAAGCTATAAAAATGTGGAATAGGTGGCATCACCACCAGATGGATTTGTAGCTGGCTGACAAACTGTACTCAATGGGTAGTCCTTAATGGTACTACATCCACATGGAGAGAAGTAAGCAGTGGGGTAGTACAAGGCTCCATCTAAGGCCCAGCACTCTTCAATATCTTCATTAATGACTTAGAGGAGGGAATAGAAGGTGAACTTATCAAATTTGCAGATGATAGAAAACTGGCAGGAATAGCTAACACCCCAGAAGACAAACTCAGGATCCAAAAAGATCTTGAACAAACTTGAACAATGGGCTCTGTCCAACAAAATGAATTTTAATGTGGAGAAAAGCAAAGTATTACATTTAGGCAGGGGGGAAATCAAATATATAGGTACAGATTAGGTGAGGCTGTCAGGTTCCAAGTAATGCATCCTTCATAAATTGAACTCTAAGGCATTCCTTTACTCAAAGTATAAATTTATTTAGATACTCAATATTGGCACTAACTAGTGAAAAAACAGTACTAAAGTTCCTGGGCTTTTCACATCAATGTAAGTTTCAGTTTTCTCAAGTTTCCAAAACAATCTGTCACATTGTCCAACCAAGATGAGAATAGATTTCTTGGTAACTTCTCTCCTTCTCCAGTCAGGGAGCCATTGGAATGTGCATGACTTACCAGCTAGCTATGCTGTGGTTGCTGAAGGCAGCTGTGTCAAACTGAATTAACATTAGAATACTCCAGGGTACCAACAATCCCATATCTACTTAAAATTCAGGCTTGACAGAGGAGCCAATTTCACGACGAAATGACGTGTGGTCTCAATACTTTTACTGCTAGATGGTCCATCTGGACCTAAACCGTCCCTCAGAGACAGTGAAGAGGAAGAAGAAGCCTTGCTGATCACAGGGACATTGCAAAGTCCCTGATTGATCCAAGTGAAGGTCTTCTAACCGGTGGTAAACAGGCAGCTCCTAGGCTGGTGAAGTGACATGATAGCAGTATTCCAGTATTTGAGGGGCTGCCACAAAGAAGAGGGGATCAAATTATTCTCCAAAGCACTGGAGGGCAGGACAAGAAACAATGGTTAAAAACTAATCAAAGAGAGAAGCAATCTGAAATTAAGGAGAAACTTTCTAACAGTGAGGACAATTAACCAGGGGAACAGCTTGCTTTCAGAAAGGCGTGACCTCCTTGGCCTGCGGGAGTCTCCCCTCTCGCAGGCCTGGCCCTCTTGTCTAACACGGGCCCACCTCGATGATGGATTGATTATTCCTGAGAGGTGGGCGAAGCGCAGGTTGAGGGGGTTTTTAGGGAGGTTTTTAATTCGGTTTTTAGGGGGTTCCAGGGAGGAGGGGAAAAATAGTCCAGGGAGGGGACAGCAATTGAGGCCAGCGGGCGGAAGTAGGGAAACGGAGGAAGGGGAGGGGGGGTCATTTCCACAGTGGCTTTTTCCATCGACTCGGTCTTGGGGAGGGGCAGGGGCGGAGGGAGACGAAATGGTCATCATCAGTTGGAAGACCATGGCCGCTGGACTCAGGCGGTCACGTGCTCCAACTCCCCGCTCTCCCATCACAGACTAGGTGGGCAGGAATCACAGACCCGGGCCCCTAGGCTGATGTTATGCAATGCCAGGTCCGTGGTTCAAAAAGCCCCCCTCATCCGTGACCTTGTGTCAGAGGGGGACCCGGACCTGGTGGGTATAACGGAAACCTGGTTGGGCCACGAAGGGGGTCTACCCCTCATGGACATGTGCCTTCCATCAGTCTAGGGCCCTAGGGAGGGGTGGGGGGTGGCGATTATGGTTAAGGAAGGTCTCGAGCCGAAGGAGACCACAGTCCCTCAGACAACCGGGTGTGAATCTCTCTGCGTGAGATGGGGCCTAGGGAGGCAGTTGGGCGTGTTAGTTGTATACCTGGCTCCTCGCTATGCAACAACAGCCCTGCCCGAGCTCCTAGAGGTGATAGCCGAGGCGGTAGTTGAGACCCCCAGACTAGTAGTCATGGGGGACTTTAACTTGCCGTCGGTGGGCGAAGCCTCTGGAGCAGCTCGGGAGTTCATGGCCTCCATGACGGCCATGGACCTGACCCAGGTAGTTTTAGGCCCTACTCACGAGGGGGGGAAACACGCTGGATTTGATCTTTGTCTCGGGACAGTGGAGTTGTGATCTGGGAATAGGGGATCTAGCCATCACTCCCTTGTCATGGACAGATCATGCTCTCCTTCGGCTGGACTTTCCAATTGCTTCACCTCACCGCTGGGAGGCGGAACCGGATACTCCTATATGGTTCCGCCCCAGGCTTCTAATGGACCCGGAAAGATTCCAGAGGGAGCTTGGGCCAATTCCTATGACCCTGCCTCGCGACTCGACTGAGGACCTAGTGGCCGCATGGTTAAATGCGGCTGCAGGGGCCTTGGACCGAGTCGCGCCCTTGCGGCCTCTCTTGCGGCGACGAATCACCCAGGCTCCCTGGTTTACTGAGGAGCTTCGGGGGATGAAGTGCCGCAAGAGATGCCTAGAGAGCAGATGGAGATCCTCTCGCTCCGAAGCCGACCGAACACTAGTGAGAACCCATATTAGGGCTTACATAGTGGCAATAAGGGTGGCCAAGCGTGAGTATTGTGCCACCCTTATTGCATCCGCAGATAACTGCCCTGCCGCCCTGTTTGGGGTGACCCGCTCCCTCCTTCATCAGAGGCCGTGGGAAGCCCCTTTGCAAGGGCGAGCAGAGGAATTTGGGATTTATCTGCAGGAGAAAAACACTCGGATTCGGAATGAGCTACCCTCCTTCGACAGTGGTCCTGTGGGACTGTCCGAGACTAGTCTTGAGGCTCCTTCTTGGGAGGAGTTTGACTTTGTTACCACTGAGGATATGGACAGGTTGTCAAGGAAACTTAGGGCGACCACATGTTTATTGGACCCGTGTCCCTCCTGGCTTGTACTGGCATCCTGAGAGACAACACGAGGCTGGCTCCAGGGCATTGTCAATGCATCTTTGAGTGAGGGGTCCTTACCTGCCATCTTGAAAGAGGCGGTAGTGAGACCCCTCCTCAAGAAGCCGTCCCTGGACCCAGCATTATTAGAGAACTATCGTCCGGTCTCCAACCTTCACTTTTTGGTGAAGGTTGTTGAGAGTGTGGTAGCCCAACAGTTTCCGCGACACCTGGAGGAAGTTGATTATCTAGACCCGCGCCAGTCCGGCTTCCGACCCGGTCACAGCACTGAGATGGCATTGGTCGCGTTGGTTGATGATCTCTGGAGGGCGCGGGATAGAGGTAATTCCTCTATCCTAGTCCTATTAGACCTCTCGGCAGCTTTTGATACCATCGACCATGGTATCCTATTGCACCAACTGGGGGGTTGGGGCTGGGAGGCACCGTTCTGTGGTGGTTCTCGTCCTACCTCTCTGGTCGGTCGCAATATGTGTTGATGGGAGGGAAGAAGTCGACCTCGAGGCCTCTCTTATGTGGGGTTCCTCAGGGGTCGGTCCTCTCGCCCCTCCTTTTCAACACATATATGAAGCCGCTGGGTGAGATCATCCGTGGTTTTGGGGTGGAGTACCACCTGTACGCTGATGACACTCAGCTGTACATATCCACCCCAAACCACCCCAACGATGCCGCCGAAGTGCTGTCCCGGTGTTTGGAAGCCGTACGGATCTGGATGGGTGGTAACAAACTCAAGCTCAACCCTGCCAAGACTGAGTGGCTGTGGTTTCCGGCACCCCGGTTCAGCCAGATTACTCCAACTCTGGCCATTGGGGGCGAAACACTGGCCCCCGTGGAGAGGGCGCGCAATTTGGGTGTCCTCCTGGATTCCCAGCTGTGCATGGAGGACCATGTGGTGGCCGTGGCCAGGGGGGCGTTTCATCAGGTACGCCTGATGCGCCAATTGCGCCCCTTACTGGACCGGGCTGCACTTCGCACCGTCACTCAAGCTCTCTACATGGGGCTTCCCTTGAGGTGCACTCGAAAGCTACAGCTAGTCCAAAATGCAGTCGCGCGGGTGATTATGGGAGCCACCAGATGCTCCCACATAACAGCGATCCTGCGCGAGCTGCATTGGCTTTCTGTGGCCTTTCGGGTGCGCTTCAAGGTTTTGACGACCATCTTTAAAGCGCTCCATGGCTTGGGGCCTAGTTATATGCGAGACCGTCTCCTGCCGCATACATCCCTTAGACCGATACGCTCCCACAGAGAGGGCCTTCTCAGGGTGCCGTCGGGCGGATAATGCCAACTGGCGACACCCAGGGGAAGAGCCTTCTCTGTGGCGGGTCCAGCCCTCTGGAATGACCTACCCCCTGAACTACGTACCATCACCGACCTCCGCCTCTTCCGCCAATGTCTTAAGACATATTTGTTCCAACAAGCCGGCCTAGCCTAACCTCCCACGGGGACTTTTAGGTAGTTTTAAATTGGGTTTTAAAATTTGATTTTAGCGCAGGATAGGATTATTTAATAGTTTTTTAAATTATATTTATTGTATTTTGTATGCTTTTTAAATTTCCTGTGCGCCGCCCTGGGTCCTCTGTGGAGAAGGGCGGGATATAAATTTAAATAAATAAATAAAAAATAAAAATAAATAAATAATTTCCCTGGTTCATTGCCAGCTGGGAAACAGTCATGCTGAGAAATAGACAGAGAAGCAGCTGCCAAAAAAAGGGATCCTTGAATTCAGGAAGGGAAGAAGAGTAGTGACACAACTCGAGTATTCCTGGGTTGCAAACAAGTGGAGGTGTGACTCTGAGCCTTTTATTCTTAATTCCCCTTTGAAGCTCCTGTAGCTTGATGGGTTGTGACATGTTTTGTTTTCCTGGGTTAATCTTCCAGGTCTTTTGTCTTTCCTATCCTGGGGGTTAATTCTGCCAGGAAAGAGGAAAAGGGGAGTATCAGGTGTGCCTCCACCAATAGCCAAGAAAGAAAATTCCCAACTGCATTGTTCGTGGAATTAAAAATACGTTTACTGGTTATGAAAAGATAGCGGTGAAAGAAAAGCAAGATCTGAGCCCAAAAGGTGCAAACAAGTACATATCAAATGATTACCCAACCCCCTTCCTCCAATGACCCTTCAGCCTGGGAAAGGGGAAATGTTTCCAGGACACAAAATATTGGATGCATGCTCTATGTTTCCTGGAATCTAAAATGTCCTTAATTTCAAAATGTTGCTCTCCTTCAATAAGGAGGAGAACAGGGTGTGAGGGTTGAATTTGAATTTTTGAATTTATTTGACTTTTATCCCGCATCTGTCTCCCCGAAGGCACTCAGGGCGGCGCACAGGAAATTAAAACAGATATCAACATATAAATAAATAAAACACCATAAATACTACAACAATAAAACTGATTAAATTTAGACTGCCCTGTGCTAAAATTCACTAAAATCCCACTAATTAAAACATTATGTTAATTTAAAACACAGTCTGATAAGATGGTCTCAGGGGCCTAGGCTAGCCCGGCTTGATGAAAAAAGTGCGTCTTCAGACGCTGGCGGAAAAAGCGGAGGTCCGTGATGGTCTGAAGTTCGGGGGGAAGGTCGTTCCAGAGGGCTGGACCCACCACAGAGAAGGCCCTTCCCCTGGGGGTCGCCAACTGGCATTGCCCCACTGACGGCACCCGGAGAAGACTCTCTATGGGAGCGAATCGGTCGAAGGGATGTGTCAGGTAAGAGATGGTCTCGCATATAACTAGGGCCCATGCCATGGAGTGCTTTAAAGATGGTAATCAACACCTTGAAGCGCACCCGAAAGGCCACAGGCAGCCAGTGCAGCTCGCGCAGGAGAGGTGTTACATGGGAATGCCATGAGGCTCCCATAATCCCCTGCGTGGCCGCATTCTGTACTAGCTGTAACCTTCGGGTGCACCTCAAGGGAAGCCCCATGTAGAGAGCATTGCAGTAGTCTAGATGGGATGTCACAAGTGCTTGAGTGACTGTACGGAGGGCGTCCCGGTCAAGTAAGGGGTGCAACTGGACCAGGCGCAACTGGTAGAACGCCCCCCTGGTGATGGCTGTCACATGGTCGTCCATAGTCAGCCTGGAGTCCAGGAGGATGCCTAACAATTCACCCCCAATGGCCAGTGGCCAGTCAACTGGTTGAACTGGGACGCCGGAAACCACAGCCACTCAGTCTTGGATGGGTTGAGTTTGAGTTTGTTACTCCCCATCCAGACCCATAAGGCCTCCAGACACCGGGACATCACTTCAACGGCATCGTTGGGGTGGTTTGGGGTAGATATGTACAGCTGAGTGTCATCAGCATACTGATGGTACTCTACCCTAAAACCACGGATGATCTCACCCAGCGGCTTCATGTAGGTGTTGAACAGGAGTGGCGAGAGGACCAACCCCTGAGGTACCCCACACATGAGGGGCCTCAAGGTCGACCTCTGCCCCCCTGCCAACACGAATTGCGACCGACTGGAGAGGTGCCTCTCACCCCCAGCCCCTCCAGTCGGTGCAATAGGATACCATGGTCGATGGTATTGAAAGCTGCTGAGAGGTCTAATAGGACCAGGATAGAGGAGCAACCTCTATCCCGAGCCCTCCAGGGATCATCCACCAACATGACCAATGCCGTCTCCGTGCTGTGCCCGGGTCAGAAGCCGGACTGGCGCGGGTCCAGGAAGTCAATTTCCTCCAGGTGACGGGGGAACTGCTGTGCCACCACACTCTCTACAACCTTCGCTAAAAAGTGAAGGTTGGAGACCGGACGATAATTTACCAACAACGCTGGGTCCAGGGAAGGCTTCTTGAGGAGGGGCCTCATCACCGCCTCTTTCAAGGCGGCTGGCAAGAACCCTTCACTCAGAGAGATGTTCACTATTTCCTGGAGCCAGCCTCGTGTCACCTCCCAGGATGCCAGTACAAGCCAGGAGGGACACGGGTCCAATAAGCATGTGGTGGCCTTTAGTCTCCTTGATAACCTGTCCATATCATCAGAAGTGACAAAGTCAAACTCCTCCCATAATACTGTCTCAAGACCTGCCTTGGATAGTCCCTCCAGGCTACTTTCTGTGGAGGGCCACTCGTTCCGAATCTGCACGATTTTATCCTGCAGATACTCTCCAAATTCCTCTGCTCTGCCCTGCAAAGGGGCTTCCCGCGGTCTCTGTTGGAGGAGGGAGCGGGTTACCCCAAACAGGGCAGCAGGGCGGTTATCTGCGGATGCGATAAGAGTGGCACAATAATTGCATTTGGCCACTCTTATCGCCACTAGGTATATCCTGAAGTGGGATCTTACCAGTGTTCGGTCAGATTCGGACTGTGTGGATCTTCACCTACTCTCTAGGCATCTCTTGCGGCGTTTCATCCCCCTCAGCTAGGTGACTAAATCCCCTACTCCCAGATCACTCATTGGCCAGAGACAAAAATTAAATCCAGTGTGTGCCCCTCCTCGTGCGTGGGGCCGTGAATTATTTGGGTCAGGGCCATGGCCGTCATGGAGGCCATGAACTCCTGAGCTACCTCAGATGTCTCACCTACCGATGGCAGGTTGAAATCCCCCATGACTAGCAGTCTGGGGGTATCACCGCCATCTCGGCGATTGTCTCAAGGAGCTCGGGCAGGGCTGCTGGTACGTAGCAGGGAGCCAGGTACTCAATCAGCAAGCCCAACTGCCTCCCTAGGCCCCACTTCACGCAGAGGGACTCACAACTGGTAGTCTGAGGCACAGTGATCTCTCTCTGCTCGAGACCTTCCCTAACAATAATCGCCACCCCCCACCCCTACCTAGGGCCCTTGGTTGATGAAATGCTCAGTAACCTGGTGGGCACATTTCGACGAGGGGTATTCCTCCCTTGTGGCCCAACTAGGTTTCCGTAATACCCGCCAGGTTTGGATGGACGCATGGAAGAAGTGAGTTCAGGTTTCAGTAAGTTTACATGAAACATAGGATAAATCCTCAGGGCTTTTGGCAAGTCCAATTTCACTGATACAGGATTTATAATTTGACAATGGGAAATGGACCCACATATTTCGGCCCCAATTTCTTTGATTTCTGGGTTGTTTGCAGAAACTTAGTGGACAGAAACACCCTATCCCCAACCTGGTACTCTTTTGGTTGGCCCTTTTTTTGTCAGTTTGTTTTTTGTGTGCTTGGTGAGCAGCATCTAATGCTTTGCAGGTCATCAGCCAAAACCATTGATCACTCCACTCAGACAAGGACAAAATCTGCGGCTTCTCTTGAGGCAATTCAGGAATAAGCACAAAATCCTGGCTAATTACAACTTTAAAAGGGGTTATTCCAGTACTGCTATGCACTGAATTATTGTACGCTACCTCTGCATGTGGCAGAAGGTCAGCCCAATTATGTTGTTGATAGTTGATATAACACCTAAGGTACTGCTCTAGAACCGAGTTAGTCCTTTCACAATCCCCATTAGTCTGTGGATGGTGGGGAGAGCTTAGTCCCTGGGTGGAGCCTATCAATTTCAGGAACTCCTTCCAAAAGAGGGAGGTGAATTGGACCCCACCCTCTGAAATAATGCATTCAGGAACTCCATGTAACCTATACACATGTAAAATGAACTATATAGCCAACAACTTTGCTGATGATATCTTGGAACAAGGTACAAAGTAGACCTGTTTGGAGAACAGATTGGTGATCACCCAAATAACGGTATTTCCAAGACTTTCGGGTAGCTTGACAATAAAATCCATCAATATTTCCTTCCACTGTGCCCCAGGTGGGGCAACACTCTGAAGAAGTTCTTGAGGTTTTCCTGGTGGTCTCTTTGAGGCTGCACAAACAGGACAACTGGCTATATAGGATTCAATGTCTTTTTTCAGGGAAGGCCACCAAAACTGTCTTTTAATCAAATGCAAAGTTTTCACAAATCCAAAATGACCCCCCATCCTCGAGTCATGGGTCCGTTGAAGGACAACAGTTTTCAGGCTGGCAGGAACATACAGCTTAGCTCTTACCTAGGCCAGACCATCTTTCATGGTGTTAGCAAACCCCAAAAAACTTTGTAGTTGCTTGCGGGTACAAGGAGCTGCCCACTCAGTAACAGTACCATAAAAATATGGTATCCCAAATAATTGATCCTTTCCTGGTGAAATTCACACTTAGACAATTTGGCATAAAGTTCAGCGGCCCGAAGTTTTTTGAAAACAAGCACACCAAAGTTACATGTTCCTCACATGTTTCTGTGAAGATAAGGATGTTGTCAAGGTAAACCAACACCCCCTTCTACAAGTGTTCATGTAACACCTCACTGCATGAAGACCACTGGCGCCCCCTGAAGTCCAAACGGGAGAACTCTAACATCCCAAAGGGCAGTTGAAAGCAGTTTTCCATTGATCTCCCTCCTTTATTCTGACTCTGAAGTAGGCTTCTCTTAGATCTAACTTCGTGAAAATTTTCCCTTTACCCAACTGGCTAACATGTCCTTCATGAGGGGGCAGAGGGTACACATTTTCCATGCAAATGTTGAAGTTTTTATAGTTTACACGTAAACGAAAGGAGCCTTTTCCTCTCTCTCTGCATAATACGGGTGCGGCCACCCATGGTCTAGCAGGTTGTATGAACCCTCTTTTAAATTTTTGTCAATGAACTTTTGTAATTTCTCCATTTCATGTGGGATTGAGTAGATCTGAGGCTTAGGGAGTTTTTCCCCTGGGAAAATCTCAATGCTACAATCAGTGACGTGGTGAGGGGGTAGTTTGTCTGAAGCCCTTTCACTGAAAACCTTCCTGAGGTCCCAATATTCTTTGTGGATTTTCTCTTCTCCTTCAATTTACTCATGTGATGCAGCAGATAGGTTTGTTTCAGCATTGGCTATGTCAGAGGTCCTCCCCTTCCCCTCTGGGGGTTTGGCAGAATGGATGCATAGCCACCCTTTCCTCCAGTTCATGTGTGGGTTTCATTTCTGTAGTGATGGTAATCCCAGTATGAGGGACCAATCCATCCCAGGTGCAACGATGAAACTCAAGGTTTCTTGGTGATCCCAGGTTAGACTGGCCAAAATAGAAAAATGGATGACATAGCAGTCCAAAGCACCTAAGAATTCCTAATTCTGAGAGATTGCTACATATGAGGTATCAGTTCTTTTTTTAAAAAGTTTTTATTTTTAGACAAACATAAAACAAACAAAGATAAACACACACCAAATAAAAACCCTTCTCCAATTACTTATAGTGTGTCGATTGATTACAAAACTTTTGTGCTTTCTCACAATAGTCTTCACTTGCAATTTACATAAAGACTCATATCATCAATCTAATATATATGTATACAATTGTTATTATTATTAAACATTCATTTGACTATAGCTATTATTACATCCTTTTTATGTAAAATATTCTAAATTTAAAATAAATTTATATTATGGCATTTCATTACATCGTCTTGAAATCATCCAATAGTATTACATCTTTATATTCTATTCTATATAGGATTGTTTATGTTTTATAGCAAACCTTTTCAACATCCTCTCCATTATCCTTACTTACAAGTTGTATAAAATTTCATATCATGTATAATATATACATATACATATATGCATATGCATTATTATCATTGTTAATCATTTATTTGACTATAACTATTATTACTTTATTTTATACATAATGCTTAAATTTAACTAAGCTTAACTTAATTTTTATTCTAACATTTCATTTCATCATCCTGTATCCTTCCAGTAGTAGAGCAGTCCTATATCTCTTGCCCTTTGTGGTATTGTGTTCTAATTATTTTCTTGGTAAGTCTTATGTGGACTTCTCTTGGCACCTTGTTGTTCATTGCATATCTTGTAAATACTCGAAACCCTCCATCTGTTCCTTCAATCCGCTTGCCTTTAGTTATCACCGATGCTTTTGCCAGAATTTCTCTCATTGTTTCTGCCAAATTTTCTCCCTTTTTTCTTCCATGTTTTGAGATTTGAGATAGAGTTCCAGTTTGCTAATTGCTCCTTTCAACATTTCACATCTATCATTTCCAACCACGCTCGATTTGCTGTCAATATCAACTATTTTGTTATCACTTTGTTCATATGTTTCTTCAACTCTTTGAACTCTATACTCAAATTTCATCATTGTTTTGTAAATATTCTCAACTCTTTCCTCTATTCTTTCTGTTTTTGTTCTATGTTCTCCATTCTCTTTTCAATGTTTTCTGTGCTTATTTGTACTTTCTGAATTTCTACCATAATCATTTGCAATGTTAGCTCTCTTTCTTCTTCATGTTGCGCCATTCTTCCAGGTTATAAACACTGCCACTAAAATTTCCAAGGTTTTTTTTTGTTAAGTTTCAAACAAGTTCACTATAATCTTTCAAGTCAAGGCTTTCTCTTCACTCCAGTCCAGCTATTGATAGTACTCCAGAAGAGCACCTGCATAAACAATCTGTACTCTTCCCACTATTCCTTTCAATAAACAAAATCAGGAGCCTTGAAGTATAAGATATGAGTCAGATATTCACAGGAAATAAGAACCTAGCCTCCAGCCTCCAGGTGGCAGTGTTACCTCTTTTTCCTCTGCTTTTACCCCTCTCTTTAAATTCTGAATTTAAGAAAAAAAAGTGCTTAAAAGCAAACAATCCAGCCGAGCATTGTAAAAAGAAAAGAAAGAAATTCATAATCCACAAATATGAAAAAAGAGGAAAAATAGAAGAAGAGGGGGGAAAAGAAACCAGTCCAATTTAAAAAGTAAAAGGCATTTGTAAAAATTCCATCCATAAAAAACAAAATTAAAAAAAGATAACACGCTAAATTTAATCCAGGCTTAATTCGCTGCTTGCTCTCTTCTGTCTTCAATTTTAATTTTACTCTTGAGTCTTTTTGGGTGTTCTCATCTCAAATAGTAAAATTTATCTCACCAAACTCTCTCTCCTGCTTTCCTTCCGTTCAGGGGCTGCCCCAACATTCTACAGCTTCAATGGCTGTTCTCTTTAACAGGAAAAAAGAGCTTCTGCTGGATCGATCAGAGACTTTGCAATGTCCCTGTGATCAGCAAGACGTACTGTCAGATCTGCTTCCATCATAAATCAGGAAAGACCACGCTTAAGCTCATTTGAAAGTTTAAGGTTACTTTTACTGAATATGATAAGACCGCAGCGAAAGTCAAGCAAGGAATTAAACATTTAGGCGCCTAACATACGTATCAAAGCATAACCCAACCCTTAAGCCCCTTTGACCCCAGTGTAATATCCAATGCAAAGTCGTCCATGATGTCAGGTGCGTACCCTGCTCAGGAGCATCATCACAATGGAATGCAAGACCGTTAGCCTTGGCGATATCAGGCCCTGGCTCCATCTCTCTCCAGCCCACTTAATATCCAGGACCCATAGCCCCTCCCTCCCCGTTTCAAAATGACAGCCAAAGCAAGCAAAAAGCGGAGGCTGACATGTACCCTTCTCTATCACCGTCTCTATGGGATGGTTTAGGTCCAAAAGGGTCATCCAGCAGCAGAGATATCAACAGCAATCCTGGAGCTCCAAGATTGCATGTCATACCATTGCGACATCAGCCCCTCCCCCCGTGAGGTATCAGTTCTAATGAGTTTCTTGGAAAGCCAGAACTGTTATTTTCCATGTTTGACAAGTAAACCAAGAAACTTGTTACATTACAATGGGCAATGACAGATCTCTAAATATCAATTCAAATTTTCTGATACACATTTTTGTCAGAATATATTGATTTTTAAATAAACATTTTTTATTTATGAATTTTCTTCATGTATTCATCAATTTACTCCATAAAGTCTGAGCACTTTCTTCCAGATTACATTTCCCCTCTTTGTCTTCCCTCCCTAGTTTTTTTCTTTTGATGCATTTTAGCCCATTTATTCCTTTTATTCCAAGTTGTAATATCTTATACAATAACCATTATCATTGATCAGTAATCATTGATTGAGAAGAAGTTGTCTAACATTATCTCATTTCATTGAGAAAAAAGGTCTAACGTTTAGAACGTCTAAGCAAGAAATTAAATTTAATGAGTTACCTAAATTGAAAATCTTATATAGACTATATTTCAACAGTTTAGGTTTAAATTTAGAATATGTGTATTGGGCTTAATGATGATGGTTAATAAAATGCAATTAATAACACATTGCTACTCTGTGTATAACTGTTCAAACATTCATAATCAGAAATAATTTATAAAATTATTTTTAGAGCAATTACAGCAAGCAGTGCAAAAGTAACACAGTCACAGAGACATGCTGCTGATGGCAGTTCTTTAAATATATATATCTATACCAAGCATTTTCTTTAGTGCCAAGTAACTCCCTCCCCTCCCAAAAATGGGTGGTGGGTAAGTGCATGGGCAAAGCTACTTTAAAAAGCAGCAGAGAAATGCTATTTATATGTCCCCACTTGCTTCAGAAATCCTTCTGGATCTGAAGCTGAAGCTCTTTACAACATTGAGACGTTCATCTGCCTTAAGGAAAAATAATATTAAGGATTAATTACTGCACTCACATCTATGAAATTCCCAAAGGCTAATCTTAACAATTTAATTAACTGTGCTGTATAGTATTTTAAAATTACTGACAACTTCAGAAATCCATGTTTTTACAGAATTGGCAAATTGTCAACCCTGAAGCTGACCTGACTGAAGCCATTTTGAGGTTTCAGTGTTGCCTCACTGGAGCTGAGAGATAGAGGGGGACTGGAGATAGCTGGGGTTTGTAGCCAAAACAAAATACTTTCTCTTGGGAACCAAAGACATCCTCACACCTGGTCAGAGGGACGAGTGACATTACCTGGCAACCGGCCGCCAACATGTTTGGACCATGTGACTGATCGTTTGGGGAAGAGGAAAAACTCTTACTTTTAATTAGGGAACCCTCAGAGTCGGTTTTCACCAAAATTGTGCCAATATGATTCACCCAATAAAACTATTCTTTGAGGAACCTAACTGCCTCAGAGGCTTTTTTTGCTATGGATGTATTACTTGGAACCCTGACACAAGTTCTATTAAATTGAAGAAATTTTTTCTGTGCTATTCTGACAAAAAGTTAAATGATTTTTAAATATTCTTTAAATCTGAGAATAATTACTCTTTCAATCTGGGAATAATTTATATTGAACCAGTGTATGCTATTCAAAGAATTGTAACATAACAGTTATTATATTGCTTTTAGCAATAGCTTTCTGTGCCATCATTAAGTAGTTGAAAGATAAAGACAGCATTAATGGATAAGGAAGGAAGAACACCAGGAAGAAATGACTATAATACAGTGGTACCTCGGTTCACGAACGCTTCTGTTCACGAACAACTCGGTTCACGAACAGAAAAGTTCATCAAAATATGCTCAGGTTCACAAACTCTGCTTCGGTTCACAAACTCCGCTTCGGTTCACGAACAGGAGCCGCAGCCATTTTATCTATTTCCTGGCTGTCACATGGTTGCGACCAATTCGGTTCGCGACCAGAGTCAGTTCAAGAATTAAAACCAAAAAAAATATCAGAACGGATTAACCGGATTTACATTAAACCCTATGGGAAACTGTGCCTCGGTTCACGACCAATTCGGTTCGCGACCAGAGTCAGTTCAAGAATTAAAACCAAAAAAAAGATCAGAACGGATTAACCGGATTTACATTAAACCCTATGGGAAACTGTGCCTCGGTTCACAACCAATTCGGTTCGCGACCAGAGTCAGTTCAAGAATTAAAACCAAAAAAAGAAGAAGAATGGATTAACCGGATTTACATTAAACCCTATGGGAAACTGTGCCTCGGTTCACAACCAATTCGGTTCGCGACCAGAGTCGGTTCACGAATTAAGTTCGTGAACCGAGGTACCACTGTATTATCTTTTGTGGACAATTTCAGTTCAGCCATTAAGGAAGGGTTTGGACATGCTCTGCTTTAGCTCCATCAACACATGCTTTCATTTGGCTCTGAAAAGCATTTTGCAAGCTGATCCTTGAATCAGAACAAATGTTTTGTTTTAGGAAAAATGTTCAATTAAGATTAAATTTGATTTTTTTTAAAAAAAGTTTATCTTCCCCAATCTATATTTCCATGCATTTTATACAACACATCACTGGCTGCCTTCTGGGAATGTAGTTTGAAACATATAACAGATGCTTCCAGCCAAAGGCATTAGGTAATTTATAAAAGGGATTCCCAAAGATGTTTTTTTTTCAATAGGCAACTGGTGTAATTCTTATTCAAGAAGCTTTTCAGCTCTCAAGAGTTGAAGAAGCTTCTTGGATGAGAAGCAAAACATCTTCAAAGAAAAACCAGAAAATCCAATTCCCTTTTGAAAATAGCACCTTTGGGACAGCCATGACTTGGTTGACTGAGAATTGCCATAAATATAAAAGGGATTGTTTTGTCAGACGGTGCGGGTGAGTTGTGGGATTGACAGCAGTGGTGAATACATTTTTGCCAAGGCTACGCTCAGTTGATTCCCCCACAACCACCACCAAAGGGACATAAAGGGTTTTATATATAGTATATTGACTGATAAATTTAAATTTCTTCTATGTTAATGCTATTTGCATTATTTGTTATATGGAAAGAAGAGGCAAATATTTAAAAACCAGGAAAGAAAATAATTTTATCTATTTAGTTTGAAATACACATTGTGCTATGAAAATTCCATTAATCCTATCAGCAGTTTACATGGGACTTAATAGGATGTTCTAGTGTTTGTTGGAATACTTAACTAAAAACTGACAAGAAGATAGAAATGCAATATAATTAGGATAAAATTATTCTGAATTGCTTTGATTTCTCAAAAACTGAAATCAGACTCTTTCCATCATTACAGCACAGAAAAAAAGGCTACTAAACTAGTCAGCTTATGGCAGTGGTGTCCAAACTTTTTTCAAAGAGGGCCAGATTGGATGAAGTGAACATGGTGAAGGGCCGAACATTTTTCCGAACATTCTTTGAACCATTACAATTAAATGCAAATAAATTATTTTATGCCAAGTTAATTGCAAATGACATACTTTTCATTTCATAACATTAAGATCAACTGACAGTTGAGTTTTCACAATGTATTGAAAATAAATTAAAAAAAAACTTACCTACCTCTTTCTCTCTTTCTTCCTCTCTCTCTCTCTCCATTTCTCTCGCTCTTTCTCTCTCTCTTTCTCTCTCTCTCTTTTTCTCTTTCTTTCTGTCTCTCTTTCTTTCTTTCTTTCTCTCTCTCCTTCTTCCTCTCTCTCTCTCCATTTCTCTCTTTCTTTCTTTCTCTCTTTTTCTCTTTCTTTCTGTCTCCCTTTCTCTCTCACTCTCTCTCTCTTTCTCTCTCTTTCTTCCTCTCTCTCTCTCCATTTCTCTCTCTTTCTCTCTCTTTCTCCCTCTCTCTCTTTCTCTTTCTTTCTGTCTCTTTCTCTCTCTCTCTCTCTTTCGCTCTTTCTTTCTTTCCCTTTTTCCTCTCTTTCTCTTCCTTTTCCTCTTTTTCTCTTTCTTTCTGTCTCTTTCTTTCTCTCTTTCTTTCTTTCTTTCTCTTTCTTTCTCTTTCTCTTTCTTTCTTTCTCTCTTTCTCTTTCTCTCTGTCACTCTGTGTGTGTGTCTGTCTGTCTGTCTGTCTCTCACTCACTTAATCAGTCTCTATCTATCTGTCTCTCCCTCCCTCTCTCTGTCTCTCCCTGTCTCTGTGTGTGTCACTCTCTCTGATTCTCTCCCTCCCTCCCTCTCTCTGTATGTTGGTCTCTCCCTCTTTCCCCGTCTGTCTCCGATTCAATCCCTCCCTGTGTCATTCTCTATCTGTATCTCTCTCCATCTCTCTCCCTCCCTCTCTTTCTCTCTGTCATTCCCTCCCTCCCCTTCTGTCTCTCTCTGTGTCTGTCAGTCACTCCCTCTTACACAGAGCAGGGAGGGCTGTTGGAGGGCCGTATTAAACCGACCCCCCGGGCCGCAAATAGCCCCCGGGCCGGACTTTGGACATGCCTGGCTTATGGTCTTTAGAAATATTCAACATGTTCTAACATATGTTCCCTTATTATGCTATTTTTACTGGCAATTATGACTATTGAAAACTGTTATAAAATTCATGTTTCTAAAAACTATTTTTCTTTTCTTTGTTCCTTAGTTATATTGTTAACTTCTTTATTCTTTTAATAGCAGCTAAGATTGAAATAGTCTAATGCAGCTGAAATGAAATAGAAAATAGCTTTCCCTCCTACTATATGAATAAAGCTGAGGCAGATGTATGCTTCTGTGTCTTCATGAAGAGAAGGGGTGTTTTTTTGTTTCAGTTTTCTTTTAAAATATCTTCCTGTGAAGACTCAATACTAAGGTGACCAGATTTTAACATTGGTAAAGTGGGACACCATTGACCGAGGGGGGGGGGGGTTCTTGATTAAAAATTTGGTCTATATGGAGCAACAAAAATTTTCATAGAACGCAAAAATAGTATTGTAATATATATTTGTTTAATTTCAACATAAGTACAATTTACAAATATAATACATTAAAAAATTATGTATAGTATAGTATAGTATAGTATAGTATAATAATAATAATAATAATAATAATAATAATAATAATAATAATAATAATAATAATAATAATAATAATAATAATAATAATAATAATAATAATAATATTTAATTTTGTATACCGCGTCCTCTCCCCAAGGGGACTCGGAGCGGTGCACAGGGAAATTAAAACATATAAAAATATATACAAACAATAAATACAATAAATAAAAGCAGATTAAATTGATCGTCCCTGCGCTAAAAACCCCATTAAAACTAAATTCCCTAAACACCCCAGTGGTAGAGACTAACCAAGGCCGGCCAGACAGAAAAAGTGTGTTTTCAGTTTTCGACGGAAGGAGCGGAGGTCCGTAGTTGTTCTAATGTCGGGGGGGAGGTCGTTCCAGAGGGCTGGGCCCGCCACAGAGAAGGCCCTTCCCCTGGGCGTCGCCCGCTGACACAGTCTAGTGGACGGCACCTGGAGAAGTCCCTCTCTGTGGGAGCGGATCGACCGTGAGGATGTATGAGGCAGGATCCGATCCCGCAGATAGCTAGATCCCGAGCCATGGAGCGTTTTAAAGATGACAACCAACACCTTGAAGCGCACCCGAAAGACGACAGGCAGCCAGTGCAGCTCGCGCAAGAGCGGTGTTACATGGGCGTACCTTGCGGTCCCCATTATTGCTCGCGCGGCTGCATTCTGGACCAGCTGAAGTCTTCGGGTGCACCTCAAGGGGAGCCCCATGTAGAAAGAGTTACAATAGTCCAGTCGGGATGTCACGAGAGCATGAGTGACTGTGCAAAGGGCATCCCGATCCAATAGGGGGCGCAACTGCCGAACCAGGCGAACCTGGTAAAACGCCCTCCTAGCCACGGCTGTCACTTGATCTTCCATGGACAGCCGGGCATCCAGGAGGACACCCAAATTGCGCGCCCCATCCACAGGGGCAAGATGTTCGCCCCCTATGGCCAGCGATGGAGTGAGCTGGTTGAATCGGGCGGCCGGAAACCACAGCCACTCGGTCTTGGTCGGGTTGAGCCCGAGTCCGTTACTTCCCATCCAGATCCGCACGGCTTCCAGGCACTGGCACATCACCGCTACGGCATCGTTGGGGTGGTTTGGGGTATATATATACAGCTGAGTGTCATCAGCGTAGAGATGGTACTCTACCCCAAAACCACGGATGATCTCACCCAGCGGCTTCATGTATGTGTTGAACAGGAGAGGCGAGAGGACCGACCCCTGAGGCACCCCACATGTGAGAGGTCTCGAGGTCGACCTCTGCTCTCCTGCCAACACAAATTGCAATCGGCCAGAGAGGTAGGAGGAGAACCACCGTAAAACGGTGCCTCCCACCCCCAACCCCCCCAGCCGATGCAATAGGATACCATGGTCGATGGTATCGAAAGCCGCCGAGAGGTCTAATAGGACCAGGATGGAGGAACAACCCCCATCTCTGGCCCTCCAGAGATCATCGACCAACGCGACCAATGCCGTCTCGGTGCTATGCCCGGGCCGAAAGCCGGACTGGCGCGGGTCTAGATAATCAACTTCCTCCAGGTGACGGGGAAACTGTTGTGCCACCACACTCTCAACAACCTTCGCCAAAAAGGGAAGGTTGGAGACTGGACGATAGTTGTTTAATAGAGCTGGATCCAAAGAGGGCTTCTTAAGGAGGGGCCTCACCATAGCCTCTTTTAGGGAAGCAGGCAAGGAACCCTCACTTAAAGATGCGTTGACAACCTCTTGGAGCCAGCCTCGTGTCACCTCCCAGGATGCCAGTACAAGCCAGGAGGGACACGGGTCCAATAAACATGTGGTGGCTCGCAGTCGCCCACGTAACCTGTCCATATCCTCGGAAGTAACGGAGTCAAACTCCTCCCAAACAAGATCTGTCTCGTGGCATCCCGCTGGGCCATCAATGGGGGCTAGCTCGTTCTGTATCTGAGCGGTTTTCTCCTGCAGAAAAATCACAAATTCCTCTGCTCTACCCTGTAACGGGGCTTCCCGCACCCTCTGTTGAAGGAGGGAGCGGGTCACCCTGAACAGGGCGGCAGGGCGGTTGTCTGCGGATGCTATGAGAGTAGCACAATGATGACGTTTGGCCACTCTCAGCGCCACAATGTAAGTCCGTAAATGGGCTCTTACCTGTGTCCGGTCAGATTCAAATCGGGTAGACCTCCATCTTCTCTCTAGGCATCTCTTGCGGCGTTTCATCACCCTCAGCTCTTCGGTAAACCAAGGAGCCAGGGTGTTTTGCCGCCGCAAGAGAGACCGCAAGGGCGCGACCCGATCCAAGGCTCCCGTGGTCGCAGTATTCCATGCGGCCACGAGGTCCTCCATCGGGGCGCGGGTCAGGGGTACAGGAAATGGCCCAAGTGCCACCTGGAACCCATCCGGGTCCATCAGGTGCCTGGGGCGGAACCAGATTGGTAACTCAGGTTCCGCCTCCCCGCGGAGGGGAGCAGCGGTCGGAAAGTCGAGCCGGAGAAGTGAGTGGTCTGATCATGACAAGGGCGTGATGACTATATCCCCTATACCCAGATCACTCTTCCATTGGCCTGAGACAAAGATGAGATCCGGTGTATGTCCACCCTCGTGAGTGGGGCCTTGAATTAGTTGGGTCAGGTCCATGGCCGTCATGGAAGCCATGAACTCCCAAGCTACCACGGATGATTCGCCCACCGATGGCAGATTAAAGTCCCCCATGACTACAAGTCTGGGGGTCTCAACTGCCACCGTAGCGATCATCTCAAGGAGCTCGGGCAGGGCTGCTGCTACATAGCGGGGAGCCAGGTATACAACCAGCAAGCCCAACTGCCTCCCTAGGCCCCACTTCACGCAGAGGGACTCACAACCGGTAGTCTGTGGCACAATGGTCTCTCTCGGCTCAAGACCTTCCCTAACAATAACCGCTACCCCACCACCCCTACCTAGGGCCCGAGGCTGATGAAAAGCGCGGTAACCTGGTGGGCACATTTCAACGAGGGGAAGTCCACCCTCGTGGCCCAGCCAGGTCTCCGCAATTCCTACCAGGTCCGGCTCCCCCTCAGACACAAGGTCATGGACGAGGGGGGCTTTGTTGACCACGGACCTGGCGTTGCAAAACATCAGCCGTAGGCCCTGGCTCTGTACTCCCTGACCACCTAGCCTGCGGGGGTTGTGGCACTTCACCGTTTGTAACCAACGGTTCTGTGCCCTCAACCGGGAGGGTAGAACTTGTCTCCCCTCAGACCTGCCTCTCCCCACGACCTTCGTGGGGAGAGTATAGTATAGTATAGTATAGTATAGTATAGTATAGTATAGTATAGTATAGTATAGTATAGTATAGTATAGTATAGTATAGTATAGTATAGTATAGTATAGTATAGTATAGTATAGTATTCTTTGGCATATTACTCATTTGAGTGAATTTTTTTTTAGTAGATTGCTGTCGTTAAAAGGTCATGAAATTTTTCACAAGAATTTGTTAAATTATATTTCACACATAAAATGGCTTTCAAAGTCTCAACACTTAATTGTGATTTTTCTGATGTCCACACTTTATTTACCGTAGAAAAAACGCGTTCAGTCGCAGCATTAGTTCCTGGTAAGGACAACTTACACTGGACCTTCAAGTGGGCTTCATCCCCTAAAGCATTGCAATATTTAATTTCATACAGCATAAACTGTTTACTGGCTTTAATTAATCCCCTGCACATAGTGGAATCAGAGGAAAAATTAAAACCACGGAAAAGCAAAATCCATCCCGCTCACGCCAGTGATTCAAACCGGGATTGTTTTCCACCTTTCCCAATAACCAGCCCTGCAAGTCCTCGCAGCATCTACTATTTCGTCTCTAGGATTTCACTTTTCTTTTTTTCCGAGGCACACCAACCTTTCGGCCACCAGTCCCCTCCCGTTTCCTCAGCCGAGTCTTTTTCTTTTCTTTTGCTCAGAAATGTGTCGGTGAAGACACATTTTACATTCCTCGGAGCTCTTCCCATCTCTTCTCTCCAAGCTCCCCTTTTCCCTTCCTTGCACTGGGCCCTCGCCTCCCACGCCCTTGCCGACCGGCGCCCGGCCATCCCCGAGAACGCTTTCCTCCCCTGCGACCTCCTCTCTCCCTCCCCACCGAAACAAAGCAGGGCCGTCCTTTCATTGCCATGTCGACCCACACATTTCCTCTCTTCCCCCACCCACCCCAAACCCGCTCCCAGGTCGAGGGGTTCCTTCAGCCGTGCTGCCCTTCCCAACCCCCAGGTCAGCTCCTTCCCACCCACCCACCCACCCTCCAGGCCAGGCTGGTGCCCTCCGCGGGCCCAGCAAATGTGTGCACCAGGCAGCCCCTCAGAGCCCTCCTCACCTGTCAGGTGCTTGACGGGCCTGTTCCTCTGGGGGCCCTGGTTGGACATGACACCGTGGATCCTCCGGGAATGCAGTGCAGCTATTCTCGGGCCCTCCCCGCCAGGAATTCAGTGGGGAGAGGGAGGGAGGGAGGGAGGGAAGGCGGGTGGGCAGGCAGGGGCGGGGAGGGATGGGACCCGCTAATGGAGTTGGGCCGGCGGCTGCTCAGAGCAGCAGAAGCAACAGCAGCAGGGATGTGGGCGGCGATGGCTGCCGCTGAAGGAAAAAAAGCCTGGATGTGCCCAATGTCACCATGAGCGGGGGGCAGTGCCAGAAGGAGGAGGAGGAGGAGGAGGAGGAAGAGATGCAGCCGCCTTGCCTTCTGCCCCCTGCCCGAGGCTCAGCCGGCCAGGGCACACTAGTTTAGCATTATAAAATTAACAAAAATAATATAAAATTCATATCCTGGCGAAATAGCCACATGGCTGCTGAAAACCGTATATTCCCTTCCCGTTCTCCCGCTGTTCCCTAACTTGTCGTGCATTCTTTCAAAAAATCGGGACTTTTTAAAAACGCCGCGGGATGTGGGACAAATTGTTCAAAAGCGGGACTGTCCCACCAAAAGCGGGATGTCTGGTAACCTTACTCAATACAGCCAACTTTCATCCACTATCTTACATCTGGTGTTTTGTTTTTTTGGTCTGTTCAGTAGTTTTAGGTAAATATGTTTGAAGTGAGTACACATCAAAAATGAATACCGTGCATCCTCCAAAATACTTAGTCTCACCTCATAGATGCCAAAAATGTTTACTTTCCCAAGATCCTAAGCTATACTGTTACTGAATAAGAGTATGTGTCAGATCTGCTTCCATCATAAATCAGGAAAGACCACGCTTAAGCTCATTTGAAAGTTTAAGGTTACTTTTACAGAATATGATAAGACCGCAGCGAAAGTCAAGCAAGGAATGAAACATTTAGGCGTGTAACATACGTATCAAAGCATAACCCAACCCTTAAGCCCCTCTGACCCCAGTGTAATATCCAATGCAAAGTCGTCCACGATGTCAGGTGCGTACCCTGCTCAGGAGCATCATCACAATGGAATGCAAGACCGTTAGCCTTGGTGATATCAGGCCCTGGCTCCATCTCTCTCCAGCCCACTTAATATCCAGGACCCATAGCCCCTCCCTCCCCGTTTCAAAATGACAGCCGAAGCAAGCAAAAAGCAGAGGCTGACATCATGCTATTCAGCTGTATAATTATGGGTGGATTCTATGAATGTAAGAAAGTAATTACTTCCTTTTATACTGAAAATCTTATCACAACTTTAATGGTTATAATGCCTCATACTATCATGCCAAAAGGTAATGACAGGCTTAATCTATCATCTCTCTTAAAATTGTGGTTATTAAGCAACACATATTAAAAATGAAACAAAATTTATAGCATGGTAAATACAGTTCTTTAAGCAGCTGAAAATCTTATGAAAATATTGAGACAAAGAAAACATGCCAATTCATTTTTTGGGGGTAAAATATTCTGAATATTTGGATAAAAGTCAAGAAACGTTCAATTGTATGTGTGATTCTTTTATTTTTAGAATCATGCCACTATCATTAGAGAAAAATATTTCATATAAAAATGTACACAAACCTCAACATTTTGTTTAGGCCTAATTTATAAACAGTTTTAATTAGATTTGACTTTTTGAGCCTGCTCAATATGACTTCATACCAAATCAAAAGTACGATTGAAGAATCTGAAGCTTTGTGTACCTTGGAGTTATGACTCAAAAATTCCAGAATGGATGTTTGGCTTTTTTACTTTCTAAACATTGAAAATGAAGGTGTAAAATATATATAAAATCTTGTTTTGAATCATCTATGTGAAAAAAATAATCTGTATATACATAAAATCCTATTTGCACAAACCTTCAGGATCAAGGAGTTTCTCAATTCCCAGGTGTAGTTTAGCTATATTGAATGCATGATCTAATCGCTGCACAGCGGACTGTTGATAAACCACATCGTCCCAATTGAAGAGATCTGGCCTGGGGGAAAAGAAGAAAGCACAGGTTTACTTTCAGAATCACACACAGACACACACACACACACACACACACAGTCTGAATCCCAGATGTTAAGAGAACTACAGATAACAAGAGTGGCATCTTCTACAGACAATATTTTGTAAAAAAATATCTAATACTTTTAATATCGAACAAAAACACAGATGTTATCCATTAAATGTTTTATATTTAAACAATTTAAAGGCAGGAAGAAATCCCATTTTAGAGAAATAATATGGAATTTTATACTGTTCATTACGCTGTTGTAGTATAAGTGAAAATAACTATATTTTCACTAAGGACAATCCATTTGAATTTTCAAGGCTATGAAGAACTTTAATCATATTAAAGATGCATAAAACAGTCCATTGTGGAACAATAAAATGCAGCATACAGAGAAAAATCTTAGATTCAACAGATCCTCTTCAATTATTTTGCCTTTTGCATAGAAGTACAAGTGGCGGAGATCAGAAACCTGAGTATGCCTTCTTTATTTCATCCAGGCATTTCCTTTTCCTTGATATAAGCTCTATACCAGGGGTAGTCAACCTTTTTATATCTACCACCCACTTTTGTACCTCTGTTAGTAGTAAAATTTTCTAACCAGTTCCACAGTAATGGTGATTTATAAAGTAGGGAAGTCAATTACTGTATTTTTCGGAGTATAAGACACCCCCAGGTTTTTAAGAGGCATTTTTTAAAAAAAAGTAGATATGTAGATAGAGGGATAGAGAGGGGGAGACAGAGAGATACAGTAGGTAGGTAGGGAGAGAGAGAGTGCAGTTAAGTAGGTAGGTAGATAAAGGGAGAGAGGGAGAGAGAAATACAGTAGGTAGATAGGTAGGGAGAGAGAGTGTGTAGATAGGTAGGTAGGTAGAGGGGGAGAGAGAGAAAAATAGAGAGAGAGAACTACAGTAGATAGGAAGAGAGAGAGAGAGAGAGAGAGAGAGAAGGTAGGTAGGTATTTAGGTAGATGGGGAGGGAGAGAGAAATACAATAGGTAAGTAGGGGGAGAGAGAGAGAATAGGTAGGTATGTTTCCAGGTGTATTTATCCATGTGCTGGAGAAGGAAATCGCTGTAGCACCTAAAACTTGGTTTCTGCTGGGAGAGCCGTTGGCCAATGTAATTCTCATCAACCATTCTAACTAAACAGCTTTCCAAAAGGAAAAAAAAAAGTTTTTGCACTCTGCAAATCTACCCCAAAATTAAGATTAAGATTTATTTGATTTTTATACCACGCCTATCTCCCCAAGGGGACTCAGGGCGGTGCACAGGAGGTTAAAAAAAAGTAATACAACACGTAAGTTAAAACAAACATACAATAAATAAGACTACAAATAGCAAAATCAGATTAAATTAAAGTGTCCTGTGCTAAAACATTCCCTAAAAATTACCCACTAATTAAAATTAATTTAGAGCAATTTAAAATTCAGTCTGTGGTGGTGCTCTCGGGGGCTAGGCTAGGCCGGCTAGATGAAAAAAATAGGTCTTCAACCATTGGCGGAAGAGGCGGAGGTCGTGGTGGTCCGGAGTTCGGGGGGTAGGTCGTTCCAGAGGGCTGGGCCCAACACAGAGAAGGCCCTTCCCCTGGGGTCGCCAACCGGCATTGCCTGGGAGATGGCACCTGGAGAAGTCCCTCTCTGTGTGAGCGAATCGGCCGAAGGGATGTATGGGGTAGGAGACGGTATCGCAAATAACTAGGCCCCGTGCCATGGAGCATTTTAAAGATGGTTATCAGCACCTTGAAGTGCACCCGAAAAACCACAGGAAGCCAGTGCAGCTCACGCAGGAGAGGTGTTACATGGGATTTCCGTGAGGCTCCCAAAATCCCCCGCGTGGCTGCATTCTGTACAGTCTTCGGGTGCACCTTAAGGGGAGCCCCATGTAGAGTGCATTACAGTAGTCCAGATGGGACGTCACGAGTGCTTGAGTGACTGTGCTAAGGGCATTCCAGTAAAGCAAGGGGTGCAACTGGCATACCAGGCGAACCTGGTAAAAAGCCCCCCTGGACACGGCCGTCACATGGTCCTCCATGGATAGCCAGGAGTCCAGGAGGACGCCTAGGTTGCGGGCCCTTTCCACAGGGGCTAATAGTTCACCCCCAATGGCCAGTGATGGCGACAACTGGCTGTACCAGGACGTCGGAAACCACAGCCACTCGGAAACCACAGCCACTCTGAGTGGGAGTTTGTTACTCCCCATCCAGGCGCATACTGCCTCCAGACACCGGGACATCACTTCGACGGCATCATTGGGGTGGTTTGGGGTAGATATGTACAGCTGCGTGTCATCAGCGTACTGGTGGTACTCTACCCCAAAACCACGGATGGTATCGCCCAGCAGCTTCATATACGTGTTGAACAGGAGTGGTGAGAGGACCAACCCCTGAGGTACCCCGCACATAGGGGGCCTCGGGGTCGACCTCTGCCCCCCTGCCAACACGAATTGTGACTGGCCAGAGAGGTAGGAGGAGAACCACCGTAAGACAGTGCCTCTCACCCCCAACCCCTCCAGTCGGTGCAATAGGATACCATGGTCGATGGTATCAAAAGCCGGTGAGAGGTCTAATAGGACCAGGATAGAGGAACAGCCTCTATCTTGAGCCCTCCAGAGATCATCCACCAACACAACCAATGCCGTCTCAGTGCTGTGCCCAGGTCGGAAGCTGGACTGGTGCGGGTCCAGATAATCAATTTCCTCCAGGTGATGGGGGAACTGCTGTGCCACCACACTCTCTACAACCTTTGCAAAAAAGTGAACGTTGGAGACTGGACGATAATTTATTAACAATGCTGGGTCCAGGGAAGGCTTCTTGAGGAGGGGCCTCACCACCATCTCTTTCAAGATGGTTGGCAGGGCCCCCTCCCTCAAAGAAGCATTCACAATTACCTGGAGCCAGCCTCATGTAACCTCCCAGGATGCCAGTACAAGCCAGGAGGGACATGGGTCCAATAAACATGTGGTGGCCCTCAGTCGCCTCTGCAACCTGTCCATATCATCGGAAGTAACAAAGTCAAACTCCTCCCGGCTGGCTTCCGGTTCCGGCTCCTGCGGCGACGGGCGAGCCTAGCGCTCGCTCGCCGCTTTGTTTCTCCTTCTGCCCCCCCCCACGGGGGCGAGACTCCTCTTGTTTGAGGGTCTCCCGTAAAGCCGGCTCGTCGGGGGGTGCCCCCCCCCCATGGCGGTGGAGGAAGTGGCCCCCGGCGCGGCTTAGGTGAGGGAGAACATGCTGCGGGGGGGTTCTCCCTTCGCCTAAGGAAGACGGCGCCATTTACAACAATGAAGAGGGTTGATCGGCTCAGTCGGAACGTCTCCCGAGGCTTCAGCTGCGAGGGGAGAGTGAGTTTTTAAAAAAACTTTTTTTCTGCTGTCAGCCAGGCTGAAAGGACTGGGAGGGGGGAGTTTGTTTCCAAAAAACCCCCCTCGGACTTAAGCGGCACTTGGAAATGGCTTCTCTGGAAGAGAAAGCGGAAATCTTAAATCCGGACTGTCTCTAACAAGGGAAAGTGGTATGCGGCTACTTGCAACATTGTGTCTAGGTCTGGCTGTTTAAAAAAATTTATTTTTCTACTCTCTCCTCTGGGCTCTGAGATGGGCGGTGGAAAGTGGCTTTTCTTTGTCCCTGCCTGACTATTTTAACTATGGAAAATTCCCAGCGTCTCTTTACAATTGGGACTCTCTCTGGATATTAATGAAGAATTTTTTTTTTTGTTGGATTTGTGGTTCCTTTCTGGATTACCTTCGCTATTATAACTATTGAGTTGGAAAATTGTCTCTCTCTTGGTTCCTGAATTTTACAACGTTTCAACCTTGATCTGAACTTTTGGCTCCCGGTTAGTCTCACCAACCCCACCCTAAAAACGCCATTTTGGTGGCATTGACTCTAACAGTTAAGATGGCTCAAGAAGCAGCACTGACAAGTTTAGAACAATGGATGGCTTCTCTTGAAACTGTTATACAAACTTTGGTAAAAGAGATTCAGGCCCAGAGGGCTGAAAACATCAATTTCAAGAAGGAGCTATTGGATACTCGGAAGCAAGTGCTGGAAAACACACAGAAGACGGAAGAATTGGAAGGGGGGTTGGTGGGGGTTAAGGGAGAGATTAAAAATGTTACTAAAGAGGTTGGGGAAACAGATGGGCATGTGTCTAGGATTGATATGGAAAGAATGACATATTTTTTGAGATTTCAGAATGTTCTTGAGGAATCTGGTGAATGCCTCCCTGATCTTATGAGTACAATTTTAGCAAACTATTTACAAAAACCTAAGGATGAGATCAGGGGGGACATTGACCTAGCCTACAGAATTAACTCAGCATATGCCAGGACAAATGAAGTGCCTAGAGAGATACATGTGAAATTTGTTAGAAGGTCAACCAGAGAGGAAATCCTGAAACTGCAGAGAGAAAGTCCATTAATTTACCAACAAAAAACGGTCACTATCTTGAAGCAGATTCCTAGAAAGATTCGAGATGCAAGACGGAAATTTTCCTTCTTGTCTAAAACATTGTTTGATCATGGGATTTGGTTCAAGTGGGTGACACCCGAAGGGATGCTGGTGTTCTGGGAAGGAGGAAGAGTGAGGATTAAAACAGTTGCTGAGGCGGAAGCCTTTCTTAAAAAACATTCCTCTGCCCTGGGGGAAAATCCAGGGGGGACGGAGGGAGCTACGGCCCCGCCCGCTGGGGGCCAGGGAGGAGAAAAAGAAGATACAATAGCCAAGAGACTTAGATCGAAAAAATAACTTTGTCTTGATTTTCCTGAACAATTTTGCATAATATTTTCTGGATTTATTGTAAATGTATGACAGCATGGAACTGAGAATTTAGGTATATGTACTTGCTTTTACCTTGTAGTGTTATGAAAAATGCTTTTTTTGTTATTTTTTTATTGTGTATTTTGAGGTCTCGGAAGGGCCGACGACTCTGACGTGAATGCTCTCAAAATTTCTTTGTATCCCTTACCCTATCCTATAGAAAAAATGTAAAACCAATAAAACTTTTTCAATTAAAAAAAAAAAAGTCAAACTCCTCCCATAATACTGTCTCAAGACCTGCCTCGGATGGTCCCTCTAGACTACTTTCCATGGGGGTCAACTCGTTCCGGATCTGAGCGATTTTATCCTGCAGATACTCTCCAAATTCCTCTTCTCTACCCTGCAAAGGAGCTTCCCGCGGCCTCTGTTGAAGGAGGGAGCGGGTCACCCCAAACAGCAGCGGGGTGGTTATCTGCGGATGCGATAAGAGTGGCACAATAATTGCGTTTGGCCACTCTTATCACCACTAGGTAAGTCCTCAAATGGGATCTTACCTATGTTCGGTCGGATTCAGACCGTGTGGATCTCCACTTGCTCTCTAGGCGTCTCTTGCGGCGTTTCATCACCCTCAGCTCCTCGGAGAACCAAGGGGCCCAGGTGGATCGACGCTGCATGAGAGGCCGCAAGGGCGTGATTCGGTCCAAGGCCCCCACGGCCGCACTATACCATGCGGCCACTAGGACCTCAGTCGAGTCGCGGGTCAAGGTCTCAGGTAATGGCCCAACCTCCATCTGGAACCTTTCTGGGTCCATCAGGTGCCTGGGGCGGAACCATCTTGGTATCTCTGGCTCTGCCTCCCCGCGGTGGGGTGTAGCGGTTGGGAAGTCAAGCCAGAGGCGAGAGTGATCAGACCATGACAGGGGAACAGTGACTAAATCACTGGCGCAAACTTAGGGGTTTTTAATCGAAATTTTTAGTTCAGATTTTACGGGGTCCCAGGGTGGGGGGAGGGTCTACTCAGTCAGGTGTGGGTCAGGGTACAGGGCCGGCCGGCAGAATTAGGGAAACGGACAAATCCATCAAGGAGGGGGGAGGGGGGTCAATCCTACGGAGGGTCTTCCCATCTGATCGGTCCTGGGGAGGGGCAGGGGCGGCGGGAGACAGGGAGTCCATCATTCATTGGGGGAACGTGGCCGCTGGTTACAAGCGGTCACTCGCCCCAACCCCCTGAGCTCCCTCCGCAGGCTAGGAGGTCAAGGTAGAGCCGGGGCCACAGGCTGATGTTGTGCAACACCAGATCTGTGGTGAACAAAGCCCCCCTCATTAATGACCTAGTGTCAGAGGGGGACCCGGACCTGGTGGGGATTACAGAGACCTGGTTGGGCCTTGAGGGGGGATTACCCCTCGTGGAAATGTGCCCACCGGGCTACCGCACATTTCATCAGCCATGGGCCCTAGGCAGGGGTGGGGGGGTGGTGATTATCGTTAAGGAAGGTCTCGAGCCGAGGGAGACCACTGTACCACAGACTACTGGCTGTGAGTCCCTCTACATGAAGTGGGCCCTAGGGAGGCAGCTGGGCTTGCTGATTGTATACCTGGCTCCCCACTATGTAACAGCAGCCCTGCCCGAGCTCCTTGAGGTGATCGCCGAGGAGGCAGTTGAGACCCCCCAGACTATTAGACATGGGGGGCTTTAACTTGCCATCGGTAGGCGAAACATCCGAGGCAGCTCGGGAGTTCATGGCTTCCATGACGGCCATGGACCTGACCCAAGTAGTTCAGGGCCCCACTCACGACGCAGGACACGCGCTGGATTTCATGTTTGTCTCTGGCCAGTGGAGGAGTGATCTGGGAACTGGGGATTTAGTCATCTTACCCTTGTCATGGACAGATCACTCTCTCCTTCGGCTGGACTTTCCAATCGCCTCACCCCACTGCGGGCAGGCGGAACCTGAGATGCCAAGATGGTTCCACCCCAGGTACCTGATGGATCCCAAAAGGTTCCAGATGGAGCTTGGGCCATTACCTGTATCCTTGACCCACGACTCGACTGAGGACCTAGTGGCCGCATGGCATAGTGCGGCCATGGGGGCCTTGGACCAGGTCACACCCTTGCGGCCTCTCATGCAGCATCGACTCACGCAGGCTACTTGGTTCTCCGAGGAGCTGAGGGAGATGAAACGCCATAAGAGATGCCTAGAGAGTAGGTAGAGATCCTCTTGGTCCGAATCTGACCGAGCACTGGTAAGAGCCCACTTGAGGACTTACCTAGTGGCGATAAGAGTGGCCAAATGTGATTATTGTGCCTCCCTTATCGCATCTGCAGATAAGCGCCCTGTGGCCCTGTTTGGGGTGACCCGCTCCCTCCTCCAACAGAGACCACGGGAAGCCCCTTTGCAGGGTAGAGCAGAGGAATTTGGAGAGTATCTGCAGGATAAAATCGCTCAGATTCGGAGCGAGTTGCCCCCCACAGATAGTAGTCTAGAGGGACTATATGATGCAGGCCTTGAGACAATTTTATGGGAGGATTTTGACTTTGTCACTGGCGATGATATGGACAGGTTGTCGAGGAGACTAAAGGCCACCACATGGTTATTGGACTCGTGTCCCTCCTGGCTTGTACTGGCATCCTGGGAGGTTACACGAGGCTGGCTCCAGGATATAGTGAATGCCTCTTTGAGTGAGGGGTTCTTATCTAATGCCTTGAAAGCCTTCCCTGGACCCAGCATTGTTGGTAAACTACTGTCCGGTCTCCAACCTCCACTTTTTAGTGAAGGTTGTAGAGAGTGTGGTGGCACAGCAGTTTCCCCGCCACCTTGAAGAAATTGATTATCTAGACCTGCGCCAGTCCGGCTTTCGACCCAGTCACAGCACCGAGACAGCATTGGTCGCGTTGGTGGATGATCTCTGGAGGGCGCGGGATAGAGATTGTTCCTCTATCCTGATCCTGTTAGACCTCTCAGCGGCTTTTGATACCATCGACCATTGTATCCTATTGCGCCGACTGGGGGGTGTGTGGGTGTGAGGCACTGTTTTACGGTGGTTCTCCTCCTACCTCTCCGGTCAGTCGCAATTCGTGTTGACAGGAGGGCAGAGGTCGACTTCGAGGCCCCTCACATGTGGGGTGCCACAGGGGTCGGTCCTCTCGCCACTCCTGTTCAACACGTATATGAAGCCACTTGGTGAGATCATCCATGGTTCTGGGGTAGAGTACCATCTGTACGCTGATGACACTCAGCTGTACATCTCTACCCCAAACCACCCCAACGATGCCGTCGAGGTGATGTCCCGGTGTATGGAGGCCATACGGATCTGGATGGGCAGTAATAAACTCAAACTCAACCCATCCAAGACTGAGTGGCTGTGGTTCCTGGCATCCCGGTTTAGCCAGGTGACTCCATCGCTGGCCATGGGGGGCGAATTATTGGCCCCCATGGAGAGGGCGCACAATTTAGGAGTCCTCCTGGATTCCCGGCTGTCCTTGGAGGACCATGTGACGGCCGTGGCCAGGGGGGCGTTTTACCAGGTTCGCCTGGTGCACCAATTGCGCCCCTTACTTGACCGGGACGCCCTTCGCACAGTCACTCAAGCACTCATGACATCCCGTCTGGACTACTGTAACGCTCTCTACATGGGGCTCCCCTTGAGATGCACTCGAAGGTTACAGTTAGTTCAGAACGCGGCCGCGCGGGTGATCATGGGAGCCTCAAGGCAGTCCCATATAACACCTCTCCTGCGTGAGCTGCACTGGCTACCTGTGACCTTTCGGGTGTGTTACAGGGTATTGATGACCATCTTTAAGGTGCTCCATGGCACGGGCCTCAATACCTGCGAGACCGTCTGCTGCCCCATACGTCCCTTCGACCAATTTGCTCCCACAGAGAGGGTCTTCTCCGGGTGCCGTCGGCCGGGCAATGCCGGTTGGCGACAGCCAGGGGAAGGGCCTTCTCTGTGGTGGGCCCAACCCTCTGGAACGACCAACCTCCCGAACTCCGTTTCATCTCGGACCTCCGCCTGTTCCGCCAGCGCTTAAAAACGCATTTTTTCCATCTAGCCGGCCTGGAATGAACTACCCGATACTGATCTGAGTATTAGTTGATCAAAGTTTTAATCTGGGGGTTTTAATTATGTTTTAGCACAGGGTTGAGTTTAATGTAGTTTTTAGGAGTATTTTGTATATTTGTATTTGTTTTTAATTTTCCTGTGCGCCGCCCCGGGTCCCTCTGTGGAAGATGGGTGCAGGATATAAATACGAATAAAATAAAAATAAAATAAAATAAATCCCCTACTCCTAGATCACTCGTCCATTGGCCAGAGACAAAAACTAAATCCAGTGTGTGTCCTCCATGATGAGTGGGGCCCTGAATTACTTGGGTCAGGTCCATGGTTTTTTATTGCTGCGAGAGTCCCCACTCTCGCAGGTTTGGCCCTCCGAACTAGCGAGGGCCCGTCTTGAGGAAGGATTCATTAATCCGGAGAGACGGGCGAAGCGCGGCCTTAGGGGTTTTTTAATTAGGAAATTTTTATCTATTTTAGGGGGCACTAGGGAGGGGGTGGGCATAGACAGATTGAGACAAAAGAATCACATGAAAGAAAGGGCCGGACCAGTAGCCGACGGGAGGAGACGGAAGGTACCGATTTGAGGGGGGAACCACGAGTCATGCCATTAGAGGGCATTCCAATCCAGAGGGTCGTGGGGAGGGGCAGGGCCGAGGGGAGACCATCCTCCCGGTTGTTGGCACGCAGCCGTTGGTTACGAACGGTCGAGTGCCACAACCCCCGCAGGCTAGGTGGTCAGGGAATACAGAGCCTGGGCCTGCGGCTGATGTTTTGCAATGCCAGGTCCGTGGTCAACAAAGCCCCCCTCGTTCATGACCTTGTGTCAGAGGGGGAGCCGGACCTTATAGGAATTGCGTAAACCTGGTTGGGCCACGAGGGAGGACTTCCCCTCGTTGAAATGTGCCCACCAGGCTACCGCGCTTTTCATCAGCCCCGGGTCCAAGGTAGGGGTGGTGGGGTAGCGGTCATTATCAAGGAAGGTCTTGAGCCAAGAGAGACCATTGTGCCACAGACTACCGGTTGCGAGTCCCTCTGCGTGAAGTGGGGCCTAGGGAGGCAGTTGGGCTTGCTGGTTATATACCTGGCTCCTCGCTATGTAGCAGCAGCCCTGCCCGAGCTCCTGGAGGTGATCGCTACGGTGGCAGTGGAGACCCCCAGACTTATAGTCATGGGGGACTTTAATCTGCCATCGTTGGGTGAATCATCCGAGGTAGCTCGGGAGTTCATGGCTTCCATGACGGCCATGGACCTGACCCAACTATTTCAAGGCCCCACCCACGAGGGTGGACACACACCGGACCTCATTTTTGTCTCAGGCCAATGGAAGAGTGATCTGGGTATAGGGGATATAGTCATCACACCCTTGTCATGGTCAGACCACTCACTTCTCCGGCTCGACTTTCCGACCGCTACTCCCCTCCGCGAGGAGGCGGCGCCAGAACCACCTATCTGGTTCCGCCCCAGGTGCCTGATGGACCCGGATGGGTTCCAGATGGTGCTTGGGCCACTTCCTGTACCCCTGACCAGCGCCCCGATGGAGGACCTCGTGGCCGCATGGAATATTGCGACCACGGGAGCGTTGGATCGGGTCGTGCCCTTGCGGCCTCTCTTGCGGCGCCGAGCCGCCCCGGCTCCTTGGTTTACCGAGGAGCTGAGGGCGATGAAACGCCGCAAGAGATGCCTAGAGGGAAGATGGAGGGCTACTCGCTCTGAATCTGACCGGACACAGGTAAGAACGCATTTACGGACTTACATTGTGGCGCTGAGAGTGGCCAAACGCCATCATTGCGCTACTCTCATAGCATCCGCAGAAAACCACCCTGCCACCCTGTTTAGGGTGACCCGTTCCCTCCTTCAACAGAGGGTGCGGGAAGCCCCGCTACAGGGTAGAGCAGAGGAATTTGTGACTTTTCTGCAGGACAAAACCGCTCAGATACAGAACGAGTTAGCCCCCATTCATGGCCCAGTGGGGTGCCACGAGGCTGATCTTGTTTGGGAGGAATTTGACTCCGTTGCTTCCGAGGATATGGACAGGCTACGTGGGCGACTGCGAGCCACCACATGTTTATTGGACCCGTGTCCCTCCTGGCTTGTACTGGCATCCTGGGAGGTGACACGAGGCTGGCTCCTAGAGGTTGTCAATGCTTCTTTAAGTGAGGGTTCCTTGCCTGCTTCCCTAAAAGAGGCTATGGTGAGGCCCCTCCTTAAGAAGCCCTCTTTGGATCCAGCTCTTTTAACCAACTATCGTCCCGTCTCCAACCTTCCCTTTTTGGCGAAGGTTGTTGAGAGTGTGGTGGCACAACAGTTTCCCCGTCACCTGGAGGAAGTTGATTATCTAGACCCGCGCCAGTCCGGCTTTCGGCCCGGGCATAGCACCGAGACGGCATTGGTCGCGTTGGTAGATGATCTCTGGAGGGCCAGAGATGGGGGTTGTTCCTCCATCCTGGTCCTATTAGACCTCTCGGCGGCTTTCGATACCATCGACCATGGTATCCTATTGCATCGGCTGGGGGGGTTGGGGGTGGGAGGCACCGTTTTACGGTGGTTCTCCTCCTACCTCTCTGGCCGATCGCAATTTGTGTTGGCAGGAGAGCAGAGGTCGACCCCGAGACCCCTCACATGTGGGGTGCCTCAGGGGTCGGTCCTCTCGCCTCTCCTGTTTAATACATACATGAAGCCGCTGGGTGAGATCATCCGTGGTTTTGGGGTAGAGTACCATCTCTACGCTGATGATACTCAGCTGTATATATCTACCCCAAACCACCCCAACGATGCCGTAGCGGTGATGTGCCAGTGCCTGGAAGCCGTGTGGATCTGGATGGGAAGTAACGGACTCAGGCTCAACCCGACCAAGACCGAGTGGCTGTGGTTTCCGGCTGCCCGATTCAACCAGCTCTCTCCAACGCTGGCCATAGGGGGCGAACATCTTGCCCCTGTGGATGGGGCGCGCAATTTGGGTGTCCTCCTGGATACCTGGCTGTCTATGGAAGAGCAAGTGACAGCCGTGGCCAGGAGGGCGTTTTACCAGGTTCGCCTGGTCCGCCAATTGCGCCCCCTATTGGATCGGGACGCCCTTCGCACAGTCACTCATGCCCTCGTGACATCCCGACTATTGTAACTCTCTCTACATGGGGCTCCCCTTGAGGTGCACCTGGAGGCTTCAGTTAGTTCAGAATGCAGCCGCGCGAGCAATTATGGGAACCACTAGGTTTACCCACATTACACCGCTCTTGCGCGAGCTGCACTGGCTGCCTGTCATCTTCCGGGTGCACTTCAAGGTGTTAGTTATCATCTTTAAAGTGCTCCATGGCTCGGGACCTAGCAATCTGCGGGATCGGATCCTGCCTCACACATCCTCACGGCCGATTCGCTCCCACAGAGAGGGACTTCTCCGGGTGCCGTCCACTAGACTTTGTCAGCGGGCAACGCCCAGGGGAAGGGCTCTCTCTGTGGCGGGCCCAGCCCTCTGGAACGACCTTCCCCCCGATATTAGAACGACCACGGACCTCCGCTCCTTCTGCCTGAAATTGAAGACTCATCTTTTCCGCCTGGCCGGCCTAGGGTAGTCTCTCTCTCTATGGGTTTTTAAATGTATATTTATATTTAGTGGGGATTTTTAGTTAATGGGATTTTAGCACAGGAATTAATTTAATCTGTTTTAAATTGGTATGTATTTTGTATATTTATTGCTTTTATTCTCCCTGTGCACCGCCCCGAGTCCCTGTGGGGAGAGGGAGCGGTTAATAAATTCAACTATTATTATTATTATTATTATTATTATGAACTCCTGGGCTGCCTCGGATGTCTCGCCTACCGATGGCAGGTTGAAATCCCCCATAACTAACAGTCTGGGGGTATCAACCGCCACCTCGGCGATCGTCTCAAGGAGCTTGGGCAGGGCTGCTGATAAGTAGCAGGGAGCCAGGTACTCAATCAGCAAGCCCAACTGCCTCCCTAGGCCCCAGTTCACACAGAGGGAATCACAACTGGTAGTCTGTGGCACAGTGGTCTCTCTCGGCCCAAGACCTTCCCTAACAATAACCGCCACCCCCCCACCCCTGCCTAGGGCCCGAGGCTGATGAAATGCTCGGTAACCTGGCCCATATTTCACGAAAACAGGCCTGTTTTTTTTTTCAAATAAAAGGCATGAATAGTTTTGGGGAGGCTTGCAGAGTGCTCCGGGGGCAGGGAGGAAAAAATGAGCAAAAAAGGCAATTTTTGTGTGAAAATGGACCATTTGTTTATGAAAAGAATTGCATGCATAGCCTTATGGAGGCTTATAGAGTGATGCTGCGGGCTGGGGGACACAAAATGGCCCATTTTAGGCTCATTTCTGCCCTCCCCAGCCCCCAGGAGCTCTCTGGAAACCTCTATAAGGCTATGCATGGCCATTTTGGTGAAGGGGCGGGGTTTTGGGAGGCAAAAAATGCTGTATTCAATGTATAAGAGGCACCCAGATTTTCAGTCTCTTTTTAGAGGAAAAAACGTGCATTTTATACTCCCAAAAATATGGTAAATTTAAAAAAGGAAAGTGTTTCAGTATCGGACAAAACCCCTGAAAGCTGGAAAGCAGAAGAAGGAGGAGGCTGCATCGCAACGATACGAAGCTTGATCTTGCCGCTGCAAAATCATTGATTCTTCTGCTGCTGGACAGTCCAATTGGACCTCAACTGTCCTGAAGGGACAGCGAAGATGAAGCCAAATCTTTGCTGATCACAGGGACACTGCAAAGTCCCTGTTTGATCCAAAGGAAAGGCTTCAAATCCATGGTAAACAGACAGCGCCCCCCAGGCTGGCAAAGTTGCTGACCGCTCCAGAAAGAAAGAGACGAGTGTGAAAGTGGATTCTTGCTCATGAGCTGTGTATTGACTTAAAAGAGACTGCTTTAAAAGAGTTTGCCTGTAAGACTTTTATAAACTAAGCTGAAACTCTTACAAAAACAAAAATAAGCAGTGGAATTAAGCACTGGAGAACTTGTTCAGTGGGTTATCACAATTTCTTCAATTGATACTTTAAGTGGAACCTAGGAAGAACTCTTAAAAGGAATGGAGTAAGTTTTTCCTCTTCTATTTTTTTTCTTGTTTGCAACCTATGGACTAAATCTGTTCCTTTCCATTAATATGTGTGACTTAAATTTTGATCCCTTCTTTCTACTACACTTAAGAATACCTAAGAATTTGATCTCTTTTTGAAACAACTAAGATATAAAAAGAAACAAGAAAAAGTGTAATGATTGAAGCAACAGAAAGGAAAATGGCACTGCTACTTGCAAGTTAAAGTAGGTGGATATGTTCAAAGAACTGCAGATTGCTTAAAAGTGAAAGGAGAATTGCTTTTTTTCTTTACAAATGCTTTTTTGAAGCCTAATTTTAACTAGAGATTCAATTGTGAATTTGAGTTTGTTAAAAGCATTCCTTAAGCTAGGGTAGCAGCCCTTTTCTTTTCTTCAACAATTGGAGACAATGGCGTATACTGAACAACAACAAAAATGTTACTTTGCAAGAAATAATGGATGCAATACAGCAATACTCTAATTCATTTGAAAAAAAAATAGAACATTTAATTGGAGAATATGAGGAAAAGGATGGAGTTACATATCAAATGGAAAAAACAGAGGTTGGTTCCTTAAGCACTAAAAAGAAAAATAATGACAAAGAAACTAAAATCGCTGATCCTTTTGATGAGTCGCTTATGTCCGGCAATGGGAAAAGTGGAACATGGAAAGATGAATCAGATGGATGGGAACCCCACCTCAGATGACAAGATATAGAAAAAGAAACAACAAAAGAACCTATGATATTAAAGAAAGAAACTTTACTAGTAACCCCATTGATAACAACCCTGACACTTAAAGTTAAACTGACTAAGGAAGAAGAAGAAGGGGTCCAAAACAACAGGAAATAACTTACAAATGATGGACTGAAAAGAGAAGTCCACACAAATTGGATTAAGGATATGTTCAGAAGAATTATGCCACAAATGGCAGAAGATGTGATATTGTTTTATTACTGGAAGGATACAGGCTGATAGATAAAAGATTAACCTAAAACCAGTTGTGATTCGGGAAATTTAGTGATATTAGGCATAGTTAGATAAGTAATTGAAAGTGATAATAAATGTATATATATATGCATAGTTATAAGTGGTAATTGGAAATGAATATTGAATACAATTTATTAAAGGAGATGAGTAAATATTATTGATGTTTGGTTAAAAGAGGTTACAGGGAATAATGATTTTGGAGGATAGTAGAATTAATAAATATGATGCCAACATGTGGTTCTAAGTTTTTATTGGCATGTTTTAAAATGATGGACGTGCAGTACAATTATAATTAATTAAGGAAGGCATGAAAAAGATAAAGTTTATAAATATATTTGATGTGATGTACTTGAAATAATATGAAATAATATGAAACTTGGATGAATATCGAAGAAAATATTTTGTAAATCAGTAGATACACTTTCTATAACATGTGTGATGAAGGACTTTTATGTTGTGTTTAAAAATAAAATAAATAAAAAAAATTGATTAAAAAAAAAGAAAGCTGGAATGCCCACTAGTGGGCGGTAGGAACCAGATTGACTACCACTGTTCTATACTGTCCATTCTCTCTTTGTTTCCAGGCACATATAGATAGAAGACATGTGGCAACACTGACAAAAATTCTATAAAAAAAACAGTGTGTGTCAAGCAATGGTGAAATCTAATTTCCCCCCCCCCCCCCCATGTGACTTGGTGGTATTGGGTCATGTGACTGGGTGGGAATGGCCAACTTTTTTTCATTTTTAAAGCATTTTTCCCCTGCTGGTTTGACCAACAGGAAAAAAATGCTTTAAAAAGCAGAAAAAAAGCTTCTGATAATCCTCGGAAGCTTTTTTTTTTTTTTTACTGAAAGAGTTTTATTGAGTTTCACAATTTTTTTACAAATAGGGTAAGGGTAAGGTGTGAGAAAGATATTTTGAGAACTTTCACGTCGAAGTCGTTGGCCCCTTCCGAGGCTTCATAGCAAAATATAGCTTATACAAATTTTCAATAGTACTACAAAATGGAAAGAAGTGCATACATCATTGTAAAAAACTGTGCTAGCAATCATATACAAACATCCAAACAAAAGTTATACTATATTAAAAAAGTCATTTTTGAGATCTAAGTCTCTTGGCAATTGAGTCTTCTTGTTCTCCTCCCTGACCCCCAGTGGGTGGGGCCGCGGCTCCCTCTGCTCTTCCATTTTCATCCTCCAGGATTGAGGAATGTTTTTTAAGAAAGGCTTCCGCCTCTGCAACTGTTTTAATCCTTACTCTCCCTCCTTCCCAGAACACCAACATCCCTTCTGGCATCACCCACTTAAACCAGATCCCCTGCTTAAATAATTTTTTGGATAAGAAAGAATATTTCCTTCTTACCTCTCTAATCTTTTTCGGGATCTGCTTCAAGATAGCGACTTCTTTTTGTTGGTAAATTAAAGGACCGTCTCTCTGCGCCCTCAAAATTCCCTCCCTCGTCAACCTTCTAACAAATTTAATATGTATCTCTCTGGGTACTTCATTTATCCTGGCATATGCTGAATTTATTCTATAAACCAAGTCAATGTCCCCCCTGATCTCCTCCTTGGGTTTGTGTAAATAATCTGCTAAAATTGTACTCATAAGATCAGGTAGGCACTCACCAGATTCTTCAGGAATATTCTGAAACCTTAAAAAATAAGACATCCTTTCAAAATCCATCCTAGACATATGACCAGTTAAATCTCCAATTTCAGTATTAACACTTTTAAGCTCCCCCCTTGCCCCAGCCAATCCCACCACCAGTTCTTCAGTCTTTTGTGTATTCTGCATCAATTTCTTCTGTGTCTCCAAAAGTTCTAACTTGAAGCTGCAGTGATCTTTCCTCAATTCTTTAATTTCCATTACCAGAGTCTGTAATATTTCTTCCATAGCTGTTAATCTGGCATCCTTATCCGATTTTTCTGTCTGCTTTTTTGAAGCCATGGTGAGTGATTTAAGTCAATGTCAATAAAATGGCGTTTGCTGGGGTGCGGTCAGTGAGGCAAGTCTAGGAGCAGATTTCAGTAATCCAAATCAAACTTGTAAAGTCCAGAGAAAGATGCAAATTTTACAGTCAGATATAAAAAAGAAGGCACTCCAGGGAAGGGATCAATTAATCAGTTAAATCAAATCAACCATTAAAAGAGAGAGGCAATCCAAATCACAAAGGGATGTCAGAAATTTTCCATAAAGAATAAGTCTCCTAAGAACAAAGGAACACCATTTCCCCCCGCCCAATCTGGAGGCCACCGGGAGAGAGCAGCAAAGGAAATAGTTTCATAGTTGCCAGACTTCAATACTAAGTGTCTAGAATCAATCCACAAAGAATTTCACTTATTTAACAGAATTCGGATGTAGAATGTTTCGCATCCTCAAACCTGAGGAGCTGTTTCCGATCGCCGCTTTCTTTCCTTCCGAGGGGGGGTTGCAAACTCCCCCCTCCATTATTCTTTAAAAGTCAATGCTGCTAGCAAAAATAAGACAAAGTCACTACGAACCATTCCACAGCCAGAGTCCCAGCGTTGCCATCCGACTCGACCGATTCAGCTCTCTCCGAGTAGATTATTTGCTCCGATCCTTCATTGACGAAGAGAACCAAGCTCCCCGCGGCATGTCCTCTCGCTCCTAGGTTGAAGACAAGGACCCCCCCCCCGACCGCCGTCGGGACAGGAAAGGTCCCAGCAAGCCAACCTTACGGGGGGTCTCCTTTAAAAGAAGCACCCCACCCCGTTTGGGGCCGCAAAAACGAAGAAACGGCGGACGAGTCCCAGGACTCGACCGACACCGCCGGCAGACCGGAAGGAAGTCCTTTTTTATTTTTTTATTTTTTACTAACAGTTTGCAGAACCAAGGACAATTGTCCCTACCTGTTTGGCTAATCCAGGAGGATTTCAGCCCTGATGTCAAGGCTTCAACTAATTAATCCAAGCAAATCAGAATTCTGAGACTTTAATCTTCCTCAAAGAACTTCTTTTTTGGGTACATCATATCGGCACAGTCAAGTAAAATCAACTCTAAATCTTTCCCACTGTTTCAATATGCTGTATTTTTCAGAGTATAAGAAATACTCCACCCCTTCAAAAAAAAGTGGGTGGAAATGTCTGTGTATCTTGTGTTGCTGAACACAAGCAGCTGGTTGGCAGTTGGATCTACCTCCTATCAGCTGTTCCAGGCTGCAGGGATCGCCGCCACCTATGGCTGGTGTCGCCGCCCATCCCTGCTGCCTCCATGTGCCCCATTTTCGGCATCCGCACATCCCATTTTGGGCCTGTTCCAGGCAGCGGGTGGTGGAACAGCTGATAGGAGGTATTCCGGGAGGCCAATTCAACCGCCAATCAGCTGCTTGTGCTAAATCAGGCTGTGCTGAAGCTGATCACATTGTTTGTTTTTTTCTGTTTGCTGTAAGGAGGCAAATTGCTGGGAGACAGAGGAAGGTTTTTTCCCCCTTGTTTTCCTCCCCAAAAGCTAGGTGCATTTTATACTTCAGAGCATCTTATAGTCTGAAAAGTATGGTAATTAAAAAAGGAAATAACTCCCTCCCCAAATGTCACAGGTCATGTTGGCCAATTAGGTTAACTGGTAGGTTCTCCAGGCACTCTTCCCCAACCTTATCCCTTACCTGTAGAAATGACCTTGGTTCCCACGAAAAAAAACTCTGTGTGGTGTCTAGCAAAGCATTCCATCCTCCTTCTCCCCTCCCTACATTGTGGAGTAACTGAGGAACAGGAAAATGGCCACTGTTCATTTTGAAGTTGACAGAGTGTTTATGCTGCTATGTCTGCAAAGTACTTACTGTCATTTTATCCCAGGAATCTATACTGATTCAGTAATTCAGTCACAATGCTAGGCAAGTGGTGCAGGCTGAACAGATTAACAGAGTTGGAAGGGACCTTGTAGGCTATCTAGTCTAACCCCCCACCCAAGCAGGAGACCCTACAGTAAGATCTTTCATTAAGTGGTATATTTTCAAATCCATCACCAAGGACTACTGAAGGGAAATATTGAAGTAGGCTAGGGTGAATGTTTTGTATATAATGGTGTCTTTTTGTTTAAAAATATAAAGTTATGTGTGTATACATAAGAGAGAGATAATCTGTTCATCTTTAAGGTTTGTTTGGGGTTTTTTTGCTAGTCCCAGAACATGATAAATGCCTAATAGGTTGTAAAACACAATGTTAGCAAATTAATTTTCAGCATGAATTAACTCATAAAGGTTTATGCTAGCATGTCAGGATATTAAAGGATTTTTCAGTTAAGTTATTATATTTAATAACTCTTGGTTGTAGAACACCTTCTGTAAAAATACTAGAAAAATATAACAGTTTCAAAGGTATAAATGGCCTAAATAAAACTCTCTATTTTCTAAGTAAATGGGCATCAATGAAATGAACACAACACTTTTAATTTGACCAAGTTTTATTAGCAAAGTAAAGTAACAGTTCAAGTCTGAAGTCCAGGTTGCAATGTGCTAGCACAGCTGTGAGAACTTAATCTGCACTATCATCTTTTTCTTTGAGATGAATTGGCATTGTTTTCTCCAGAAAAATGGAGTGAATAATCTTATTGTGGAATCTTTTTTCAGAAACAGCTTTCTCCAGAGAATACCAGTAATGGAATTTAATACAGGTTGCAATCTGGATGGCTCCAATCCTAATGATGTTCAGGAAGTTATTAGAACTATCTATTCTGCCAAGTCCTGGAACTCTGTTCCCCCACTGGATAGAAGATATTCTTCTTGTTGGTTGGGGGGAGGGCTTTCATTCTTTATTTATTCGTTTGTTTTTATAGCCTATAACATTTATGTATGTATGTATGAATGTATGAATGAATGAATGAATGAATGAATGAATGAATGAATGAATGAATGAATGAATGAACGAACGAACGAATGAATATCCAGGATATTCTGGATGCTAAATGAGCAAAAACAGAAAAGCAAAATTTTTCATTACAATGAAACAAAAGCCTCTTCATAACCTTCCAAAAGACTGATAGAGGGGGGATATCTGGTGGGGATATTTGGGAGTGGAGAGTATTCCATAGGTCAACTACCATAACAAAGAAGGCACACCCCCTAGGGCCCACCACATAAGCCCACCACATAACATTATTTTACCAGGAGTACTCAGACGCCATTCTGACAGCTGGTGGAATAAGCAGAAATAATTAGGGAGAATTGGTCCCTCATACTGTATATTGGCCCATAGCAAACAGGTTTTAATGATGACAATCAGAAATTTTGAATTGCACCTGGAAATCCACCAGTATCATTGCTGCCATAGCAATGGTATTACAAGGGCATATTATTATGAAGCCAAAATATCATGTGCCAGTGTATTCTGGACCAACTACAACTTCCAAATGCTCTTGAGTTCTATATTTAGTATATTGCAATAGTTCAATGGAAATATGAGTAAGGCATGAACAATTCTGAGCACTTTCTCCTAGGAAATGGCACATTATGTCTAGGAATGGCACACATAGTGTATAAAGTCTACTTGTGTGAAAGTTCTTTCGCCACAGCTGCCACCTGTTCCTCAAGCAGGAGTTGTGAGTCCAGGAGAATGCAAAGATTGTACACTGACTCTGTCTGGAAGGATATAATCCTGTTCAATATTAATAAAGGGAAAATTCCTATGTTGCTGGGATGTGGTACTAAAACTTCACCCACTCAATCTTATCAGGATTCAGGTGAAATCTGCAGAAGGATCACTAATTTAAAAGAAAAAAAAGAAAAAAAAGGATTGAGGTTGAACCAATTCTTTGTTTCCTATTCGAACTGTACATCTTCTAGGAAAAGACCTTCCATAGCATTGTTTGGGGAGCTTGGGATAGGAATGTACAATTGACTCCACTCTAAATATGTTTAATAGGAAAAGTAAATCCCACAAAATAGTGCCTAAAACCAGACCCTCTTACACTATTGATATTAACTGGAATCAATTTTGGAGACAGGAATAGAATCCATAAACTAGGATGCATTGAAAATATGGTTTGTGAATATATATAAATTATGCCATGTTAACAATCTGCATTAAATTTTTTAAAATTTAGTGTTAAATTTATAGTTAAATTTTAGTATTGCTAGCCAATCGTTATTTTCAGCTGTAAAACAATTATAAAAGCAGAATATGTTTCGTAGGTAAGAGATTCCAGCATTTTAAAATGCCTTCTCAGTACCACTTCTTTCCAACTTAAGAGTCCAATTTGCTGTATATTTCTAAATTTATAATTTTTCTCTCCTGTGCTTTCCATTTCCAGTCTGGTGTTTTCTCACAATACCTAGATGCCACATAAATGCATAGTTCTGAGTGGATAGTTCTACATTGTCCCTTGGGGTTAAATTTAAAACAAATGGGAAATCCTCTCCCCCAGTTCCAACACAGTTCATCTACTTTGCTCCAGCACCAGTCTTAATTGTCCTTTGGTTGCCCCAGCTTCCTGGCAGCCATCTTTAGGCTGTCTCTTCTTCTTGCTGTGGCAAGAGGGAAAAACAACTCCAGGCCAGACAGGAGAGCTCGACGCTCCTTGACATCACGGGGTGCCCCGCTTTGCTTCACCACCCCTACAGGGTGACTGTCAGGTCTGCTTCACCGATAACCAAGAAAGAAACCTCTCGACTCCATTATTAGTGGAATTAAAAGTACTTTTACTGGTTAAGGAATGAATAGCATAGATGCTAAGCAAGGTCTGAAGCATTTAGGCACGAAAGCATACATATCAATATATGTCCAACCCCCTTCCCCCGAATAACCCCCTTCCATGGTCCAATGGGTAAATCCCCTAGGTGTCACGTGGCTTCATCTTCAAAAAGCATCATCAGGTTGGCATGTAAGACCGTTGACCTTGACCATAAGATGACCCAAGCACCGGTACGCACAATAGAAGGTAACAGTAGATGGCACCAGAGTATTTCCTTCTGCAACTCACTCTCCTGCACCGTACAGTCCCAAATCCCATGCAAAGCTCCTCCCCCCCATTTCATATGGCAGCCAGAGCGAACAGGAAAGCGAAGCTCCCTCCGGAGCCCACAAACAGGAAGAATTTAGCACAGGGAATGCGGAGACCATTCCCTGTGATGTCAACTGGAAGTCAGACATAAATGCTTTTCAAGAATTGATATGATATGGATTTCTAAAAATCTTTCAAATAAATTCTACAAACAGAATTTTAGCCAAATCTTTTTCTGATCCTAATCCAGTGTTTTTGGTTCTTAGAAGAAAGATTTGAGTTTCAGATGGAGATTAAATGAATCTATTCTGTAAAATGGATTTGATAATCATTTAGATAAAAGGACAACCTTAACAATTGTGTGGGATGCTAGTAAAACTGTTATAATGGATAATTTTCTAGAGTACAATCAGAGAAGAAAAAATCCCAGGAAAAGAAGCAAAAGATACTGGATAAAATCAGAAATAAATTGAATTGCAAAGGAAACCTACAGATCCAAAAACTTTACATCAAATTAAATTGTTACGGCAACAACTGTCCATGTTAACAGCACAAGAAATAGAAACAAAATTGAAGTACACAAAACAAAGACACTTTGAGTTTGCAAATATAGCAGGGAGATGGTTGGCATATAAACTAAGAAAGGGAAGGGTGAAAAAACAATGACTGAGAAAATCTGTAAAGGCAGCAATATAATAATAAATAATAAACTTATCAAAAATCCTTTCATAACTTCTATCCTAATCTGTATAAAAGTCAGGAGTTAGATATGTCAAAAATAGATGAATATCTTTTAAGACAACAGCTGCCTAAATTATCACAAACTCAGAGATAACTTATGAATGATCCAATAACTGTCTTTGAGATATTAAAAGCCATTAAAAATATGAAATCATGTAAAGGTCCAAGCTCAGATGGCCTTAAAAGCCAATAGTATAAGCACTTTGAGGATGAACTTCTTCAACCACTAAAGGATACAATGAATGATATATTAAAAGGGGGAGGGGAAGATATCTCAAATGTGGAAGGAAGCCAATATTGTGTTGTCACCGAAAGAGTGTCAAAATATTGCAAAGACAAAAAATTACAGACCAATTTCATTATTAAACATGGACTATAAACACTTTGCTACAATTTTGGCAGAAAGACCAAAGAAGATTTTACAAGCATATATACATATACAATCTTTGCTTCCTGCCAAAAAGACATCTAAAAGACAATGTGAGTGCTATTTTGAACATTATTGAACATTGACAATATCATAGTGAGAAACAGGCAGCCTTAATATTTTAGATGCATAGAAGGCCTTTGACAATTTAAATTGGGCTTTTATGTTTAAAATGCTAGAAAAAAATGGACTTTACACGTCACAGAAAACAAAATTGCCATTAATGGTGACTTGACTAACTCATTTAAAATTCAAAAGGGTATGAGACAAAGATGCCCCTTGTCTCCTCTGCTGTTTATCTTGGTATTGGAAGTTTTGAATATTAGACAAGATGAGAAAATAAAGCCACCATTGGATTCCACCCTGTTGGATAATTTCTAACCTGTCTCCAATCTTCCCTTTTTGGGGAAGGTGGTTGAGAAGGTGCTTGCGTGGCAGCTCCAGAGGTTTCTGGATGAAATGGATAATCTTGACCCCTACTAATCAAGATTCAGACCTGAATTTGGGATATAAATGGCATTGGTCATATTTTTGGATGATCTCTGACGTGAGCAGGATGGGGGTAGTGCATCCATCCTTGACCTCTCGGTGGCTTTCAATGCCATGATATTCTCCTGGGGTGGCTTTGGGGGATGGAAATGGGAGGCCTTGTGCTATCCTGGTTCATTTCCTTCCTCTGTGGCTGCTCTCAGTCAGTGTTGATAGGAGGGGACAGATCCAGCCCTCACCCACTGCTTTACTGGGTTCTGCAGGGCTCGGTACTCCCTCTGCTCCTGTTCAACATTTATATGAAACCACTGGGTGAGATCATCCATCACCATGGACTGAGATATGCCCAATATGCTGATACTCAGGTGTATGTCTCAGCCTGTGGTGAATTAAATGATGCTGTGTCCTTCATCTTGCAGTGCCTGTAGACTGTTAGTGCCTGGAGGCTGGATGGGTTAAAACACAACCCTTGCAAGACCAAGTGGCTCTGGGTTTGGGGTTTGTTGGCTCAGGGAGAATTGCTACCTTTGGTCTTGGATGGGGTGGCACTATCCCAAACAGACCCTGTGTGTAATCACAACTCCTGCTCAAAGAGCAGGTGGTGGTCATGGCCAGGAGGGCCTTTGCATAATTGCAGGTTGTGTGTCAGTTACACTCTTTCTTGGATCAACAGTCCCTACTCATGACCTAGGCCTAGTCACTTCCCATCTTGACTGTTGCAACACGCAAAATGCAGTGGCCCACATGGTTTTGTGCAGACCCCGGTGTATCACCTTCCCTGCAGAAACTGCATTGGTTGCCAATTTGCTTCTGGGTGCAATTCAAGGTGCTGGTTGTCACCTTTAAAGCCCTTCATGGCTTGGGACCAGGTTATCGGAGGGACCATCTCTTGCTGGTCACATCTACCCAACCCATCAGAGTGGGGAGGCAGGGAATGTTGTCCCATCCCTAAGGGAGATACACCTGGTGGGACCAAGAAGAAGGGCCTTCCTTGTGGTGGCTTCCTCTGGAACATAATTCCCTTAGAGATTAAAATGGCCCAACTCTAATATTCTTCTGGAAGACACTGAAAACCTGGTTCTGTCAGCAGGCCTGGGGAACACAGAGCGGGATGGAGCCTTTTAAATGGCTCGTGTGATCTGCTGTCACCAGGGCAGGGGGTGATTTTGTTATATTTTACTATATTAATTTATTTGATTCCTTTTTAGTTTTTATTGTTTTAAATTTTGTTTTGTATTCTGTAAGCCACCTTGAGTCTTCATGGGTGAATAGGCAGCAATATAAATTCAATAAATAAATAAATAACCATCAAGAAATAAGTTTATAAATTGAGGGCATTTGCTGATGACCTGGTTATATTTTTGCAAGACCCAAAAAATAACACAGAACATTTGATGAGGAAATTAAATGTGTTGGCTTTAATGGGTTTTAAAATAAACAAGCAGAAAACAACAATGTTGATTAAGAATATGTCATCTCGGAGGCTTCCGGTTCTGGCTCCAGCAGCGACGGGCGAGCCTGGGGCTCGCTCGCCGCTTTGTTGCCTTTTCTGCCCCCCCACGGGGGCGAGACATCCGGTTACCGGAGGTCTCCCGTAGGGTCGGCTCGGAGGAGACGTTTCTCCTCACGGCGGTGGGGAGAGCGATCCCCTCCGCGACCTAGGTGAGGAGGAACATGCTGCGGGGGGTTCTCCCTTCGCCAACGGCTGTCGGCGCCATTCACTTTAATGTAGAGGGCTGAGCGGAAGAGATCGGAAGGCTCGCCGAGGCTTCAGCTGCGAGGGAGAGTGAGTTTTAAAAAGACTTTTTTTTCCTTGCTGCCAGCCAGGCTGAATGGACTGGGAGGGGGGTGTTTGTTTTCAAAAACCCCCCCCCTCGGACTTAAGTGGCACTTAAAAATGGCTTCTCTGGAAGAGAAAGCGGAAATCTTAAATCCGGACTGTCTCTAACAAGGGAAAGTGGTATGCGGCTACTTGCAACATTGTTTCTAGGTCTGGCTGGTTAAAAAAAAATTTATTTTTCTACTCTCTCCTCTGGGCTCTGAGATGGGCGGTGGAAAGTGGCTTTTCTTTGTCCCTGCCTGACTATTTTAACTATGGAAAATTCCCAGCGTCTCTTTACAAGTGGGACTCTCTCTGGATATTAATGAAGAATTTTTTTCTTGTTGGATTTGTGATTCCTTTCTGGATTACCTTCGTTATTATAACTATTGAGCTGGAAAATTGTCTCTCTCTTGGTTTCTGAATTTTACAACGTTTCAACCTTGATCTGAACTTTTGGCTCCCGGTTAGTCTCACCAGCCCCACCCTGAAAACGCCATTTTGGCTGGCACTGACTTTCAGGCCCAGAGGGCTGAAAACATCAATTTCAAGAAGGAGCTATTGGACACAAGGAAGCAGGTGCTGGAAAACACACAGAAGACTGAAGAATTGGGAGGGGGGTTGGTGGGGGTTAAGGGAGAGATTAAAAATGTTACTAAAGAGGTTGGGGAAGTAGATGGGCATGTGTCTAGGATTGATATGGAAAGAATGACATATTTTTTGAGATTTCAGAACGTTCTTGAGGAATCTGGTGAATGCCTCCCTGATCTTATGAGCACAATTTTAGCAGACTATTTACAAAAACCTAAAGATGAGATCAGGGGGGACATTGACCTAGCCTATAGAATTAACTCAGCATATGCCAGGATAAATGAAGTGCCTAGAGAGATACATGTGAAATTTGTTAGAAGGTCAACCAGAGAGGAAATCCTGAGGGCGCAGAGAGAGAACCCATTAATTTACCAACAAAAAACGGTCACTATCTTGAAGCAGATTCCTAGAAAGATTCGAGAAGCAAGGAGGAAATTTTCCTTCTTGTCTAAAACATTGTTTGATCATGGGATTTGGTTCAAGTGGGTGACACCCGAAGGGATGCTGGTGTTCTGGGAAGGAGGAAGAGTGAGGATTAAAACAGTTGCTGAGGCGGAAGCCTTTCTTAAAAAACATTCCTCTGCCCTGGGGGAAGATCCAGGGGGGACGGAGGGGGCCACGGCCCCGCCCACTGGGGGCCAGGGAGGAGAAAAAGAAGATACAATAGCCATGAGACTTAGATCGAAAAAATAACTTTGCCTTGATTTTTTTGAACAATCTTGCATAACATTTGTATCTGGATTTTTTGTAAATGTCTGACAGCATGGAACTGAGAATTTAGGTATATGTCCTTGCTTTTACCTTGTAGTGTTATGAAAAATGTTTTTTTTTTGTTATCTTTTTATTGTGTATTTTGAGGTCTTGGAAGGGCCGACGACTCTGACGTGAATGCTCTCAAAATTTCTTTGTATCCCTTACCCTACCCTATAGAAAAATGTAAAACCAATAAAACTTTTTCAATATAAAAAGAATATGTCATCTCAGGACAGTGATATCCTGACAAAAAAAGTTGGGTTTTAAGGTTGAGAAAAAGGTGAAGTACCTGGGGGTTATGTTGACAAACACAAATATAAAATTGTTCCAAAATAATTGTGTTTCCTCTTTGGAAGGATATTAAAAAGCACTTAGAAAGAGAGAACAAATTGCATTTATCACTATTGGATAGAATCTTTGTAATTAAGATGAATGCTTTACCAAAGATGCTCTGTCTGTTCTAGACATTACCTCTACTTGCAACTGATAATCCATTTAATGGCAGAGGGACATCTCCAAGTTGGCAAGGGAAAAAAACCCAAGAATTAGTTACAAGTTATTGCAAGATGCTAAGGAAAGAGGGGGTTTGAAACTGTATTTTGATGCATGCTATGTAGCCTGGTTAAGAGTGGGTGAACCTCCAGAATAAGAGGCTACGATTTAGAGGGTCATAAATTAAGGTTTGAATGGCACAATTAACTATGGTACGACAAAGTTAAAGTTACGGTTGATTTCAATAACACTTTGCTAGACATGTCATATTAAGAGTTTGGAATAAATATAAAACAAGGTTCTCTATGAAGTTGCCTCTTTGGTGGTCTTCCCAAGGAGCTTTTTAAAGAAAAGGAATGGTGGCGAAGCCAGACTGATGGACTTATGACAAAATATTTTTCAACTTCAGTGAACCTACCCTAAAGTTGAGGTAAGAGCTGAAATGAAAAAGGCTGTGTTTTCCACTGGTTTACATATCAACAACTAAAAGAAAGATTTAAACTAGATAAAAAGAGTTATAGGTTTGATTTTGTTAAAAATGAATTAGAAATATTTCTCTGTGGTAGTGATGAACATATTATTGCTAAGATTGATAAAATGTTACTTAAACTGAATTTGGAAAGTGAACATGTAAAACACTGTATGATTCGATGGGCAAGGACCTTTGGATATAATGTGATGCTAATGATGTTCCACTTGAAAACCATCACTGATCCTTTGTTAGACCCCCTACAATTTGCATAACGAGCAAATAGATCGACAGATGATGCTGTTAATATGGCGGTGTGCTCTCTCCACTTCTCTTCTCTCTCTATACCAATGACTGCATCTCAAATGATCCATCTGTTAAACTACTGAAGTTTGCAGATGACACAATGATTGATCTCATTTGAGACAACGATGAATCCACAGATGGGAGGTTGAACAACTAACCTCATGGTGTGATGGGAACAATCTGGAACGGAACACACTCAAAACAGTAGAAATAATGATAGACTTTAGGAGAAATTGTACCATACTACCACCTCTTACAATACTAGACAATACAGTATCAACAGTAGAGAACTTCAAATTTCTAGGTTCTACCATATCTCAAGACCTAAAATGGGCACCTAACATCAAAAATGCACAATGAAGAATGTTCTTTCTGCACCTATTCATCCGAACCGGTAGTAAAAAAAATGCTGTTAATTTTTTTTTTTAAAAAGGTTCCAATGATCAGCTGTGCTGCATGTTGGAATCTTTTATTAACTTTTAAAAAACCTTTTAAAGCATTTTTTTTACTACCAGTTCAGGCAAACCAGCTCGATCCAGTAGCATTTGATCCCTGGGCTATAGTAATATCTATCTCAAACGTAGTGTATGGCCTTGATTCAGTGTCTACTGACAGACACATTTCACAATAAAAAAATTACATTTGTCTCCAAATGCCTGGAGCAAAGTTAAGCAGATTTTGATTGGCTATCGACATTGCTATTAATCTTGCAATGATATTACACTGCATGAATGGATGTATATATCCTAATACATTATCACATTTGTGTAGCTTTCCACATTAGAACACTTAAATTTAGTGTGTCAATATGCCCTGCTGTTGAAGGCATTCATGGAGAAATGTACTAATATTCTCCATTGAAAGGTTTGATGCATATATTTGGATCCTGAAACTGAATCAGTTGCACATAGATTGTTCAATTGTCCTATACATCCTTCTTACGGATTGAAGCTAACTATAATTCACATAGTAAACCCCAACAGGGACTGTGTATTTTGTACTAAATGATCAGAATTCTTTTTCCAAAAAAGTGAATCAATTCAGGAGTACAGCAACTTCTATTTTAAAAAATCAAGCTTTTCTTAGCCTCTGTTATGAACAGGGCATTTACGCTGGATGCTTTAATTTTTTTAACCACATATATATACACACCACATACACACCATGAAAAGAGACAAAATGAGGCAGAGATAGACAGCCAAAAGGAAAATTGCTTTTTTTACTAGTGAATTTATAATAGTTTTCCTACCTGTGACTGTGTATGAGTGCATTGACAGCCAAACCATCAGACCAGCTATTGGTGAAATTAAAAACATTGACCTGTGGATAGTTCTGAGTTGATTGACGAACCCAGCTTAACAAGATCTTTTCACTGTTTGTTTGTTGCAGTCCAGCCATGATGCTTTTCATAACACTTTTTACCTAGTTTACAACACAGAATTTCAACATTAGCTATATTTATGAAGTCAACGCACTTCACTTCTGTAAACCCAGGTTTTTCAATTTAATTTTAGTCATGGGGGGGGGGGAAGGGGGGAGGTTCAGCCCAATTATTCATAGGACCTCATGCTCTTTACTGAGAATCTGGCAAACTGAAATAAAATAAATTATTTCTACACATTTAGTGCAGTAAAACTATAAGCTGCATGAATAAAACATTTTTTTTAAAATTTCAATACATTTGATGAATAGAATATCAATGTAATTATAGACATGAGTCTAGTAAGAGGTAAACTTGGAGTAATTTTATGTTCAACAATAACAAGCATGTGCCTTTCAAAAACCAATTCAAGAATTTGAGCTTTGAGTGCTCTAGATCAGGGGTCCCCAACCTTTTTTGCACCAGGGACTGGTTTCATTTTAAAGAAAATTCTGCGGACTGGCTGGTGTAGAGGAGGAGCAGGGGGGGAGGGGGAACAGGAGGCGCATGCGCATGCACACGCGGGGGGAGTCAGCTCACTCGGCCCTGTAGGGCCTCCAACAGCACGAACGGCTGCGCCTGCACACACCGGGGGGGGGGAGTCGGCTCACTCAGCCCTCTAAGGCCTCCAATGGCGCGAACGGCCACGCCTGCGCTCCCCCGCATCCGGGACACGCTCTGCCCAGGGGGCTGCCCCCTCCTCCCTCCTCCTCCTCTCCAGCCTTGCAGCCCGGTTCCTATCAAGCCACGGACCGGCACTGGTCCGCGGCCTAGGGGTTGGGGACCCCTGCTCTAGAAAATGTTGCTGGGGGAAAACTATGGATCAATGTTGCCTTCCTCACCCAAGATCTACCAATTGATCGTGAAGAAATTGGTTTTTTTTAATTTGTGGAACATAAAATTTGGGTTTCATATATCAAGGAATATAATGCTATAATATGAAAGCAATCCTACATGTATCCTTACATCTAGGGATTATTCATATGATGGAGAATTAGAGAGGGATAGAAAGGAAACATCAAGATTTGTTTCTAGAGAAGCAGCCATATTAATATTGTGGCTCTTAAAACTATCATATTAGTTAGAACTTAAAATATTGAGACTTATCATGTGAATGAAGTATAGTCTTAGAAGTGAAATAATTCTGTTTTTATTTTCATGAGACTTTTGCTTGTTTTAGCAGTAATATAGAACTTTTCTTCTGATTGATATGCTGGAAGCCAGAGTCCTGATGCAAGTGGTAATAGAAAAACGAAATAGACAGAATCATGTCAATAGTCCTTCACCCCATCCTTCATCCCTGATCGTATTTCACCCCGGCAGCATTTGACCCTTTGACTGCATGGAACAAATAGCTCCCAGCCAATCAGATGGTGGGTAGCAGTAATGGTACTTGGAAGGGTGACTGTGGGGAGGCAGTATGCAATACAATCAGTAGCAGGCTGGGGGGAGACAGCAAGAGCTGTGGTGGTGTGCAGTTCCTGGCATTGGAGGAAGGTGACAACATGCACTACTGGCATTGGGCAAAGGTGATGGTGCATGGCTCCTGGCATTGCAGGGGGAAGAGTAATGGTTCATTGTTGGGAATAAGCTGAATCGCCTGTTTGGGTCGGAGTCCAGGGGCAGAAGCAATGGGTAGTGGTGGTCAAAATGGGAAGCTGTGCTCCGTCACCTTCCCTCCCAATGCCAGCCGCTATGGACCACCACAGCTCTTGCTGTATTCACCAGCCTGCTACTGATTGTATTGCACCTCCCCGTAGCCCCCTTGGTTATCCTCCAGTGCCATCACTGCTGCCCACCACCCGATTGACTGGGGGATATTTGTCCTGTGCAGCCAAAGGCCTGAGTCAAATGGTATCTGGCAAGGAGCAAGGGGTGGAGGGCCAGGAATCCATTGGCTGTGGAGAATGGCTGGGGTAGGGGCAGCGGAGGATGAAAGTTGGCTGTAAATTGGCTGAGGTGGGTGGCTGGGGTGAAGGAGGCAGAGCCAAGGGTCAATGCCTAAACATACTATTCACTAGTGAATGTCTGAACTTTGCTCTTTGGGGAACTGCATTTTTGCACCTTACATTGCAGTAACTCTCAAGTTGGAATTAATAAAAGTAAAAAGAAAATAGACATTCCATGTTTGTCTATTCCTTAATATAGCAGAATAGCATCCAAATTCCTTGTTTCTTCAATTTCTGCTGCAAGTCTATATTCAATAGTTACTTTACTGTCACTTGATTATTAACCATATATCACAACGCTTTTCCAAAAATGATATTCCAGTGGAAAATTATATTCCAACCAATCCAAGGGTCCGTTTATTATTTCTATGCACAATATCTATATTGTAATGTGCTGTTCCTTCCTTTGCAGCCAGCTCCAGTCAGAGTTGATCTGGAAAGAGAGGTCCTGGTCTCAACCCCTACTTTGCATGGTGCCACAAGATTCAGTATTTTCTATACTTATATTTAAGAATTCCATGAAACTGTTGGGAAAAGTAATATAAGCTTTAGGGCCATTAGTTTCTGAGAATTCACCATCTTTAGTACTGAATGAGGTGGTACTGCTCCAGATAGACCCAGTTCTCAATTTGATGATTGTTTTGATCTCACAGTTGCTATCACAAAAGAGAAGGCAGTATTATGGAAAAAGCTAGGAAGGCTTTTGAGCAATTTCAGGTTGTGCACCAGGAAACCATTTCTGGGTATGGAGGCTCTACATTAGTCACTCATACCTTGTGCACCTGCATTGATTACTGTAATGTGCTCTACAAGGGTTTGCCCTTGAATTGTATCCAGAAGCTTCAACTGTTACAAAATGAGGCAGTACAGACAGCTACTGTACATGAATCAGCCACATTATACCTCTGCTCTGTGAGATACATTTCTGATTACTGCATTTTTTTGGAATATAAAAAAGTAGGTAGGTAGATAGAGGGATAGAGAGGGAGAGAAAGAAAGAGAGAAAAATACAGTAGGTAGGTAGGGATAGAGAGAGAGAGTAGTTAGTTAGTTAGTTAGTTAGTTAGTTAGTTAGTTAGTTAGTTAGTTAGTTAGTTAGGTAGGTAGGTAGGTAGGTAAATAAAGAAATAGAGAGAGGAAGAAATAGAGAGAGATAGAGAAATACAGTAGGTAGTTAGGGAGAGTGTGTGTGTGTAGATAGGTAGGTAGAGGGATAGAGAGAGAGAAATAGAAAGAGAGAGAGAGAAATACAGTAGGGAGGGAGAGAAAGGGAGTGTAGATAGATAGGTAGATAGGTAGAGGGATAGTGAGAGAGAAATAGAAAGAGAGAGAGAAATACAGTAGGTAGGTGGGAAGAGAGAGAGTAGGTAGGTAGGTAGGTAGGTAGGTAGGTAGATGTTTCCAGGTATATTTATCCATGTGCTGGAGAAGGAAATTGCTGACCATCTGCAGCACCTTAAGACTTTGTTTCTGCTGGCACAGCACTTGATCAATCTAATTCTCATCAATCAGTTAAAGAGCTTTCCAAAAGGGAAATACGTTTTTGTACTCTACAGACCTATACAAGGCATGAATAACCTTGGAGGGGCTTGCAGAGTGCTCCTGGCGGGGGAGGGGGGTAAAAATGAGCAAAAAATGGCCCATTGTTTGTGAAAATGGGCCCCCTTTTTGTCAAAGAAATTGCATGCATAGCCTTATGGAGGCTTATAGAATGCTGCTGGGGGCTGGAGGGGCAAAAAATGGCGCATTGTTTGCTCATTTCTTCCCTCCCCAGCCCCCAAGAGCTCTCTGGAAGCCTCTATAAGGCTCTGCACAGCCATTTTGGGGAAGGGGCGGGGCTTCGGGGGGCAAAAAATGCTGTATTCAATGTATAAGACACACCCAAATTTTCAGCCTCTTTTTTGAGGAAAAAAGGTGTGTCTTATACTCCAAAACATATGGTACTTTGCTTCTCGATTCAATATAAGGTGCTAGTAATGAACTATAAACCCCTATAAAGCATTGGGCTGGGGTACTTGATGAATCTTTCCCCATTTACATCTACACATCCCCTCACTTCTGGCAGAAAGAATATCCACAATGTCATCTAAAAGGATGAAGAATAAGAGCCTTTTCTGCCAGAGCATCTTTTCTTTGGAACCTCTTTATTCTGAGGTTAGACTGGCTCCAGGAGACCCTGGAGACATGGTTTTGCCATCTGGCCTGGGGATCTTTTGATGTAATGACACCAAAGTGATTATATTATTAGAAAAAGGAATGGTGGTCTCCCAGAGATTATGTTTTTAAATGTTTTAATGAGTGCTTTTGGGTTGTTGTTGTTTTTGAGGGAGGACTTTTTTATTTCTAGCTTTGTAAGACACCCAGCATCATGGAAATAAAATGGGCAGTTACATAAATTTAACAATTTATACATTATAAATAAAGAGCTACATTAATGTCCTTTGTTTATTACTCATACATCCTACAGCTCTTCTAGAAATAATCATTTGATACCTGCCAGTGGAGAATTATACTCCAGACCAATCCAAGGGTCAATTTATGATTTCCATCCACAATATCTATACTGCCAATATTTACCAGATCTACCTGTTAGAACAAGACAAAACAGAATAAAAGATAAAAATTAAGAAATATAAATGTTTTTCTTTGCAAAGTAAAAGTAATAAAACAGAAGCAAATGGGTTTATATTTCCAAGTGAATGGCAAAATATATTATTGCTGAATTAATATAATCAGACTTCTAAAAGTCATATTTTTAAAAAAATGTATACATTCAGGGTAGTTTGAGTTTGAGTTTTATTTGATTTATATCCCGCCCTTCTCCAAAAGGACCCAGGGCGGCGCACAAGAATTTAAAATAACATATAAATAATACAAAATACAAAATTTAAAAAGCTATTAAATATTCAAACCTGCGCTAAACCAAATAAAATCCCCATTTTAAAACTATCTAATACTAGTCACAGCGGAGGCTATGTTAGGCCGGCTTGATGAAACAAGTGTGTTTTTAAACACTGGCGGAAGAGGCGGAGGTCAGTGATGGTACGGAGTTCAGGGGGCAGGTCGTTCCACAGGGCAGGGCCCGCCACAGAGAAGGCCCTTCCCCTGGGTGTCGCCAGTCAGCATTGTCCGGCCGACGGCACCCTGAGAAGGCCCTCTCTGTGGGAGCGGATCGGTCTAAGGGATGTATGGGGCAGGAGACGGTTTCGCATGTAACTAGGTCCCAAGCCATGGAGCACTTTGAAGATGGTCGTCAAGACCTTGAAGCGCACCCGAAAGACCACAGGAAGCCAGTGCAGCTCACGCAGGATCGGTGTTATATGGGAGCATCTAGAGGCTCCTGTAATCACCCGCGCAGCTGCATTCTGCACTAACTGTAGCTTTCGAGTGCACCTCAAGGGAAGCCCCATGTAGAGAGCATTGCAGTAGTCGAGTCGCGATGTCACGAGGGCCTGAGTGACTGTGCGAAGGGCAGCCCGGTCCAGTAAGGGGCGCAATTGGCGCATCAGGCGTACCTGATGAAACGCCCCCCTGGCCACGGCCGCCACATGGTCTTCCATGGACAGCCGGGAATCCAGGAGGACACCCAAATTGCGCGCCCTCTCCACAGGGGCTGGTGTTTCACCCCCAATGGCCAGAGTTGGAGTAATCTGGCTGAACCGGAGTGCCGGAAACCACAGCCACTCAGTCTTGGACGGGTTGAGCTTGAGTTTGTTACTACCCATCCAGATCCGTACAGCTTCCAAACACCGGGACATCACCTCAACGGCATCGTTGGGGTGGTTTGGGGTGGATATGTACAGCTGAGTATCATCAGCGTACAGATGATATCCCACCCCAAAACCACGGATGATCTCACCCAGCGGCTTCATATATGTGTTGAATAGGAGGGACGAGAGGACCGACCCCTGAGGAACCCCGCATAAGAGGGGCCTCGAGGCCGACCTCTGCCCCCCTGCCAACACATATTGCGACCGACCAGAAAGGTAGGATGAGAACCACCGCAAAACGGTGCCTCCCAGTCCCAACCCCCCCAGTCGGTGCAATAGGATACCATGGTCGATGGTATCAAAAGCCGCTGAGAGGTCTAACAGGACTAGGATAGAGGAATATCCTCTATCCCGTGCCCTCCAGTGATCATCAACCAAAGCGACCAATGCCGTCTCGGTGTTGTGACCGGGTCGGAAGCTGGACTGGCGGGGTCTAGATAATCAATTTTCTCCAGGTGTCGTGGAAACTGTTGGGCCACCACACTCTCAACAACCTTCGCTAAAAAGTGAAGTTTGGAGACTGGATGAAAGTTCTCTAATAATGCTGGGTCCAGGGACGGCTTCTTGAGGAGGGGCCTTACTACCGCCCCTTTCAAGACGGTAGGCAAGGACCCCTCACTCAAAGATGCATTGACAATGCCCTGGACCCAGCCTCGTGTCGTCTCCCAGGATGCCAGTACAAGCCAGGAGGGACACGGGTCTAATAAACATGTGGTAGCCTTAAGTGTCTTTGACAACCTGTCCATATCCTCGGTAGTAACAAAGTCAAACTCCTCCCAGAATGGTGCCTCAAGATCAACCTCAGACAGTCCGACTGGACCACTCTCGATGGAGGGTAGCTCCTTCCGAATCCGAGTGATTTTGTCCTGCAGATAAATCCCAAATTCCTCTGCTCGACCCTGTAAAGGGACTTCCCACGGCCTCTGATGAAGGAGGGAGCGGGTCACCCCAAACAGGGCAGCAGGGCGGTTATCTGCGGATGCAATAAGGGTGGCACAATACTCACGTTTGGCCACCCTTATCGCCACTAAGTAAGCCCTAATGTGGGTTCTCACTAGTGTTCAGTCGGCTTCGGAGCGAGAGGATCTCCATCTGCTCTCTAGGTGTCTTTTGTGGTGTTTCATCTCCCTCAGCTCCTCGGTAAACCAAGGAGCCAGGGTGACTCGTCGCCGCAAGAGAGGCCGCAAGGGCGCGACTTGGTCCAAGGCCCCCGTGGCCACACTTAACCATACGGCCACCAGGTCCTTAGTCGAGTCACGGGGCAAGTCCACAGGCATTGGCCCAAGCTCCCTCTGGAACCCTACCGGGTCCATCAGGAGCCTGGGGCGGAACCATATGGGAATATTTGGCTCCGCCTCCCCGCGGTGAGGTGCGGCGATCGGAAAGTCCAGCCGAAGGAGAGCGTGATCTGTCCATGACAGGGGTGTGATGATTAAATTCCCTATTCCCAGATCACTACTCCACTGTCCCGAGACGAAGATTAAGTCCAGGGTGTGTCCACCCTCGTGGGTAGGGCCTAAAACTACCTGGGTCAGGTCCATGGCTGTCATGGAAGCCATGAACTCCCGAGCTACTCCAGAGGTCTTGCCTACTGATGGCAGGTTGAAGTCCCCCATGACCAAAAGTCTGGGGGTCTCAACCGCCGCCTCGGCTATCACCTGTAGGAGCTCGGGCAGGGCTGTTGTTGCATAGCGAGGAGCCACGTATACAACTAACATGCCCAATTGCCTCCCTAGGCCCCATTTCACAAGGAGGGACTCACACCCGGTCGTCTGAGGGATCGTGGTCTCCTTCGGCTCAAGACCTTCCCTAATCATAATTGCCACCCCCCCCCCACCCCTCCCCAGGGCCCTAGGCTGATGGAAGGCTCGGTAGCCTGGTGGGCACATTTCTACGAGGGGTAAACCCCCCTCGAGGCCCAACATAGTGTCTATGTTTGCATATTTATCTACCATTTAACTTGTAAAGAGGAATAAATATCTAACAATATTGATCATTTGTTGACAGAATGCAAACATTTGAAGTCATTAAAGGAAAATGAAATTGTCAACTTGTAGTGTCAACATAAAGTGCAGATTCTCCTTCATTTGAGTCTTCCATTTAATTTTTATACCATTAACTTTCAAAACTCAAACAGCTTGCATACAATTTTGCCCCAAACATTTCCTTAACAGGACTATGTTTCCATATTTCTTTACTTTATCACATATACTTAGATGATGTTTTGGCCAAATACTTCATTTGTGAGTCTATTACTAATTCCAACCGAATTATTTTCTTATTTGATCTCTGGGTATTACCTAACCTATCATGAACACTTCCATTGATGTTCCTGCCCCATCAATCAGAAATTCACACTTTTACATTAGAGACAAATTATTTATCCATTTAGGGCCATGATGGCAAACCTATGGCACGCGTGTCAGAAATGGCACACAGAGCCATCTCTCCAAGCATGTCGAGATGTTCACCTATTGCTCTTCTGGGTTCCAGCACATTGGCCAGTTGGTCTTCACATGGGCAGGAGCACCAGAAACTGAAAGGGAAGCCACCTGGTGCATCTGCGTGTGTCAGGAAGATGATATTCTGGGTTCTGGCATGCACATGCGCGCCGGCCACCTGATCTTTTGGTTTCTGGTGTTCATGCACATGTAAAGACTAGCTGGTCAGTGTGTATGCTTGTGCTGAAACCCACAAGGGGAGCAGGAGGAAGGAGACCAGAGCTGCCAGCCAGGACAGCCGGGCCAGGGCTTCCCTCTCTCCCTCCCTGCCCGAGCGGTCTTCTTGCATACCCCCGGCCCTCCAACCCGCAGGATTGTTGCACATCCACAGTCTGGAGTGCCTGGCCAGCTCAGGTGAATGGGGCAGTGGGGCAGGGTTGGCTGGCTGGCTAGCTGGCCACCCCACCCGCTGCTCATGCCACTGGGAGGCGGTGGCAGTTCTCACGCTGCCACTCCTGGTCAGGATGCTGGAGCAGGAAAAGCAGGAGGAGCCGCAGTGGGGGAGCCAAGCTGATCTAGGAGGGCCAGAGGAGAGTGCAGCATGGAGATGCCGCTGAGAGGTAAGAGGCGCACTGGCCAGGAAGTAACTGGGAAGGGGAGGGGCTGCGCTGATGATGGGCTGGGGGGTGATTCATCCCCCAGAGTTGGGACAAAGCTCTCCTGCCTGCCAACCCCACAATCCAAGCCCTGGAAACACTGATGGGAACCTCCGAGGCCGGGAAGGGGCTCCTGCTTTCCAGCAGAGAGAGGCAGCCCAAATTTCTCTCCCTGTTGGAGGCTGGGGAACTGGGTCATTGGTGGGGATATCCCGCCACACCAATGGGGGGAAGGGGTGGGCAGGGGGTGGGCAGTGAGGCACAAGGACCCCCAAAAGGCCAAGCAGAGCTGGCACATGTGCGCCACAAACTGAAGAGGAAGTGGCTGGTGCACATGTGCATGCCAGAAACCAGAAGATCATCTGCTTTTTCCGTTTCTGGGGCACATGCGCTTCAGTACTTGGTGCCAAAATGTATGCTCCCATTTCAGCACACTGTGCTGAAAATGTTAGCCATTACTGATTTAGGGAGATTTACTACATGTATCATGCAAACATTTTCCTGAGACTTTCTATTAATACATTATTCCTCCCCCAGTTCTAGAGCATGTCAACACAAAACTGACAAGGTTGATATCCGCATTCTCAATAAGGGTGGAGATAGCATCCATGTATGGGTTCAACCTATCCACACTCTGATTGGACTGAGTCATAAATAAATAAATAATTAGCCGGGTATATAACCCCCCCAAGGAGCTCCCATACCCAGTTTCCGACTCAGTCCGACTCTGGGACTGTTCGGTAGCCAACTCTCTGCTTCTGAAGATGGAACGGAATTTTGCATACAGGCCTTGTAGGTTGACAGGACCCCCCCCTGCCTCAGCAGCAGCATGGACCCAGGCTCCTGTCCTTTAGCCAATGGCCCAGGCCTGCGGCTACTGTCTGATTGCCTTGCCACTTGCCTCCCCCTTGGGTCCTGAGCTTACTTGCCATCTGGCTCCTGCTTCTCTCTGCTGCTGCTGTCTAGTGGGCTAGGGGGGGCTAGGATTCCAGGCCTTAGGGAGGCCGGCAGTGGTGGGTTTCTGCAGGCTCGCACCTACTCGCGAGAGCCGGTTGGTGAAATTTAGAGAACCGGTGAGAGGGGGTTCCACTGGTGTACCTGGAAGTAAATCTGGACTGCCGCTGCCAGTGACCCAACGGAAAGGAAAGGAAAGGAAAGGAAGGAAGGAAGGAAGGAAGGAAGGAAGGAAAGAAAGAAAGAAAGAAAGAAAGAAAGAAAGAAAGAAAGAAAGAAAGAATGAATTTATCATCACAATTGAGTCCAAAATTTTGGTTGCTAAGCAAGAGCGTTGTTAAATGAGTTTCACCACATTTTAAAAGGTGGCCACTCCCACCCTGTCACATGAATGCCAAGCCACGCCCACAAAATAGGCCACACACACAGAGTAGGTTCTAAAAAATTTGAAACCCACCACTGGAGGCCGGCCACATTCGCAGCTTGCCTGTGAGGCCCAGATTGGCACTTCGGACCCTCGCCGGCTTCAGTGCTTGCCAGACGCCGTCAGATAGGCCTTCCACGCACACGCAGTGCGCAGGCCTCAATTTCAGGCTGCTCCAGCACTCAGACGCTCCGCGGCTTCGCGCACCTCCCAACACGGCAAAAACGCGACTGCAGGCCTTTGGAAAGGCCCGGATCCCCTGAACGCTGCTCTCCCTGAGCTAGGCCTCACAAGGCCTCTGTGCCATTTTGAGAGCAGGGGAGCCCGACGGAGCATGTGCGGCCACCATTTTGGGTCTCCGACAGCTCGGGCCGTTCTTCTGGCTGGCAAGGCTCATTTATAATAGTAATAATAATAATATTTAATTTTGTATACCGCATCCTCTCCCCAAGGGGACTCGGAGCGGTGCACAGAGAAATTAAAACATATAAAAATATATACAAACAATAAATACAATAAATAAAAGCAGATTAAATTAATCGTCCCTGCCCATTAAAACTAAATTCCCTAAACACCCCAGAGGTAGAGACTAACCAAGGCCGGCCAGGCAGAAAAAGTGTGTTTTCAGTTTTCGACGGAAGGAGCGGAGGTCCGTAGTTGTTCTAATGTCGGGGGGGGGAGGTCGTTCCAGAGGGCTGGGCCCGCCACAGAGAAGGCCTTTCCCCTGGGCGTCGCCCGCTGACACAGTCTAGTGGACGGCACCCGGAGAAGTCCCTCTCTGTGGGAGCGGATCGGCCGTGAGGATGTATGGGGCAGGATCCGATCCCGCAGATAGCTAGGTCCCGAGCCATGGAGCGTTTTAAAGATGACAACCAGCACCTTGAAGCGCACCCGAAAGACGACAGGCAGCCAGTGCAGCTCGCGCAAGAGCGGTGTTATATGGGCGTACCTTGCGGTCCCCATTATTGCTCGCGCGGTCCCCATTATTGCTCATTTGAACAGCAGAGGCCCCATGGCTGAAGATAAGGCCTCAAGCAGGTCCAGTGGCCCCAGGGAGGCCCCAGCTCCATCTCAGGGCCTAGTCACTGTGGGGAGCACTCAGGCCACTTCATCTGGCAGGGCCTCATCCCAGACCCATTTCAAATCCAGGCCTGCACCCAGGGATCTGTCCCACAGGCATCTAAAGGGGGCAAGGCAAAGGCTTCTTCCTCGGCCTCCTCTTCCTCCATACCCAGGACTCCCCCGTGGGCCCAAGGGGGGGGACGGCCATTCAGGCACCCAGCCGGCCACTGACCCGACACTGGGGCCACCGCATTGCCGCAAGCCGCCACCCCTCTCCACATCGATCTGGGGCGGGGGCCATTCAACCCCATTCTTTCACTTGATACATCCGGCCTATGGGGCACTGCTGTGGCTCGGCCTGCCCCTCATCTGGTGGAGGCGTCTGTCACGCCCACGGCAGCGGGCCTCAGACGGGAAAGTGCTGGGGGTCCCGGTTTTCCCCTGCAGATGCCACCTTGGTTGCCCCCCCCCTTCAGCTGCAACAGCCTCTTTGGCCCTGGCCTCCATGCAGGACTTCATTGTGGCTGCTGTACGACAGGGGATTGAGGCTGGCATTCAGGAATGGGTCCAGAGACCCACGTCTGGGGCCACCCCTCAGCCCTTGGCTCCACCGCAGGTGGCCCACCCGGTCTCCCACTTCTTGCCAGTCGAGGAGGACAGGAGCCCTTCCCCGGGGTCGGATGTCGAGGAGCTTTGCGAGGCTGACCTCTCTGGTGATGAGGAAGGAGGCCCTGAGAAACCGGCCAGCACTGGACTCTTCCCGCAGGCCTTATTTTCTCCACTCTTGGCAAAGGCCAGGGCGGCGTCCAGTTTGGGTCAGACACCCCCACACACACCTCCAGCTGCCCCAGCGACCCAGGCCCCGAGGTCATGGTACTCGGAGCCCAAGGTTCAGACTGAGGCCATTCCAACCCCTCAAGTGTTCGTGGACGCCATTCAAAGGCAGTGGGCCACACCTACATCTGGCCCAGGGCCTTCAGTGGTGGAGAGGCATTTTTTCAAGGATTTAGGATGTATTTATCTTTGTATGGTTTTATTTGTGTTTTAATTTTTCCTGTGCACCGCCTCGAGTCCCTTTGGGGAGAGTGGTATATAAATCCAATAGAATGAAATGAAATGAAATGAAATGAAAAATGAATGTGGAACCGCTGCTGGACAATGCCCTGGCCTGGTCGCAAGTGGACACCCCAATTGTGGCTCTTTATTCTTCCACCACGCCCCGGGAGGTCAGGAGGATCTCCTTAAGCCCGAGGACCGGCGTGCTGACCAGGTACTACGCAAGACACATCAGTCCTCCGCCTGGTCCCTAAGGGCAGCCACGGCTGCGTCCTTCTTTACACACTCTAATCTGCATTGGCTGCAGCAGCTGCAGGACAGGATCCCGGCAGTGGACTCTCGCACCCACCAGGATTTAAATAAGATCGTGGCAGCGGTGCAGTTCTCCTGAGTGCCGCCCACTTTGCCTCCCGAGCCCTGGCCTCATCGGTCGCCTCCCGAGTCTCCTGTGGCTTCACCAGTGGCAAACTGAGTTAAAACATAAATGGAAGCTGGCCTCCGCTCCCTCTGCTGGTGGAAATTTATTCGGTGATGCCCTTAACCCCCTCCTTGTCGAAGATAAGGACAAAAAGAAAACATTGCCCTCTAACCCCAAGCAGGTTGCGGCTAGGCCTACCCCCTACCCTCTCCGGCTCAAGGCTCAGGACTATTGGGGCTCTTTTCACAACGACTACAGCTCCCAGGGGTTTTGGGCCCAGGGCATTTTTGGCCAGCGCTACCGCGCACCTCAAGCCACTATGGGCAGAAGAGGGGTGGGGGGTCCCAACCCTTTCGGGGAGGCAGAGGCTGTCCCTACCTCAGTACCTGAGGCGTCCCCCGGGGTCCCTCCCATAGGGGGCAGGCTTCGCCTATTCACCTCTCAATGGGTGGCCACGACCACCGATGCTTGGGTGAGGGCTACGATGCCTGGGTGACAGCCTGACCCTGGAATTCCTCACCCCTCCCCCTCCCTCTTTTGTCCCCTGCCATGTTCCTAGTCACCTGGATGTGGGGGCCTTGATGGTTGCGGCCATCCAGCACCTGCTGGATATTGGTGCCGTATGCCCTGTCCCCCCTGGTCAAGTGGGCCTTGGTTTCTACTCTCGTTTGTTCATTATCCCCAAGCCCTCGGGTGGTTCTAGGGCAATACTAGATTTTAAAAGGTTAAATTTTTATGTTAAATACAAACATTTTAAAATGCATTCGCTGTTCTCCATTCTGGAAGGTATTCGGATTGGAGATCTTCTTTGTTCCATTGATTTGACAGATGCCTATTTGCATGTACCTGTATCTGTTGAGCATCAGCAATATTTACATTTCTGTTTCGCTTCAAATCATTATCAATACACGTGATCTGTCGACCACTGTGCAGGTTCTGGAGGCTCACGGCTTTTCCATCAACCACTCCAAAAGCTGCTTGATCCCCTCTACCAGGATCCTGCACCTGGGGGCCTGGATTGATTTGGTGGCAGGCATGGTTTTCCTCTCTGAGGAATGGGCTCTGAGCATTGATCAGTTGGTGAGGCTGGTGTGCTCCGAGACCAGGCCCACCTTGGCCTCTTTGTCAAAACTGCTGGGTAAGATGATATCAGCCATTGCCATTGTCCCCTGGGCTAGACTGCATTCCAGAGACCTGCAGTGGTTCCTGCTACCCTTCCAGAAGAGGGAGGTGGCTCACTCCCTCTTGCGGGTTGCTGTGCCCCGGGAGTCAGGAACTTTCTGAGGTGGTGGAGTTCACCGGCCTTGCGTCAGGGTTGTCAGTTCCGGTCTCCGACCGGATTACTATCACCACCGATGCCAGCCTCCAGGAGTGGGGGGCACATATGGGGGACAGGGTGGCCCAAGGTCTGTGGTCTCCCGAGGAGTCTGAACTTCCCATCAACCTGCTGGAACTGAGGGCTATTAGGTTGAGCCTTCTGGAGTTTGCAGGGGACATTTCAGGCCACCATGTCTTGGTTTTGACAGACAATATAATGGCCAAGGCCCATGTCAATCGGCAGGGGGGCACCAGGTCCAAGGCCCTTATGGCTGAGGCCGAGTTGTTGGGGTCCTGGGCAGAATGTAACCTACAGTCCATCGTCTCTGACCATATCTCGGGGGTGGATAATACCAGGGCTAACTGGCTTAGCAGGGTTCAGATCAACCATTCTGAATGGTGTTTAAACCCTTCTGTTTTCCAGGAAGTCTGTCATCAGTTCGGAACTCCTCTCGTGGATCTCTTCACGGCCCGGGGAATACAGAGCTGCTGAGGTTTTTCTCTAGGTTCCCTGCGGAGGGGATGAGGACGTGGATGCCCTCCGGGCTCCCTGGCCAGAGGGCCTCATGTATGCATTTCCCCCTACTTCTCTTCTTCCTAGGGTCGTCCGCAAGATCATCTATCTGAAGGCCCAGGTCGTGCTGATAGCCCCGTTCTGGCCACGGCGGCCATGGTTCGCCGACCTGCTGTCTCTGTCGATAGCGGACCCATGGCGGATTCCACAAAACAGGGCCACTCTGACGCAGGGGTCTCTGGCACACCCGGACACTGCGTGGCTTAAGCTGGCCACCTAGAGGTTGAGCGGCTCGCGCTGAGGCACCCCTCCTTTTCGGACCATGTGATCCTGACCATCCAGGCATCCAGGCAGCTTTCTACCACGCGCATTTACGAGGCTACGTGGAAGACGTTTTGTGCCTGGTGTACTAGGGCTCAGGTGGTGCCCCAGCTCGCTTCTCTTCCCCAGGTTTTGGAGTTTTTATAGGATGGGTTGGTCAGGGGGCTTTCGCCCAATACCATCCAGAGGCAGGTAGCTGCCCTGGGATCGGTGCTCACCGGTGGGTGGGAGGTCCCTCTTTCCCAACATCCGACGGTCCAGAGGTTCCTTGAGGGGGCCACTAACCTGCGGCCACCTCCGGTGCACAGGTATCCCATGGGGGACCTAGCTAAGGTTTTAGGCGCCCTAACCAGGCCTCCTTTGGAGCCGTTGGAGGACATCTCATGGCAGTTCTTAACCTAGGAGGTGGTGTTCCTGGTCGCTATCACCTCTGCTAGGCATATCTCTGAGTTGCAGGCCCTGTTGGTAAGGGAGGACTTGTGCCGGTTTTACCCTGGCAAAATGGTCCTCCGACTGGGCCCGGCCTTCGTCCTGAAGGTAGGTTCTTTGTTTCATAGAGCCCAGGAGGTGGTTCTTCCTGCCTTCGACACTGATCTCCAGATGACCTCGGGAAGCTTGGAGCACTTACTGGACGTCAGGAGGGCTTTATAGACGTATTTGACTCATACAGCGGCCATTCGCAGGTCGGGATCTCTGTTTCTCTCTTTCCTGCCAGGTTCACTGGGCAAGAAGGTGTTGGTGGCCTGCGTCGGCAGGTGGGTATGACAGTGCATAGAGAAGGCCTATGCTGCCTTTGGGGAGGAGGATCCGCGTGGTATTACTGCTCATTCTGCGCGCAGCGCGGCCACATCTTCCGCATGGGCAACTCAGGCTTCTCTGGAGGAGATCTGCAGGGCTACGGCTTGGGCTTCTCCTTCCCCTTTTTAGCCAGCATTATAAGCTGGACAAGTTTGCTTCGGCAGAGGCCGACTTCGGTTGGCGGGTTTTGCAGTCTGCCTGTTCTCAATCTCTGTTGCAAGTCTGATCTCGTCCCTCCCTTGGGATGCTGTAAGTGGGCTTGGGTATGTCCCATACATGGATGCTATCTCCACCCTTATTGAGAAAGAGCGTTGGTACTTACCTGATACGCTTCTTCTAATAAGGGGGGAGATAGCATCCGTCCCGTCCCTGTTGTTCTCGATCAGGCCTTGCTGTTCTGTATCTTATTTGGCTCTAAAGGAGTTGGTTCCTACTGTGAGTCTGTGTTCTTTTTCTTCGTCGTAAACTGGGTATGGGAGCTCCTTGGGGGGGTTATATACCCGGCTAATTATTTATTTATTTATGACTCAGTCCAATCAGAGTGTGGATAGGTTGAACCCATACATGGATGCTATCTCCCCCCTTATTAGAAGAGGCGTATCAGGTAAGTACCAACGCTCTTTCTACTCATTTTATGCATCAGCATTTATACAGCATCCTAAGGAAATATTTGTTACCAGAATGAAATATTTCTGTGATGTTCATGTGAAGAGGAACATTGGTCTCAAGGATAAACAATATTATAAGATTTGATTTTTATTTCAGCTTTCTTTTTTCAAATTTTACAATATCAATATGGATTTTTCAGATTCCACTTTTTATAACAGAAAGTTCAATATGGAAGTCTAATATGTATGTACTCTCCTATTTGTGAATAACAGGTTCCCCACTAAACAAAGAAGTATTTGAAACACAATGTTCAGATAGTTACAAATAAGAAATTGGCCCATTAATTTCTTTGAAGCTGCAGCTGCTTTCTGACATGATTTCACAATGCCTAATGTATTTCAGTACATTATTAAATATGAAATATTTAAAAGTAACTATTTATGGATTGTATAGGAAAACCGAAACATAAATATATATATTTATAAACATAAATTGAGTAAACAGTTTTTAAAACCATTTCCTGAACATATTGCAGTTTGAGGCCATATGCTTCGATTTCTCATATTTCATGTAATTACGCTGAAACTTATTGTGAAATGTATTTCAGAAACAGCTTTGTGTTTTTTAAAACTCTGTGTGCATTATGGATTCATGCAAATTATTACTTACATTATTTTTCTGCAAAACTTGTAGTGCTTTATTGACGTTGTTCAAGGCATGAACTCTAGTGGAGCCCTTTTCTTTCCCCTATAAATATAAATAGCTATTTTCAATTATTTTTTAAAAAATCATTCAAAAAGCTGACACCAACAAGCGCTTAAAGAATATAAATCTTTACTTTAATAATATATTTTCACTACTACATTTATTGGTGACTATATTGAATCAGGAGATTGGTAAACTGAAATCAGTTTCATTCCTTCCATTATAAGTTTAAATCAAACTAACAATTTTGTCAGTTCCTTTCATAAAAATGATGGAATGATGTTGGAAAAAAATAGAGAGAAATTATATTTCTGGTTTTACACTTATGCAAACTATGATTGGATATAGAGAATTCTCTCTACATTATGTTAGTAAAATAGGTGTGTATATTTGTTTTAGGAGAACCGACAAACTTACTGTAGTTTTCAAATATACGTTCCCCTTAATTATATTTATAATCCATACATATTTTTAATCTATGAAGACTCTTCCTTAGTATTTTATGCATTTTGCTGCATATCAGCCTGTGGTGAGTCAAGTGTCCTCCCTCTCCCAGTGCCTAGAGGCTGTTAGGGATGGATGGGGAGCAACAGACTGAAACTAAACCCTTGCAAAGTCCCAAGTGACTCTGGGATTGGAGTTTGTTGCCTCCTGGAGAATTGCCACTTTTGGTCTTGGATAGGGTGGCACTATCCCAAACAGACCCTGTGTGTAATCTTTTGCAGGGGGTGGCTATTCCTTACATGCATTTGTTTGCATGCTTTGGATATAGTTTGTCACCCAGCTTTTGCCATGGCCATAAATATAAGCTGATATTTTTGCAAGCTTCATCTCGAGTCTCACTCTCTTTGGCATTTCAGTGGCTCAGGGAAACTGCTGGAACCTTGCATTTTCTGGTACCCAATGTGAGGGATTGGAAGCATTGTTCCTTCAAGTTAGATTCATTCAGTTCCTCACGAGCTGAGCTGTAAAGCTCATTGGCCTTCATTTTGTTGGACGGGAAAAACCAGCAAAGACCAGTGGCGATGTCAAGAGGGCTTTTGAAAAATTTCATCCAGTGAGCTCGATCTGATAATTGCTGGCAGACTCTGATCCCAACCTGACCTGAATGCCATCAAGGAGGCTTGCACTGAGGGCTGTGAGATAGTACCCTCTAGGTGAGTAGAAATCCCTTATTTTGAAGGGTTGAGCAGAGTATTGCCTTGTGTGTGTGTGAATGAGAGGAAGGAAATTCCTACTAGAGGTTTGCCTACCAAGTGAGAGCAGAGATACAATCTACATTCCTGATTATTCATGAGAAAATCAGTCAGAGAAGATTGCTTTGAAAGGAGTGTGACTGTTGGAATAAGCCCCATACCGAAGGAAAGGGATGAGAAATCCCAGAGTGAAGGGAGGATTTTGGACAGGATTCCTGATACAAGGAAGAGCTTCTGATCACACCCCATACCGAAGAAAGGTCCGAGAAAACCTTTGGCTAGTGATTGCCTGTGTGTATCCTCCCCTCTTCTTTCTTGGTCATTCTTTGGAGAGAAGCAAGCAATTGGGGGGCGGTATCTGTTCATTTTAACCACAAGTGTGTGTATGACAGTGATGTGCAGTCAGGTGAGGCAAGTGAAGCAGACCCTCACCTCTCATCATGAAAAGAAAGAAAAACTAAAAGGAAAAAATAAATTAAATACAAGAGCTTGCAGTGAGGCTGCAGCGAGCTCAGCCTCTCAGGCGAGAGCTGAAGTGAGGCTGAGCTAGCTGCTGCCTCACCGTGGATGACTCTGCTTAACTGTTTAAAAAAGCCTCTAAAAAAGCGCCCTCTACTATGAGGCAGGAGAATGGCGTGCCTCACCTAGTCTTTTTAAGCGTTTTATGATCACTTAGCATGAGCAGAGTTAAGCAGAGGCTTGAAAGCCTAAAAGGTTAGACTAGGTCAGGTACGCAGTTCTGCTGTCTCATAGTAGAGGGTGCTCGTTCTTCCTGTGACTCAGCGGCAGCAGAGTAAGTGACAGCGTGACGACATCAAGGATGACTTTCTTCCCTGGCCATGATCGCCATCGAGACAGAGAGATTTTTAAAATTAAAAGAAGACAATGAAAAATTCTATCAACAAGTTATAGATGCTTTTGTTTCGAAGGAGCAGCAGATGGACTTCATTTATAAATAAAGGTACGGTAAGACCCATAATAGCTTCAATTTTTTTCAATTAAATGTGCTTTTTTGTGTGCTACAGTATGTGTAAAGAATGCTGATATGAGACTTCAAACCAGTGGTTCCCAAAGTGGGTGGTACTGCCCCCTGGGGGTGGTGAGATGACTTAGGGGGGTGCTTTGAGGCAAGGGGGGGGCAGCAGGGGGCCATAGAAGGGGATATAGTGTGTTGTGTGTAAATAACAAGCCCCAGAAAGGCCATCCAGCCTCCAGCGAGAGCCTCATACCAGCGATAGAGAAGAAAACGGAGAAATGCACACCTATGGCTGCATTTAAAAGCAAAGCAGAGAAGGCTCCTTCTCCCCACTTGGGAGCTCCTCTCGAAATCCTTACTCACAAAGCCCCTCCTCCCTGATTTATTTATTTTTAAAAATCTGGATTGAAAAAAGTGATCCAGGGGTGCCATAGGATCTGAGCTTCCTTCTGCGAGTTGAGGCACCAAAGCCTGAGCGCATCAGCCTCCCATTTGCTTTGCAGTCTGGAAGTGGGAGAGCAGAGAGGTGGGTTCCTAAGCCCAGGAGGGAGAGACAAAAAGACAGAGAGACACAGAGAGAGGAGGGTCATGGAGGGCTGCTGAGTCTCTTTGCAGGAGGAGGCAGAGGAGGGGGCTGCTTCTCTTTCTCTGCCAGCCTGTGCTGGAGCAGCAGCCCATGCCAGCCAGCAGTGCGGAAGGAGGGCACCGCCCATCCTACTGTTAGAGCCTCTGTTTCTCTCCCACCCACCCACCTCGGCCCACCACATGTCAAGCCTGCGGCACCCCCGGCTGCTTTGGCCCAGGCCCCGCCAGTTTCACTAAGAGCGGAGCAGGCCAAAGGTGAGGCAGAGAAGGTTTCAAGGGAAGGCAAGCATGCAAAGGGGGCTGCAGGGAGACCTGGTGATGCAACAGCAGAGGCCTTCCTGCATGGCAAAAGAGCTTTATTCTCCTCCAAAACCATGTTTTCATCTGCATATAAAAACTATGCAGTTACATTTCTTTTTCTTCTCTAAATACCATTTTGATTTTTCTTCTGGAAATTTTTGAGGTTTAACATGCTTAATTAAACCTATAAAAAGAAATGATCTTGAGATATTTTGCTTACATTTGTATGTGGTTTATATGTATATCTTATGTCATTGTTTGTTTGATTCTGATACCTGCCTTTGGAGATTTTGCTTCCATTTAAATGGAATCTGATATTTTGGAGTGTTGACTCAAAGTGCCTCTTTTTGGGTTGCTTGTTTATTTTTTGAAGCTGTTCTTCTTCCCTCCCTCTTTTATGCCTTATGTCTCTCTCCCTCTCTCTCTCTCTCTCTCTCTCCCTCTCCCTCCCTCTCTTTCTCTCTTTCTCTCTCTCTCTCTCTCTTCCTTTATCTACCTAGCTACCCTCTCCCCCCTACCTATCTACTGTATTTTTCTCTCTCTTTCTATTTCTCTCTCTCTATCCCTCTACCTACCTATTTACACACACTCTCTCCCCCTACCTACCTACTGTATTTCTCTCTCTATTTCTCTCTCTCTCTCTATTCCTTTACCCAACTACCTACCTATCTACCTACCTACCTACTCTCTCTCCCTACCTACCTACTGTATTTCTCTCTCTTTCTATCCCTCTCTATCCCTCTATCTACCTACCTACTTTTTTTTGTAATTTGCCTCTTCAAAACCTTGGTGCGTGTTATACTCCAGTGCGTCTTATACTCCGAAAAATACGGTACTCATTTTACTGCAAAAGTAAAATCAACCACATAGGCAGTGGGAATGTCATGTTCCGTGGAATTCAAAATTCTCTGCCTTCTGAATAATGTTTGGATTTCCACACTTGGACAGAATGGGGGGAAATTGCACAAAATGAGACTAAAGATATGTCTTTAAGGAACTGTATACTTGGCCTCTCCTCTTCTTTATCTTACCTCAGAAATACAGAAATCCTAGTTAAAATCTGACCTCTCAATTTTGCTGTTCCTAAGTTCAAGCCTAGTGATTGGGTCCTGATAAACCTGATGTGAGGAAAAACGTAGCCAAGCCTGTGACAGATCCTAACCACTGAAGCAGCAGACCAAAGTGGAGACAAAGGGCAAATCACTACACCCGTGGAAAATGGCTCCTGGAGAAGACCCATTGAGAATAAACATTTCCAAAAATTGATGTAGTCATGGTGGTATGCACAGATTTTGTTTGTGGTTTTTTTTTCTCGTTGCAGGAGTAGCAACTTTTGGTGTTTCCATCCTGAGTGGTGGCCTCTTCTATTCCGCCTGAAGATCCTAAAAGACGCCGTACAACTTTGCACTCTACAGATTGTGTTGATTTTGTGATTGTAACTGTCCCACTGAATGTTATTATTGTTGTACTTGTAAACTGATACACACCTGTGGTGAATACTAGGACACTGTAATTGTGATTGCTCCCATATAAACTTCATATATATTGGGACATTGAATCAGATCAACCTGACTTGAACACAGTAGCCCTAAGAGATAGTGATATCATACTCCCTGAAGATATAGGATGTATTGATATAACACAATGGTTTGATATTTGGGAATAATGTTCTTATGCCTAGGACAAATAGGACAGAATGTAATGCAACGATAAGTGTGAAATATCATACATTCCAAGCAAGGCTGTTTTCTTTGCTTACTGTCACCTTGCAGTCTGGAATTAACCTGACACAACCTAGTAACTAACTTGTAAATATAACTAGATGGAGTGGGTTATGGACGGATGTGGTAATTCTTAATTAGCATGCTCCAGATGGCTTATAAAATTTGCCTATATGCCTAGCCGATGGTATGAAGCATGTGTATATGCTGAATAGAATTATAAGGTTACAGCCAATGTTTGCAATAATAACTAATGCAATTGCTAGTACTCTAAATTTCAAAGCAACAATATCTGTTTGTATGTTTTGAATATAGTTTTGTCACCCATTTTTTGCTATGGCCATAAATAAAAGCTGATATTTTTGCAAGCCTCATCTCGAATCTCACTCTCTTTGGCATTTCAGTGGCTCAAGGAAACTGCTGGAACCATACAGAAATTTAAAACATCAGCAATTTACACAAATTGCAATATATTCTTTATATGTTTATAAAATATTATAAAATATTTATAGATACAAGGTCCACAAATACTAATTTTACAATGAACTTTATATGCAGAAGCATTGCAAAATTATCTGAGGTAGTAGATAGATATAAACATACAAGTTTTTGACCTGTAAGACCTTCCAGGAGCTCCAAAAGCTTTCGACCATCTTGCAAATCAATGAAGAGATCTTCAATTGGATGAATACCAAACTGAAATGAGAGGAAGTTTATCAGACTGTAAGAAAATATTGTGTCTGTTGCTCATACAGAAGAAAATTTTTCTAAAAGAAAGCTGGCTTTTCACTTTTAGCAACAAAATATCATATTTTGTTACTAAATTTATCAAAAACATCAGACGTAAGATTCTCACAAACCAGGTAGATTAGGGCAAAAGAACAAACAGTATAATTCTCATGAGGTATTATTCTATAATCTGCAATATAGTCTGTTTCATTTATGTTGCACTTTCCAACTCATGAATTTAAAAATATTTCACAAATGAACACTACCTAGTTTTCTATTCTCATATAACCAGATAATCTTTGCTTCAGCAATATATTTGTTACATCACTTCTTACATTCTTACCCAAGAATCAAACAATGAATATATTTTTTATCACTGCTGATACCAGAATGGATTATGACAAATTTCCATCTATGGCAGCAACTCTTATTAATGATCTCTTATCCTATTATTTATGAATCTATTGTACATTTCATTTCATTTTCATTTATTTGACTTATTAACCACCCCCTCTCCCCAAATGGACTCGGGGCGGTGCACAGGAAAAATACAATACATCACAATAAATACATAAATACTTAAAACTATATTAAATTACACCCTGTGCTAAAAACTACCCCATTAAAAATCCCTAAAGCCCAATATAAAATTTCTCTACTAAACAACTGAGGCTGAAAACGGTAGGTTAGGCCAGGCCGGGTTGGAAAAAGTAGGTTTTTAGTTGCTGGCGGAAGGAGCGGAGGTCCGTGATAGATATAAGTTCGGGGGGAAGGTCGTTCCAGAGAGAAGGCCCTTCCCCTGGGCGTCACCCGCTGGCATTACCTAGTGGATGGCACCCGGAGAAGTCCCTCTCTGTGGGAGCGAATCGGCTGAAGGGATGTATGGGGTAGGATGCGATCCCGCAGATAACTAGGTCCCATGCCATGGAGCGCTTTGAAGATTGTAACCAGCACCTTGAAGTGCACCCGAAAGACCAGTGCAGCTCGCGCAGGAGCGGTGTTATGTGGGAATACCTAGAGGTACCCAATATTGCCCGCGCGGCTGCATTCTGAACTAGCTGTAGTCTTCGGGTGCACCTCAAGGGGAGCCCCATGTAGAGAGCATTACAGTAGTCCAAACGGGATGTCACGAGGGCATGAGTGACTGTGCGAAGGGCGTCCCGGTCCAATAGGGGACACAACTGGCGTACCAGGCGAACCTGGTAAAATGCCCCCCTGGCCACGGCTGTCACATGGTCTTCTAAAGACAGCCGGGTATCCAGGAGGATGCCCAAGTTGCGTGCCCAATCCACGGGGGCTAGATGTTCACCCCCTATGGCCAGTGATGGAATCAACTGGTTGAATCGGGGCGCCGGAAACCACAGCCGCTCGGTCTTGGACGGGTTGAGCTTGAGTCTGTTCCTTCCCATCCAGATCCGCACGGCTTCCAGACACCGGGACATCACTTCGACGGCATCGTTGGGGTGGTTTGGGGTAGATACGTACAGCTGGGTGTCGTCAGCGTACAGATGGTATTCTACCCCAAAACCACGGATGATCTCACCCAGCTGCTTCATATATGTGTTGAACAGGAGTGGCGAGAGGACCGACCCCTGTGGCACCTCACAAGTGAGTGGCCTCGAGGTCGACCTCTGCCCTCCTGTCAACACAAATTGCGATCGACCGGAGAGGTAGGAGGAGAACCATGGTAAAACGGTACCCCTCACCCCCAACCCCTCCAGCCGATGCAATAGGATACCATGGTCGATGGCATCAAAAGCTGCCGAGAGATCTAATAGGACCAGGATGGAGGAACAACCCCCATCTCTGGCCCTCCAGAGATCATCAACCAACGCGACCAATGCCGTCTCCGTGCTGTGACCGGGCCGGAAGCCGGATTGGCGCGGGTCCAGATAATTAACTTCCTCCAGGTGATGGGGAAACTGTTGTGCCACCACACTCTCTACAACCTTCGCTAGAAAGGGAAGGTCGGAGACCGGATGATAATTTACCAATAATGCTGGGTCCAGGGAAGGCTTCTTGAGCAGAGATCTCACCACGGCCTCTTTCAAGACGGCAGGCAAGAACCCCTCACTCAAAGAAGCATTCACTATTTCCTGGAGCCAGCCTCATGACACCTCCCAGGATGCCAGTACAAGCCAGGAGGGACAAGGGTCCAATAAACATGTGGTGGCTCTCAGTCGCCTACGTAACCTGTCCATATCTTCGGAAGTAACAGAGTCAAACTCCTCCCATGGATGTATCTCAAGACCTGCCTCCGGCATTCCCGTATAGGTATATAATGCTTGGGTAATCTAGCTACTATACAATAAATGAAATTTATAGAAATTAAATGACATTTTCATTTTAGTTTAAAAATCTTTCTAAATATTTAAAACCTTGACAATAACTGTTTTTACAAATCACAAATCTATGTGGACAGCTACTTACTGAACTATTATTGTTCAGTAGGTTTTCAGTTGGTATTTAATCACAAACTCCTTGATGTGTGTGCCTGCATGGATGTGATGTATTAATCAATTTAGTTCAATTGGATAAGCAGGCTATTGTACAATAATCATGGCTGATACAAAGAATGGAAGAAGATACGGCTGAACTGGAAGAGAGAGCAGGACGAAATTAAAACCTTTATATCTAATGAATGGATAGCTGCAAACTAGCCTCCGAACAGATGCTAGAAAATATAGAACATTTCCAAGTGCACAAGAGTAAAGACATATGTGAGCTGACAAAAGCAGCTGCCGTCTCTGATAATTGCCATGATAGCCATTTTCCTAATTACATGACATTTACTCCTATTCCATACCACTGACAGTCAGTATCAGTCCCCAGATTTTTTCAAGAGTCCTCAGACCCAAACGACTAAGGTAACTATGATTCAATATGTCATACTGGTTGAAAAAACTGTTCATAGTTAACAAGCATCAATTACAATAATCTCTTTTATTCCACAGCCATTTAATTGTCTTTGATACACAGTACAAGAAGAGACAAAAACCACTTATTTCCCCACCTAAATGGCCTTCGAGTCAAAATGTGGGTTACCCTTTTAAAAGCCTATATCTTGTCATGTATTTAATTAGTTCATTTGTGCATATTAAAAAACAAAACAAAACCTTTCTGTGTTGTTTAAATACTTGTCTAACTGCCAAGAACATGATACTTTATGGGAAAGCTTTTCAAAACAGAACACTATAAATTTAAGCAGATCATTCTCTGTTCTCCTCGCCCTCTTTTTTCATTTGCTTTTTTTGCAAGTATTTTGGAATAGTGTGCTTCAAGTGTTTTTAGAAGTAATAATTGACTGCTTTTGAATTCATTTCAACACCATTCAAAATTTGTAGCATTCAAACTCCTCTGACATAATTTATGCAGCTTCTTAACATGACTGAAATTGGTTCTAATTATTACAATCAATTTTCACAACATTCAAAGGAGCATGATTAAACTCTGGTGGGAAGAGCCAAAAATAATCACACTCTGAACTTTATCCTTCGACAACACTACTTTATAGTGCTCCAAGTTATAAGTGCTCCATATGTCACACTTTTCAGACAATCTCGTTCTTAAATATCTTGAAGTTAGGTTCCAGTCTTTTAGAGTGAAGTAACTGTAAAAACATTATGACACCATAGGATATCATTGCTTTCCTACATAAAATATGATATTTCTAGGGGAAAGACTACTGCAAAGCATAAGGAAATGACCATTGGCTTACCTGAAGGGTCCTTCTCTGTGCACTTCTGGAGTGTCCAAGGAAGGGTTAAATGCCATCCCACTGCCCATGGACTGGATTGAAAAACTTCTTTGTCACGCCTTCCTTTCCCATGATCCTCAGTTTTTCAATGAAGAGATGAACCATTGAGACGAACTCTTGGTAAATGATACTCCCCCTGTGAGGACATCTGAAGCACAAAACTAAATGAACAAACCCAAAACCAACACAACCTGGGAGGGATTGGACACTCCGGAAGTGCACAGAGAAGGACCCTTCAGGTAAGCCAATGGTCATTCTCCTGGACACTTCCTTGAGTGTCCAAGGAAGGGACATACCCAAGCAAAATGTCACTAGGGTGGGCATCCCTCAGGTGGAGCAGTTCGAATCAAGAGTCCATTGAAACAATACTTTGTAGGACGCGACGGCCGAAGGCAGTGTCAGTGGAAGTGTATTTGTCAAGCTTGTAGTGTCTGGCAAATAGAGAGGGCGTCACCCAGGTGACTGCAAATTTCCTCAATCGGGGCCTGGGAGGCCCAAGCCGCTGTAGTTGCTGCGCTTCTGGTCGAATGTGTCGTCAGGCCAGATGGTTTTGGTCGACCTTGGTGTTCGTAAGCAAGAGAGATGCAAGCCTTGAGCCAATGCGCGATGTTGGAAGAAGAGACCTTACGGCCCATAGTCGCTGGCAGAAAGGAGATAAACAATGTCTCGGAATGCCAAAATGCAGATGAGCGTTTGACGTAGCACTTTAAGGCCCTCCGAACATCAAGGGTATGCCAGCGGCATTCTCTAGGGTGAGTAGGCCGCGGGCAAATATTGGGAAGCACAACCTCTTGTGCCCTGTGAAAACGAGAGTTAATTTTGGGAATCGAGGCAGAGAACCACTCTGTCACTGTGAACCACGCACAACTCTTGTCTGATGGACAGGGAGGCTAGCTCCGACACCCTCCTCACCAAGGTGATAGTGACCAGGAAAGCCGTCCTGAAGGAGAGGTGTTGGATGGAAGAGGACTCAAGAGGCTCAAACGGAGGTTCCGATAAGGCACTGAGAAGTGTAGAAAGGTCCCATGATGGGAAACGGTGAACAACAGGGGGCCAAAGGTTTGAGGCCCCCTTGAGGAAGGCCCCCACACTGGGGTGATGGCTGAGTGATTGACAGGAATCAACAGAAAGGACAGTTGCCAGGCAGCGACCTGATACCTCAGTGTATTTGGCACAAGACCTCTGTCAAGACCATCCTGGAGGAAGTCCAAGATGTGAGGTAGAGAAGTCGAGATCAGAGCAAGCTGATGCTGGTTGCACCAGATGGAAAAGGCTGACCAGAGGGCATGACCTTTTGTTTGTCCTTGTTCTCGATAAGGACAGAATCTAGAGTGTTTCTGAATTTATTTATTTATTTATTTATTCGACATATACCGCCCTATTTTCCCTGGTGGGACTCAGGGCAGTGCACAGAAAGATAAAAACCCACTGTCAGCCTCTGCTTGTTTCGGCTGTCATATTGTAATGGGGGGTAGTCATGGGGGACCTTAACCTGCCATCGGTAGGCGAGACATCCGAGGTAGCTCGGGAGTTCTTGGCCTCCATGACGGCCATGGACCTGACCCAAGTAATTCAGGGCCCCACACACGAGAGAGGACACACACTGGATCTTATTTTTGTCTCTGGCCAGTGGATGAGTGATCTTGGAGTAGGAGATTTAGCCATCGTACCCCTGTCATGGTCAGATCACTCACTTCTCCGGCTCAACTTTCCTACCGCTACACCCCACTGCGGGGAGGCGGAACCGGAATTCCCAAGATGGTTCCGCCCCAGGCGCCTGATGGAACCTGATAGGTTCCAGACGGAGCTTGGGCCACTACCTGCGGCTCTGACCCATGCCCAGATGGAGGACCTAGTGGCTGCATGGAATAGTGAGGCCACTGGGGCCTTGGACCGGGTTGCGCCTTTGCGGCCTCTCCTGCGGCAGCGAACCACCCAGGCTCCTTGGTTTTCCGAGGAGTTGAGGGTGATGAAGCACCGCAAGAGACACCTAGAGAGCAGATAGAGATCCACACGCTCTGAATCGGACCAGACACAGGTAAAAGCCCATAGGGGGACCTACTGTCAGCCTTCGCTTTCCTGCATGCTTGGCTGACATAGAAACGGGGAGGGAGGGGGGCTATTGCTATTAAGTGAGCTGGTGGAAGGTGGGGTTAGGTGGGGATATCTCTACAAGTAACGGTATCACATTCCATTCTGATGACACCTCTGGACGTGCTACCCATCTGACAATGAAGAAGAAACTGTATTGGACACTGGGGTGGGGTCATGGGTAATTGGGGTTTGGCTAATTCTTTGATATGTATGCTTCGCGCCTAAAGTAGCCACTTCTGGCTTAACCTTTGATGCTGACTTTTCCTTATTCAGAAAAAGTAACCTTAATCATCTTGAATATGCTTAAGTGTCGTCTTTCTTGAATTATGGTAAGAGCAGTCATGACAGAAAGCCAGAAGTCACTTCACACTTATCTCTGAAGTAACACTTTCAGCAGTAAGTGTAATAAAACCATAAAACCGAAGACAAATGTCGGAACCAACGAATGAAGAGTTGCTGGGGGCAACATCCCCTTTTTTTTTTTTTTTTTAATTGAAAAAGTTTTATTGGTTTTACATTTTTTAACAGGGTAGGGTAATGGTTACAAAGAAATTTTGAGAGCATTCACGTCAGAGTCGTCGGACCTTCCGAGACCTCAAAATACACATTAAAAAAGTTAACATAGAAAACATTTTCCATACCACTACAAGATGGAAGCAAGTACATTTACCTAAATTCTCCCTTCCATGCTGTCAGACATTCACAAAAAGTCCGGATAGAAATATTATACAAAATTGTTCAAGAAAAATCAAGGCAAAGTTATTTTTTTGATCTAAGTCTTTTGGCTATTGTATCTTCTTTCTCTCCTCCCTGGCCCCCCGCGGGCGGGGCCGTGACCCCCTCCGTCCCCCCTGGATCTTCCCCCAGGGCAGAGGAATGTTTTTTAAGAAAGGCTTCCGCCTCAGCAACTGTTTTAATCCTCACTCTTCCTCCTTCCCAGAACACCAGCATCCCTTCGGGTGTCACCCACTTGAACCAAATCCCATGATCAAATAAAATTTTAGACAAGAAGGAAAATTTCCTCCTTGCTTCTCGAATCTTTCTAGGGATCTGCTTCAAGATAGCAACCTCTTTTTGTTGGTAGATTAATGGACTACCTCTCTGCACTTTCAGGATTTCCTCTCTGGTTGACCTTCTAACAAATTTCACATGTATCTCTCTAGGCACTTCATTCATCTTGGCATATGCAGAATTAATTCTATAGGCTAGGTCAATGTCCCCCCTGATCTCATCTTTGGGTTTTTGTAAATAGTCTGCTAAAATTGTACTCATAAAATCAGGTAGGCATTCACCAGATTCCTCAAGAACATTCTGAAATCTCAAAAAATATGTCATTCTTTCCATATCTATCCTAGACACATGCCCATTTATTTCCCCCACCTCATTAGAAACATTTTTAATCTCTCCCTTAGCCCCCTCCAGCCCCCCCTCCAATTCCTCGGTCTTCTGTGTATTCTCCAACACTTGCTTCCGGGTATCCAATAGTTCCTTTTTAAAAGTACTATTTTCAGCCCTCTGGGCCTTTATTTCTGATATCAAAGTTTGCATAGAGGTTTCAAGAGAAGCCATCCTTTGTTCCAAATTTACAAGTGCTGCTTCTTGTGCCATGGTTAAAAGTTAGAGTCACTGCCACCAAGATGGCGTTTTCCGGGTGGGGGTGGTGGAGCAAATCAGGAGCTCAGTTCAATTCAGGGCTGTGAAGTTGCAAACAATTCAGAAACCAAAAGAGACACAATTTCCCAAATCAGCAAATAGTAATAACGAAGGTATTCCAGAGAAGAAGTCACAAATCCATCAAAAGAATTTTTTTTTCAAAAATCCAGAGAGAGTCCAGCTTTCAAAGAGACGCTGGAAATTTTCCTTAGTTGAAATAGTCAGGCAGGGACAAAGAGAAGCCACTTCCACCGCCCATCTAGCCAGAGGGAGAGAGTAGCAAAAAAAAGAATTTTTAAAGCTCAGCCAGACCTAGAAACAATGTTGCAGAAAGTCACAATCCACTTTCCCTTGTTAAAGACCGTCCGGAGTGAAAGTTTCCGCTTTCTCTTTGCAGAGAAGCCATCTTAGCGTGCCGCTTAAATCCGAGGGGGTTTTTTTTAAAATTAAACACCCCCCTCCCAGTCCGTTCAGCCTGGCTGGCAGCAAGGAAAAAAAGGTGTTCTTTTAAACTCACTCCCTCTCGCAGCTGAAGCCTCGGCGATCCGCCCGACCTCTCCGTTCAGCCCTCTCCATTAAAGCGAATGGCACCGACAGCCGTTGGAGAAGGAAAAAACCCCCGCTGGCATGTTCCTCTCCTCCTAGGTCGCAGAGAGGAGCGCCCTCCCCACCGCCGTGACGAGGGCCACTCCCTCTGAGCCGACCCTACGGGAAACCTCCGGTAACCGGAGAGTTTCGCCCCCCTGGGGGGGCAGAAAAGGCAACAAAGCGGCGAGCGAGCCCTAGGCTCGCCCGTCTCCGCTGGAGCCGGATACCGGAAGTCGGGGGCAACATCCCTTGACCAGACGTGTTTGACGGAAGACACTAGGTCAGTAATGGAATTATTGGCTGATGTTACTCTGGACTCAAAACCCGAAGATGCATCAGTTCGCCACCGTTGGTCCGAAGGGGTGGGGTTGAAGGAAGTTGCCCTTAAAGAAATCCCCCCTGGGGTAACTACTACCCGACGCAGACGGGCTCATTCTCCCTCCGTGCAGGATCAGTGGGAGGAAGAGACGCATTTAAGAGAGGCCGCTAAAGCTTTACTCCGCCAAGCTGATGATTTACAGAATTTAAGAGAACAAAAGATGGGGAGGGATCATAGCTCAGAATGGCAACAGAAAGACACTGGGCGGAAGCCACCCTCCCCCCAAGAGAAAGGCAAAGAGCAGGCACCCCCCCGTGGTGAAACACAGAGGGAAAGCGGCCAGGGGCTAGCTCTACAGAGGGAACCAAGCCCCGCGCCTCGTAGACAAAGACTTCCCCCCCTGGGAATTAAGTTCGGAGGAGAACCCAAAGAGCTGGGGGTTTTTCTGCTTCAAGTTAGCAGTTTTGTAAATGAATTTGCAGCCGATCTACCCAATGATGAATCTAAAATAAGAATTGTCACTCTGGCTCTGGAGGGAAGGGCAGGAGAATGGGTGGTAGCCCTTCATAATGAGCGTTCACCTTTAATGAGAGACTTCAACAGTTTTATGACCGCTCTAAGAAGACGGTTCGAAGACCCTCTCCTCCATAGAAAGGCAAGGCTTGAAATGAAAACGTTACGCCAAGGGAACAGACCAGTTCAAGAATATAGTCAACGTTTTCGCCAGCTAGCATGTTATATGAGGGGTTGGAGTGTTGAGGCTCTTATTGATGAATACACTGAAGGCCTGAACCCCACTTTGTATCAGAGCTGTGTGAACAGAAAGTCGCCCGAATCCTTAGAAGCTTGGTTTACTCTAGCCGCTGATGTGGAGATAGATCTGTTGCGTAATAATCCGCTACCTGACATCAACAAAGACAGGAAAAAAGATTTTCCCCGCCCACAAGGGTTTGAGCTTCAGTACCAAAGGGGATTTGGAAAGGGAAAGCCTATTTCTCCGCGTTCAAATGCTTGTTTCCGCTGCGGAAAGGAAGGCCATTGGGCAAATGATTGCAAAATGAAAGAAACACCCCACCAGCAGCCATATGCGGAAGTGAAAAAACGCGCGAAACCCCCGGGCATGCGTATGAAGCAAGCAATGCGCGGAGCTGAACCACTCGATCTCACCACCGATCATCACCAGCAGAGGGTGCCAGATGACTGGGAGAAGGACACAGACTCCAATGACGAGAATTGGGTGAGTCCCACTTCCGGGCCCTTTGTTATTCCTTTGCATCTTTTGGCTCCATCTAGTGGCCGCAATTGTAAAATACTGGCAATTTTGGACTCTGGCTGTTCAAGGTGTCGTATCAGCCAAGAACTAGTCCAGCATATGGGATTCCATCTAAAAAATTTAAAAGTTCCCATAGCCTTTTGCCAAATGGATGGGACCGTTGCTGGCGGTAATCCTGCACAATTTGTAACAGAACCCATTCAGATGTCCATTGGGAATCATCATCAGGAATTCATTAACTTTATTGTTGCGCCAATTGCTGATAACCCTGTTATTTTAGGCTTAAATTGGCTACGAAAATGGAACCCACTAGTAGACTGGAGAGAAGGTTGGATTCGCATCCCTTTACCTATGCCACCTAGTGAGGAGACACATCCCCCTGGTCCACAACTCCCCAACATTCAGTCTCTGGTTGAGCCTCTACCAATTTCGGAAGTTGCTAACGTGGGTCAGGATGTTTCTTTACTTGAAGTTATACCTGGGGAGGACAAAATCCCTAAGGAATACTGGGACCTAAAAGATGTGTTTAGTGAGAAATCTTCAGACACATTGCCCCCCCACAGGAACACTGACTGTTCTATTGACTTTCTCCCTGGTGTCCAACTCCCCAAGCCACGGATTTATTCTATGACACCTCGGGAAATGATTGAACTTCGCAAATTTATTGATAAGAACTTAGAGAGAGGCTTTATTGAGCCTGCTAGACCACGGGTGGCGGCTCCTGTGATGTTTAGAGAAAAAAAAGATGGATCACTTCGTCTTGTGACGGATTACAGATTTTTGAACACGATATGCGAACACAACGTATATCCCTTACCTCTTATGAAAGACATGTTAGCTCATTTGGCCACGGGCAAAATCTTCACTAAACTTGACCTCAGGGAGGCTTATTACAGGATAAGAATTAAGGAAGGTGATGAATGGAAAACAGCATTTAACTGCCCGTTAGGATGTTTTCAGTTTAAAGTATTACCTTTTGGCCTACAGGGGGCCCCTTCGGTTTTTATGCAACTGATCAATGAAGTTTTGCATGAACACCTGTACAAGGGAGTTATCGTTTATCTTGATGATATTGTCGTCTACACACAAACACGGGATGAACACGTGAAACTAGTTCGTTCTGTTTTAAACAAACTAAGAGCTGCAGAATTGTATGCTAAACTCTCTAAGTGTGAATTTCATCAGCATAAGATAGACTATCTGGGGTATCGTATCTCAGCAGATGGTATTGAAATGGACCCTAACAAAGTCAAAGCTGTTACAGAGTGGGCCCCTCCTCGCACTTGTAAACAATTACAAAGTTTTTTGGGTTTTGCTAATTTTTATCGCCAATTTATACCTTCTTTCGCTAGTATAGCTCTACCTATTACAAACCTGCTCAAAACCAACGGTGAGACAAAGCCTCGACCTGGCTCTCCTCTCAACTGGACCATGGAATGTCAGGCCGCTTTTGAAAAACTAAAGCGTTTATTTGCAGCGGAACCTGTGCTTAAACATCCGGATGTTGATCTTCCCTTCGTCATTCAAGCAGATGCTAGCGACGTAGCTGTTGGAGCTGTCTTATTACAACGCAACCAACAAGGTTCCCTTCAGCCCTGTGCTTATACTTCTCGTAAGCTATCCAATACTGAAAGGCGATGGGCGATCTGGGAGAAGGAGGCTTTTGCTGTTTGTTGGGCACTCATGTCTTGGCGACACTTTCTTGAAGGTGCGCCTCACCCATTTGAGGTATGGACTGATCATAAGAATTTGGAATACCTCACTACTTCTCGTAAACTTTCTCCAAAACAAGTACGCTGGTCTCAGTATTTTAACCGCTTCAACTTTACTTTGAAATATATTCCAGGGGGGAAAAACTTTATGGCTGACGCCTTATCCAGACTGCCTCAATATGACACTTCTAAGCTTTCAGTGATTCAGCCAGTTCTGCCCCTGTACAGCATGGCTAACCCGGTGGTAACGAGGAGCCATTCTGATTTGCAAAACGACCCGTTACCGGACTTGGTTTCTAAAATTAAGACTGAACTTCTCACCGATGAATGGTACTCCGCCCACTCGGCAGATTGTACTGTGAGAGATGATCTCCCTTGGATTGGGTCCAAAATTTATGTACCTGCAACACTTCGGCCGTTTGTGTTACAGAGAGCACATGACTCCAGATTGGCGGGTCATTTTGGTTTTGTGAAGACTATACATTTAGTTAAACGCCAATTCTGGTGGCCCTCATTGAAAAAGGATGTTGAATCTTACATCGCTAGCTGCCCTACATGTGCTGCTTCAAAACGTACTCCTGGCAAACCTCACGGTCTTCTCCAGTCCGTAGCGCGACCGGAGGCTCCTTGGAAGGAGATATCTATGGACTTCATTGTCGACCTTCCAAGTAGCCAAGGATTTACAGTTATATGGGTTGTTACAGATTTATTCTCCAAGCAAGTTCATTTTGTACCGTGTTCCAAAATCCCATCAGCTAAGGCTCTGGCAAAGTTATTCCTGACTCATATATATCGTCAGCATGGGGTTCCGAAACGCATCATCTCCGATCGGGGCGTCCAGTTTACTTCAAAATTTTGGAAGGAATTTCTGATGCTGATTGGCTCCGCCCAGGGTTTAAGCTCCTCCCACCATCCGCAAACGAATGGGGCTTGTGAAAGGGCTAACTCCGTTCTAGAGCAGTATTTGCGCTGCTTTATAAACTTCCAACAAGATGATTGGGCTGATCTTCTTATATATGCTGAGGTGGCCTATAATAATTCTGTTCATAGTAGCACTGGCATGACCCCATTCAAAGTAATTTATGGTCAGGACTTTGTACCCATCCCTGAGCTTCCTCATGAACTTCCTACAATTCTTTCCCTCTCAGAGTGGTCTGGGAAGTTGTCCACTGTTTGGCCTATTATTCGTAAAACGTTGGATGAGGCTCATGAATCGCCTAAACTGTATGCAGATAAAAAGCGAGCCGTACCTCCGTCATACAAAGTTGGTGATCAAGTTTATGTGTCTACTAAACATTTGGATAGTCCTCAAAAATGCAAGAAGTTAGGCCCTAAGTTTGTTGGTCCTTTTACGATTACCAAGATCATAAGTTCTGTTTCAGTTAAGTTGGATCTCCCTAAATCCTATCGACGCCTTTATCCAATTTTCCATGTCCACTTATTGAAACCCGCACATTTTTCACATCTTCGCACGCCATATCCTGGTTCTCCTAAATCTGTGCTAGTTGATGGGGACCAACACTAAGAGGTTCGGGACATTTTGGATTCCAGAAGGCATAGAAACAAAGTACAGTACTTAGTTGTTTGGAAGGATTTCCCCACTTCCCATAACGAATGGGTTGATAAATGCCATATTAAGGCCCCCAAGCTTCTGAGGCAATTTTATGCCAAGTATCCCAATAAGCCTTAACATCCATTCTGTTTTTATGTGTGTCTTAATGTGTGGTATTATGTTTCTCGTCTCTTTTGCAGGGTTGAACATTCTCTTTCTGAAGGAGGGCCGGATGTCAGCCTTCGCTTTCCTGCATGCTTGGCTGACATAGAAACGGGGAGGGAGGGGGGCTATTGCTATTAAGTGAGCTGGTGGAAGGTGGGGTTAGGTGGGGATATCTCTACAAGTAACGGTATCACATTCCATTCTGATGACACCTCTGGACGTGCTACCCATCTGACAATGAAGAAGAAACTGTATTGGACACTGGGGTGGGGTCATGGGTAATTGGGGTTTGGCTAATTCTTTGATATGTATGCTTCGCGCCTAAAGTAGCCACTTCTGGCTTAACCTTTGATGCTGACTTTTCCTTATTCAGTAAAAGTAACCTTAATCATCTTGAATATGCTTAAGTGTCGTCTTTCTTGAATTATGGTAAGAGCAGTCATGACACCTACCTTGTGGCGATAAGAGTGGCCAAGCGTCAGTATTGTGCCACTCTTATCGCGTCTGCAGATAACCGTCCTGCCGCCCTGTTTGGGGTGACCCGCTCCCTCCTGCAACAGAGGCCGCGGGAAGCCCCTATACAGGGCAGAACAGAGGAATTTGGGGAGTATCTGCAGGACAAAATCGAGTTGGTCTCCACTGAGAGTGGTCTGGAGGGGATGCCAGTGGCGGGTCTTGAGACACCATTCTGGGAGGAGTTTGACTCTGTTACTTCCGAAGATACGGACAGGCTGCGTAGGCGACTGAGAGCCACCACATGTTTATTATTCCGAAGATACGGATCTGGATGGGTAGTAAAAAACTCAGGCTCAACCCATCCAAGACTGAGTGGCTGTGGCTTCCGGCACCCCGGTTCAGTCAGATTACTCCAACTCTGGCCATTGGGGGCGAAACACCGGCCCCCGTGGAGAGGGCGCGCAATTTGGGTGTCCTCCTGGATTCCCGGCTGTCCATGGAGGACCATGTGGCGGCCGTGGCCAGGGGGGCATTCCATCAGGTATGCCTGATGCGCCAATTGCGCCCCTTACTGGACCGGGATGCCCTGCGCACAATCACTCAAGCACTCGTGACGTCTCGACTCGACTACTGTAATGCTCTCTACATGGGGCTTCCCTTGAGGTGCACTCGAAAGCTGCAGTTAGTCCAGAATGCAGCCGCGCGGGTGATTACGGGAGCGCCTAGACACTCCCATATAACACCGATCCTGCGCGAGCTGCACTGGCTTCCTGTGGTCTTTCGGGTGCGCTTCAAGGTTCTGACGACCATGTTCAAAGCGCTCCATGGCTCGGGACCTAGTTACATGCGAGACCGTCTCCTGCCCCATACATCCCTAAGACCGATACACTCCCACAGAGAGGGCCTTCTCAGGGTGCCGTCGGCCGGACAATGCCGACTGGCGACACCCAGGGGGAGAGCCTTCTCTGTGGCGAGCCCAGCCCTTTGGAACGACTTACCCCCTGAACTTCGCACCATCTCCGACCTCCGCCTCTTCCGCAAGTACTTAAAGACACATTTGTTCCATCTAGCCGGCCTAGCGTAACCTCCAAAATGACTTTTAGATAGTTTTAAATTATGGGAATTTTAATCTGGTTTTAGCACAGGGTTTTTTATCAAATAAGTTTTTAAAAAATTTTATGTGTTTTTGTATGTATTTTAATATTCCTGTGCACCGCCCTGGGTCCATTTGGAGAAGGGCGGGGTATAAATTTAATAAAATAAATAAAAATAAAATAAATAAATATTGGACCCGTGTCCCTCCTGGTTTGTACTGGTATCCTAGGAGGTGACACGAGGCTGGCTTTGGGATATCGTGAACGCTTCTTTGAGTGAGGGGTTCTTGCCAACTGTCTTGAAAGAGGCGGTGGTGAGGCCTCTCCTCAAGAAGCCTTCCCTGGACCCAGCATTGTTAGTAAATTATCGTCCGGTCTCCAACCTTCACTTTCTGACGAAGGTTGTAGAGAGTGTGGTGGCACAACGGTTTCCACATCACCTGGAGGAAATTGATTATTTGGACCCGCGCCAGTTCGGCTTCCGGCTCGGTCACAGCACAGAGATGGCATTGGTCGTGTTGGTGGATGATCTCTGGGGGGCCAGAGATGGGGGTTGCTCCTCCATCCTGGTCCTATTAGACCTCTCGGCGGCTTTCGATACCATCGACCATGGTATCCTATTGCATCGACTGGAGGGGTTGGGGGTGAGGGGCACCGTGTTACAGTGGTTCTCCTCCTACCTCTCCAGTCGATCGCAATTTGCATTGGCAGGGGGGCAGGGGTCGACCTCGAGGCCTCTCACATGTGGGGTTCCTCAGGGGTCAGTCCTCTCACCTCTCCTGTTCAATGCATACATGAAGCCGCTGGGCGAGATCATCCATGGTTTTGGGGTAGATAACCACCTGTACGCTGATGATACTCAGTTGTACATCTCTACCCCAAACCACCCGAACGATGCCGTTGAAGTGATGTCCTGGTGTCTGGAAGCCGTACGGATCTGGATGGGAAGGAACAGACTCAAGCTCAACCCGTCCAAGACCGAGTGGCTGTGGTTACCGGCGCCCCAGTTCAACCAGTTGACTCCATCACTGGCCATAGGGGGTGAACATCTAGCCCCCGTGGATCGGGCACGCAACTTGGGCATCCTCCTAGATGCCCGGCTGTCGATAGGACCATGTGACAGCCATGGCCAGGGGGGCGTTCTACCAGGTTCCCCTGGTACGCCAGTTGCGTCCCCTATTGGACCGGGACACCCTTCGCACAGTAACTCATGTGCTTGTGACGTCCCGTCTAGACTACTGCAATGCTCTCTACATGGGGCTCCCCTTGCGGTGCACCCGAAGGCTACAGCTGGTCCAGAACGGAGCCGCGTGGGCAGTTCTGGGAGCTACCAGGTACTCCCACATAACACCGCTCCTGTGCGAGTTGCACTGTCAGGCCTGTTTCTTCGAGTACTTAAGAAAGAACACGCTTAAACATTATTTGAAATGAATAAGGCTACTTTTACTAAGTAACGACAGTGAACAGACCAGGTAAAGCAGAGAGTGAATAGTTTAGGCGCGAACATAGAGTATTAAGCTTAAGACCATCCCAATCCCCAACCCCCCCCTTAGCATTGTCCAATATACTTTCTTCTCCACCATCAGGTGGGCAGGTCTTCACCAGCCTGGAATGCGGGACCGTTAGCCGAGAGATAACACCAGCCGTCAACATCGTCCACCAGCAGAACAATCGTATCCCAACGCCCCCCACCCTCCCCGTTGCCATGGCAGCTAAGCAGAACTAGCGAAGGCTGACATCCGGACCTCCTCCAAGAACAGTGAGAAATCCCGGACATCTTGCAGAAAACGAGATGTTACACCTGGAAAACAGACAAGAAAAGACAAAACAACATATAGGAGAGAGGGAAAGGGTCAAGGTTTGTGTGGATACTTGGCATAAAACTGGCGTACCAGTTTAGGAGCCTTGAGATGCTCTTTATCCACCCATTCGTTGTGAGAAGGGGGAAAGTCTTTCCACATGACTAGGAACTGAGTTTTATTCCGACGGACTCTGGAATCCAAAATGTCACGAACTTCATAATGCTGGTGACCGTCCACCATTGTAGGCGCAGGGGTATCAGGCAAAGGTTTGCGGAGATGTGAGGTGCGTTCAGGTTTCAGTAAGTGAACATGGAACACCGGGTACAGGCGCCGGTAGGTCTTTGGGAGATCCAAACGGACGGACACAGAGCTGATGATTTTGGTTATAGTGAAAGGACCAACAAATTTGGGACCTAGTTTCCTGCATTTTTGCGGGCTATCCAAATGCTTCGTAGACACATAAACTCTATCACCAACTTTGTAGGCCGGGGGAACTGCTCGTTTCCTGTCAGCATACAATTTATGTGAATCATGAGCATCGTTCAAAGTCTTGCGGATGATTGGCCAAACCGAAGACAGCCTAGAGGACCAATCGGCCAAAGAGGGAACTGTCGGTGAGTCATGAGGCAATTCGGGGATGGGTACAAAGTCCTGTCCATAGATGATTTTAAAAGGGGTCATATTCGTACTGGAGTGAACAGAGTTATTATAGGCCACTTCGGCATGTATCAGGAGATCAGCCCAATCATCTTGTTGAAAATTTATAAAACAGCGCAAGTATTGTTCCAAAACGGAATTGGCCCTCTCACAAGAGCCATTCGTCTGGGGATGGTAGGCGGAGCTTAAGCCTTGGGCGGAGCCAATCAGTCTCAAAAATTCCTTCCAAAAAAGAGATGTAAATTGAGTGCCTCTGTCTGAAATGATACGCTGGGGAACTCCATGAAAACGGTAAATATGGGTAACGAACAATCGAGCCAAAGATTTGGAAGAGGGAATCTTCGAACAGGGGACAAAATGAACCTGTTTGGAGAAGAGATCGGCAACGACCCAAATGACGGTATAGCCTTGACTGGGCGGAAGGTCAACTATAAAGTCCATCGAAATCTCCTTCCAAGGTACCTCTGGTGTCGCCACGGACTGGAGGAGGCCACGCGGTTTTCCCGGTGCACGTTTAGAAGCCGCACAAACAGGGCAACTGGCAATATATGATTCAACATCCTTCTTAAGTGAGGGCCACCAGAACTGTCGTTTAACAAGGTGTACAGTTTTAACGAAACCGAAATGGCCAGCCAAACGTGAGTCGTGTGTGCGTTGCAAAACAAAAGGACGTATAGTACTAGGGACATAGATCTTAGAACCAATCCAGGGAAGATCGTCCCTAATAGTACAGTCACCTGAATGTGCGGAATACCATTCGTCAGTAAGCAGTTCATCCTTAATACGAGCAATTAGGTCAGCAGGTGGAGTAGTTTGGACTGTGGAATGGCTTCTAGTAGATACCGGAGAAGCCGGCAAAGTAAGTGGCATGATGGGCTGTACAATAGTAAGTTTAGAAACATCATATTGTGGTAGTCTGGAGAGAGCATCAGCCATGAAATTCTTGCCACCAGGAATATATTTAAGATGGAAATTGAAGCGATGGAAGTAGTGAGCCCAACGAAGTTGTCTCGGGGACAATTTACGAGAGGAGGTAAGAGCTTCCAAATTCTTATGGTCCGTCCAGACTTCAAACGGATGGGGAGCACCCTCAAGAAAATGACGCCAAGTCATGAGAGCCCAACGAACAGCAAAAGCTTCTTTTTCCCAAATGGCCCATCCACGCTCGGTTGTAGAGAGTTTCCGAGAGGTGTAGGCATAAGGTTGTAATTGGCCACGGTGGTTGAGTTGTAACAAGACTGCACCCACAGCGACATCACTGGCATCCGCCTGAACTACAAACGGGGAACTAACATCGGGATGTTTAAGGACAGGTTCGGCCGCAAATAAACGTTTAAGCTTTTCGAAAGCGGCTTGGCATTCCATGGTCCATTTGAGGGGAGACCCTGGTCGAGGTTTACCGTCCCCCTTCGTTTTAAGAAGGTTTGTAATGGGCAAGGCAATGTCAGCGAATGACGGAATAAATTGGCGGTAAAAGTTTGCAAATCCCAAAAAGCTCTGTAGTTGTTTACGAGTTCGGGGAGGAGCCCACTCCGTCACCGCTTTAACTTTCGCAGGATCCATCTCAATTCCCTCAGAAGAAATGCGGTAACCCAAATAATCAATTTTTTCCTGGTGAAACTCACATTTGGACAGTTTGGCGTATAGCTCAGCGGAACGTAGTTTTTGAAGGACAGAACGCACCAGTTTAACATGCTCGTCATGTGTTTGTGAGTAAACAACGATGTCATCAATATAGACTAAAACTCCTTTATAAAGGTGCTCGTGGAGAACCTCATTAATCAGTTGCATAAACACAGAAGGAGCACCCTGAAGACCAAAGGGGAGGACCTTAAATTGAAAACATCCAAGGGGACAGTTAAAGGGTATTAAGCTTAAGCCCATCCCAATCCCCAACCCCCCCCTTAGCATTGTCCAATATACTTTCTTCTCCACCATCAGGTGGGCAGGTCTTCACCAGCCTGGAATGCGGGACCGTTAGCCGAGAGATAACACCAGCCGTCAACATCGTCCACCAGCAGAACAATCGTATCCCAACGCCCCCCACCCTCCCCGTTGCCATGGCAGCTAAGCAGAACTAGCGAAGGCTGACATCTGTGGCCTTTTGGGTGCGCTTCAAGGTGTTGGTCACCATCTTTAAAGCGCTCCATGGCACAGGACCTAGTTACTTGCGGGATCGTATCCTGCCCCATACATCCCTTTGGCCGATTCGCTCCCACAGAGAGTGCCGTCCACTAGGTAATGCCAGCGGGCAACGCCCAGGGGAAGGGCCTTCTCTGTGATGGGCCCAACCCTGTGGAATGACCTACCCCCCAATATTAGAACTACCACGGACCTTCGCTCCTTCCGCCAAAAACGTAAGACTCATTTGTTCTATCAGGCTGGCTTAGCCTAATTTACTCTTCCCGCTCCAGTCTGTTAACTTAAATTGCTCTATTTGGTTTTAAATGGGATATCGTTTTAATGTGTTACAAATGGGTACAGGGTTATTTAATCCAATTTTAATTATGTATGTATTGTCGTGCTTTTAGATGTTTTAATTGTTCCTGTACACAGCCCCGAGTCCCTGTGGGGAGAGGGCGCGGTCTAGAAATTAGATAAAATAAATAATAAAATAAATAAGGGCCCTTACTGATCCCCTTGATGGCCTCTCTGGCAGCCCTTCCCGCCTTCCTGCTATAGGGACTGTCCTCCCTAGGAGAGGGGTCCTGTTCAGGGAGCTTTACTATGGCTTCCTCATCCCTGCTGGATGCAAAAGTGGCCATAGCTGGCTGTCTTTCCCGCCAAAGGCCTAACTAGGCCTGTAGAGACCTGGGAAAAGCCTGCACTGGGTAGCTCGGAGATTGAAGGGGCGGCCGAGCAGGGAGGAAGCAAGGAAGATAAGGCTCATGGAGGATGGCAGCGCCAAGGTCTCCGAACGCCCATGCACTTGCCCAGAATCCGGCGCTGAAGTAGACATCGTCCATTGGTCTGTGAGGCTGAAGTGGCAATGAGGCGACCGTTGGCTTCAGGGGGAGTTTGCATGCCAAAATTTGCCTCCACACAGGTCCACAATGGCCACACCCAAAGGCTAACACATTGCGGCGCGCCGGCAGCGTCTGCCACTCGATCCCACGACGCTCAGCGAAGATCGGAGCCTCCCAAAGCCGGACGGGCCATCGACGAATCAGACAGCCCTGCCAGTGAAGATAGGCAGGTCGGCGGCGATCCCACGCCGCTCTCAGGCGAGCGAAAAACCGGCTCCCCAGGGCAAAGCAATCAACAGAAGCAGGAGACGTCATAGAAAATAAAAAGAAGGGGAAAGGCAAGGACTAACTTAAGACTGATAAGAAATAAAGTAAAATAAAATAAAATAACAAATCTGACTAAGAAGTATAAGTTTTAGTGAAGGAAGCAAAAAAATTCCATCCGATGGGCTTCTGGACTGAATTGAAAAACTGATGATCATGGGAAAGGAAGGCGTGACTAAGACGTTTTTCAATCCAGTCCATGGGCAGTGGGGCGGAATTTAACCACTCAAGGAAGTGCACAGGAGAACAAAGGGTTTCTTGAGGGAAAGGGATATACAAACAATACATTTCAGAGGTGGGATTCAAATGGTTCTACCCTATTCGCTAGAACGATAGTTAATTTTTTAAGCAGTTCGGAGAACCGGTTGTTAGAAGAAATCTTTCCCACTTCACAAGATTAATCCTGTAAGGAAAGCAGGAAAGAAACATTCTGGTGTTGTTTCTAGCCTAATGTTTTTTGCCCTGCTTACAGAAACTGCCTCTCCATTAACCCTTATGACATTCTTGGCAGTATGCCTAGACCCATGATGGTGAACCTATGGCACAGTGGCCATGGACCTCAAACTCAAATGGCACAAGAAATGCAGGTTCGCAGAGAGGAAGCCAAGGAGTCAAATTGAGAAACGCCAATATGGTTGGTGCCCCACCCTTGCCAAGCTAAAGAGCAGCTGAGGGGAACTTCAGGCCAGCCCATCGAATGCTTCTGCTGCATCCAGCAAGGCCACAAATATTGTTCGTAAAAGGACTCTGCCTTCTCTAATGTATCCAGCCTGTGTCTTTGTTCCTGCCAAGTTACTAGTATCCCTTCTGGTATTAATCACCAGAAATTTACTCCTTTTTTATTAGGCATTTGGTCAGGAATTTATATTCTCTTCTTAGATTTCTCACCCTTCTTGGCACTTGTTTAAGAACTATTATTTCTTTAGATTTGTATTTCCTTGTAGTATTCCTTGCAGCTTGCAAGATCTCAGTGTTTTTTTTTAGTAAATCTTACATGTACCTCTCTGGGTAATTTATTTCTTATACCGTATTTTATATGCTAAGTGGGATTTTGTTAATCCCACTTAGCACCTTTTCCTTGGATTCTTCCAGTCCATCTGTCAATATGTCTGCAATTTTTTCCACTAGGTTTCCTTCCTTTTCCTCTTCAATATTTTGGGATAGGGAGTGGGGAAGTTATCCATATCTGAGAAGAAAACTCAAAGATTGTTCCTTAAAAGAACTAGCTTGTAATCAGATCCAACATTCCCAAAAACACTGTTTTCAATTAAAACATACCATTTTATACTGATTTTACTAGAACTATTTCCAAAAACATAGCAGTGAGTACTTTTGTTACTTTGAATTCATTTAGCATGACAATTCCCTCAGCACCTGGAGGAAACTGTCTATCTAGACCCTCGCCAGTTCGGTTTCTGTCCAGGGTACAGCACAGAGACGGCATTGGTCGCGTTGGTGGATGATCTCTGGAGGGCTCGGGATAGAGGTCATTCCTCTATCCTGGTCCTATTAGACCTCTCAGCGGCTTTTGATACCATCGACCATGGTATCCTATTGCACCGGCTGGAGGGGTTGGGGTTGGGAGGCACCGTTCTGCTGTGGTTCTCCTCCTACCTCTCCGGCCAGTCGCAATTCGTGTTGGCAGGGGGGCAGAGGTCGACGTCGAGGCCCCTGACGTGCGGGGTGCCTCAGGGGTCAGTCCTCTCGCCCCTCCTGTTCAACACCTATATGAAGCCGCTGGGTGAGATCATCCATGGTTTTGGGGTAGAGTTCCATCAGTACGCTGATGATACTCAGCTGTACATCTCTACCCCTGACCACCCCAACGATGGCGTTGAAGTGATGTCCTGGTGCTTGGAGGCTGTGCGGGCCTGGATGGGGAGGAACAAGCTTCGACTCAACCCGTCCAAGACAGAGTGGCTGTGGTTTCCGACATCACAATATAGCCAGTTGGTTCCATCTCTGGCTATCGGGGACGAATCTTTAGCCCCCGTGGAACGGGTTCACAACTTAGGCGTCCTCCTGGACTCTGGGCTGTCCTTGGATGACCATGTGACAGCCGTGGCCAGGGGGGCTTTCTATCAGGTTTACCTAGTTGCGTCCCTTTCTAGATCGTGACGCCCTACAGTCACTCAACCCTCGTCATTTCCCGCTTGGACTACTGTAACGCTCTCTACATGGGGCTCCCCTTGAGGTGCACCCGGAGGCTCCAGCTAGTGCAGAATGTGGCCGCGCAGAGGATTATGGGAGTTTCTCGATACTCCCATGTAACATCTCTCCTGCGCGAGCTGCACTGGCTGCCTGTGGCTTTCCGGGTGTGCTTCAAGGTGCTAGTAACCATCTTCAAAGCGCTCCATGGCTTGGGACCTGGCTATTTGTGGGACTGCCTCCTACCACATACCTCCCTCCGACCTGTTCGCTCCCACAGAGAGGGCCTCCTCAGGGTGCCGTCTGCCGGACAATGCCGGCTGGCGACCCCCAGGGGGAGAGCCTTCCCTGTGGCAGGCCCTGCCCTCTGGAACGATCTGCCCCTCGACCTTCATACCATCATGGACCTACTCCTCTTCCGTCGGACCCTAAAAACATATCTATTTCATGTGGCTGGTCTAGCATAGTTTTAACAACACAGTCTCAATTTTATAATAATTTTATAATATGTTTACTTGCTTTTAACCATAAGTTTTCAGCACAGATCTAGTATTTAATCTATTTTTAACTTTTTATATTGTCATTGTGTTTTACTACTTTTTATTCCTCTGTGCACCGCCCTGAGTCCCTTTTGGGAGATAGGGATATAAGTGTAAATAATAAATAAATAAATAGTTTTCTATTCATTTTTTACAAAATTATTCAAGAGAGGAAACTAGCCAGCAAAGTTAACACAAACTAAAGCTATACAAGTAGCCCTCAACTTATGACCACAATTGAGCCCAAAATTTATGTTACTAAATGAGAAATTAGTTAAGTGAGCTTTGCCTCATTTTACAATCTTTTGTGGAGGGGTGGACTCATGGGCGTGCTGTATGGGTGCTGTACGCGTATGCACAATTCAATAGAAATTTGTTCTGTGCATGCACAGAACTAAAAAACAAGATGCCAGCGGTGACTACGGCAACCGGGAACCTGTTCGAAGGGGTGGTCAGCCTGGGTCGCTGCCGGTTCTGTGACCCAGGCCAGCATGCCACTATGGGTTTGGCTGAACTGGTCCAAAGAGGTAGGAACCCACCATTGCTTTTGTGACATTTGTTAAGTGAATCTCTGCAGTTATTAAATTACTAGCAAGGTTGTTAAATGAATCTGGTTTCCCCATTGAATTTGTCAAACGTTTGCAAAAGGGGATCACATGATCCCAAGACACTGCAAACGTCATAAATGTGAGCCAATTTTTAAGCTTCTGAATGTAAATCATATGCCCATGGGGATGCTGCAATAGTCATAAGAGTAAAAAATGGGTATGTCACTTTTTTCAGTGCCATTGTAACTTTGAATGGTCATTAAATGAACTCTTGTATGTTGAGGACTATCTGTACTGATTGAAAGCATTCTGGTTAATGTTCTTCTTAAATAATAGCTAAACAATATGATTTATTCTTGAGTTACATTTTATTTTTAATGAAAAATGAATATTTTTCTTACCTTAGAAAACTGTGCATTTATCCATTTTGTGAATGTTTTCTTTTGAACATCTTCCCTTTCATCTATAAAAGAAAGCACAGTTTGTGAGATTTCCTAAAAATGCACTAAATGATTCACGAGCCTCGAGTCAAGGTTCAATACAAAAACTAGTCATTTATCTGTTCGCAGTCAAGTCTATGCTTTGTTTGATTTATTGCTGACCTTTACCCCTGTTCCTTCCCTCTCCTCAGTCTGTTTCATAAATCACATTCCCCTATGAGATGCACCCCTCCCAAGCCAGCTGCAGTAATCTGAGATGTATGCGTAGAATGCACTCCCCCTCCTTGTCTCCCATGACAATGCTGGGAGTTGACATAGTTGTTCATTCAAAATGGTTACTAAATAATTCATTTCTACACTATTTGGTGATTGTTCAATGTTATTATTAGCATAAGCTTCACAGATGCAAATTGTATTTTCAGGAATTTTTAAAAACTTTTTTTAAAAACAGTATCAAATAATCTCTAATTAAGCCAAAAGAGCTACAATCTCATAATGCTTAATACCTCAAAATTAGATCAGATTAGTTCTTGCTTGGACTATCAAATCCATCCATATGTACATTAATTCATCTATTGGAAGGAGACAATAGAAATACTTTGATGCCTTCTGTCACAAACCTATGGTATATATGGATGATCACAAAGTACAAATGGATAAATGCACTTTAACTCATAAATATTACATTAATTAACTTAATTAAATGCAGATTGTCTGAGCAGGCATGATTTTCCAATGTAAAATGTGGAAATGGTCAGTTTGGGATCGCATCAGGAAAAAAGATTATTATTTTTTGTGACATATGATGCAGAGGTGGTCTGTTATTGGTTTCTTATGAGACTTTTTAAAACTTCACAGTCCAATTTAAATCTATAGATTTCTTGGCGGTCTGTGTTATTATTTCAACAATTTATCTACCAAACTTTTAATTTTAACTAACTAAACCCTATACAATGTTTTGAAATATTGTGAGGTTTTCTAAATTGAACATTATATCAAAAAATACCTTTCTAGATTATCTCCCCCCTCCCTTCCAACAAATAAAGAAGAAATAGTTGAAAACCAATAAAAAAAATATATCATTGTGAGAAAAAGTAGTATTTGACTTGGCCATTTGTTCAGTGATTGTTCTAAACTACGATGATGCTGAATAAAGGGACTTTTACTCTAAATTATGGCCATTGCAATACCCCTGGGGCAGAGGTGGGTCGCGCCCTTGCGGCCTCTCTTGCAGTGACGAGTCACCCAGGCTCCTTGGTTTACCGAGGAGCTGAGGGAGATGAAACGGCACAAGAGACGCCTAGAGAGCAGATGGAGAGCCTCTCGCTCCGAAGCCGACCGAACACTAGTGAGAACCCATATTAGGACTTACTTAGTGGCGATAAGAGTGGCCAAACGTGAGTATTGTGCCACCCTTATTGCATCCACAGATAACCGCCCTGCCGCCCTGTTTGGGGTGACCCACTCCCTCCTTCACCAGAGGCCGCGGGAAGCCCCTCTGCAGGGACGAGCAGAGGAATTTGAGATTTATCTGCAGGAGAAAATCACTCGGATTCGGAATGAGTTACCCTCCATCGAGAGTGGTCCAGTCGGATTGTCTGAGATTGGTCTTGAGGCACCATTCTGGGAGGAGTTTGACTTTGTTACTACCGAGGATATGGACAGGTTGTCAAAGAGACTTAAGGCTACCACATGTTTATTGGACCCGTGCCCCTCCTGGCTTGTTCTGGCATCCTGGGAGACGACACGAGGCTGGCTCCAGGGCATTGTCAACGCATCTTTGAGTGAGGGGTCCTTGCCTGCCATCTTGAAAGAGGCGGTAGTAAGGCCCCTCCTCAAGTGGCTGTCCCTGGACCCAGCATTATTAGAGAACTTTCGTCCTGTCTCCAACCTTCACATCCTAGCGAAGGTTGTTGAGAGTGTGGTGGCCCAACAGTTTCCATGACACCTGGAGGAAATTGATTATCTAGACGCGCCAGTCCGGCTTCCGACCCGGACACAGCACCGAGACGGCATTGGTCGCGTTGGTTGATGATCTCTGGAGGGCGCGGGATAGAGGATATTCCTCTATCCTAGTCCTGTTAGACCTCTCAGCGGCTTTTGATACCATCAACCATGGTATCCTATTGCACCGACTGGGGGGGTTGGGGCTGGGAGGCACCGTTTTGCGGTGGTTCTCGTCCTACCTCTCTGGTCGGTCGCAATATGTGTTGGCAGGGGGGCAGAGGTCGGCCTTGAGGCCTTTCGTTTGTGGGGTTCCTCAGGGGTCGATCCTCTCGCCTCTCCTATTCAACACATATATGAAGCCACTGGGTGAGATCATCCGTGGTTTTGGGGAGTGATATCATCTGTACGCTGATGATACTCAGCTGTACATATCCACCCCAGACCACCCCAACGATGCCGTTGAGGTGATGTCCCGGTGTTTGGAAGCCGTACGGATCTGGATGGGTGGTAACAAACTCAAGCTCAACCCTGCCAAGACTGAGTGGCTGTGGTTTCCGGCACCCCGGTTCAGCCAGATTACTCCAACTCTGGCCATTGGGGGTGAAACACCGGCCCCTGTGGAGAGGGCACGCAATTTGGGTGTCCTCCTGGATTCCCGGCTGTCCATGGAAGACCATGTGGCGGCCGTGGCCAGGGGGGCGTTTCATCAGGTACGCCTGATGCGCCAATTACATGCCTCCAGAAATTGTGGGTGCTCCAACACTGGAGTTTTTAAGAAGAAACTGGACAACCATTTCTCCGAAATGGTATAGGGTTTCCTGCTTGATCAGGGAGTTAGACTAGAAGACCTCCAAGGTCTCTTCCTTGGAAGAGGGGAGAAATGCAGCAGCAGAATCCACTGAAGGGGAGCAGCAAAATTAGTAGATCGTAACAGGAGAGATAGGCAGCACAGCAATAGAGGTGCATTGAGTTAGAGAGCTCTGATCTCTAATGCTGAGTGTGGGCTGAGGGAAGTGGACCAGACAGCATAGCTGAGCTATCTGGAACGCTGAACAGCAGGCCAAGAGAGATGACCAGAGCAGAGATGAGGCTGAAAAGACCTGAGCACTGAATGACAGAACAGAGTTGGCAGAGAAAACTAGAAGAGGCTGGAGCAAAGAACGACAGAAGTGAAGGCAACCAATTAAGTCAGAGGCAGGCAGGAAAGACCCCGGTTAAGAATTAAAAATAAATACAGGACAGAAAATAAACGATAAATAAATAGGCAAATAATAAGAACAAAAGTGGAACAGTAGAAATCAAGGAAGAACATGATTAATAAAGATCAATCAAATAAAGCAAATTTTCAATAATAAGGTAGGAAGGAACTGGAACTCAAAAAGTTTTAAAAATATAGAAAGGAAAGGGTAAATAAAACTAGCATAACAGTAAGCAATTTAAATCAATAACAAAGTAGAAAAATGAGCTCAAAAAGGCAGAAAAAGGATAGGAATATTTTTTTTACCCTTAAAAGAATCAGAAAAAAAAAAACAAATTCATGGAACAGGTAACTGATACTATTGTAGTATGCATGTGCTTATGCCCAAAGAATACCCAAATTATATATGTATTAAATGTAAACTATGTGAACTACTAGAGGAAAAAGTAAGGGATCTAGAGGCAACTCAAGTCAAACTCTATATATCTTCATTTTGTGTAGTAACCACATTTTTTTTCACTTTAAAGACTCTTTTACTTCTACCTTCATATTTCCCATTATAATAATTCTATTCAATTCTGTGGTACTCCAGATAATTATTTTTACTCTCTTTCAAGTGGCTTACAATAAGTGTCCATTCATTCCAGAGGTGGGTTGCTCCCTGTTCGGCCCAGATTGGATGAACCGGTAGTGACAGTGGCTCTGCCCACCCACCCGAATGCTTCTGCGCATGCCCAAACCAGTAGCAAAAAAATTGGCAACCAACCACTGATTCATATTTGGGACATGCTTTCTCTTCCTGCAAATTGTTCTATTTTTACATCAAAGATATTTTCCTCAGTTTAGAAAATTATCAGTTCCACATTCATATATCTCATCTTCATCCTTTGTATGCTATCTCTGATTTTCATCATAAAGAATCAATCCAATAGTTTTACAGTTAAGTTTATTTCTTTGCAACAAGTACATATGAGTAGGCTTATTTTTGCAGTATCATAGTTACAATTTTCATTAATTAGGGGTTTTTCAAATGGCTTATTTCTGCAGTACTCCCTTGTCTTATTCCCACCTATTCAAAATGTTACATACAATACTTTTCATCAAAAAAATCATCTGTTTTACTATTACCATTCAATGGAATGTAATATGCACTTACCACCAAGTTGCCTATACAACATATAAACAACATATAGCCATTCAAAACAATCAACATATCTGCATATGGAAATAGGTAGGGCTTGCTAACTTACAGACTTGTTTAACCACTGTTTGAAGCTATAACTAAAAGTAGTTTTGTGACCAATCCTCCCGTTTACAACCATCACAGAATCCTGCAGCCATGTGATTGCCCTTCAGGGGCTTTGCAACTGATCTATGACAGGCAAAGTTAATAGAGGAGGTAGAGGTAGAATAATAAGCCATAATCATCTCACTTAGCAACCAACAAAGATTTGCTTAGCAACCAAAGGAGAAATGAGGTCATAAACCTTTCTCAGTCACATAATGTTTCACCTAGTGACTGCAGTATTTAGCAATGGAGTTGCCAGTCCCATTTGTGGTCACTAAATGATACTATATGTATAGAGTGGCCAGTCTAACCTTTGTCTTGCATAAATAAGTATATACTACCATTATATTGGTGGTAATGGATGAGGCATGATGACCCGATGTATATTATACATTTTCAATTAAAGACACACTTTCTATTAGGAACCTGAATAACTAAAGCTTAATCACTATTATGTTTGACCTAAAAACTACTTTAACTAGTGAAAGACAGAAATGCAATCCAGCTTTTATAGCACCCAGTATTATGTTCTGTACATAAACTCAGAAACCATTGTCAGCTCTACTTTTTCAAAGAATTATAAAGAAAGCCACGAGAAACAAAGTAAAATATATACTAATATTGAACAAAATGGATATTTATCACAAAAATGTAACAGGTATTCTTCAATTATTTCAGATTTCTGAAAATAAAATTCAGAAAATTATAACATACATGCACAGTCCAACATTTAAAAAGTGGAGTATTTTAAAATAAAAATTAGGCTAAACATTTCCATTTTTCCTCAAGAGAAGGGATATACTATTGAACTAATTACTAATTACTTAGTAATTACTAATTACTAATTACTAATTCTACTTCTGTAGAATACATACTAAGAAATTATCCCATTTGAAAATATTTGAATAATTGTCCTATGTGTATTACATAATAATATACAACAATTATGTTAGTCATGCCTGCTATTGTAAAAGGACTGGATTATATGAATAAGAAACTTAATCAGGCTAATTCATAGATAGCTTTTCATTATTTAAAAAAATCTATGTCCTATTAAAGCACATGAAGATATTTAACTTAGTGATCCAGTTTTCTAATCACTTTCAACAAATCTCTTACAGCTAAGACTTTGCATATATATTTGAAAACAAGTATAGAACTTAAAGCAAAATAAATGTGAATAGTAATATACTTATATTATGAAATGAGTATTTATTTCATCTTAAGGGAGTCTCACTGTTAGTAACCATTTCCACAGTATACAGAAATACTTATCCAAATCTATCTATACTACAAATTATTATAGTAGTATAATAATCCCACAAAAGTTAAATTCATGAAAATTACATGAGTTAAATTCACAACTAAAGAATATTCTAAACTATTGAATTCATGCTTTCCTTAAATACTTATATTAAAATTATGCACTGAAACTAAGAAAGAGTAATTTCATTATCAACATATTCAAGCAGCAATTGCTTGTAATATCCTTGCTGTCCTTTAAAAGTTGTTAAAGTGCTACATTTTAAGGTTAAAACATAGCTGACATGAAAACATATCTGAAAATAATTCAAAATGACCAAATTAGGCAAAGATTCTGCTAAAATGTTAGTACTTTTTCAATGCATTATCTTTATTTTCAATATTTTGTGCTTTTTAAAAAAACTTACCAAAGGTATCAGCATACATTTCTTGCTACTTCCATAAAACTGTTTTTCTTTTAACTTTCTAGCTGGTTCTTCTCTAACACAGTAAAGACAATGTCTCCACATATATGCTCGGTGCAATTTTCAGTACAGAGAAAATAGCACAATCCTGTAGCTGCCTAAATTCATTGTTGTTGTTGTATCCAGAGTTACTACTTTGTCCTTAAAATGTTTGTGTCAGTCCAACTGTTCCGAGGAAATGGTTGCTTCATGCACAGTGTGAATCTACCTGATTATGTTCTTTGTTGCTAATCAGTAATCTTTGTTTTCCGTGTAACTGCCATGTGAGTTTTGCAAGGAGAGCACAACATCAAACTAGCTGTGTTAGGCAAGGATGTGTTTACAGCTGGGGAAAAGGGAAATCAGCATTTGAATAACTTGTATACTCAGACTGCAACATAAACATTGTAATTTACCATCTAAACATATGTTTTTGACTAAGGCTAATCCTGTGTTACTAGGTTGTTCTAATTCCATTAACTACTTCATTAACCCTGCTGAGTGTCTCAAAGCATTATTCAAATACTGCAAATGGAACTCTGAAAAACAAACTTAACCAAACACTTCCTTCCCACTTTGATTTATAAATAAGCACATTGCCAGTTAAATGTTGATATGTATTATGTGTGTGTATGTGATTTCAGCTTCCATTAACAAATGAAGTTGAATATAATGGAATATGTCTGATCAGTGCATAAAACTGTCATTTTATCTACAACTGGAGGAATAAGAGAGGGATAAGGATCAGAAGGATTACTTAGATTTATCTAGGAATAAGACTTATGATTTATATTTCAAATTAGCATTAGAAACTAGGGAGAGTTTCTTCTGAACCTTTTGTCCTGTTCACATTCCTGTTATGGGCTAAGCTGTTCCTTGGGTTATATTTCATTGTCCTGTCTCCGAAGATCATGGCTAAATACCATTACATTTGTAAGCTGCCTTTCACCTGACTGCTCCCATGGTCATCATTCACATATACATATACATATACATATACATATACATATACATATACATACATACATATATTTGTGTCACAACACCCTGTTAAGCCCCAATTAAGGGAGGAAGCATGTATGTATGTATGTATGTATGTATGTATGTTATGTTTTTTTTTAATTGAAAAAGTTTTATTCAAACCAATTTCCCCCCTTTTTACCCCCCGACATATAATATAAATCACATACCAATACTATAACCCCTCCCCCCCTGTCTTAAAATTAATTTGTCATTCCAGTAATATGTCCCCTCACCTCCAAACAATCATAATATAAATCTCTCTTAAAATAAGAATATCCCATTAACCCCATCTTCTAAATTAATTGAACATATATAAATCATAATATAAATTTCTCTAGACATAACCATGTCCCGTTAATCCCATGTTCTAAATTAATTATGCATATATATTTCCCCACCCTCCGCCCTAACCCTCCCCCACCTCCCATACAAACCCACCCCCCTGACTTCCGCTATACACCACTCTAATAATTCCAAGCATCCCATGTAATATTTGCTCTATTCACATTGTTTCACTCACATAACACCCTATCAATCTAAACATTCTTGCCTAAAGGCTACATAGTACTTCCTGGTCTGATATCTATTCTGTATATAATCAATCCACTTTACCCATTCCTGTGCATAATTCTCCTGTTTCTGATCTTTAAAAAAAGCTGAGATTTTTGCCATTTCGGCAAACCCCGCCACTTTTTGAATCCATTGATCAATTGTCGGTAAATAATCTTTTTTCCCCTTAAATTCTGTGACTGCGTAAATTTAACATTCTGAACCCATATTTTTTCCCACATATCCAACATAACCGGTTCATCAAAATTCTGAGCGCATTTAATCATACAATCCTTCACCAATTCACTTTCTGAGTCTCTTTCTAACAATATATTATATATTCTTTTAATATGTTTTGGACCAGTCTCTTTTATCTGCTTGATCAGTTCAGCCTCCTTATCCATAAAGCCGACCCTGCAATCTTCTTTCCATCTCTTCTGTAGCTGTATATAATGTAACCAATTTAAAGTGATTCCTGCGTCCAACAATTGTTCCATAGTTTTCAATTGCCATTCAACCCCATCAAAAATAAGCACATCTTTATATAAACACCCCCCGAATGACTTAGTATTTATAATCCACATGGTGTCTGCAAGATCCAACCAAAGCGGTATTTTATAATCCCAATTAGGCCGATGCTTCTTCCATATTCTCATCAAAGCACTTCGGAGAACATGGTTATTAAACGTCTTGTCCACCTTATCTTCGTAGAACAGATATGCATGCCAACCCAGAACAAGATCATGACCTTATATATTCAATAGTTCAGATTTTGTTTTCCCAAACCAATCTGCCACACACGGCAGTGCCGCCGCTTCATAATACAATCGAAGGTTTGGAAGTCTAAGGCCACCTCTTTCACGAGTGTCTTGCATGATCTTCATCTTTACTCTCGGTTTTTTCTCCTTCCAAACGAATTTATTTAATGTTGCCTGCCATTCTAACAAGGTTTTATCTGATTTAAGCACCGGTATCATCTGAAATAAGAAGATAAATCTAGGTAGAATATTCATTTTAATTGCTGAAATCCTTCCAAGCAAAGATAATTGTAGCTTTTTCCAAACTTGAAGATCCTTCTGTATCTTTTGCCACAACACTTCGTAGTTATTTGAAAAAAGTTTTGTATTTACTTCTGCAATTTGTATTCCTAAATATTTAACTTTAGAAACAATTTCGAAACCTGCCAAACTTACAAGTCTCTTTCTCTGAATCTCTGACATATTTTTAACCATCATTTTCGTTTTATTTTGATTCAGTTTAAACCCAGACACCATGCCAAATTCTGTAATAATATTTTTCATCTGGATTATTGATTTCAGAGGATGTGAAAGGGTAACCACCAGATCATCAGCAAATGCCCTAGTTCTGTATTCCTTTTGCCTAATAATTATACCACTTAAAGAATTTGAATCCCGAATTGTATTCAACAAGACTTCCAGAGTTAAAATAAATAACAATGGAGATAATGGGCATCCTTGTCTTGTACCTTTTTGTATCTCAAAAGTTGTAGACAAATTTCCGTTGATAATAAGTTGTGCATTTTGTTGCTGATAAATTGCTCCAATCGCTTGTCGAAACCGTGGTCCCATATCCATCTTTTCCAACGTCTTGGTTAGAAAATTCCAGTTCACACGATCAAAAGCTTTCTCCGCATCCAGAAAAACCAGCACTGCAGAGACCTGTTTATTCTTATCAAGATAGTCAATTAAATCTATAAGTTGCCTTACATTCTCCTTCATATGTCTGCCTTCAATAAATCCTGTTTGATCATAATGAATAACCTCTTGGGTAACTGGCATCAATCTATTGGCAAGTACTTTAGCATATATTTTATAATCTGTATTTAGAAGAGATATCGGTCTGTAATCCTCTGGTTTCTTGGGGCCGTCTTTGTCTTTAGGTATCACTGATATAAAAGCCGCTTTCCATGAGAGAGAGGTATTTTACCTTCTTGCTGAATATTAGAAAATAATTCTGTAAGATATTCAATCATTTCCAATTGTAAAATTTTATAGTAAATTGCAGTCAAACCATCAGTCCCTGGAGCCTTGGCTAATTTAAGTTGGTTTATAGCTAAAATAATCTCATCTGGAGTTATCATACGTTCCAAATTTGCCTTTTGAAGCATGGATATTTTAGTAACCCCTTTTCCTTCCAGAAAATCGTCTATTAAGTTATTCTGTATATTATCCTGTAAATATAACTTAGTATAATAATCCACAAATGATTTTTTAATCAAATCTTGTTGGTATACCGTTTCCCCTCCATATTCAATTCTATCAATAATTCTATTATTCGTATTCTTTCTCAAGGTGTAGGCCAACCACCTACCAGGTTTATTAGCGTTAGCAAAAGTATTATGTTTAGCAAATTGTAAGTTAGTTGCTGTTTGTTCTGATATAAGCATTTGAAATTGATCTTTCAACAACTTTATCGCCATCTGGAGTGTCACATCTTTTGGTGTTACTATAAGTAACTGCTCCTTTTTTTTAATTTCATTCTCCAAATCCATCCTCTTTTTCTGTCTGCTTTGTTTATGTTTAAAATTCATATGTATCAGGACCCCACGCATATAAGCTTTACTTGCATCCCATACTATTTCAATAGGAGTACCTTTGTTCATATTAAAACTAAAAAATTCCTTCATATGTTTTTTAAGTTCATCAACATTTTTTTCATATCTAAATAAATTTTCATTTACTCTCCATGACCTTCTTGACCTCTTCCCTAATTCAATCTCTAAATCTCATTTATAGTTGTTATCAATCTGATCCTGCATATATATTAAGTGTCAGCCTCTGCTTTGTTGCTTGCTTCGGCTGCCATTGAAACGGGGAGGGAGGGGCTTTGGTAATTGGGAATGAGACTGTATGGTGCAGGAGGGAGATTTGGAACAGGGAGTACATTCTCGCCATCTACTTCGCATACCACTGGCTGAGGCCGTGCGGTGGTCAAGGTCAACGGTCTTCCATGCCATTCTGATAATGCTCCTGGAGATGAATCCCACATGACACCTATGGATTTTTTGCATTGGACAATGGGGTGGGGGTTGCTGGGGAAAGGGGACAGACATATTATTGATATGTATGTTTTCGTGCGCTGGTCTCTCAGACCTTGCTTTACCTCGCTGCTATCTTTTCATAACTAGTAAAAGTACTCTTAATTCTTACAAATGGAGTTGAGTGGATTCTTTCTTGGTTATCGTTAGAGGCAGACCTGATATTAAGTCAATGGACAATGCCGGCTGGCGGCTCCCAGGGGAAGGGCATTCTCTGTAGCGGGCCCAGCCCTCTGGAACGACCTGCCCCTGACCTTCGCACTACCACAGACCTTCGTCTCTTCCGTCGAGCATTGAAAACTTACTTTTTTCATGCGGCTGGCCTGGCATAGTTTGTTTTTATCATCATTAAATAGGGTTTCTTAATTATTTATTTTAATTCAAGTTTAAGTTTACTTAATTTAATTTTAATTTTAAATTTGTCTACTGTATTTTGATATACCTTTCATTATCCCTGTGCACCGCCCTGAGTCCCTACGGGAGAGAGGGCAGTATACAAATTAAATAAATAAATAAATAAATAAATAAATAAATAAATAAATAAATAAATAAATAAATAAATAAATAAATAAATCATAATAGTCATATGCCTCTAAATAGCAATAGCACTTAGATTTATTTACTGCTTTGCAGTGTTTTACAGTCCACTCTAAGAGGTTTACAGAGTCAGCATATTGCCCCAACAATCTGGGTCCTCATTTTACCGACCTCAGAAGGATGGAAGACTAAGTCAACCTTGAGCCTGGTGAGATGTGAACTGCCAAATTGCAGTCAGCAGAAGTAGCTTGCAGTACTTCATTCTAACCACTGAGCCACCAAGTAATCATCAAATGTATTTTCATCAGATAGATTTTCTTAAATAATATGGTATAACTTTTAAACATGCCAGTGTTCTACCAATAGTATTGTGCTTTTGAATAAAATAACATCCATTAGCAGCTATAAGTTCAAACAAAGGAGCAGGGGGGAAAGACTCCCAGCAATATCAACCAATCTTCTCTGCAAGAGAAGTCTTTTAATTCATCATTTGTGGGCAATGTCCTAAGCAGATCAGTAGGGTAATAAATGTCTGTGCAAAAATGTTTTCATGAAAAGTTTATACGTAGTTGGGTTGAGGAAATCTTTTTTTTTCTACACTGAAGCCCATGACCTCCACAAGAAAATACTTCACTATAAATCAGCTGCTATGATAAGAACACAAAGTCTCCAAAGCCAATGGCAGTGCTTACTGAGAAAGCAAACTGTTACTGAGCAAAAAATAGGTGAAGGCCATCATTATTCCTTCTCTTGGTGCGTTAGCTCTATCTTTAAGTTGCTTATTCAACACTGCAAAATAGCAACACTGACTCCATTAGCTGACTTCCTCCAACAGCTTAATCAAAGCAGGTTTTAGCATTTAAAGTATAAGAATGTTGAATTCCTGTTTTCAGTTCTCTGAAAGCTGCTATAAAACATGCCAAATAAAATGTAAGCCCACTGGAATTTAGCTGTATTTCTAAATAGTCATATACTGAAATAGTCATATACTACCAAAGCGCAGCTCAAAGCAAGGGAGCTGTGGGGGCGCAGGGGACCAGCGCCGCCTGGTCTGGATGGGATCTTTGCTGGCCTTGCAGGGGCTTTTGTGGAGGGAAGAGGGGATGCTGGAGCTGGTCGGGGACAGGAGATTGAAGCAGCGCGCGCACACGCCTCTCCTGGGAGGAAGGCAGTGATTGGAGGGGAGGGTGGTGACGTTGCTTAAAAGGAAACCTGCTATTTCCAGGTTTGTTTTAACGATGTCGTCCTTCTGCCCACGCCGATACGCTTTAACAGCCCATCTTCCGATCGGCAAGTTTCTTCCTCGCCCTCAGCGCCCCCCTGTTGCCTCCTAGTGCCCCCCTGCAGCCGTTTGGCCTCCTAGCGCCCCCTTAACGCAGGCCACCGCCCCCTGGGGGGCGTTACCGCCCACTTTGGGAACCACTGATCTAGAGAGCATTTGGAAATCCACACGGTCCGAATCTGACCGAACACAGGTAAGATCCCATTTGAGGACGTACCTAGTGGCGATAAGAGTGGCCAAACGCAATTACTGCGCCACTCTTATCGCATCCGCAGATAACCGCCCTCACGCCCTGTTTGGGGTGACCCGCTCCCTCCTTCAACAGAGGGCGCGGGAAGCCCCTTTGCAGGGCAGAGCAGAGGAATTTGGAGAGTATCTGCAGGATAAAATCGCTCAGATCCGGAACAAGCTGACCTCCAGGGAAAGTAGTCTGGACAGACCATCCGAGGCAGGTCTTGAGACCGCATTATGGGAAGAGTTTGACTTTGTTACTTCTGATGATATGGACAGGTTGCCGAAGCGACTGAATGCCACCACATGTTTATTGGACCCGTGTCCCTCCTGGCTTGTACCGGCATCCTGGGAGGTTACACAAGACTGGCTCCAGGAAATAGTGAATGCTTCCTTGAGTGAGGGGTTCTTGCTGGCCGCCTTGAAAGAGGTGGTGGTGAGGCCCCTCCTCAAGAAGCCTCCCCTGGACCCAGCATTGTTAGTAAATTATCATCCGGTCTCCAACCTTCACTTTCTGGCGAAGGTTGTAGAGAGTGTGGTGGCACAGCAGTTTCCCCGGCATCTGGAGGAAATGGACTATCTGGACCGGCGCCAGTCCGGCTTCCGACCTTGGCACAGCACTGAGACGGCATTGGTCGCGTTGGTGGATGATCTCTGGAGGGCCCGGGATAGAGGCTGTTCCTCTATCCTGGTCCTATTAGACCTCTCTTTTGATACCATCGACAATGGTATCCTATTGCACCGACTGGAGGGGTTGGGGGTGAGAGGCACCGTTTTACGGTGGTTCTCCTCCTACCTCTCCGGTCAGTCGCAATTCGTGTTGGCAGGGGGGCAGAGGTCGACCTCGAGGCCCCTCAAGTGTGAGTGGGGAGTACCATCAGTACGCTGACGACACGCAGCTGTACATATCTACCCCAAACCACCCCAACGATGCCGTTGAAGTGATGTCCTGGTGCCTGGAGGCTGTACGGGTCTGGATGGGGAGTAACAAACTTCGACTCAACCCGTCCAAGACTGAGTAGCTGTGGTTTCCGACGTTCCGGTACAGCTAGTTGATGCCATCACTGGCCATCAGGGGTGAGCTGTTAGCCCCCGTGGAAAGGGGCCGCAACCTAGGCGTCCTCCTGGACTCCCGGCTGTCCATGGATGACCATGTGATGGCCGTGGCCAGGGGGGCTTTTTATCAGGTCTGCCTGGTACGCCAGTTGCGCCCCTTTCTCGACCAGGACGCCCTCCGCACAGTCACTCAAGCACTCGTTACATCCCGTCTAGACTACTGTAATGCTCTCTACATGGGGCTCCCCTTGAGGTGCACCCGAAGACTGCAGCTAGTGCAGAATGCGGCCGCGCGGGGATTCTAGGTGCCTCACGGCATTCCCACGTAATACCTCCTGCGTGAGTTGCACTGGCTACCTGTAGTCTTTCGGGTGCGCTTCAAGGTGTTGATAGCCATCTTTAAAATGCTCCATGGCATGGGGCCTAGTTATTTGCGAGACCGTCATACGTCATACATCCCTTCGGTCGATTCACTCCCACAGGTCTTCTCCAGGTGCCGTCGGCCGGGCAGTGCCGGTTGGCGACCCCCAGGGGAAGGGCCTTCTCTGTGGCAGGCCCAGCCCCCTGGAACGACCTACCCCCCGAACTCCGGACCACCATGGACCTCCATCTCTTCCGCCAACGCCTCAAGACCTATTTCTTTCACCTAGCCGGCCTAGCCTAGCCCCCGAGACCATCCCTATAAACTGAGTTTTAAATTGTCTTTAATTGATTTAAATTTTTTGGTAACTTCTTAGTGTATTTTTAGAACAGGTCACTTCAAATTTAATCAGTTTTTATTGCTTGTAGTCGTATTTATTTATATGTTCGTATTTATTTATATGTCAGTATTGTTCATTTTAACTTCCTGTGCACCGCCCTGATTCCCTCCGGGGAGATAGGCACAGTATAAAAATAAAATAAAATCAAAAATCAAAAGTTGTCTACTAAAATTCTATCAAGTGTGGAAAGTTTAGCTGTATAAAATGAACTGCGAAAGTGAGTATAAATAGCAATTTTATTCATTATTAATAAAATCAAGTGTCAGATACTTTCTACTAGAAATGATTTCTATCCAAACCAAAATTTCACTTGCCTTAAGTAGTCCAAAGCAAGGTCAACGGCAATATTTAATATTTCATAAGATATTGTGAAAAAAAGCAAAAAGTTCCATATAGCTCTGTTCTGCTGTAACAATATGGATAAAATCCAGGGCACTGAAATCATAGATCACACCTCACCTACCTTTAAAATAGTCAACTTTACTGATGGACAATTTTCCAGGCATGCATCAGAATTAAAATTCATCAGAATTAAAGAAATCAAAGACAAAGAAGATGGTAGAAGAAAAGTCTTTCAAAGGAAGCCTGTTCACCCTGTGAACTTCAAGTCTATTTCAGTCACTCCAAAAACAAAGTGTCCCACACATAAACCTTGATTTATTTTAATAATGAACAGTAGACTGAATTCCTGCATGGTCGGCTGGAAAAAGAAGGGAAAGGAGATATTTAAAAATCCTACTTCTGTTATGAGGTACCTTTTCCCGCATCTATCACTATAAATAAATTACATTCATACATTGTATGAATGTCAAACCTATTTTTCTACAAATTATTAAACCCATCTTTACTTGTAGTATTATTTTTTAAGCCTGGTGACAAAGCTATAAGCACAGAAAGAACATGATATTCAGGCAATGACAGATTTCAGCTATGAGAAGGGGGAGAAAAAAGGTGTGGTGACAGATTAACTATTTTAATACAAATTATGAGCAAAACTCCATCAATCCAAATAGTGAAGCAGCATATACTATTATGCTTCAAAGCATCTGATTAGTTCTTTGAATTCTGAATAGCATATTAAAACAATAATGAAAAATCAGTTTTATACACATTGCTTTTCTTTGCCTAAGTATATTTTGCACTTGTGATTGATCAGTGACAAGAGCAATCTATTTCTATTGCTCTCTGTATGTCAACATAATGGATTTAATCACAAATAAAATCTAGATACTAGTTCTTTTGACTCGTTGGAAATAAAATATTCAAGAATGCATGCTGTTAAAAGACTTTTCTGGTCATCTGCAACAAAATTATTAGAACTGTTCCATACTAATGTATTTCAGATTGTACTTACATTGTTTGTCTTCCTCATACCACAGCATGTAAGCATCAGAAGTCCAAAGCAGATACCCAATGAAGACTATCTCAGAATGTTATATCCAATGTTCTAGTGCCATTTAAAACAACAAAACAGTGCTGGTTGTTGTTGAATTAAACTGCTACTCTACCAGTCTCAGAATTATAAACAAAAATCTACTTATTGCCTTAGTATTTGTTTATTGAATGCAACACTGAGGCAGCTTCCTCTCAGATACAGACCCAGCATAAAGAAAAACATGATTCTAACTTCGGCTAAGCTGACACTGTAATAGATGCCAGAGCTCTGTTGAGGCCCCAAGATATTTCAAATTCCAGGATCTGCGCAGAATCATTAACACATGCTTCCTTCTAAACAAGTGGGCTTCCCATAATAGGGCAGCCAATGTGTTCTACATATAAGGCTCTGTTTTCAGAATGCCTTGCTTAATGGATTTAAGTGACGTGTAGCAGTTCTCTAGAAAGTATTCAAAACAATTCTGAAGTGCATTCAGCACTGCTGTTCTTGTAAGTTACACAGTATATTCTGCAGGACAGATTGTATTTGGCTGGAAGATGAGAAGTTTATGCATACATGGACTGAGAAAAAAAGTAACAGTCTCACTCTGCTAATAATTATGGGTTTCAAAATAATAATAATATAATAATAAACTTTAATTTATAGACCGCCCCCTCTCCCCCAGGGGACTCGGAGCGGTGCACAGGGAAGATAAAAGACAATAAATATACATAAACAAATATACATACATAATTAAAAGGCAAATTAAACATTATTCCTGTGCTAAAATTCCCAATTGACGTTCACTAAAATTCCCAATTAAATTTACTAAAAAAAACCATAGATAGAGAGACTACCCTAGGCCGGCCAAGCAGAAAAGGTGTGTTTTTAATTTTAGACGGAAGGAGCGGAGGTCGGTAGTTGTTCCAATGTCGGGGGGAAGGTCGTTCCAGAGGGCTGGGCCCGCCACAGAGAGAGCCCTTCCCCTGGGCGTCGCCCGCTGACAAAGTCTAGTGGACGGCACCCGGAGAAGTCCCTCTCTATGGGAGCGAATCGGCCGTGAGGATGTATGAGGCAGGATCCGATCCCGCAGATAGCTAGGTCCCGAGCCATGGAGCGCTTTAAAGATGATGACTAGCACCTTGAAGCGCACCCGAAAGACGACAGGCAGCCAGTGCAGCTCGCGCAAGAGCGGTGTTATGTGGGTAAACCTTGAGGTTCCCATAATTGCTCGCGCGGCTGCATTCTGGACCAGCTGAAGTCACCTCAAGGGGAGCCCCATGTAGAGAGAGTTACAATAGTCCAGTTGGGATGTCACGAGAGCATGAGTGACTGTGCGAAGGGCGTCCCGATCCAATAGGGGGCGCAACTGGCGAACCAGGCGAACCTGGTAAAACGCCCTCCTGGCCACGGCTGTCACTTGATCTTCCATGGACAGCTGGGCATCCAGGAGGACACCCAAGTTTCGCGCCCCATCCACAGGGGCAAGATGTTCGCCCCCTATGGCCAGCGATGGAGTCAGTTGGTTGAATCGGGCAGCCGGAAACCACAGCCACTCGGTCTTGGTCGGGTTGAGCCTGAGTCCGTTTCTTCCCATCCAGATCTGCACGGCTTCCAGGCACTGGCACATCACCGCTACGGCATCGTTGGGGTGGTTTGGGGTAGATATATACAGCTGTGTATCATCAGCGTAGAGGTGATACTCTACCCCAAAACCACGGATGATCTCACCCAGCGGCTTCATATATGTGTTGAACAGGAGAGGCGAGAGGACCGACCCCTGAGGCACCCCATATGTGAGGGGTCTCGAGGTCGACCTCTGCTCTCCTGTCAACACAAATTGAGAGGTAGGAGGAGAACCACCGTAAGACGGTGCCTCCCACCCCCAACCCCCCCAGCCGATGCAATAGGATACCATGATCGATGGTATCGAAAGCCGCCGAGAGGTCTAATAGGACCAGGATGGAGGAACAACCCCCATCTCTGGCCCTCCAGAGATCATCGACCAACGCGACCAATGCCGTCTCGGTGCTATGCCCGGGCCGAAAGCCGGACTGGCGCGGGTCTAGATAATCAACTTCCTCCAGGTGACGGGGAAACTGTTGTGCCACCACACTCTCAACAACCTTCGCCAAGAAGGGAAGGTTGGAGACTGGACGATAGTTGGTTAATAAAGCTGGATCCAAAGAGGGCTTCTTAAGGAGGGGCCTCACCATAGCCTCTTTTAGGGAAGCAGGCAAGGAACCCTCACTTAAGGAAGCTTTGACAACCTCCTGGAGCCAGCCTCGTGTCACCTCCCAGGATGCCAGTACAAGCCAGGAGGGACACGGGTCCAATAAACATGTGGTGGCTCGCAGTCGCCCACGTAACCTGTCCATATCCTCAGAAGTAACGGAGTCAAACTCCTCCCAAACAAGATCTGTCTCGTGCAATCCCACTGGGCCATCAATGGGGGCTAACTCGTTCTGTATCTGAGCGATTTTCTCCTGCAGATAAGCCACAAATTCCTCTGCTCTACCCTGTAGTGGGGCTTCCCGCACCCTCTGTTGAAGGAGGGAGCGGGTCACCCTAAATAGGGCGGCAGGGCAGTTTTCTGCGGATGCTATGAGAGTGGCACAATGATGACGTTTGGCCACTCTCAGCGCCACAATGTAAGTCCGTAAATGGGCTCTTACCTGTGTCCCGTCAGATTCAGATCGGGTAGACTTCCATCTTCTCTCTAGGCATCTCTTGTGGCGTTTCATCACCCTCAGCTCCTCGGTAAACCAAGGAGCCAGGGTGGCTCGCCGCCCCAAGAGAGGCCGCAAGGGCGCGACCCGATCCAAGGCTCCCGTGGTCGCAGTATTCCATGCGGCCACGAGGTCCTCCATCAGGGCGCGGGTCCGGGGTACAGGAAGTGGCCCAAGCGCCGCCTGGAACCCATCAGGGTCCATCAGGCGCCTGGGGCGGAACCAAATTGATGACTCAGGTTCCACCTCCCCACGGAGGGGAGTAGCGGTTGGAAAGTCGAGCCGGAGAAGTGAGTGGTCTGACCATGACAAGGGCGTGATGACTATATCCCCTATACCCAGATCACTCTTCCATTAGCCAGAGACAAAATAATCAGTGTCTACTTTGCATACATTTCAAATTCCATAGATGTGACCATATATTTTATTTATTTATTTTATTTATTTATTTTGATTTGTAAATCGTGCCTATCTCCATCGAAATGGACTCCGGGCAGTGTACAGATAAATATACCATAATAAATAATAACATATACAATAAAAGAATTAAAATTAATTAAATTAACTTGTACTAAAATTCCCATTAACCTATTAACCATTTACTAGTTTGGTTGGAGTTTTGGCGTATATGAGGTCTAAAATTCTAGGCTAGTCCAGCTTGTTGGAAGAAATGCGTCTTGAGTCTTTATTGTTCTTTATTGCTTCCTCTGCAGGTTTTATTTATTTTTTATTTCAGCTGCCATTACAAATCCCCCCAATAGTTGTATTCATACTTAGTAATCATAACAGTGTCAGAGCTGGAAGAAATTTCAGATCTAGCATTATCATTCATAAATTATTTCTTGTACAAAAAGACGCCTTGAAAAATTAGAAGTAACTTAAGAAAATGAAAATGCAAATAAACTAAAAAGTGCATAATTACAAATACATACCTACTGTATATACACATACTGAATTTGTGCATGTTGAACTAAACTGTTTTTAGGGTTTTTAGGGGCTTAGTTTTAGTTTTAATATGGGATTTTAGCGCAGGGTTTTAGTTTAATTTCATTTTAATATTGTATTATGTTTGTGGTTTTTATATGTATTTTTTAAATTCCCTGTGCACCGCCTCGAGTCCCTTCGGGGAGAGAGAGCGGGTTATAAATTAAATTATTATTATTATTATTATTATTATTATTATTATTATTATTATTATTATTATTATTATTATTATTATTATTATTATTATTATTATTATTATTATTATTAACATATAGTAACTGCCTCATATTGCTACTTACATACAGTATCTGTAACTTTCTTTAGAACAGAGGTCTCATTCTCACGGCCTGCGGGCCAATTGCGGCCCGCAGGACAGTATCTTGTGGCCCCCACCGTGATATGAAAGTATAATATTAGTGCAGCCCGCAGGAGGAGTGGACCTCTGTGGAATCCCTTATCCCAGCCTCACCCAGCCTCTGCCTCCAGCGGCCCCCAGGTAAATTGAGTTTGAGACCCCTGCTTTAGAAAGTAGTTGACACTAGTGACATGTACTAGAAATTGGGTGTCAAACTCACATCATCATGGTGGCATCATGTGATGTATCTGGACTCCCCCTCCACCTTTGCTAAACCACTCATGGGCATGGCCAGCATGTGACACATCCGGTCCACGGGCCAGGAGTTTGACAGTCCTGGAATTAAACTGCCACTCCAAATCAACTCAAAATATTTAACAGTATTATGAGCAGTGTTGAATAGATTTCAGACTTAGGAAATTCCTTTCTTTAACATTGTATCACATAAAAATAGGTATTGGTTTTATAAATCAAATAAATAAATAAAACTAAAAGAAATATCGTTTGAAAAATAATTTCCTTGTTTGCACAAGAATAGAGAAAGTCCGCTTTGCCTTTAACCTTGGGGCTCTACTCTCTCTGTAGTTCTGCTTAACATCAACATAAAATGCTTAGGCAATTCATTTCTCAGAATTAGATAAGGTATGAGGTAAAGAATACTCATATTTGAATTTTGAATTTATTTGATTTTTATCCCGCACCTGTCTCCCCGAAGGCACTCAGGGCGGCGCACAGGAAATTAAAACAGATATCAACATATAAATAAATAAAACACCATAAATACTACAACAATAAAACTGAATTAAATTTAGACTGCCCTGTGCTAAGATTCACTAAAATCCCACTAATTAAAACTAATTATGTACTCATATTTACATCTCTGACCAAATTTTGCTGTCAACATACAGTTTCAATCTCTGGAGGCTCTGTGGATCTTGGTAGAGATGAATAAAATCTGCAAGACTGAATAATTATGACTTCAGGACCACTGTCATCCTATAACTGGAGATCTTCCATCATTAGCTGCATGATGGGTTGCAATCCCAAGATTGCTAACGGCAATCTTGGAATCCATATGCCCTCAGAATTCTTTCTCAATAAGCAGATAGTAGCTTTAGACAGCACCAATTCCACCCATTTCTAGATCAGGAGACTCTATTTATAATCATACATATCTAATCACCTACTGTTGAATTACTGCAATATATTGTATATTGGATTGCCCTTAAAAGAGTTTTCAAAAACTGCAGTTGGTTTAGAATGCAGCACTGTGATGCTGTCCATAGAATTCTGACAGTTGATGTCAACACAATGGATGACTTTCAGATTAGGAAAAGTCAGTGTATCATAAGAAAGTGAAATAGACAAAACACAAAATGGATTAATGTAATGTCTATCAATGCAATTAATCCTCCCTCCCCCTCCCCCCAGGAGGATCCTTTGGCTTCTCAGGAAATTTATCATGAAATTGTTTCACTAGTCTATCAGCCTTTACCTCCCAACTTTTTACCCAGGTTTCAATAAGCTGCTGTGAAACATCAGATGTATTTCCCCTAATTTCTGAATGAGGCTAAGTAAGATAGTTGCAAGGTTAACCACTTTAACTATAGGAAAAGGACAGATGAATTTAGGTCAAATGTCTTGCTCCGTAACCTCAATCTTAGGTATTTAGTTAAAAAATACACTTTATCACCTATCTGAAAAGGTGATTGGAGAGACCTGTGCTTGTTTGCCTATTTTTTATATTTCTCAGCTGCTTCGGCTAAAGTTTTCTTTGTATTCTCCCATCTTTTTTGTAATGAGGCTGTCCATTCTGTTATGGATAGGGAGGTGGGGGGGGGGGGAGTTCTCTAGGCCTGTGATGGCGAACCTATGGCACAAGTGGCACAGAGAGCGAACTCTCCTGGCACGTGGAGCCATCACTGGTTGCTCTTCTGGATTCCACAGAAAACCACAATGCAACAGCTGCCGTGAAGAGGTAATCCATGCCATGTTCCCTTCCTCTTAACCAGCAGCCCAAGCCATCACCCAAGATCAAGCACAATGCCAAGACAACCTAGCAGAAGACCCTCCTACCAAAACGTTGAAAGCTGCACTGCCGACTGACCCATGGTTCAATGACATCTAAGACACTTGATCCTCAAGGATGAACTAGCTTGGAAAGGGGACAAGCTTACTTCCTTGCCAGCCTGAGACTTCAAACCCTGCAGCGCAGCCACAACTCCAAGCTGGCTGGACATTCCAGTTATTTGAAAACCCTGCACCTAACCAGATAGCAATTCTGGTGGCCTAAAATGAAAGCAGATGTGGATATCTATGTAAAGAGCTGTGTCACATGTGCCACCATGAAAAAAAGACCTGGGAAGTCCCCAGGTCTCCTCCAACAAGTGGCTGACCCAAGCTGGCTCTGGGAGGAGATTGCCATGGACTCATAGTTGACATTCCAGAGAGTGGTGGGAACATGGTCATTTGGCCCATGATTAACTTATTCTCAAAGCAAGCCCACTTTACAGCATGCTCAGGGTTACCTAGAGGTTAGGTTAGCTAGAATATTCATAAAACAAATATATAGGCTGCACGGAATTCCCTGTAGGGTAATTTTGGACAGGAGGGTCCAGTTCACCCCAAACTTCTGGAGGGAACTCCTGAGGACTATAGGATCCACAAAGAGGCTTAGTTCGGCTTTCCATCTTAGTACTAATGGGACACCTGAATGCACAAACACCATGGTGGAACAATAAGTTGTTATGTAGACTACCAGCAGTCTAACTGGGCAGACTTGCTGCCTTTTGCGGAGGTAGCGTACAACAATTTGGTGCACAGTAGCACTGGGTTGACCCCTTTCCAGATCACCAGCAGAATGGAATCCATCCCCATGCCAGAGTTACCCAGGGAACTGCCTTCCTCCATGCCCCTAAGTGAGTGGATGGAGTCACTGAAGCAGGGTTGGGAAAATACCAAGCAAGCCTTAGTAGAAGCACCAAAATCCTATAAAATGCAAGCTGATAAATGCCGCTCCTCTCAGCTCCCCTTTCAGGTTGGAGCCAAAATATACTTGTCAACAAAGTATTTAAAACTAGGTCCTAAGTGAAAGTAATAAATCCTGTTAGTGTTCAGCTTAGATTCCCACACTTGTTAGGGAAAGTGCATCCGATGTTCCATAGCAGCTTGTTAAAGCTGGCAGTGGGCTCCTAACTAAGGGCAGTAGACCAGGCCACCCTGAGGCCTACTGTAGTACAGGAGTTATGAGGTTTAACAGATCCTAGACTCTCAATTACACCAGGGTCATTTGCAATACCTAGTCCATTGGAAGGTGTACCCCTTTTCTGAAGTCACCTGGGTCAAAAGCTGGGATGTAAAAGCTGACAGGTTAATTAAGCAGATTAATGACAAGTTTCCTAACAAGCCCAGGAAACCACCTGGGGGTAGGAAGGGGAGGTTGAAGGTGAGACTGGTTAACCTCCCTCTTATTTTCTCTTTCAGGAGTTCCTTCTCAATTGAGGGGTGGGGGAGCCTGTCAGCCCTAGAACCATTTTGGAAATCTTCAGGGCTCTACAGCCCTCTCTAAGTGGTTTACAGAGTCAGCATATTGCCCACAAAATCTGGGTCCTCATTTTATCCACCTCAGAAGGATGGAGGGCTGAGTCAACCTTGAGCCTGGTGAGATTTGATCTGCCAAACTGCTGACAGCCAGTGATCAGCAGGAATAGCCTGCAGTACTGCACTCTAACCACTATGCCACCATAGTTCTTAAGGGGTGAGATAGAGATAACCGGGGGAATTGTAGCCAAAATAATATTCTTTCCTGTGGCAGCCCAAGGGTGTGGGCCAAAGGCAGCTGAAGGAAGACTGTGACCTGATTGGACCATGTGATGGACAAGTGACCTGGGGTCAAGAACTTTGGGTTTTGATTTGGGTGGGGGAAACCTCGGGCTCTTCAGAGTTGGATTTTCACCAGCTGCGCCAATATGGCATTTCTAATAAATTCTTACTCTAACTCCAGGCCTCAGAGCTTTGATTTTGTTGAGACTGTTCCTTGAAACCCTGACACGGACACTGACTCCCACCACACCTCCTCCTCCTCACCTGATTCAGCTGCTGAAGGGGTCAGGGGCTAACAGGCCACAACACTCTCATATTCTCTCTAAATTTTCAAACATGGCCATTAGCCTCAAATTTTAGGTACTCCATAATAATATTTAACTGAAGACAGATGAACGCATCCTCTAGAGTACACCCATTCACTACTATTTTAACAATAATGAGAAAGATAATTTTATTAAAATTGGGATATTCTGAGTGATGGACTCCTAGAATTTGTTCAGGGTCTCGTCCTCTTCTTTATACAGTATTGGGGGCACATGGCCGTTGGTTGCAAACGGTCGGGTGCCACAACCCCTGCAGGCTAGGTGGTCAGGGAGTACAGAGCCAGGGCCTGCGGCTGATGTTTTGCAATGCCAGGTCCGTTGCCAACAAAGCCCCCCTCATCCATGACCTTGTGTCAGAGGGGGAGCCGGACCTGGTAGGAATTGCGGAGACCTGGTTGGGCCACGAGGGAGGACTCCCCCTCGTTGAAATGTGCCCACCAGGTTACCGCGCTTTTCATCAGCCCCGGGCCCTAGGTAGGGGTGGTGGGGTAGCGGTTGTCATTAGGGAAGGTCTTGAGCCGAGAGAGACCATTGTGCCACAGACCACCGGTTGTGAGTCCCTCTGCGTGAAGTGGGGCCTAGGGAGGCAGTTGGGCTTGCTGGTTGTATACCTGGCTCCCCGCTATGTAGCAGCAGCCCTGCCCGAGCTCCTCGAGGTGATCGCTACGATGGCAGTTGAGACCCCCAGACTTTTAGTCATGGGGGACTTTAATCTGCCATCGGTGGGCGAATCATCCGAGGTAGCTCGGGAGTTCATGGCTTCCATGACGGCCATGGACCTGACCCAATTAATTCAAGGCCCCACCCACGAGGGTGGACACACACCGGATCTCATCTTTGTCTCTGGCCAATGGAAGAGTGATCTGGGTACAGGGGATATAGTCATCACACCCTTGTCATGGTCAGACCACTCACTTCTCCGGCTCGACTTTCCAACCGCCACCCCCCACCGCGGGGAGGTGGAACCTGAGTCATCTATCTGGTTCCGCCCCAGGCGCCTGATGGACCCTGATGGGTTCCAGGCGGCGCTTGGGCCACTTCCTGTACCCCTGACCCGCGCCCCGATGGAGGACCTCGTGGCCGCATGGAATACTGCGACCACGGGAGCCTTGGATCGGGTCGCGCCCTTGCGGCCTCTCTTGCGGCGGCGAGCTACCCTGGCTCCTTGGTTTACCGAGGAGCTAAGGGTGATGAAACGCCACAAGAGATGCCTAGAGAGAAGATGGAGGTCTACTCGATTTGAATCTGACCGGACACAGGTAAGAGCCCATTTACGGACTTACATTGTGGCGCTGAGAGTGGCCAAACGTCATCATTGTGCCACTCTCATAGCATCCGCAGAAAACCGCCCTGCCGCCCTGTTTAGGGTGACCCGCTCCCTCCTTCAACAGAGGGTGCGGGAAGCCCCGCTACAGGGTAGAGCAGAGGAATTTGTGATTTTTCTGCAGGAGAAAATCGCTCAGATACAGAACGAGTTAGCCCCCATTGATGGCCCAGTGGGATGCCACGAGGCAGATCTTGTTTGGGAGGAGTTTGACTCCGTTACTTCCGAGGATATGGACAGGTTACGTGGGCGACTGCGAGCCACCACATGTTTATTGGACCCGTGTCCCTCCTGGCTTGTACTGGCATCCTGGGAGGTGACACGAGGCTGGCTCCAAGAGGTTGTCAACGCTTCCTTAAGTGAGGGTTCCTTGCCTGCTTCCCTAAAAGAGGCTATGGTGAGGCCCCTCCTTAAGAAGCCCTCTTTGGATCCAGCTTTATTAACCAACTATCGTCCAGTCTCCAACCTTCCCTTCTTGGCGAAGGTTGTTGAGAGTGTGGTGGCACAACAGTTTCCCCGTCACCTGGAGGAAGTTGATTATCTAGACCCACGCCAGTCCGGCTTTCGGCCCGGGCATAGCACTGAGACGGCATTGGTCGCGTTGGTTGATGATCTCTGGAGGGCCAGAGATGGGGGTTGTTCCTCCATCCTGGTCCTATTAGACCTCTCGGCGGCTTTCGATACCATCGACCATGGTATCCTATTGCATCGGCTGGGGGGGTTGGGGGTGGGAGGCACCGTTTTACGGTGGTTCTCCTCCTACCTCTCTGGCCGATCGCAATTTGTGTTGGCAGGAGAGCAGAGGTCGACCTCGAGACCTCTCACATGTGGGGTGCCTCAGGGGTCGGTCCTCTCGCCTCTCCTGTTTAACACATACATGAAGCCGCTGGGTGAGATCATCCGTGGCTTTGGGGTAGAGTACCATCTATACGCTGACGACACCCAGCTGTATATTTCTACCCCAAACCACCCCAACGATGCCGTAGCGGTGATGTGCCACTGCCTGGAAGCCGTGCGGGTCTGGATGAGAAGTAACGGACTCAGGCTCAACCCGACCAAGACCGAGTGGCTGTGGTTTCCGGCTGCCCGATTCAACCAGCTCACTCCATCGCTGGCCATAGAGGACGAACATCTTGCCCCTGTGGATGGGGTGCGCAATTTGGGTGTCCTCCTGGATGCCCGGCTGTCCATGGAAGATCAAGTGACAGCCGTGGCCAGGAGGGCGTTTTACCAGGTTCGCCTGGTTCGCCAATTGCGCCCCCTATTGGATCGGGACGCCCTTCGCACAGTCACTCATGCGCTCGTGACATCCCGACTGGACTATTGCAACTCTCTCTACATGGGGCTCCCCTTGAGGTGCACCCGGAGACTTCAGCTAGTCCAGAATGCAGCCGCGCGAGCAATTATGGGAACCGCTAGGTTTACCCATGTAACACCGCTCTTGCGCGAGCTGCACTGGCTACCTGTCGTCTTCCGGGTGCGCTTCAAGGTGTTGATTATCATCTTTAAAGCACTCCATGGCTCGGGACCTAGCTATCTGCGGGATCGGATCCTGCCTCATACATCCTCACGGCCGATTCGCTCCCACAGAGAGGGACTTCTCCGGGTGCCGTCCACTAGACTTTGTCAGCGGGCGACGCCCAGGGGAAGGGCTCTCTCTGTGGCGGGCCCGGCCCTCTGGAACGACCTTCCCCCCGACATTAGGACGACCACGGACCTCCGCTCCTTCCGTCTCAAATTAAAAACTCATTTCTTCTGTCTGGCCGGCCTAGGATAGTCTCTCTGTCTTTGGGGTTTTATTGGGGTTTTATAATATTGCTTAGTTTTAATTGGAATTTTAGCGCAGGTTTAGATTTAATTTATTTTTAATGAAATGTTTATATGTATTTATTGTTTTACTGTGCCTGTGCACCGCCCCGAGTCCCTGTGGGGAGAGGGTGTGGTTTAGAAATATTAAATTAAATTATTATAGAAAAATTCTTTTCTGCAGTAATCATATCATGCAAATGCAATAGGGTGCATAGCATGTATAAGACATTTCTATGGGATTGAAAAAAATGATCAAAAGTAAAAAAGAAGTTGGATTCCATAGATTCAACACACATAATACATACAGGTAGTCCTTGACTTACAACCATTCATTTAGTGACTGAAAAAAGTGAACTATGACTGGTTTTTATACTTACAACCTTAGCAGCATTCCCATGGTCATAGGATCTAAATTCAGACACTTGGGAACTAGTTTATATTTATGAGGGTTGCAGGGGTCATGTGGTTCTGTGATCACTTTTTGTTACCTTCTGCCAAGCAAAGTCAATGGGAAAGTTAGATTCACTTAGCAACTGTGTTATTAACTTAACTACTGTAGTGATTCACTTAACAACTGTGGCAAGAAAAATTATAAAACGGGGCAAAATGTACTTAACAATGGTCTTGCTTAGCAACAGAAATTTTGGATTCAACTGTGGTCATAAGTCAAGGACTATTTGTATACGTCTTTCATTTATAAACTTCTCAAAGTGAATAAACTTATGAGGAAAAAAAGTCAATCAGTTTCTATCTTCTTAAGATAGTGTGAAAATAGCCATAAAGTAGTTGCCTACAATCAATATATAATTTATATTTGATTGATAAAAAATAAACTATTCAGTGCCAGAATGTGTAGAAATCCTGAAATATTAACATTATTATTACTCTAAAGCAATTATTTACTTTTACAGCCTAGTATATAAATGTAATGTAAAACGAATGTCATTTTAACATTCTAAGAATTCAGACATCAAATATATTCTTGCATCTTTTACAGAGGTATCCTCCTAAAGTTTATTACACTAGAAAAATATTTCTAGAAATATTTTTTCATGACTGAAACCTAATAATACAAATACTCTTTTCTTTCTGGGTTTTATTATTTTTCTTCTAATACTCAAATTATGTTTGGTGACAAAAATTAATTTGTATTGTAACAATATAAAATTTAAATCTCACTGAAAGTGATAACGAAGCTTCTGAAGGCAAGTCCCTATTAGTTTTTTTTAAATGCATTTAAGTCTCTAGACAGTTTATTATTCCAGCATTTGCTGGTTGTTACTTTCGCTTTTTCCTGTATGATAGAAAAGATTTAATAAGCTCAATTTTATTCATAACTGCGTCTCAAAAATGGTTTTCCCTGACAAAATATTTCTCATTAAACAAGCACATTAAGGTGTTATTGTCTTTCTTCCAATGTTTCACATGAGTTAGCACATATCTCATTTAATTTTAACTGACAAATCTAATTGTATTCCAGGGAGTAAGCAGTATATTTTTCACTACAAACCAGCATTTTTCCAGTTTATTACATTTTACTATCTAATTTGACTGATCAACTTGTATACAGAATTTAACCATTTATATATTAGAAATTGATCAGTAAAAGAAAACAGGTAACAAGGACTAACAATTATAATTGATGCCACACCATTTATCACTGGGAAACTTAAAACAATGCTGGATTATTAGTAAGAGGCACAGTGGAAGCACCAGCAATGATATAGCAAAATCAATTCTCAGGTGAGAGACAGCAAAAATAAGGTATGGAGTCCTTGATGTTCTCCCTTGGTTTTTTGTTTGCAGACAGTTTATTATTCAACTAATAAAGTGTGGGAGTATGGGAGACTAAGGACGTATTAGTTCAACTGCAACTACATACAGCATCTTCTATTGGAAGCATTCTTTATGCTTATTCTAATGCTATCTAATGTTTTTGTGTGTACCTACTTTCGGATCAGTTTCTGGCTCCTGCAAGCTGCCTGGACATGTCTGAAGATTTCCTGGCAACATTTTCAGATGTAGTTTGCCACTGCCCCCTTTCTAGGGCTGAGAGAGAGAGAGAGAGTAACCGGCCAAAGTTAACCAGCTGGCTTTGAGCCTAAGTTAGAACTTCCCATTTTCCCAGTTTCTAGTCTGATGCCAATTTTCTTATACAATATTCTTAAGGCCACTTGCCGAACAAGGCATACAGACAAGTTTTTGTTGCATTCGTATCTACATGGCATTATTTATAATAGATATTCTCATATCTTAAGCTATGTTGGTTCTTCATGTTAAACAACAGCAATTGTAATGTGAGACAATGATAATTTCTCAATAAGTAACATGCAAAAGGTTAAGCAAATGATGAGTTATTTGCATAGGAATTGTGATTTAATGTAAGCTCTTCTGTGAAGTACCATTTGTTCAACAATCATATAGAATTTAACAGTGGACAGGAATTATTATAAAAATGGCATGGTTTAGAAGAAACATTGTAATGTTTTAGCAACTAAACTAAGATCCGGGTTCACTAAGTTTTGTTCTTCATCTTCTTTCTTTTCTAATGTTTTTGACTGTACCTGAGCATTTTATTGTCTTCCATTGTTATTTAAGGTGTTATTATATTGTTAATCCCAAAGCAAGTCATTATATAACATAATATATATAGTGAAGAGAGTGAGGAAGGAAGGAGTTCTTGTTAAGTGTCCTGTCTATTTATTGAGAAGTAAACAACAATTTCCCCCATCTTAACTACAGTACTTTTAATAGACCTTTTAAGCAAAACTGACATGTTTTTCACAATGCTCTAACATAGCTGTTATGTTATGTAACAAGCACTATGACTCTGCTCTGATTCATTCTTACTTGAATTCAGAAGTTGACTATGAATAATACAGCACCATCCACTTTACCCATATATGGGTACAAAGGCAAAAACAATTTTGAGTGTTATAGTATATTAATGTAGACATTTTATTTTTTATTTTATTAAATTTATACCCCGCCCTTCTCCTTGCAAGGACCCAGGGTGGCGCACAGGCAATATTAAAAACCATACAAAATACAAAAATATTATTTAAAAACTATTAAATCAACCCATTTACAAAAAAAAATATATTTTGCCATATTGAAATGCATTTTTCTTATATTTGGGAGGACTTTATCAATATTCTAATATAGTTCAAAATATCTGAAGAATATTTGAATCTTGTACTTTCTTTCCAATCAGTGCCAAGATCTACTGTATACTTTGTCAAAAATCAATCCTTTACATAAATAGCCACATGTTCATATGTTACAGAACCTTAGCTGCATAATTCATTACTTCTCTACAGAAAATAGACACATAAATAAATGTCAAGTAAAATTAGCAACTCTGATCCAATGTGAACATTATTTGCATTGTATCTGAAAGCCTCAATCTATTTTCAACTAAGTTAGTTTGGCCAAGAAACATCTATTGAAAGTTCTAAAAGAAAATTCCAAATATGGATATGTCAATACTTGAAACCAATAATACAGCATGGATATAGTAAACAGTACATTAAAATAATATGATAGATGCAGTGGTGGGTTTCATTCTTTTTACTACTGATCCGCTCATGCGCGTGTGGTGGCAGACGCATCCGGGTGGGTGGGTGGAGCCTCCTGCCACTGCCACTACTGGTTCACCCAATCCAGATCAAACCGGGAGCAACCCACCTCTGGATAGATGCATACAAACATATACACAGACACATACTTTTGCACTGATTATCTCATTAATGTTTTTCATTTGCATGGAACTATTAAGTACATGCCTATACTGCAGTCCATTTCATGTGACTGCAAGAGCATCAGCATTTTAGACCTTAACAAAAATTTTGAAAAATGATTACCATTATTGCCGGCATGCTTTCCTCCCCTCCCCCAATTCTTGGAAGAGCTGCTCGGAAGATCTGGGCACCTGAGGCAGTGGTGGGTTCCTACCGGTTTGGACCAGTTTGGCCAAACTGGTAGTGGTTTGGTGGCCTGGGTTGCTGGAACTAGCAGCAACCCAGGCCTGCCATGCCCCTGAACTGGTTCCCTGGGTGGCACCATAGGCTCCGCCATCTTGTTTTTCAGTTCTGGGAATGCGCAGAACCATTTTAATTGCAAGAGCATGCATGCCACAGGTGGGTTCCTACCAGTTTGGTCCAGTTTGGCCGAATAGGTAGTAAAAACCTGGTGTACCTTTCCGAACTGAACCAGTTCCTCAGTCACCGCTTGATTGCCCCACCCCATCACGCCCCGCCCAGTCTCTGCTCTGCAGCTTGCCTACCTGAAGCTCTGTGCCCCTGATCAGTCTGCCAGGTAAACCTGCAAGTTGTGGCTTAGCTAGCTGCCCTTATCCAAGCTGCTGGGCCCCAAGGCAGAGGGGAGGGTTAATTGCAACAGGTGCCCTGAAGTCCCACAGAAGCCCTGAGGCAGGCCTGAAAGGCAGATGAGGTTTGCTGTCCACAGACCCCACCCCCGAGGCAGCCCTTCCACCAAGTGTGGAGAATCCAGGGTGGATTCCCCCCCCCCCACTCTTGGCCTTTCCTTCCAGTTCCAGCCTGTGAGGCTCATACCACTCTGATCACCATGGCTTCCCACAAAAGTAAGGCCTATGCTTGGCTGAAGGTTGTGGGTCACCAGGGGAAACCAGCTGGCAGAGGAGCAACGACGGCAGTGAAGCCTCATGCTCCCTGGCTGCTGGTAGCTGTGGCAGGTGAGATCCAGCAGCTGCAGAGAGTCCAGGTGGGGGGTGAGATGTGGGCTGGTGGGGTGAGTGACAGCAGCTCACCTTCCTCTCTGCTACCAGCCATGGGAGAAAGGGAAGAGTAGGTGGGGATCTGGGGTTACAGCCAGCTGGGAAAGCCAAACTGCTGCCTAGCCCAGAGCAGTGAAAGGCCTCGCCGTGCCCACCCCCACTCCAAGATGGCCCTTTGGTCAAGCATGGGAGGCCCAGAGCAAATTTTCCTCCCCCATCATTGGCCTTACCTTCCAGTTGCAGCCCACTGGGCTCGCACCACTCTGTTCACCATGGCTGCCCACAAAAATAAGGCCTGTGCTCGGCTGAATGGTGGGGGCCAGTGGGTGGGTGGGGTGATGTGGGTGAGGCAGTCTCATGGTTCTGCATGGGCCAGATTAATAGCTTTGGTGGGCCATATCCGGCCCGCAGGTCATATTTTGAGGATCTGTGATATATACTGATACATAATATAATACATTATACCACAATTTTCCAAGTATAAGACACTCTGGAGTATAAGACACGTCTTAGTTTTTGGAGATGAAAATAAGAAAAAAAATTCTGCCTCTGCCTACCAGCATCCATGGTATTCATCTGGCTAGCATCCTGTCAGTGTGTGAGAGAATTGAGGGCTGTTTGGAAACAGCCAGAGTGTTGCTTGTTCTTTACTAAAGCTGCATGTTTCTCTGATATCAGAAACTAAAACCGAAAGTGAAACTTCTCTCCTCTGCTGAACTACCACATTGGAAAACCTGCTTTTGGTATTGTATATTTACTTAATGTATTATATTATATATAAAGAGTAGTTATTGAATCCTGCTGAATCAGTTACTTGTGTGTGCTTTCTGAATGTGATTGCTGCTCCAAACTCTGACATGTGCTTGCAGCAAATAGAAAAAAGCCAGGTCAGCTTCAGCACATTATTGCAACCTGATTCAGCATGAGCAGCTGATTGGCGGGTGGATCAGCCTCCCAGAATACTCCTAATCAGCTGTTCCAGGCTGTAGGGATAGACACAGACCATTGCCTCCTCTGTGCCTCATGTTTTTGACTACCTTCGGTGTATAAGACACACCCAAATTTCCACCCACTTTTAGAGGGGGAAAGCTCATCTTATACTCTGAAAAATAGTGTAATTACCATGTATATGTAAATATTAGAAGTTGAAAGATTTCTATTATGTATACCTAAACAGTATTATTATTGTTATTAGCATTGTGTATAAAGTACATTGACCCAACAATAGACTGTTCATTAAGCACTTATGTATGTTAAAGAATATATTATAAATAAAATTATATAATGTATGTATGTATGTATGTATGTATGTATGTATGTATGTATGTATATATGTGTGTGTGTGTGTGTGTGTGTTAGGTTTTTTGAGCTGATCAATAAATAAGTCAGGGAGACTAGTATAGATGTATTTCAAGCTTTTTAGCTCTCATCAGCTAGCCATACCCTTACTGGGATTCGAACTGGGGCTGTATTACATGCTAGGCAAATGCTATACTTGCATATATACGTGTGTGTGTGTGTGTGTGTGTGTGTTATATTTTTGAGCTGATCAATTAATAAGCCAGCTCGGTTCACTTCTTGTCAGCTGAGACAGGATTTATTTATTGATCAGCTCAAAAACGTAACACACATATAAAAAAAAATATTACACAACAGAATTCATGGCTTTCTGTCTAGATGGTCTCTGGTGATGAGCTGAAAGGCAGAAAAGGAAACAGTATGTCTCCTCCCTTAATTGGGGCCTGTAACAGGGTGTTGTGGAAACAATTATATATAACTATCCTCCTGTCTCAGCTGACAAGAACAGGACGTAGCTGGCTTAATGGCAAGGCTCTCGCCTGGCATGTAATACAGCCCTGGTTCGAATCCCAGTAAGGGTATGGCTAGCTGATGAGAGCTAATAAGCTTGAAATAGATCTATACTAGTCTCCCTGACTTATTTATTGATCAGCTCAAAAATGTAACACACACACACACCTATATCTATATCTATATCTATATATAGATATAGATATAGATATAGATATAGGTGTGTGTGTGTGATCTATATCTATATCTATCTATCTATCTATCTATCTATCTGTTAGTTTTATGAGCTGATCAATAAATAAATTAGAGATAATTTATATCTATTAGTATCTATAATTGTGGAACAATTATAGATACTAATTCTACTGTCTCAGCTGATGCAATGGGAGAGCCTGGTCTGGCTGAATGACTAAAGGCTCTTGCCTGATATGCAATACAGCCCCGGTTCGAATCCCAGTAAGGGTATGGCTAGCTGATGAGAGCTAAAAAGCTTGAAATAGATCTATCCTAGTCTCTCTGATTTATTTATTGATCAGCTCCTAAAACTAACACACACACACACACATATATATCATAAATAAGAAACTTTTGTTGGTAAATCAAATTTGTGATCATCATTATGAGTCAACAAGAACATATCTGTTATATGATGATGATTGAGAATAAAGGAATCATTCAAAAACTTAGACTGCTGTTCTTTAACATAACCTCAAACTTTTTAAAGAAAGTCACCTGAAACTTTGGTTTACTTTTTTCTACTTACAGATTACGCCAACAAATAAATAAAATATAATATATTGAAACATGAAGGTAAGAACTATCCAAAAACCATGATCTCATTTCAAATAGTGTTACCTTTCCTGTCATTAATTAAAGGCAGTTTTCAAAATTATATATAAAGCAAGCTGATATATTGAAAATAAGAAGTGTAATCAAGCAAAAGATGACATAAAGTTGTCAAAACATGAATACAGTTCAGTAGCTGAAACAGATGATAGACTTGTTGAAAGATCATGCTGAAGAGCTCAGTGTATTTCCTTGTAGTAATTTGCAAATGACTATATCTTAAAACTATAAAAAAAGAAAAGAAGCAAAATAAAAATAGAAACTGTGATAATATTTGCTATTTCAGAATGTTCAATATACAGCATTCTTTCTCAAGCTTAAAAAATGATTACTGTATTTTAGTTTAAGCATTTTAAATCCTCTGGAAAATTTGGTTGTTTGTTTTCCTTTATCTGGACTTCCCCGACTTCAAGTCTATAGCCTCGCCTTTCTATAACAATCCCTTTCAGGCAAAAGCTCCCTAAGGTAAGATTCAAGCACGAAGACATAACAAAAGCATAAATGCAATTCACAAATCTATTTTCAGAGGCAACAGTATCGTCAGCATTTCAAAGCTGAAAAACAAATCCTCTGCCATCATCAACAGAGACGATTCATTTCAGCGTATGCTTTGTCACAGTCAATTTCTAATGACATAAATATCAATGCAAAACCTTTGATCATCCTACCTTCCATGCCAGCTGCTATTCTCGTCACTCCATCATACCAATAATTTGGCTGCGGTAACAAATCTAGATAGTGCAAAACAGCATCTTTCATTTGCATTTGTCATCTTCCTGAAAGCATCCTATTGCTGTTGGCTGCTGGGAGCTAGAAACTCTATTTGAATTCCAACAGCCCTCCTTTTGCATGATTCAAGTTAGGTTAGGTGGGCATGCCTAACACGATTCTCTCCATCATTTATTATGTAGCTATCATACTGGTGTGATAACCACTCTGGCTTTCTCTGATACGTCAGTCTGGCAAACCTCTACCTTTGTGCAAACACACAAGGAGACACAGCAGCCTCTTGCATTGAATGAGCCTTCTCTCTGCCTCGGAGAGCAGCGTCTCTGCAAGTCTCTTCCAAATCCTGGCATGTGGATTCTCTCTCACATTAAGGCTCTTAAGATTATTTATATTAACATTATTAAAGCTCTCAGTTTCTTTTAAATATGATTGTTTCAGTAAAGACAGAGACATTTCATTTCTGGAGCATTTCATTTTTCATCCTTCTTACTTTATGGTTAAAATACTTATCAGCTTCCCTAAAATACACCATTTTTTGGGTAAAACTTTGCTTCCAAAAATCCAGTATTATAAGCACATTGTTGATGAATTTAGTCATGCTTCATTAGCAATATGAACTCTAAATTATGTCCATCATAATAAACAGCTTTCTAAGAGATGAGAGCATTCTATTTAAGCCTAATAGAGGTCACATATCTACAAGTGACTGCCTCTTATTTACATTCATAACTCTTAGCAATTATTTCATGCATTTACTGTAACACTCATTTCAAGTCATTCATTGTAAACTACACTTTACAATGATCACAGCAACACGGCACACTTTTCTATAGCCAATTAATCACCCAATTTATATTTTCATCAGGGTAATAATCAAATAAGAATGACATTTAAATTGCTATGTCCATGAAACTTTAATAGTCAAGCAGAGAAAATAGTCACCTTGGATACCAAGGCTATATTATTTTTTCAGTGTTGTGTGGCTTGTATTTTAAAGAATATAAAATTGAAAAGTGAAACATAAATTGGATAAAATGTAACAGATCACTTTCTAAGATAAGAAGAACCATGCCTGGACGATTAGTTTATCTGTCTCTGGTCCAAAACAAACTACTGTAGATATTATATTATTGTCCAAGATTCAATTTTTTTTAGTAAATGAGCACATGTGTTGGTCCTTGTTTGTTCAACAAATTTAAATTAGTAAATTATCATTTCCCCCAAAACTCTCTGAATATACAAACTCCAGTATAGATCAGTAACAAGCAAGCAAAGATATTTGCTTAAGGTTTTAATCACAGTAAATACTTTTACTAAAAATCTCTAGTCACTCTAGGTAGGAATATTGATATAATGCATTACAACGGAGGACCTAGTGGCTGCACGGAGTACCGCGGCCACTGGGGCATTGGATCGGGTCGCACCCTTGCGGCCTCTCTTGCAGCGGCGAGTCACCCAGGCTCCTTGGTTTTCCGAGGAGTTGAGAGTGATGAAACGCCACAAGAGACGCCTAGAGAGGAAATGGAGATGCACACACTCTGAATCTGACCGAACACAGGTAAGAGCCCATTTGAGGACTTACCTTGTGGCGATAAGAGTGGCTAAATGCCATGATTGTGCCACTCTTATCGCATCCGCAGATAACCGCCCTGCCGCCCTGTTTGGGGTAACCCGCTCCCTCCTTCAACAGAGGCCGCGGGAAGCCCCATTGCAGGGTAGAGCAGAGGAATTTGGAGAGTATCTGCAGGATAAAATCGCTCAGATTCGGAGTGAGTTGGCCTCCATTGAAAGTGGTCTAGAGGGATTGCCAGAGGCAGGTCTTGAGACAAGTTTATGGGAGGAGTTTGACTCTGTTACTTCCGAAGATATGGACAGGTTACGTAGGCGACTGCGAGCCACCACATGTTTCTTGGACCCGTGTCCCTCCTGGCTTGTACTGGCATCCTGGGAGATGACACGAGGCTGGCTCCAGGAAATAGTGAATGCTTCTTTGAGTGAAGGGGTCCTGCCTACCATCTTGAAAGAGGCAGTGGTGAGGCCCCTCCTCAAGAAGCCTTCCCTGGACCCAGCATTATTAGTAAATTACTGTCCGGTCTCCAACCTTCACTTTTTGGCGAAGGTTGTAGAGAGTGTGGTGGCACAACAGTTACCTTGTCACCTGGAGGAAATTGATTATCTGAATCCGCGCCAGTCCGGCTTCCGGCCCAGACACAGCACTGAGACGGCATTGGTCCGTTGGTGGATAATCTCTGGAGGGCCAGAGATGGGGGTTGTTCCTCCATCCTGGTCCTATTAGACCTCTTGGCGGCTTTCGATACCATTGACCATCGTATCCTATTGCATCGACTGGAGGGGTTGGGGGTGAGGGTCACCGTTTTACAGTGGTTCTCCTCCTACCTCTCTGGTCGATCGCAATTTGTGTTGACAGGGGGGCAGAGATCGACCTCGAGACTCCTCACATGTGGGGTGCCTCAGGGGTCGGTCCTCTCGCTGCTCCTGTTCAACACATATATGAAGCCGCTGGGCGAGATCATCCGTGGTTTTGAGGTAGAGTACCACCTGTACGCTGATGACACGCAGCTGTACGCATCTACCCCAAACCACCCCAACGATGTCGTCGAAGTGATGTCCCGGTGTCTGGAAGCTGTGCGGATGTGGATGGGAAGGAACAGACTCAGACTCAACCCGTCCAAGACCGAGTGGCTGTGGTTTCTGGCGTCCCGGTACAACCAGTTGATTCCATCACTGGCCATAGGGGGTGAACATCTAGCCCCCGTGCATAGGGCACGCAATCTGGGCATCCTCCTTGATACCCGGCTGTCCATGGAAGACCAAATGACGGCCGTGGCCAGGGGGGCGTTTTACCAGGTCCGCCTGGTACGACAGTTGCGTCCCTTATTGGACCGGGACGCCCTTCGCACAGTCACTCACGCGCTCGTGACATCCCGTCTATACTACTGCAATGCTCTCTACATGGGGCTTCCCTTGAGGTGCACCTGAAAGCTACAGCTAGTCCAGAATGCGGCCGCGGTGGCAGTTTTGGGAGCCTCTAGGTTCTCCCACGTAACACCGCTCCTGTGCGAGCTGCACTGGCTGCCTGTGGCCTTTCGGGTGCGCTTCAAGGTGCTGATTACCATCTTTAAAGCGCTCCATGGCTCGGGACCTAGCTATTTATGGAATCGCATTCTGCCCCACACATCCCTTCGACCGATTTGCTCCCACAGAGAGGGACTTCTCCAGATACCATCTGCTAGGCAATGCCAGCGGGCGACGACCAGGGAAAGGGCCTCTGTGGTGGGCCCAACCCTCTGGAACGATCTACCCCCCGATATTAGAACCACTACGGACCTCCGCTCCTTCCGCCAAAAATTAAAGACACACTTTTTCCATCTAGCCGGCCTGGCTTAACTTATCGCATCAGCCTACACTGACATTTACATTGTTTTAATGGGGATTTTAAGGGATTTTCTAGGTTTTATATTTTAAATTTTTAGTACAGGTTTAACTTGTTTAATTTGTTTTTAATATTTATAAATTAGGATGTTTATATGCTTTTAAATTTCCTGTACACCGCCCCGAGTCCCTTTTAGGGAGAGGGAGCAGTCTATAAATCAAAATAAAGTCAAAGACAAAATTAGGGTAATCTAGCCTACTCTTTTATCTTTTTGTAAATGTTTATCGGAAAGCTGTAGTTGAACAAATTGGTTACATCCTGTGGAGGTAAAATGTATTCATTGGCCCATCTGTCATGAATAGTGGCATATTGAAGACAGGAGTAGATAGATTATAGATGATAGATAGATAGATGATAGATAGATAGATAGATAGATAGATAGATAGATAGATAGATAGATAGATAGATAGATAGATAGATAGATAGATACCGTGTTTCTCCCAAAATATGACAAGTCCTGACACTAAGCCCAACTGGGCTTTTCAGCACATGGGCTAAATTGACCCCATCTCCCCCCCGCAACTACTTAAATACATGCACGATGAGTGATGGCAAGCTTTTTGGAAGTTCACCAAATCTAAAAAGTAGGGGTAATGCAGGGTGGGTAGGGGGCATGGGTGAGAAGAAAGAGAGGGTTGTGATTATTATTTTTTGCACATGTTTAAATGTGTGATGTTTTGCACCTGGGTCTCCTTCAGTCCCATGTCGGATGGTTGCAGCGACTTGGGGGTGGAGTTTGGGTGGGTGCAGCTCCTCGGTTGCCCTCCACTACCTCCAGGTGGGAGAAGTAGGGGAGGAAGCTTGATCCCAAAGGTTGTCATGGCTTTGGAGAAGTGATGCGTTCTGCCCAGTCCATCACGTGTTGTCCGGTGGTCGTGCAGAAGAAGTCTGATGAAGGAAACCCAACAGACATGCCACTCACCCCACCCCCCTCTATCTCTCTCGCCCTTTCCACAATGGCCCCTAAACTTCTCTGGACACCACCTGGACAAAGCCCATGCCAAGTGGGTGTGGTGTGGTGCCTCCTTTTGGCAGCCGGGCTGCCTTTCTACCTTCTTGTTAAGCATGCCCAAATGGCCAAACAGGCATGTTCAGTGGCGGCCACCAAAGAAGGAAGGAAGGAAGGAAGGAAGGAAGGAAGGAAGGAAGGAAGGGAGGAAGGAGAGAGAGAGAGAAAGAGAGAGAGAGAGAGAAAGAGAGAGAGAGAGAGAGAGAGAGAAAGAAAGAAAGAAAGAAAGAAAGAAAGAAAGAAAGAAAGAAAGAAAGAAAGAAAGAAAGAAAGAAGAACATAATAAAATCATTCATGATATAGAATGGAATTCATGAATATATCCATGGAAGTAAAACTTTAGTGTCAAAATGTGCACTAAGATGTATGAACTGCTTTACATAAATTATTGTGGCTCCATTTGAAAATAAAATTCATAAACTGGTGATAGTTTCATTTTACAATCACATGAAGGGTGATAATGAAGGAAACAGCATGAGTAGTGTAGAACATTATGCAATATCCTGAGTGAAGGGCAAAGTTATTGTACATTTTTTGATTTAGGGTATATGTAAATTATTAAATGTGGTATGCACATATAGCATAAAGTTTTATTGCTTATGTGGTATAATGGATATAAAGCACATGTGACAATAAATGAAATGCCTAGGGAATAATTACAGTGTGAACAAAGTAAAACAAGGATTTGTGATGTTCTATTTGTTGTTTAGTACAGGGGTCCCCAACCCCCGGTCCGCGGACCGGTGCCGGTCCGCGGCTTCATAGGAACCGGGCCGCAGGGCCGGCGAGGAGGAGGGAGCAGCGCCCTGGGCAGAGGATGGGCGAGCTCGCCTCCACACCTCCTTCCGACGGCCACCTCAGCGCCCTGCACTTTCCGGGGCTTCCTGGAGGGGCCAGCATGTCGACTGGGGAGGTTATCCCGCAGCGGGCGGGCGAAGGACCCAAGCTGCGTGCCGCCAAAGCCATCCGGGCGCCGCACGCCCAGCCCCGGACGGCTTCGGCAGCACGCAGCTTGGGTCCTTCGCCCGCCCGCTGCGGGATAACCTTCCCAGTCGACATGCTGGCCCCTCCAGGAAGCCCCGGAAAGTGCAGTGTGCTGCGGTGGCCATCGGAAGGAAGATGGTGGAGGCGCGCTCGCCCATCTTCTGCCCAGGGCGCTGCTCCCTCCTCCTCCTCGCCTGCACTAGCCACAGCTTGGGTCCTCCGTCCGCTCGCTGCGGGATAACCTCCACAACCGACATGCTGACCCCTCTGCTGCTTCCCCGGGTGGAGGGAGGGAGAGAATGGCAGACGCACAGAGAGGCAGACTTAGAGAGACAGAAAGAGAGAGAGAGGGAAACAGACACACACACAGACAGACACACACACAGAGCGACAGATGGGTGGGGGGGGGGAGAGAGAGAGAGAGAGAGAGAGAAACAGAGAAGGAGAAAGAAAGAAAAATAGCAAAAAAAGATGAATGGAGGGTGGGAGGGAGGGAGTGAAAGAAAGAAGGGGGAGGGAGGAGGGAGGAGTGAAAGAAGGAAGGAAGGAAGGAAAGAAAGAAAGAAAAAGAAAGAGGGATGGAGGGTAGGAGGGAAGGAAGGAAAGAAGAGAGGGGGAGGGAGGCAATGGAAGGAAGGAATGGAAAGGAATGGAATGGAATGGAATGGAATGGAAAGGAATGGAAAGGAATGGAGAGGAATGGAAAGGAAAGGAAAGGAATGGAAAGGAATGGAATGGAATGGAAAGGAAAGGAATGGAATGGAATGGAAAGGAAAGGAATGGAATGGAAAGGAATGGAATGGAATGGAATGGAAAGGAAAGGAATGGAAAGGAATGGAAAGGAAAGGAAAGGAAAGGAATGGAAAGGAATGGAAAGGAAAGGAATGGAAAGGAATGGAATGGAATGGAATGGAAAGGAATGGAATGGAAAGGAATGGAAAGGAATGGAAAGGAAAGGAATGGAAAGGAATGGAATGGAAAGGAAAGGGATGGGATGGGATGGAATGGAAAGGAAAGGAATGGAATGGAATGGAAAGGAAAGGAATGGAAAGGAAAGGAAAGGAATGGGATGGGATGGAATGGAAAGGAAAGGAATGGGATGGGATGGAATGGAAAGGAAAGGAAAGGAATGGAATGGAATGGAAAGGAAAGGAATGGAAAGGAAAGGAAAGGAAAGGAAAGGAATGGAAAGGAAAGGAATGGAATGGAAAGGAATGGAATGGAATGGAAAGGAAAGGAATGGAAAGGAATGGAAAGGAATGGAATGGAATGGAAAGGAAAGGAAAGGAATGGAATGGAATGGAAAGGAATGGAATGGAATGGAAAGGAATGGAAAGGAAAGGAATGGGATGGGATGGAATGGAAAGGAATGGAATGGAAAGGAAAGGAAAGGAATGGAAAGGAAAGGAATGGAAAGGAAAGGAAAGGAAAGGAAAGGAATGGAAAGGAAAGGAAAGGAATGGAAAGGAATGGAATGGAAAAGATCTACTAGATCTACGACTAGACAATTGCTGGATTCTCAGAAGCAGGGGCAGCCACAAGGACAAGGTACCAAGAGGAACAAAGGCAAAGACAAGAAGGAAACTGAAGCTGTGGGAGGAGCAGAGCCGAAGACTAGTCTGGTGGAGAGAGATCTTCAGCAAATGCTCTCAATGTTTCAGACTAGGCCTAAAGATGTTTAAACTATTATCCTGGAATGTGAATGGATTGAACTCTCCACAAAAAAGGAGAAAAATATTTAATTATTTGAAGCAATTTAATAATGATGTGATCTGCCTTCAAGAAACTCATATCAGGCTGCAAGATCAGAAGTATTTAATGAACCCAAGATTGGGAACATTTTATGCAGCCTCCAGCTTAGTAAAGAAAAATGGTGTGGTAATATATATTAACAAAAGATTTTCAGCTAAAATTATAGAGGCGGATGACAGTGGTAGATTTATAGCAATTGAACTTGATACAGATTTTGGTCCTATCTTGCTGGTAGGAATATATGCACCTAACCAACAACAAGAAAGCTTTTACAGGATGCTTCACTCGAAAATTTTGGATTGGAATTTTAAGAGTGTTTTAATTATGGGAGATTGGAATGGTGTGATCTCTCCAAGGATAGACAAGAGAACAATGACTAAAGTCTCCACCCAATTACCACGGGGTTTTTTTGATCTTAAAAATGATTTGGAGTTAAAAGATGTTTGGAGGATACAACACCCAAAAGAGATGGACTTTTCTTTTTACTCAGAAAGGCACAAATCTTTTTCAAGGATTGATTTTTTTTTGTTAACACCGGATTTACTTCCTAAAGCTAAGAAAACTAAGATATTCCCCAGGACATTAACTGATCATAGCCCGGTGTGGTTAGAGATCGATCTAGGGAAGAGGTCAAGAAGGTCATGGAGAGTAAATGAAAATTTATTTAGATATGAAAAAAATATTGAAGAACTTAAAAAACATATGAAGGAATTTTTTAGTTTTAATATGAATAAAGGTACCCCTATTGAAATAGTATGGGATGCGAGTAAAGCTTATATGCGGGGGGTTTTGATACATATGAATTTTAAACATAAACAAAGTAGGCAGAAAAAAAGAACGGAATTGGAAAACGAAATTAAAAACAAGGAGCAGTTACTTATAGTAACACCAAAAGATGTTTCACTCCAAATGGCGATAAAGCTGTTGAAAGATCAATTTCAAATGCTTATATCAGAACAAACAGCAACCAACTTACAATTTGCTAAACATAACACTTTTGCTAATGCGAATAAACCTGGTAGGTGGTTGGCCTACACCTTGAGAAAAAATACGAATAATAGAATTATTGACAGAATTGAATATGGAGGGGAAATGGTATATCAACAGGACACGATTAAAAAATCATTTGTGGATTACTACACCAAGTTATATCTACAGGATAATATACAGAATAATTCAATAGATGACTTTTTGGAAGGAAAAAGGGTTACCAAAATAAATGTGCTCCAAAAGGCAAATCTGGAACGCTTGATAACTGCAGAGGAGATTGCTTTAGCTATAAATCAACTTAAATTAGCCAAGGCTCCAGGGACTGATGGATTGACGGCAGTCTACTATAAAACTTTACAATTGGAAATGATGGAATATCTTACAGAGTTATTTTGTAATATACAACAAGGAGGTAAAATACCTTCCTCATGGGAAACGGCTTTTATATCATTGATACCTAAGGACAAAGATGGCCCTATGAAACCAGAGGATTACAGACCGATATCTCTTCTAAACACGGATTATAAGATATATGCTAAAGTACTTGCCAACAGATTGATGCCAGCTATCCAAGAGGTTATTCATGATGACCAAGCAGGATTTATTGAAGGGAGACACATGAAGGAGAATGTAAGACAAATTATAGATCTGATTGACTATCTTGATAAGAATAAGCAGATCTCGGCAGTGCTGGTTTTTTTGGACGCGGAGAAGGCCTTCGATCGAGTGAACTGGAACTTTCTAACCAAGACTTTGGAAAAGATGGATATGGGACCACGATTGAGACAAGCGATTGGTGCAATTTATCAGCAGCAATATGCGCAACTTATTATTAATGGAAGTTTGACTGCAACTTTTGAAATACAAAAAGGTACAAGGCAAGGGTGCCCACTATCTCCATTGTTATTTATTTTAACCCTGGAAGTCTTGTTGAATACAATTAGGGATTCTAACTCTTTAAGTGGTATAATTATTAGGCAAAAAGAATACAGAACTAGGGCATTTGCCGATGATCTGGTTGTTACCCTCTCACATCCTACGAACTCAGTAATTCAGATGAAAAATATCATAGCAGAATTTGGCATGGTGTCTGGGTTTAAATTGAATCAAGGCAAAACGAAAATGATGGTTAAAAATATGTCAGAGACTCAGAGGAAGTCACTTGAAAGCTTGGCAGGTTTTGAAACAGTTTCTAAAGTTAAATATTTAGGAATACAAATTGCAGAAATAAATACAAAACTTTTTTCAAATAATTATGAAGTGTTGTGGCAACAGATACAGAAGGATCTTCAAGCTTGGAATAAGCTACAACTATCTCTGCTTGGAAGGATTTCAGCAATTAAAATGAATATTCTACCTAGATTCATTTTTTTATTTCAGATGATACCGGTGCTTAAATCAGATAAAATCTTGTCAGAATGGCAAGCAACATTAAATAAATTTGTTTGGAAGGAGAAAAAGCCGAGAGTAAAGATGAAGATTATGCAAGATACTCGTGAAAGAGGTGGCCTTAGACTCCCAAACCTTCGATTGTATTATGAAGCGGCGGCATTGACGTGTGTGGCAGATTGGTTTGGGAAAACAAAATCTGAACTATTGAATATAGAAGGTCATGATCTTGTGTTGGGTTGGCATGCATATCTGTTTTATGAAGAAAAGGTGGATAAAGTATTTAACAATCATGCTCTCCGAAGTGCCCTGATGAGAATTTGGAGGAAGCACCGGCCTAATTGGGATTATAAAATACCGCTTTGGTTGGATCTTGCAGACATCATGTGGATTACAAATACTAAGTCACACTGTTTATATAAAGATGTGCTTACTTTTGACAGGGGCGAATGGCAGATGAAAACTTTGGAACAACTGTTGGAGGCAGGAATTACTTTAAATTGGTTACACTACACACAGTTACAGAAGAGATGGAAAGAAGATCGCAGGATTGGTTTTATGGATAAAGAAGTGGAGTTGATCAAGCAGATAAAAGAGACTGGCCCAAAACATGTTAAAAGAATATATAATGTACTGTTAGAAAGGGATTCAGAAAGTGAGTTGGTCAAGGATTGTATGATTAAATGGGCTCAGAATTTTGATGAACCCGTTATGTTGGATACGTGGGAAAAAATATGGGTTCAAAATGTTAAATTTACACAGTCACAAAGTTTAAGGGAGAATTTTTATAAAATGTTTTATAGATGGTATTTGGATCCTAAGAAATTATCATGTATGTATCCTAATTTTCAACCTAAATGCTGGAGATGCGGGTGTTTAGATGCTACTTTCTTCCATGTATGGTGGACTTGCAATAAGGTCAAAGCTTTTTGGATAAAAATATGGTGGGTTATGCAAAACGTATTTAAGAAAAGATTAGAATTTACCCCGCAAATGTTTCTATTGGGCATAACTAAGGATTTTCGTAAAGGGGAAACAAAATTGTTTTTGTATATGGTTACAGCAGCTAGGTTGTTGATTGCTCAACATTGGAAGAAAGATTTTGTACCGACAATTGCTCAATGGATTCAAAAAGTGGCGGGGTTTGCGGAAATGGCAAAACTTTCAGCTTTCCTAAAAGACCAGAAGCAGGAGAGCTACACACAGGAATGGGCAAAATGGATTAATTATATACAGAATAAATATCAGACTGGGAAATACCATGTAGCCTTTAGGTAGGAATGTTTGGATTGATAGGTGAATAGATTAAACAATATCTGGGATGTTTGGAATGTTTAAAGTGGTGTATAGCGGAACTCAGGGGGGGTGGGATTGACTGGGAGGTGGGGGTGGGTTAGGGTGGAGGGTGGGGAAATATAAGTGGATAAGTAATATAGAGATGGGTATAATGGGATATGGTTATGTTATGATGTATATATGCTGAATTAACTTAGAAGAGGGTGTCAGGGAGAGATTGATGTATCTTACACTAAATTTATATCATGTTGGTCGGGGGTATAATACTTAATATTTGAATGAGAACTTTATTTTAAGACGGGGGGAGGTGAGGGGTATACTTTTTGTGTGTGATTTTATATTATATGTCGGGGGGGTAAAAGGGGGGAAAACTTGTCTGAATAAAACTTTTGCAATTAAAAAAAAAAGAAAAGAAAGGAAAGGAATGGAAAGGAAAGGAATGGAAAGGAAAGGAAAGGAAAGGAAAGGAAAGGAATGGAAAGGAAAAGAATGGAAAGGAATGGAATGGAAAGGAAAGGAAAGGAAAGGAATGGAAAGGAAAGGAATGGAATGGAAAGGAATGGAATGGAATGGAAAGGAAAGGAAAGGAAAGGAATGGAAAGGAATGGAATGGAATGGAAAGGAAAGGAAAGGAAAGGAAAGGAATGGAATGGAAAGGAAAGGAATGGAATGGAATGGAAAGGAATGGAAAGGAAAGGAAAGGAAAGGAAAGGAAGAAATCTATTTTCCTATTTCCTTCCACCTCAAGCTACCTGTTTAGTTAACCAGGTTAAAGATCTATTTTTCTCCCAGCGGTCATTTCAAAGGAATCACATCCTCTGAGTCATTTCCTGGATTCAAACCAGCATCCCAAAGAGTCATGGGCTGCCTTTATATATAACGAATGCCCATAAATCCATTTTTACCATCTTCAGAAGACCAAAGACCATCCAGAAATGGAAGGAAGGAAGGAAGGAAGGAAGGAAGGAAGGAAGGAAGGAAGGAAGGAAGGAAGGAAGGAAGGAAGGAAGGAAGGAAGAACTTATGACCACTATTGAGCCCAAAATTCTGGTTGCTAAGCAAGACCGTTAAGTGAGTTTCACCACATTTTCCAAGTTGGCCACGGGTCACATGACAACTGAGCCACTCCCACAAAAAAGGCCACACCTTCTGGCTCTCAAAAGAAATTTCAGTAGTGGTACTGTTGATATTTGGCTCTATTGACTAATAAGTTTGCCCACCACTGCCCTAGAGGGCCAAGTGAGCTGACTCCCCCCCCCCCCCCACGTGCGCATGCGCCGCCTGTTCCCCCTCCCCCTCTGCTCCTCTAGGCCAGCCGGTCCGCAGAATTTTCTTTAAAATGAAACCGGTCCCTGGTGCAAAAAAGGTTGGGGACCCCTGGTTTAGTATGTATAAATACCTTAAGATGATGAAAAACATGAACTGAATAAAATTTGAGTAATTATAGAAAAGTAGTATGTTAAGACAAGTTGGTCATATAGTGAGAATGCATGAGGATGTAACTACAGAACATATAAAATAAGAATGAAAGAATGGAGAAGGGGAACATCAAGAAAAATATATTTAGATGGCTATCCACAAAAAAAGAGACTTTAAGGGGGAAAAACAATGTATGAAGAAAAGGTGATTTGTAGGGATAGAAAAATATGAACATTTAGTATGTTTGTATAAACAAGATTTAGTCAGATTTTCTTCAATTCCTTTCATTTACTATGTCTTACACTTTTTCTGCAGTTTGCAATGTAAAGATAGCTCTTAAAAAAAAATAGTGCTTGTATTAATGTTTTCAAAGTGTAGCAACAAAGTCCAGTACCATTTGCCAGAAGAAATTCATTAAATTCCTGCAGATCCATTTTTGAAGATAAGCAATTCAGAATATAAACTGTTTTTTGTTTTTTTGTTTCGTCCTTGAATTATAAATGTAATGGAGCCTTCCCATTCCATTCATAACCCAAGGATTCGTGGGAGTGAATCCCATACCTTGGACAGGATTCCTCTCTCCTTTCACCCACACATTCGCTAATCGAATGCGAGGCTTGTTAAGTGCACATGGGGTATTTCAGGGTGGGGAAGACAATAGGGGATCCTAGTGATGGAACAGGCCACCTGCCTAAGACCACCTAAGGCCTCCCCGACCCATTGAAATACCTCATGCTCCCCACAAGTAATTGCCCCCTACTCAAACTGCCATGGTGGGTCACTTACCTTGTGATGATCTAGCAGTCCCCTCTCCATCCTCTCAGCCGCATTACACCACTCTACAGTTCTGTTCGGGCCTCTAGAGGCCTCACCTGGCATGTTGCCAGCCAAAATGGAGCTTCCGAGGAGCAGATCCGCCCAGTGGCGGGTTCCGGATCCCGTTGCAACTGGTATTGTGCAGCGGGGCCAGGTATTTACCATGTGCACATGCATAGCATGTGTGCAGCACTTGTGCAGTGCATGCATGCGTACTTACTGCCCATGATGCTCCAGCTGCTCAGAGGGGTGTCATGCAGGCGCCGTATGCTCCATGCACGTACACGAAAGCCCCGATTGGCTCAAATACGGGTACGGAGGGTGGGTGAGCCCGCCGGAGCACCGTACTGGAATGATACCTGATGCTCCCAGCAGGTACTGTAGAGGGGCGTACCGGTCGTATGCCACCACTGGATCTGCCCCTTGAAAGCTCCATTTCTTTCAGCAATGTGGCAGGCGAGGCCTCTGGAGAGGCAAATGGAACTACAGAGGAGCACATGTGGCTAAGAGGCTGAAAGTAACTCAAATTGTAAAAGAACACTGTTATTTTTAAATCATCCAGTAAACCTTACAAATATGAGTGGTATTTAAATATAAGTGTCTTATGTCCTAGTCCAGTGATGGTGAACCTTTTTTGGCTCATGTGCCAAAAGAGGGGGGAGTGCAGGTGGGTCGTGTGTGGCCGTGCCACACATGCACGCGCTTTGCCCCTCTGGTTTGCTCATAGGGTCATTTTTCGCCCTCAGGAGCCTTCAGGGAAGCCTCCGGAGGGTGAAAAACGGCCTCAAAAGAAGGCTGAAGTCAGCTGGACATGCGCGCTGGAGCTGACAGGGCAATGCCTCACGTGCCCTAACAAATGGCTTCACATGCCGCCTGTGGCACCCGTGCCATAGGTTCGCCATCACTGTCCTAGTCCCATGATAGCAAACGTATGGCACCTGTGGCACAGGTGGCATGCAGAGCCCTCTGTGTGGGCATGCACATCGTCACCCCAGCACAGGCAAAATGCTTCTGGACATGCCCCGAAACAAGCTATAGGGAGAACAGGCTCTGATTGGCAGATGCAGTTTCATTTTGTGCCTCCCATTTAAGTTGACAGACAGCAGGGGCCTGTTTGCGAATGGACCCTGCTCCTTTCCTTCTATTTCAAAAAACCCTCCCCAGCCTTTCGCTTTTTCCACTTCTGATTCCCTCTGGTAGTTGTCATTTGCTTTCCTTCTTTCAAAAATTACACAGATACACAAGCAAATAACCTGTGTGTTGATGGGACCTAATTGCAAAGAATGGCATGGGTGTGCATGTAAGGCTAGACTAAAGGGATCTTGCACACCGCTCTCTATCTCTGCAGAAATAACGGATCCCTCACTGCCCACCTCCTCACCCAGTGCTTGGTCCCCTTGGCGTGTTCTTTTCCTGTGGCAGGATTGTCTCGGATCATGTGCAGAGTGCTCTCATATGCAGAGTGCCTTTCAAATCAACCCCAACCAGAGCGACAGAAAGGAGAGAGGAAGAGAAGGACTCTTTAGCTTCACCCCTCTTTGGTCCAACTCCCTCCCACCCTCCTGTGCCTGTCCTGCTTGCCTGCCACATGCCCATGAGGCCTGCTCCCCCGTCACCTTTCAGGAGCCCACCTCATCTCCCTAGGCTAGGTAGGCTCTGCTGCCTCCTCTTACCCTCCACCCTCCCCACACCAGTGACAGCAGCAGGTAACGGGAGATGGGCTTCCCTGGGACTTTTGCAGGGTGTCCAGAAAAGATCTGGCCTGGGGACGGCGGTGGTATAAACTCTGCAGATGCTGAGACCTTCCCTTGCCAGAAGGACTTGACTGACCCAGTGCAGGGATGAGGGTGGTGGAGCCATCATGGGGGTGGTGTGTGCGTGTGAGATAGAGTGAGAGAGGCTCTGTGTGTGTGTGTGTGTGAGAGAGAGAGAGACTCAGCTTGCTTCCCTTCTCCTAAGTTTGCAGTCACTCTCAAAAGTTCAGTTTGCCCTCCAATTGCCTGAGTAGATCCTTCTAAGAACAATTCACTGGCTTTGTTGGGGTTTGAGAGAGAGAGAGAAAAAAGAAGGGGGGAAAGTGGGGAGGAAAAGAGAGAAACAGAGAGGGGGGAAGAGAAAGAGGGAAAGAGAAGGGGAGGGGAAAAAGGGAGAGAGGGATGGAAAGAGAGAGGGGGGAAAGAGAGAGGGAGGGAAAGAAAGAAATGATATTACGAAAGATTTTCTTTTTTATAGTTGCTAAACGTAATATTTGAAAAGCAGAAAAAAAGTGAAGGGACATAAAAGTGCATTTATCACATTTTTCTTAGAACAATTAGCTGATCTGCCATGTTTCTCATTATTTTAGGTAGTAAAACCTCATTATTCAAGTTAAATTGCCATGTTGGCACTTTGCAGTAAATAAGTGGGTTTTGGGTTGCAGTTTGGGCACTCAGTCTCTAAAAGGTCCACCATCACTGTCCTAGTCAGACTCTGTAATTCATTACCTGGTGAACTGCATCTGATAGCTAGTCATTCCGTTGGTTCACATACATGAGAGAAGTGCCCCAATATCAATGTGGATGCTATTGTACATGCAGTAGTTCCACGTGTACATTCTCTGAACTGGAAAGAATCAAGATCTAAGAATGCATTGGGATCTTTTAGTGTCATGCTTTGCACTGATATCATCCTGACTCAGAGCACAAAGTATTCCTGACTCCTACTGCTTGGCAGCCTTCCATTTAAGTACAGAATAGACCCTTGTTCATTTACAAGAAATTATTTACTGGCAAACTAAAATAACATGTGACTGAGACAGAGAATTGAAATTCTGATTACTTTGTGCTGACATTTCTGCAGGGAACAATGTGAAAAAATGTATTATTGGGGAGAAACCTATTGTCATTGTCCAATTTTGAAAACGTTATTGAATAGAAAGACTGTTAAATTCAATTAATTTCTCGACACATGATTAAGTAAATTTTAAAATTAAAAATTATAACTAATTAGACTAGATAAGGGTTTAAAATCTGACAATACTTCAGTTGTGAGTCATCACATATAGTATTTGCTTCTTTCCACTTTGTCTATACATCTTTTTCTGCATAGTGAAGCCATGTAAGATAAATGAATCCTACTTTTCAGAAATCATGACCTCTATGGAATAGATCATGTGGTACAGTGACAGAATCTCCATAACCAATGAATTTTTACTATATTATTATCAGCAAGGCATTCAACAAAGTAGACCACAACCTACTTCTTGGTAAGCTAGAAAAATGTGGGATAGACCACCAGATGGATTTGAAACTGGCTAACAAACCATACTCAACAAGAAGTCCTTATTGGTACTTCATCTACATGGATGGAAGCAAGTAGTGGGATACCACAAGGTTCAGTCTTAGGCTTCAATATTTTGAAGCCTAAGACTGACTTAGATGGGGGATAAATGACTTAGATGGGGGAATTGAAGTGGATCTCATCAAATTTGCAGATGATACTAAGCTCGAAGGAATAGCCAACTCCTAGAAGACCAGCTCAGGATCCAAAAAGATCTTGATGGACTTGAACAATGGGAGAAAAGCAAGGTTTAGACAGGAAAAACTAAAGGTACAAATACAGATTATGCGAAACCTGGTTCCAAAACAGTAACTGTGAGAGTGACTTTGTCCCGCCCTCTGGTGCTTTGTGGCAGCCAAAAAAACCACCCTAATACAATCTTTGGTTATATAAATAGAGGCATAGAATCAAAATTACATGCCACTTTATAGTAGTAGTACCACTTTATAAAGCCTTAGTAAGGCCACACCTGGAATTGCAGAACTGCATCTGGTTTTGGTCATCACATTACCACCAAAAAGATGTTAAGACTTTGGAAAAAGTGTAAACAAGAGCAACTAAGATGATTAAAGGCCTGGAGATAAAAACATATGAAGAATGGTTGCCGGATTTGGGTTTGGCTAGTCTAGATAAAAGAAGGATTAGGTGGGACATGACAGCAGTATTCCAGTAGTTGAGGGGCTACCACAAAACACCAGAGGGCAAGACAAGAAACAATGGATGGAAACTTAATCAAGGAGAGAAGCAACCTGGAATTAAGGAGAAACTTCCTAACAGTGAGAACAAGTAATCAGTGAAACAGCATGCCATCAAGTTGAGGGTGTGAAATGTGTTTGCAAGCTGATGGGGGCCTTCAAGCAAGGGATTTCACTGCCCCAAAATCTCATCATCTTGCGCAGCGGAGGAGAGGGCCTGGGGTGTGTGTGAAAATGGGAAGCTGCTGAGGGCAATGGGCAGGCAGCAGTAGGTTCCTTGCCTCTGTGCCTGGACTCCAGCCTAAAACCTAAAGGGTAATTTGGCTGCTCCCCCAAAGTGCCCAGCACCATTTGACACACACACCCCCAGGTACCCCCAGCTGTGCTCAAGCACCGATGCTCTTCTGTCCCCCCCCCCCGGCTTTGGCACTCATCCTGAATCACCCCTCCCAGCCTCGTGTGGCCCATCACAGGTACCCCTTAACGTGAGCTACATCGAATTGTCCACACCCATCCAGTCACATGGCCACCCAGCCATGCCCACCTGTCCCTTTGAGGGTGACCATAATGCTGATCTGGCCCTCAGTGAAATTGTGTTTGGCATCCCTGTTTTAGAGGGTTGTTGAAGCATTTGGAAGATAATCTGTTTATCTGCCAGGCATATAAATCCTTCCATTCCCCACTGTCATGTCAGAACCGATGAAGCTTTTTGGATGAGAAGTGAACCATCTTCAAAGAAAAAAATAAGAAAAAGTACCTTTGTCTCTTATTATGCTTTGATCTCCATCGTGTCTTCTTGTATTTGATGCTGTAACTGAAGACATATTCATGAATAAATCACTTGTAAGGATAACAGAGAGTGGGCTTGTGATTTAATATCATCGACAGCCAGGAGTGGAATTCAGCCAGTTCGGACTGGTTCAGGCTAACTAGTTGTTCTGATTTTGCACCGGTAAACTACACCACTGGCTGGCTCTGTCCCTTCCTGCCCCTTCTGCCCCTTCCAGCTCAGTCACTCCTTATCTTGCCTGCTTGCCCACCACACCATTGCTAACCTGACTTTGCCTGCAATAACATTGCTGCCTGACTTCACTGCTTGACTTCTGCCATGGCCCTGATCTCCAGGTGAGCCTGTAAGCAAGCCCTGGTCAAGTCAATTTCTGGCTGGTCTAGTCAACCACCGCAGCACTTCCTCCCCCATGTCTCTGGCCTTGCCTGGCTAGCTCTGCCAGCTGCCACTAGCTTCACTGTGTCAGCCTTCGCTTTGCCTTCACTATGCTGCTGCTCGGCTGCCATAGAAACGGGGAGGGTGGGACTACGGGGTTAACAATGAGTGCTGGTGGAAGATGGTACGGGCCGGTGTTATCTCTAACCTAATGGTATCACATTCCATTCTGATGATGGCGTTGGACGTAAGGCCCACCTGATGTCCTAGAAGAAAATGCATTGGACACTGCTGTGAAGGGGTTTGGGTTATTGGGGTGGGCTTAAGCTTTAATAAATATGCTTCGCGCCTAAACTAGTTACTTCCTGCTTCACCTTGGTATGCTGTTCTTCTGTATTCAGTAAAAGTAACCTTATTCATTCTAAACTATGATTAAGTGTGGTCTTTCTTGAGTATTCGGAGAAGCGGACCCTGACACACTGCCACCATCGTATGTGGTGCACAGCCTAGCTACCAATCCTCCCGCTCCCCCACCACATCTCTGGCTGTGCCTGGCTGACTCTGCTGGCTGCTGCTAGCTTCAGCACCTACTTCGCCACCATGTCTCTATTGCTCGTGGAATGCAGCCTAGCTACCAGTCTGTCCCCCCATGTCACTGGTCTTACCTGGCTATCTCCGCCAGCCACTGCTAGCTTCACGGCCACCCCCATGTCTCCATCACCTATGATGCATGGCCTAGCTACCAATCTTCCACCCCATGTCCCTGGTCTTGCCTGGCTAGCTCCACCACCGCCATGTCTCCATCACACATGGTACATGCCCTAGCTACTAATCTTTTCTCTCCCCACATCCCCAGTCTTGCCTGGCTTGCTCTGCCACTGCCATGTCTCTATTGCACATGGCACATGGCCTAGCTACCAATTCTCTCACACACACACACACACACACACACACATTCCCAGCCTTGCCTGGCTACTGCCACTGCTGCCATTAGCTTCGCTGCTGCCACATCTCCATCACATGGGGCATGCAGCTTAGCTACCAATCTCCCCCCCCCCCCCCGCCACATCCCCAGCCTTTCCTGGCTAGCACCACCACTGCTGCAAGCCCTGGCCAGTTGACTTGATTGGGCCGGCCTACCTGCTGCTGCCACCGGGGAAAGCAAGCACTGGTTGAGTTGGGCCGGGGTCAGTAGGTGCTGCTGCAAGCCTGATTCAACCAGGCTGGCCTATCTGCCAGGCTGGGGAAAGCAAGCCCCGGTTGAGCTAGGCAGTCAGGCAAGGCCCATCCTCAGCCTTGCCTGCCTGCCTTCCCTACTTCTTTCCCCACAGCCTTCCCAGCAGTCCCAGTGGAAGGGAAAAAAATCTTATTTCTTAAAAATGGCCTCCGGTTTACCTGCTGCCTTGCTTTGCGTGGCCCAGCCCAATGCAATTGGTCTTATCTGCCTGTGAGCCTTCCTAAATCTGCCTTCCTCCCACATAACCTGCCTGCCTTGGGTAAGTGGCTCTTTTTTTTTAATAAGCAATTTTTTAAAATAAATTTTAAATAAATGAAATTAATTGAAAAATTCATTACTTACATGGTGTACAGTTGGGTGGATCCAGTTAATTTTGTGTAATGAAATTTTGGCTTTCAGCTTTCGACAAGGGGTTGGGGCTTTGCTCAGGAAATTATTTGTCTTCTTTTTACAAACCTGATGGTGACTGACCTGGCAGCAGTAAATCACAATCTATTTAGCAAAAATACCAAATATTTTGTGTGTGTTTCTCCCCCCTCCCCACCCCAATGGCAATAAGTTTAGTTTAGTTTATTAAATTTATATACCGCATCCTTTCTCAGAAAGGGACTCGAGGCGGTGCACAGGCAATTTAAAAAACAAGTATAAACATAGCAAAATACAAAATATAAAACCAGATTAAATTAGTATCCCTGTGCTAAAAAATTTGAATAAGTTAAGACAGTGCCCCTAAAAAACCAGTTTAAAACAATTTGACTGCAGACTCTAGGCTAGGTGGTATAAGCTAGGCCAGGCCGGCCTGTTGGAAAAGGTAGGTTTTCAGTTTCTTGCGGAAGGAACGGAGGTCCGTGGTCGTTCTCAGTTCGAGAGGTAAGTCGTTCCAGAGAGTTGGTCCACCACAGAGAAGGCCCTTCCCCTGGGCGTCGCACACTGGCATTGCCTAGTGGACGGCACTCGGAAAAGTCTCTCTCTGTGGGAGTGAATCGGCTGAAGGGATGTATGGGGCAGGATGTGATCCCATAGATAACTAGGACCCGTGCCATGGAGCGCTTTAAAGAAGATGGTCAACACTTTGAAGCGCACCTGAAAGACCACAGGCAGCCAGTGCAGCTCGCGCATGAGCACTGTTACATGGGAGCATCTAGGAGCTCCCATAATTGCCCGTGCGGCTGCGTTCTGGACTAACTGCAGTCTTCGGGTGCACCTCAAGGGAAGCCCCATGCAGAGAGCATAACAGTTGTCTATACGGGATGTAACGAGCACATGAGTGACTGTGCGAAGGGCGTCCCGGTCCAACAAGGTCCAACTGATGAACCAGGCGAACCTGGTAGAACGCCCCCCTGGCCACGGCCGTCAAATGATCTTCTAACGACAGCCTGGTATCCAGGAGGATGCCCAAGTTGCATGCCCTTTCCATGGAGGCTAGATGTTTGCCCCCAATGGCCAGTGATGGTGTCAACTGGTTGTACTGGGACGCCAGAAACCACAGCCACTCCGTCTTGGAAGGGTTGAGTCTGAGTCTGTTCCTTCCCATCCAGACCCGCACGGCTTCCAGACACCGGGACATCACTTCGATGGCATCGTTGGGATGGTTTGGGGTAGATATATACAGCTGTGTATCATCAGCATAGAGATGGTACTCTACCCCAAAACCACGGATGATCTTGCCCAGCGGCTTCATATATGTGTTGAACAGGAGCGGTGAGAGGACCGACCCCTGAGGCACCCCACAAGTGAGAGGTCTCGAGGCCGACCTCTGCCCTTGTGCCAATACAAATTGCGATCAGCCAGAGAGGTATGAGGAGAACCACCGTAAAACGGTGCCCCTCACCCCCAGCCTCTCCAGCCAATGCAATAGGATACCATGGTTGATGGTATCAAAAGCCGCCGAGAGATCTAATAGGACCAGGATGGAGGAACAACCCCCATCTCTTGCCCTCCAGAGATCATCAACCAACGCGACCAATGCTGTCTCAGTGCTGTGTCCGGACCGGAAGCCGGACTGGCGCGGATCCAAATAATCAATTTCCTCCAGGTGGCGGGGAAACTATTGCGCCACCACACTCTCTGCAACCTTTGCCAAAAAGTGAAGATTGGAGACCGGACGATAATTTATTAACAATGCTGGGTCAAGGGAAGGCTTCTTGAGGAGGGGCCTCACCACCGCCTCTTTTAAGATGGTCGGCAAGCACCCCTCACTCAAAGAAGCGTTCACAAGTTCCTGGAGCCAGCCTCGTGTAACCTCCCAGGATGCCAGTACAAGCCAGGAGGGACACGGGTCCAATAAACATGTGGTGGCTCGCAGTCGCCTACGCAACCTGTCCATATCGTCGGAAGTAACAGAGTCAAACTCCTCCCATAAAGGTATCTCAAGACCTGCATCCGATAATCCCTTCAGACCACTTTCGATGGAGGCCAGTTCGCTCCGGATCTGAGCGATTTTATCTTGCAGATACTCTCCAAATTCCTCTGCTCTGCCCTGCAGCTGGGCTTCCCGCGGCCTCTATTGAAGGAGGGAGCGGGTCACCCCGAACAGGACAGCAGGCCGGTTATCTGCAGATGCAATAAGGGTGGCACAGTAATGATGTTTGGCCACCCTTATCGCCACAAGGTAAGTCCTCAATTGGGCTCTTGCCTGTGTTCAGTCAGATTCGGACCGTGTGGACCTCCATCTACTCTCTAGATGTAGAGTGTAGACCTCCATCTACTCTCTAAACTCTTGCGGCGTTTCATCACCCTCAGCTCCTCAGTGAACCAAGGAGCCTGGGTGACTCGCCGCTGCAAGAGAGGCCACAAGGACGTGACCCGGTCCAAGGCCCCGGCGGCCGCAATACTCCATGCAGCCACCAGGTCCTCAGTCGGGGTGTGGGTCAGAGTCACAGGAAGTGGCCCAAGCTCTGTCTGGAACCTTTTGGGATCCATCAGGCACCTGGGGCGGAACCACCTAGGAATCTCTGGTTCCGCCTCCCCGCGGTGGGGTATAGCGGTAGGAAAGTCGAGCCAGAGAAGTGAGTGATCTGACCATGACAGGGGCACAATAGCTAAATCCCTTACACCCAGATCACTTGTCCACTAACCAGAGACAAAAATCAGATCCAGCGTGTGTGGGACCCTGAATTACTTGGGTCAGGTCCATGGCCGTCATGGAGGCCATGAACTCCCGAGCTGCCTTGGATGATCCGCCCAGCGATGGCAGGTTGAAGTCCCCCATGACTACCAGTCTGGGGGTCTCAACTGCCACCGCAGCGATCATCTCAACGAGCTTGGGCAGGGCTGCTGATACATAGCGGGGAGCCAGGAATGTAACCAGCACGCCCAGCTGTCTCCCTGGGCCCCACTTCATGCAGAGGGAGTCACAGCCAGTGGTCTGTGGTACAGTGGTCTCTCTCGGCTCGAAACCTTCCCTAACAATAACCGCTACCCCCCCACACCTGCCTAGGGCCCGCGGTTGATGAAATGCTCGGTAACCTGGTGGGCACATTTCCACGAGAGGAAGTCCTCCCTCGTGGCCCAATGATTTCTGACATCATTCTTTCAGTGAATAAAAACATTTTAAAAAGGAATTTCATTCTTGGCCATGACAAGAATTTTCCTTTTTCACTCCTGTCCGCAAACTGCAGCCTATGCCATCAAGGCCACCAAAGTTAATCAAACCATAATCCAATGGGATCATAAGTCAAGAACTACCTGCAATCAGTGGAAAGTGTTTCAAGAAGAGATTGGACAGCCATTTGTCTGAAATTGTATAGGGCCTTCCACTTAGGAGGTTGGACTAGAAGACCTGAGGAATAAGCCCAGCAGTAGACCCAGAATTGGAAGAGACCGTGGAGGTCTTAGTCCAACTTCCTGCTCAGACAGGAAACCCTATACCATTTCAGACAATTTATATTTGCATATTACAAATTGTCCACAGCCACGGATGAAAACAGACTGTACAATGTTGGGTGAAAACAGATCCCTTGTGTTACCTGTAGTCGATTTTGATTTGATTTGATTTGATTAGATTTCTAGACCGCCCCCTCTCCCCGAAGGGACTCACAACCACAGACAAGTCTAAACTATATCATTGTTTTATTTATTTTTTGGAGTAGCCTAACAGGATGAAAAGGCAACAGAATTTGAACACATTTTTCAAAAAGAAAACAAGATTGGAAACAAGATTTTATTTTATTTATTTATTTATTTTAATCACATTTATATCCTGCCTTTCTCCACAAAGGACCCAGGGCGGCGCACAGGAATTTAAAAAACATACAAAACAATAAATACAGAATTTAAAAACATATTAAATTATAATCCTATGCTAAAATAACAAATTAAAATCCCCAATTTAAAATAGTCCCAATGGGAGATTAGGCTAGGCCGGCTTGCTGAAAAAGATGTGTCTTTAGACACTGGCGGAAGAGGCGGAGGTCCGAGATGGTACGCAATTCAGGGGGTAGGTCGTTCCAAAGGGCAGGGCCCGCCACATAGAAGGCTCTTCCCCTGGGTGTCACCAGATGGCATTGCCCGGCCAACGGCACCCTGAGAAGGCCCTCTCTGTGGGAGCGGATCGGCCGAAGGGATGTATGGGACAGGAGGCGGTCTCGCATATAACTAGGCCCCGAGCCATGGAGCGCTTTAAAGATGGTCATCAGAACCTTGAAGCGCACCCGAAAGGCCATAGGAAGCCAGTGCAGCTCGTGCAGGATCGGTATTATATGGGAGCATCTAAAGGCTCCCGTAATCACTCGCGTGGCTGCATTCTGGACTAACTGTAGCTTTCGAGTGCACCTCAAGGGAAGCCCCATGTAGAGAGCATTACAGTAGTCGAGTCGGGATGTCATGAGAGCTTGAGTGACTGTGCGAAGGGCAGCCCGGTCCAGTAAGGGGCGCAATTGGCGCATCAGGCATACCTGATGAAACGCCCCCCTGGCCACGGCTGCCACATGGTCCTCCATAGACAGCCGGGAGTCCAGGAGGACACCCAAATTGCGTGCCCTCTCCACGGGGGCCAGTGTTTTGCCCCCAATGGCCAGAGTTGGAGTAATCTGGCTGAACCGGGGTGCCGGAAACCACAGCCACTCAGTCTTGGACGGGTTGAGCTTGAGTTTGTTACTACCCATCCAGATCCGTATGGCCTCCAAACAGCACCTCGGCGGCATCATTGGGGTGGTCTGGGGTGGATATGTACAACTGGGTGTCATCAGCGTACAGATGGTATCCCACCCCAAAACCACGGATGATCTCGCCCAGGGGCTTCATATATGTGTTAAACAGGAGGGGCAAGAGGACCGACACCTGAGGAACCCCGCATAAGAGGGGTCTCGAGATCGACCTCTGCCCTCCTGTCAACACATATTGCGACCGACCAAAGAGGTAGGATGAGAACCACCGCAAAACAGTGCCTCCCAGCCCCAACCCCCCCAGTCGGTGCAATAGGATACCATGGTCGATGGTATCAAAAGCCGCTGAGAGGTCTAACAGGACTAGGATAGAGGAACAGCCTCTATCCCGCACCCTCCAGAGATCATCAACCAATATGACCAATGCCGTCTCGGTGCTGTGACCGGGTCGGAAGCCGGACTGGCGCAGGTCTAGATAATCAACTTCGTCCAGGTATCGCGGAAACTGTTGGGCCACCATACTCTCAACAACCTTCACTAAAAAGTGAAAGTTGGAGACCGGACGATAGTTCTCCAATAATGCTGGGTCCAGGGACGGCTTCTTGAGGAGGGGCCTCACTACCGCCTCTTTCAAGATGGCAGGCAAGGACCCCTCACTCAAAGATGCGTTGACAATGCCCTGGAGCCAGCCTCGTGTCGTCTTCCAGGATGTCAGTACAAGCCAGGAGGGACACGGGTCCAATAAACATGTGGTTGCCTTAAGTCTCCTTGACAGCCTGTCCATATCCTCGGTAGTAACAAAGTCAAACTCCTCCCAGAATGGTGCCTCAAGACCAGCCTCGGACAATCCTACTGGACCACTGTCAATGGAGGGTAGCTCATTCCGAATCCGAGTGATTTTATCCTGCAGATAAATCCCAAATTCCTCTGCACGTCAGTGCAGAGGGGCTTCCCGCGGCCTCTGGTGAAGGAGGGAGGGGGTCACCCCAAACAGGGCAGCAGGCTGGTTATCTGCGGATGCAATAAGGGTGGCGCAATACTCACGTTTGGCCACCCTTATCGCCACTAAGTAAGCCCTAATATGGGTTCTCACTAGTGTTCGGTCGGCTTCGGAGCGAGAGGACCTCCATCTGCTCTCTAGGCGTCTCTTGTGGCGCTTCATTTCCCTCAGCTCCTCAGTAAACCAAGGAGCCTGGGTGATTCGTCATCGCAAGAGAGGCCGCAAGGGCGTGACTCGGTCCAAGGCCCCAGTGGCCGCACTTAGCCATGCGGCCACTAGGTCCTCAGTCGAGTCACGGGGCAGGGTCACAGGAATTGGCCCAAGCTCCCTCTGGAACCTTTCCGGGTCCATCAGGAGCCTGGGGTGGAACCATCTAGGAATATCCGGTTCCGCCTCGCGGTGAGGTGAGGCGATTGGAAAGTCCAGCCGGAGAAGAGCGTGATCTGTCCATGGGTGTGATGGCTAAATCCCCTATTCCCAGATCACTGCTCCACTGTCCCGAGATGAAGATTAGATCCAGGGTGTGTCCTCTCTCGTGAGTAGGGCCTAAAACTACCTGGGTCAGGTCCATGGCCGTCATGGAGGCCATGAATTCCCGAGCTGCTCCAGAAGCCTCACCTACTGACAGCAAGTTAAAGTCCCCCATGACTACCAGTCTGGGGGTCTCAACCGCCGCCTCGGCTATCACCTCCAGGAGCTCGGGCAGGGCTGTTGTTGCATAGCGAGGAGCCAGGTATACAACTAACACACCCAAATGCCTCCGTAGGCCCCATCTCACGCAGAGAGACTCACACCCGGTCGTCTGAGGGATCGTGGTCTCCTTCGGCTCAAGACCTTCCTTAACCATAATCGCCACCCCCCACCCCTCCCTAGGGCCCTAGGCTGATGAAAGGCTCGGTAACCTGGTGGGCACATTTCCACGAGTGGTAAACCCCTCTCGTGGCCCAACCAGGTTTCCATTATACCCACCAGATCTGGGTCCCCCTCTGACACAAGGTCATGGATGAGGGGGGCTTTCTATACCACGGACCTGGCGTTGCATAACATCAGCCTAGGGCCCCAGGTCTGTGATTCCTGCCCTCCTAGTCTGCGATGGGAGTGCGGGGAGTTGGAGCGCCTGACCGCCTGTATCCAGTGGCCACGGTCTTCCAACCGATGATGCCCATTCCGCCTCCCACCGCCCCTGCCTCTCCCTAAGACCGAATCGATGGATAAAACCTCAGTGGAAATGACCCCCCCTTCCCCTTCCTCCGTTACCCTACTTCCGCTGGCCGGCCCAATCGTTTGCCGTCTCCCCCTGGACTATTCCCCACTTCCACCCTGGAACCCCCTAAAAGCCAAATTAAAAAATTACCCAAGAACCCCCTCAGTTTGCGCTTCGCCCACCTCTCAGGAACAATCAGTCCATCATCAAGGTGGGCCCGTGTTAGATAAGATTAGAAGATGATCTGGGATTAGGGGATTTAACGGTTACCCCCATCATGGACAGACCACTCTCTCCTTCGACTAGACTTCCCAACCACTGCACCCCACTGCAGGGAGGCGGAACTGGATATTCCACAATGGTTCTGCCCCAGGCTCCTGATGGATCCAGAGAGGTTCCAGGCGGAGCTTGGGCCAATACCGGGGACCCTGACCCACGACTCGACTGAGGACCTGGTGGCTGCCTGGAACAACGCGGCCACTGGGCCCTGGACCGGGTCGCGCCCTTGCGGCCTCTCATGCATCGCCGAACTGCCTTGGCCCCTTGGTTCTCTGAGGAGCTGAGGGCATTGAAGCGACACAAGAGATGCCTGGAGGGCATTTGGAGATCCACTTGAGGACCTACCTCGTGGCGATAAGGGCGGTGAAACGTAATTATCTCACTGCCCTTATCGCATCCGCAGATAACCGCCCTGCCGCCCTGTTTAGAGTGACCCGCTCCCTTCTCCAACAGGGGCCGCAGGAAGCTCCTTTACAGGGTCGTGCAGAGGAGTTTGGACAATATCTGCTGGATAAAGTCGCTCATATCCGGAGCGAGTTGGTCTCCAATGAGGTGGGCCCGGGCGGGCAATCGGAGGCAGGTCTTCAGACCGTTTTATGGGAAGAATTTGACTTTGTGACTCCTGATGACATAGACAGGCTGTTGGGATGACTGAACGCTACCACATGTTTCTTGGACCCATGTCCCTCCTGGTTAGTACTGGCCTCCTGGGAGGTCACACGAGGTTGGCTCCAGGAGATAGTGAATGCCTCTTTGAGCGAGGGGTCTCTTCCGGCCACCTTGAAAGAGGCGGTGATGAGACCCCTCCTCAAGAAGCCTTCCCTGGACCCAGCATTGTTGGTTAATTACCGTCCGGTCTCCAACCTTAGCTTTCTTGCTAAAGTTGTAGAGAGTGTGGTAGCTCAACAGTTCTCCTGATACCTGGAGGAAACCGTCTATCTAGACCCGTGCCAGTCCAGCTTCTGTCCCGGGCACAGCATGGAGACGGCATTGGTCGCGTTGGTAGATGATCTCTGGAGGGCCCAAGACAGGGGTTGTTCCTCTCAGTGGCTTCCGATACCATCGACCATGGTATCCTCCTGCACCGGCTGGAGGGGTTGGGATTGAGAGGCACTGTATTGCGGTGGTTCTCTTCCTACCTCTCTGACCAGTCGCAGTGTGTACTGACAGGAGGGCAGAGATTGACCTCGAGGCCCCTTTTATATGGGGTACCTCAGGGGTCAGTTCTCTCACCCCTCCTGTTTAACATCTACATGAAGCCGCTGGGTGAGATCATCCGTGGCTTTGGGGTACAATATCATCAGTATGCTGATGACACTCAGCTGTACATCTCTACCCCTGGCCACCCCAACGATGCCGTGGAAGGGCTGTCTCAGTGTCTGGAGGCCGTGTGGGTCTGGATGGGGAGGAACAAACTCAGACTCAACCCGTCCAAGACCGAGTGGCTGTGGTTTCCGGCATCTTGATATAGCCAGTTAACGCCATCGCTGGCTATCGAGGGCGAGTCATTGGCCCCCGCGGAAAGGGCTTGCAACTTGGGCGTCCTCCTGGATTCATGGCTGTCCTTGGATGACCATGTGACGGCCGTGGCCAGGGTGGCCTTCTATCAGGTTTACCTGATACTCCAGTTGCGCCCCTTTCTAGATCGGGATGCCCTACGCATGGTCACTCAAGCCCTCGTTATTTCCCGCCTGGACTACTGTAACGCCCTCTACATGGGGCTCCCCTTGAGGTGCACCCGGAGACTCCAGCTAGTGCAGAATGTGGCCATGCAGGGGATTCTGGGAGTTTCTCGTTACTCCCATGTAACACCTCTCCTGCTTGAGCTGCACTGGCTGCCTGTGGTCTTCCGGGTGCGCTTCAAGGTGCTAGTCACCATCTTCAAAGCGCTCCATGGCACGGGTCCTGGTTACTTGAGAGACCGCCTTCTACCACATACCTCCCTTCGACCTGTTCGCTCCCACAGAGTGGGCCTTCTCAGGGTGCCATCATCTGGTCATTGCCAGCTGGCGGCTCCCAGGGGAAGAGCCTTCTCTGTGGCAGGTCCGGCACTCTGGAACGACCTGCCCCCCGATATCCATACCATGACGGACCTACGTCTCTTCTGTCGGATGTTAGAAGCACATTTCTTTCATCTAGCTGGCCTGACATAGACTAAGGGAATAATTTTAAACTTTGATATTTAATGGTTTTAAATTTATTTATCCAAATTTTAGCACAGATTTAATAATTTAATTGTCTTTTATATTTTGTATGTATTGTTGGGTTTTTATCTTTCTGCGCACCGCCCTGAGTCCCTTTTAGGTGAAATAGGGCGGTATATAAATCGAATAAACTAAACTAAGATCAAAAGGAGTCACAAGAACCTCAACCATTCCAACTTGGAGAAAGCAACACGAACACTCTTCTTCCCTTGCTCCACCCCACCCCCTGATCTGTCCAGCTCTGTCATGCAGCAAAGAGATACCGTAACTGGGTGCAATAGCAGCAATAGCAATAAGCACTGCATGACAGATCTGGGGGGATTGGAGGGTGGAGGAAGGGAAGAGGACTGATCTTCTCTGCACGAAGGCTTTTCTCAGGATAAGAACATAAGAACATAAGCATAGCCTTGCTGGAACAGGCCACAGCCCATCTGGTCCAGCATTCTGTCTCACACAGTGGCTCACCATTTGCTTCAGGGTATTCCCAAGCAGATGTCTTCATCTGCTTATGATTCTCTGCAAATGGCATTGAGAAATATCCTGCCTATCTCTCCAACCTGGAGGGTGTCCTTAGGCATCCATAATGATAGCCATGGATACCCTTGTTCTCCATGAACTCGTCTAAACCTTTCTTAAAGGTGTCGAGGCTGACAGCTGTCACCACTTCTTCTGGCAGGGAGTTCCATAGACCAGGGATCCTCTGGATGGAAAAGTACTTCCTCTTATTTGTTTGAGGTCTAGCTTCCAAAAGTTTCATGGAGTACCCCCTAGTTCTAGTGTTGTGCAATAGGGAAAACAGTTTTTCCTTTTCTACTTTGTCCACACCGTGCATGATTTTATAACTTCAATCAGGTCACCGCTCAGGCGCTGTCATTCTAGAGTCAAGAGGCCCAGCTGTTGCAGCCTCAGATGGAAGGAAGGGGTTCCAGCCCTCTAATTATTCTGGTTGCCCTCCTCTGCACCTTTTCCATTTCCATAATATCCTTCTGAAGATATGGTGACCAGACCTGTACACAATACTCCAGATGGGGCCTCACCATAGATTTATAAAGAGGCAAAATGACACTTGCTGAATTATTTTCTATACTCTTCCTAATGATCCCTAGCAATGAGTTTGCTTTTTTCACTGCTGCGGCACACTGGGTTGACACCTTCATTGAGCTGTCCACCAGGACACCAAGGTCCCTTTCCTGGTTAGTTGCAAAGAGTTCAGACCCCATCAGTTTATAGATATAGTTGGGTTTTTTTGCCCCAACGTGCATCACTCTGCACTTACTAATGTTGAAACCCATTTGCCACTGGTTTGCCCACTCCCCCAGTGTCAAGAGATCCCTCTGGAGATCCTCACACTCTCTCAGTTTTCACTACCCTGTATAATTTAGTGTCGTTGGCGAATTTGGCTACCTTGCTGTTTACTCCTACTTCTAGATCATTTATAAAAAGGTTGAAGAGCAGGGGTCCCAGTTCTGAACCTTGGGGGACCCCACTCTTTACCTCCCTCCACCTGGAGAAGTGTCCATTTAATGCTACTCTCTGTTTCCTGTCCCTTAGCCAATTGCTAATCCAGGACAAGGCCTGTCCCTTTATTCCATGGCTGGCAAGTTTATTTAAGAGCCTTTGGTGCGGGACCTTGTCAAAGGCCTTCTGAAAGTCCAGATAAACAATGTCAACTGGATCTCCCTTGTCCACGTGCTTGTTGACACTCTCAAAAAATTCCAGCAGATTAGTGAGGCATGATTTGCCCTTGCAAAAGCCATGTTGGCTCTCCTTCAGCAGCGCCTTCTCTTCTACGTGCCTATTAATTTTATCTTTTAAGATGGTTTCCATCATTTTACCTGGGACACTTGTCAAGCACCTCTGGATCCTTTTTTTTTTTTTAAAACATTTTTTTAGTTATAGAAAAGGAAAGTGTTCATAGAAAATATTTTGGAGCTTCCACATCAGGGTTGGTGGTTGCACCCGGGTCTTCGTACAAAATATAATTAATTAAATGGTGGTTAGAGATATATATATCTCACATTTTAAAGTTTATACATTCAATCTTTGTTTCAAATTAACATCCGTTTCAGGAATTACAGCAATTAAACTTATTTCTGGGATCTGAGTCTCTTTGCTATTATGTCTTCTTCCTCCCTCCCTCCCGTGGGCGGGGCCGTGGCCCCTCCCGTCCCGTCTTGTTTATCTCCCAGGATAGAGGTGTGTTTTTTGAGAAAGGCCTCCACCTCTTCTACTGTTTTAATTCTAGTTCTGCCTCAATTCCAGAATACCAACATTCCTTCAGGCATTAACCATTTGAACCAGATTCCATGTTTATATAATTTTTTGGAGAAGAAGGAGTACTTCCTTCTTGTTTCTCTAATCTTTTATGGAATTTGCTTCAGTGTGTTAATGTCTTTTTGCTGATACTTCAAAGGCTCCTCTCGATGTGCCCTTAGTATCTCATCCCTCATGGAACTTCTTAAAAATTTAATATGAATCTCTCTGGGTACTTCATTTATTCTGGCATATGCTGAGTTAATTAAATAAATCAGGTCTATTTCCCCCCAAAGATATTCTTTGTTTTTTTTTAATGTAATCTGCTAAAATCATACTCATCAGGTCTCTGAGGTCCTCCCCCTCTCTTTCAGGAATATTTTGAAATCTAAGGAAAAAAGACATTCTTTCAAATTCAAACTTAGACATATGTCCAGAAAGTTCTACATTTTCCTTTTGCAATTAGCTTATCTCTTCTTTCATCTCGACTGCCCCCTCCTCCAACACTCCAATCTTCTGTTTGTTGTCTGTTGTGGTTCTTTGTGTCTCCAACAATTCTATTCTTAAGTTCATTAAGTCTTTCCGCATTTCTTGTATTTCTTTCATTATATTGTATAGTGTTGGTTCTTTGGTTCTTTGGCCTGGGTGAGGGGTTCTTGCTGGCCTCTCTTAAAGAGGCTGTGGTGACACCCCTCCTCAAGAAGCCCTCTCTGGACCCAGCATTATTGGTATACTACCGTCCGGTGTCCAACCTTCACTTTCTAGTGAAGGTTGTAGAGAGTGTGGTGGCACAACAGTTCCCCCGTCATCTGGAGAAAATTGATTATCTGGACCCGCGCCAGTCTGGCTTCCGGCCCGGGCACAGCACCGAGATGGCATTGGTCACGTTGGTAGATGATCTCTGGAGGGCCAGAGATGGGGGTTGTTCCTCCATCCTGGTCCTATTAAACCTCTCAGTGGCTTTTGATACCATCGACCATGGTATCCTATTGCATCGGCTGGAGGGGTTGGGGGTGAGGGGCACCGTGTTACGGTGGTTCTTCTCCTACCTCTCCGGTCGATCGCAATTTGTGTTGGCAGGAGGGCAGAGGTCGACCTCGAGATCCCGCACCTGTGGGGTGCCTCAGGGGTCGGTCCTCTCGCCACTCCTGTTCAACACATATATGAAGCCGCTGGGTGAGATCATCCGTGGTTTTGGGGTAGAGTACCACCTCTACGCTGATGATACGCAGCTGTATTTATCTACCCCAAACCACCCCAACAATGCCATAGCGGTGATGTGCCAGTGCCTGGAAGCCGTGCGGGCCTGGATGGGAAGGAACAGACTCAGACTCAACCCATCCAAGACCGAGTGGCTGTGGTTCCCGGCATCCCGGTACAACCAGTTGACTCCATCACTGGCCATAGGGGGCGAACATCTAACCCCTGTGGATGGGGCACGCAACTTGGGCGTCCTCCTTGATACACGGCTGTCCATGGAAGATCAAGTGACAGCCGTGTCCAGGAGGGCGTTTTTCCAGGTTCACCTGGTACGCCAGTTGCGTCCCCTATTGGATCGGGGTGCCCTTTGCACAGTCACTCATGCCCTCGTGACATCCCAACTGGACTACTGCAATGCTCTCTACATGGGGCTCCCCTTGAGGTGCACCCGAAGGCTTCAGCTTGTCCAGAATGCAGCCGCGCGGGTAGTTATGGGAACCTCTAGGTTTTCCCATGTAACACCGCTCCTGCGCGAGCTGCATTGGCTGCCTGTCGTCTTTCAGGTGCACTTCAAGGTATTGGTTATCATCTTCAAAGCACTCCATGGCACGGGACCTAGCTATCTGCGGGATCGCATCCTGCCCCATACATCCCTGCGGCCGATTCGCTCCCACAGAGAGGGACTTTTTCGGGTGCCGTCCACTAGGCTATGCCAGCGGGCGATGCCCAGGGGAAGGGCCTTCTCTGTGGCAGGCCCGACCCTCTGGAATGACCTTCCCCCCGATATTAGAACAACTACGGACCTCCGCTCCTTCCGACAAAAATTAAAAACACACTTCTTCTGCTTGGCCGGCCTAGGGTAATTAAACTGTTTTTAAGGGATTTTTAGAGCTTAGTTTTAGTTTATATGGGTTTTAGCGCAGGGCTCGTTTAATTCATTTTAATATTGTAATTGTTTGTGGTTTTATTGTATTTTTAATTTCCCTGTGCCCCGACTCGAGTCCCTTCGGGGAGAGAGAGCGGGTTATAAATTAAAATTATTATTATTATTATTATTATTTGGTGTCTTCTCCTGCCACCTCTTTCTGTAACATTGTGGTAATTTTCCCTTGATGTAAAGTGGGGCTGGCTCTGGCTGATGATGGGGCGGAAAAGAACTTTCCAGGTGGAGGTTTTTTTGGAGGCATTTGTCTTACAATAAAGATGGCATCAAGGAGTAAGCAGTCAGTGAATTCCGAGATGTCTGGAGAAATCCAAATCAAAGTTCAAAATACGTGTTGTGTAAAATCCAGGGAGATAGTTGTATTATCAAATCCAAAGGGGAAAAAAAGATCCACATATTGGGAGATACACCAAGGGCTTCTTGAGGAGGCTCTAAAAGTAATTTTTGCCTTGATTTTTAAAAAGTTGGAGGAATGTTGTCATGAGTCAGTAAAAGTTTCCGGCTGGGAACAAAGAACGTGCCATCTTCCTGCCTCAACTCAGGGAAGGAGAAAGCAGTAAAAGCTGTTCGCCCCCCCCTCCGAGGCTCAGATACAATGTTGCTAGCTGCGGTTCCGCAATTGAAACAAAGTTTCTTTCTGATGTTGCAAGGACGGATGTTATTAGTCCTCTCTCTCCTTCCTAGGGAACATCTTTAACAGCCGCTTTTTTTATGAGGGGGGGATTCTACGAGTAAACTCCCCCCTCTATTTTTCTTTCAACTGAGGATTGAATGGATAAAATAGTAACACTCACAGTCCACACTTTTTAGAAAAGAAGTCCCGGTGCATTCCTCCAAGCCTGGCATTTCAGCCCATCTTCTTCATTTTGCATTGTCCCAGCCAGCATTGGCGAGGGGGATCCCCCCCCCACTTTCAGCTTTCTGGCTCCTAGAGCAAAGCAGGAAAAGGCACCCTGCCGACCGCCATCGGTGCAGAGGCCCCCGCAGCTGCTCTTTCGGCAGGGAGTTAACCCAAACTCCCTGTGCCCCCGGGGGGCCAGCCAGAAAAGCAAGCGGCAGACGCACTTTGAAATGCGTCTGTCACCGTCGAAAGCCGGAAACGGAAGTCTCACCTCTGGATCCTGTTTTGAAGATAGGTGTTATATTCGCTACCTTCCAGTCATCCAGCACAAGGCCTGATTTGAGGGAAAGATTATATATTTTGGCAAGGATATCAGCAATTTCATCTTTAAGTTCCTTGAGAACTCATGGATGGATGCCATCTGTCCAGGTGATTTGTTAGTGTTTAGTTTAACAAGACATACAAGGACCTCCTCCCTGGTTATTTCTATCTTTTTTTTATTTTTTATTTTTTAATCATATTTTTATACTGCCCCATCTCCACAGTGGGACTCGGGGCGGTGCACAGAAGATAAAAAGTAAAAACAACAACATACACACCATATAAATACAATCCACAATTTAAAACCAAATTAAATTGAATATAACTGTGCTACAAAGATTAAAACTATAAGACTCTCTATTAAAAATAAATTTACATTATTAAACTCTAAGCCAGGCCGGCCAGATGGAAAAAGTATGATTTGAGCTCCCGACGGAAGAGGCGTAGGTCCATGATGGTGCGAATATTGGGGGGCAGGTCGTTCCAGAGAGCCGGACCTGCCACAGAGAAGGCCCTTCCCCTGGGGGCCACCAGCCGGCATTGACTGGCAGACGGCACCCTGAGGAGGCCCTCCCTGTGCGAGCGGACAGGTTGAAGGGAGATATGTGGTAGGAGGCGGTCTCGCAAATACCCAGGTAGCCATGGAGCGAATTGAAGATGGTTACCAACACCTTGAAGCACACCCGGAAGGCCACAGGCAGCCAGTGCAGCTCGCGCAGGAGAGGTGTTACATGGGAGTAACGAGAGACTCCCAGAATTCCCCGCGCAGCTGCATCAGGCCGGCCTGGCCTAAAGAATCTGATTGTAGCCTGTAGTATAAATTGAGATTGTTTTAATAGGGATAGTAGGGAATAGTTTTAAGGGTTTTAAAGGTTTTCAAATTTTAAGAATTTTAGCACAGGATAAATTATTTAATTTAATTTTAAATATTGTTATTGTTGTATTTATATATGTTTTTAACTCCTGTGCACCGCCCCGAGTCCCTGCGGGGAGAGGGAGCGGTCTATAAATCAAATAAATAAATAATAAATAAATAAATTCTGAACTAGCTGCAGTCTCCGGGTGCACCTCAAGGGGAGCCCCATGTAGAGAGCATTACAGTAGTCCAAGGCAGGAAGTAACGAGGGCTTGGGTGACTGTCCGAAGGGAGTCCCAATCTAGAAAGGGGCACAACTGGCGTATCAGGTGAACCTGATAGAATGCCCCCCTGGCCACGGCTGTCACCTGGTCATCCAGGGACAGCCGAGAGTCCAGGAGGACACCCATGTTGCGGGCCCTTTCCACAGGGGCTAATGACTCGCCCCCGATAGCCAGCGATGGCACCAGCTGGCTATATCGAGACGCCGGAAACCACAGCCACTCGACTTGGACGGGTTGAGTCGGAGCTTGTTCCTCCCCATCCAGACCCGCACGGCCTCCAGACACCGGGATATCACTTCAACAGCATCGTTGAGGTGGTTCGGGGTAGAGAGGTACAGCTGAGTATCATCAGCGTACTGATGGTACTCTACCCCAAAACCACGGATGATCTTGCCCAGCGGCTTCATATAGGTGTTGAACAGGAGAGGCGAGAGAACCGACCCCTGGGGCACCCCACACATTAGGGGCGTCGGTATCATTCTCTGCCCTCCTGCCAACACAAATTGTGACCAGCCGGAGAGGTAGGAGGAGAACCACCATAAAACGGTGCCTCCCACTCCCAACCCTTCCAGCTGGTGCAACAGGATACCATGGTCGATGGTATCAAAAGCTGCTGAGAGGTCTAACAGGACCAGGATAGAGGAACAGCCTCTATCCCAAGCTCTCCAGAGATCATCAACCAACGCGACCAATGCCATCTCTGTGCTGTGTCCGGGTCGGAAGCCGGACTGGCGTGGGTCTAGATAGACAGTTTCCTCCAGGTACCAGGGGAACTGTTGTGCCACCACATTCTCAACAACCTTCGCAAGAAAGCAGAGGTTGAAGACCGGACGACAACGTTGGGTCCAGGGAAGGCTTCTTGAGGAGGGGTCTCACCACCACCTCTTTCAAGGTGGCCGATAAAAACCTCTCACTCAAGGAAGTGTTCACTATTTCCTAGAGCCAGCCTTGTGTAACCTCCGGGGAGGCCAGTACAAATCAGGAGGGACACAGGTCCAATAAACATGTGGTGGCATTCATTTGTCCCAGCAGCCTGTCCATGTCATCTGGAGTCACAAGGTCAAACTCTTCCCATAAAACAGTCTCAAGGCCGGCCCCCGTCTGCTCGTCCAGACCAGCTTCATTGGAGGCCAGTTCGTCTCAGATCTGAGCCATTTTATCCTGCAGATAAAGTCTAAACTGCTCTGCACGGCCCTGCAAATGAGCTTCCCGCGGCCTCTGTTGAAGGAGGGAGCGGGTCACTCTAAACAGGGCGGCAGGGCAGTTATCTGTGGATGCGATAAGAGCGGTGAGATAATTATGTTTCGCCGTTCTCATCGCCACGATGTAGGTCCTCAAATGGGACCTAACACGTGTTCGGTCAGATTCGGAATGGGTGGACCTCCAAATGCTCTCTAGGCATCTCTTACGGTGCTTCGTCACCCTCAGCTCCTCGGAAAACCAAGGGGCCAGGGTGGATTGGCGCCGAGTGAGAGGCCGCAAGGGCGCGACCCGGTCCAAGGCCCCAGCGGCCGCACTATTCCATGCGGCCACTAGGTCCTCAGTCAGGTTGTGGGTTAAGGCCACAGGAATTGGCCCAAGCTCTGTCTGGAACCTCTCTGGGTCCATCAGGCACCTGGGGTGGAACCATCTTGGAATATCCGGTTCCGCCTCCCCGTGGTGGAGTGTAGCGATTGGAAAGTCTAGCCGAAGGAGAGAGTGATCTGTCCATGACAGGGGTGTGATGGCTAAATCCCCTATTCCCAGATCCCTCGTCCACTGGCCGGAGACAAAAACTAGATCAGGCGTGTGACTCTCAGTGTGAGTGGGACCGTGAATTACTTGGGTCAGGTCCATGGCCGTCATGGAGGCCATGAACTCCCGAGCTATCTCCAATGTTTCGCCTGGGGGTATCAACTGCCACCTCAGCTATTACATCGAGGAGCTCGGGCAGGGCTGTTGAAGTGTAGCGGGGAGCCAAGTACACAATTAACAAGCCTAACTGCCTCCCCGAGCCCCACTTCACACACAGGGATTCACAGCCGGCTGTCTGCGGCACAGCAGTCTCCCTCGGATCTAGGCCTTCCTTTACAATAACCGCCACCCCACCACCCCGACCCCGAGCCCGGGGTTAATTCCTCAGTTTCCCTCAGTACAAAGATAGGCTCTGTTTTAGGCATGTGATCTCTGTCTTCTTCTTTTTTTTTAAATCTTTATTAATATAAAATTAAACACTCAACAGGTATAGGGTAGGGGTATCTGGATGAACATACAACAAGAAGGGGAGGGAGAATGACATGCCGGGGGTTTGACTACTCCCCTAATTTAAGAGTTGAGTTTTTCCCAGTCTAACTTAACAGTTATAATTTACAATTATACTTAGATGTCTACATATATATATCTATATATTTGCTGGCATAGCTGGCTTCGGGGATTTTCCCGTGTATAAGGCATAGATTTATCTCAAGTTCACTATTACCTTGTTTATTCCTCACATTTATTTCACAATTATTCTGTCTAATTGGTTTCCTTAATATCCCTTATTCTCCTATTATACCATGTATACCATTTATTCCAGCTTTGGGCATAAGTTGAGTTTTGCTTATCTTTTAAAATATATGTTAACTTGTCCAATTCTGCACAGTAGAAGATTTTGGATATGATTAGGTGCTCTGTTGGTGGGTTGGTATCTTTCCATTGCTGCGCAATGGCCATCCTAGTTGCTGTTATTATGTGTATGAAGAGGTACCAGTCCTGATTTTGAATTTCATTTGGTTTAATACCTAGCAGGTATAAGTCGGGTTTGAGGGGAAAGTTCATACCTGTTATTTCCAGAAGCCAGACTTGAATGATTATTGGGCAAGTCAACCATTGATGAAAAAACGTACCCCTGGCCGTTTTGCATTTCCAGCACCTATCTGATGAATTTGGAAACATGTTTGCAATTCGAGCAGGTGGTAGGTACCACCTGTATAGCATTTTATACAAGTTTTCCTTAAATGAGGAGGCCAGGGTCATTTTCATAGTTTTGCCCCAAATTGTTTGCCATTCTTCTAGCTTGATATTCCTCCCTTTATTCCTCCCCCAGGTGATCATGGCCCCTTTAATTATCTCTTCTCCAATATATCTTTGTAATAACAATTTGTATACCTTAGAAATAAATTTTGTTGGTGTGTCCCACAGGATCTTATCAATATCTTGATTTGTCATATATATTCCGAATTCTTGTTTATCTTTGTTAAATTTAGATTTTGCCTGAGCATATGACCACCAATCTATCTTCCAACCCCTTAGTTGTAGGTCTGTCTGTGTTCTAATGTTACCAACTTCATCTATCAGGTCTCCATATGTCAAGTTTCTCTTTGGGTTATGGACAGTTGGATAAGTTAATTTGGGTGTATAGTTGTTTAATTTTCCGTCATGTCTTGTAGAGAGTCCCCCTAGTGTGGTGGGTAGTGAAACTTTTAGGTTGCCTGTTATTTTTGGGCCAAAGGGATGAGCCTTGAAGCAGGTCATAGCCTTCAATTATTAAGATCCGTCTTCTTATTAGAGTGACCCAATCCTTGACCCAAATTAAAATTGAGGCATTGTCAGCCTCCGCTTTTTGCTCGCTTCGGCTGTCATTTTGAAACAGGGAGGGAGGGGCTATCTGAATATTAAGTGAGCTGGAGAGAGATGTGGTCAGAGTCTGTTATCACCTAAGCTAACGGTCTTGCATTCCACTGTGATGATGCTCCTGGGCAGGACGTGCACCTGACTTCGTGAACGACTCTGCATTGGACAATATACTGGGGTCAAGGGGCTAAGGGTTGGGTTATGCTTTGATACGTATGTTACGCACCTAAATGTTTCATTCCTTGCTTGACTTTCACTGCAGTCTTATCATATTCAGTAAAAGTAACCTTAAACTTTCCAAATGAGCTTAAGCGTGGTCTTTCCTGATTTATGATGGAAGCAGATCTGACAGGCATGGTAATAGAGCTCCCAATTTGGGAGTCCCATGCCTCCTCTCAATTTATGTTCTTGGAGCATTTTCTTTTTTATACGCGATTTTTTCCCTTGCCAAATAAATTTCAAAGTGATGTGGTCTAGCTTCTGAAAGAATTCTTTATTTAACTTTACAGGTGCCGTCTGGAACAAAAAAATCCATTTCGGAAGGATGTATGCTTTTATAGCAGCTATCCTCACTAACAATGAGATTAGAATTTTGCTCCATCTTTCAAGCTCCTTGGTCATTTCGCCCATCAATTTATTATAATTTAATTCCTTAATCACAGAGCATCTATTAGTTAACCAAATTCCCAAGTATTTCACTTTTTGGACAATTTCAATTCCCATTAATTTTTGCATATGTTCCTTTTGTTGTTTTGTCATATTTTTAACTAACATTTTAGTTTTTTGTTTATTAATTTTTAGGCTGGCCACCTCTCCATATTCTTCTATTATTGTGATTAGTTTCAGTCCTGAAGTCAAAGGATCTTCTATCACAAAGACTAAATCATCAGTGAATGCTTGGATTTTATATTCTTCTCCTCTGACTTGCAGTCCTCTAATGTTCTTCTCTTGTCTAACTGTATTTAGGAGAGGTTCCAGCGTCAAAATAAATAAGAGAGGAGACAACGGACATCCTTGTCTGGTGCCCCTGCATATTTGAATCCTGTCTGATAAGACCTTATTAAATATTAACCTTGCCGATTGCGTTGTATTAACAAATTTAGGGCCGAATTCCATAATTTGCAATTGTTGTATAATGAAGTTTCAATTAACCCTGTCAAATGCTTTTTGCACGTCTAAAAAGATCATGTTCATTTGTTTGTCTGCGTGTGCCTCATAGTATTCTAAGGAATTAGTTATCATTCGAACATTGTCCCTCAGGTACCTACCTGGTAGAAATCCACTTTGATCCTGATGGATGAAGTTAGATAAAAATGGTTTCAACCTCCCAGCCAGAATTGTCGCGAATATTTTATAATTAACATTTAAAAGTGAAATAGGTCTGTAATTTTTAATTTGGGTTAAGTCTGAGTCAGGTTTAGGGATTAAAGAGATGTAGGCCTCAGTCCATGATTGGGGTGTTTCCCCCTTTTCCAAGATTTCATTAAATAAGTCCTTCATTTGTGGGACTAAAGTCTCCCAAATATATAGTTCTCCTGGTATTCCATCCGGAGCTGGGGTTTTCCCACTTGCCTGTTTTCTAATTGCATTTTCTACCTCTTGCGTTGTGATCTCTGTATTTAATGTATTTTTATATGTATCAGGGGCTACTCCAAGATTTTGTTTTATAAGATAAGAGTTAGTCTTTTCCTTTTGTTGTGCTTCATCGGCATAAAGTGAACCAAAAAAATCTTGTGCTATTTTTAGTTTCTGTTCTATGGTATTTACAATTTTCCCACTATTATCTTGGAGAGATTCTATTCTTCTTGTTTCTGCTTCCTTCGTTAGCCTATATGTCAACCATCTTCCTATTTTATTTGCATGTTCAAAATGGGATTGCCTACATTTCTTTATTTTTTCTGCGAGTTGGTTCTGGTCTAATATGGAGATTTCATGTCTCAAAAGATTTATTTTTTCTCTTACTCTTATATTATGTGGATCTTTCTGGGCTTCCTTCTCTTGTTTTTGTAATGCCGTTATTAATTCCATTCTCTTTGCTTTCTCTAATTTCCATTTTCTAGCCATATATTTTATTGCTGCCCCCCTTATCACTGCTTTAGCCGTATCCCATATATTCTGTAGAGAGGTATCCTGTGTTTTATTTTCAAGAAAGAAGTACTGAAGCTCCTTTTCAACCATTTTTACAAAATTATAATGTTTCATAAGACTGGCTCTCATAGACCATCTTGTCCTAAACTGTGCGATTGTCCATTTCATTAATAATGGGTGGTGGTCTGCCCAGGTATTTGGCCCAATCTCAAGGGATTCGATTCCTTCAGCAGCTACTGTTGATGCCCAGGCCATGTCTATTCTTGTCCATGATTTATGCCTGGGGCAGTAGTATGTGAACTGCCTCTCAAAGGGGTGCAGGTCCCGCCACAGATCCCTTAATCCTAGTTGATCCCTCAAGTCCCCCCATGTTTTAGGAAGTACTTTTTTCCGATTCAATTTATAGTTTTGATATGATCCTGGCTCATAGTCTTTATATCCACAAATGCATTAAAATCTCCCACTACGTAGATATGATCATAGTTTAATTGGTTTAATTTATCTAACAGTTCTTTATAAAATTGTCTTTGGTTTACATTTGGGGCATAGATATTAGCTAAGAGGGCCATCTTTTGTCCAATTTTTATTTCCAGTAGTAAAATTCTGCCCTCATTATCTGCATAAATTTGTTTTGATACTAAGTTTCTTTTGTCGTAAACAATCACACCTCTCTTCTTTTGGTCGGCCAGGGATGCATAGAGTTTCCCCAATTTTGGACAAGTCAAAACTCTAAGTTGCCTTTTTCTTATGTGAACTTCTTGAAGACATATTATATCATACTTTTCTTTTTGTAGATTTAGCCAAATTTTCTTTCTCTTAGACGGAATGTTTAACCCATTGATATTTTCAGAAAAGAGACAAATTTCTTCTTTTCCACATTTATTTATTTATTTATTTATTTATTTATTTATTTATTTATTTATTTATTTATTTATTTAATCGAATTTATACCCCGCCCTTCTCCTTGTTAGGACCCAGGGCGGCGCACAGGCATTATTAAAACCACAATAAAACAACATACATCATTAAAACATATTAAATTATTTAAACCCGTGCTAAAAACCCATTAAAAACCCTGCCTAATTACAATTTATAAATAAAAAGTCTGTACATTAAATACAATTTATAAATAAAATTTGCCTGTAGCTTTCTGCGTCTTTGATCTTGTTTCAATCTGGTGATGTGATGCCTTTCCATTTGATGTTTTTTCTTCTTCTGCAATCCTCACGCCTCGGCTGTTAGGGTTTCGTGTCGTCTTCTCCATTGTTAGTTCTCCATCACTTTTGGATCCTTCATCTTCTTCCTCACTTTCCGGGTCATTTAAAGATTGTTGTAATTTTAGAAAGTCGTGTGCCTCTTGAAAGGAGACCAGTTTATTTTTTTTATTTTTTTTATTCAATTTATATCCTGTCCTTCTCCAAAAGGACCCAGGGCAGCCTTTTGATGTGTTTGATGTGTTGATCCTGCCATGTGAATGTTAGACCTTCCGGGAGACGCCATCTGTATCGTATTCCCTGCTTCCTAAGGCATGTAGTGATGAAGTCATACTTCCTTCTACATTCCCTCACGTTTCTTGGTATTTGAGGTAGAATTATGAGTTCATTTCCTCTATATGTGAAGGTTTGCTCTCTGGTTTTCCTAAGAATTTCCTCCCATATGGATTTCTTGATTAATTTTACGTGCACCTCACGAGGAAGATTGTGGCGCCGAGCGTAAGATGTGTATATGCGGAATACTTCATCAATATATCTAGCTGCTTCCAAAAGGTCAATTTTGAGAATATCTGCTATAATTTCTTCCATCACCTCTTCAATTTTTTCTTGTTTATCATCTATCACATTTTGGAGCTGTATAAAGTATCTGGAGCAGTCCATTTCCAAAAATAGGATCTCATCTTGCATCTTTTTTTCTGTCATAAGATGTTGATTCTCATTATGCTCTATTTTATGTTCTGTCTTTGTCATTTTATCTTCCACTGTTTGCAGTCTCTCTTCATGATTTACTAAGTGTGCATGAATTTCTTCAAATTTATTATGAATCTGCCGCGTCTCCATCGTTAAAGTATCCACCTTTTCTGTCAGATTTTCTAGTACTTTAGCTGTTGTCTCTTGGTTCTTAGCTAAAGCACCTTGGATCTCTTGTAGAGTGTCTTGCAATGCTTGAGGCATAACTGGTGTTTTTCCTGCTGCTGGGAGATCTTCTGTGGCTTTCTTGGTTGTCGCTGGGGAGGAGGAAGATGCCCAGCGGGATATGGTTGGTATATTCCTTTTTGTAGTGAAAGTCATTATAATCAATAAGAGTTTTAACTTAACCCCTCAATTAGCTGAACTAATTTATCCAATTTATCTAATTTATCTAATTGTCTAATTGAACCAAATAGTGTATGGTTACAGATCACAATAGTATAAATTAATAATAGTTGTTAGGATATGCAGCATTATATTGGGTTGACAATATATATGAGTCTATGTTCATATATATGAGTATGTTCTTAAGATGTTATGTAGCTTTAAGACTGTCCTAAATTCTGATTGGCTGTGAGTATCAGCTATACTATATAATCAAGGTCAGGAATCCTGTTCGATCCCTGTTCGATTCCTTGTGATTTCCTGTGTTGTTCCTGATTGCTGTTTGAGAAGTTGAAGAAGAAGAAGGAGGTTTTGTTTACATCACTGTAAGATAAACTCTGTTTGGTGTAGGTCTGTTATCATTGTTGGAAGAGTTATTCAGAAGAAGCATTTTAGTTGCTACAAAGTAAAGACTATTTATTTTCTTACTATCACTTTCATGACTGTTTCCATCAATCATCAAGAAAGAACACATTTGACTTCATTTAGAAAGTTCAAAGCTACTTTTACTGATAATGATGTGACTCCAGCCAACTTCAAGCAAGGAATGAAACATTTAGGCATGCAACATACGTAACAAAGCATAATCCAACCTCCCCCCTTTGACCCCAGCATGTTGTCCAATACAAAGTCAGCCACGACATCAGGTGCAGTTCCTTCTCAGGGCATCATCAGAATGGAATGTAGTTCGTTAGCTGAAAATGATAACAACTGTCCCTCCTGCCCCCCCAGTAGCTTAGCAACCCTAGCCCTCCCTTCGTTTCCACATGTCAGCCGAATGCAGGCAAAAGCAAAGCAAAAGCAAAGGCTGACAGTTTTGGAGTTTGTTTGTGGTTTACAGCAACGTAGCTCTTTACTGTCCGGTGAATTACACTATTCCGCATTCATTAGCTAACACTGGTAAAGGAACCAGAGTTCTGACACTGGTTCTGAACCCAGAGTTGCTAACATTGGTTATGGGCCCAGACTTCACAGTATAAATACCGGTTTACAGTTATAGAGGAGTTGCTAAAACACAACAAACTACTCTGGTGAAGATGGCACAAGTCCAGGGTCCAGATTTTTTCCATTATTAGACGGCTGGATGGCACCAACTACGTTTCCTGGTCCACCAAGTGCAGTCTGCTATTGCGCAGAGAGGGGTTATGGGAGGTTGTGGCGAATCCACCGGATGTGACTGCCTGGAGCGAGGATAATGCCGAAGATGCCAGAAAACTTGCAGAGTTTAAGCAAAACAACGAAAGGGCACTTTGCATCATTGGTTTAACACTTGATGATTCCCAGCTAGTGAATATTCGGGGTGAAGTTTCTGCTGCAAGATGCTGGGAGAATTTAAAGAGACTCTATGTTCGTGACACTGTGGGAGCACACATACATTTAACCAGAAAACTGTTTAGGACAAAGCTCAGCAAGGAAGGAGACATGTTAGTTCATATTAACTGCATGAAGGACATGTTTCAAGAGTTGCAAGAAAAGGGACTGAATTTTACAGACCAGCACCAGGTGTACATACTACTCTCATCACTGGATGAAAGCTATGACGCTGTAGTGACATCATTTGAAGTACTACCTCAACAAGAACTTTCATTAGCCAACATCTCTTCGTGTCTGTTAGAAGAGTCAAGACGGCAAGTGGAAAGGCAACAATTTAGAGCTGAGCCAGAAACTGTTGATGTAAATGTAAATGTAAATAACCATGTATATACTGTAAAATGTTTTAATTGAGGGGGAAAGGGCCATATAGCTAAGTATTGTACAAGAGATGAACCACAAAACATGGTTAGAAGGAAAAGACATAAGTGTAATGTAACTATCTCTAGTAAGGCATCAGTGAACCACGATTTGTGGGTTATTGATAGTGGAGCTTCACTATGTATCACTAGAGATAGAGGGAATTTTAGAAAAATGTATTCTTCAAGTAACAAGGTTTCTTTAGCCAATGGATGGAAGTTAAAAGCAGTTGGGGAAGGAATGGCTAAATGTAAATTTGTACAGGAGGAATTGCATATGCTGTATGTTCCTAAGCTAAAGTTTAATTTACTGTCTGTTAAGAGTTTTAGTTAAGCTAGGATATACAGTTACATTCAAGGAGAATGAATGTTTGTTAGAGAAGGGTGGAGCTAAGGTTACTGGAACGTTGAAAGATGGCTTGTATGTATTAAGTGAAAATCATATAGCTAATACTGTATGCTCAAATGTGAGGTCACATGATGAGTGCATTCACCTTCTACACCGACGTTTAGGGCACATTAATTTTCAGAAGCTGAAAGAGACTGCTAAGTTGGTTAATGGTTTGAGGTTGAAACCATGTGGTAAATATCTGAGTTGTAACGTGTGTAACAAAGAGAAAAGCAAACAAGCCCTAACAAACAAACACCAGGAAGTCGTGTTTGCTGACATTATAGGCCCGATGAAGCCTAGTTTAGGGGGAGCTTGCTATGTACTAAGTATACAGGATCATTATTCCAGGTATGGGTTTTGCTATCTACTCAAGAACAAGGCTGAAATATTTGAGAAATTAACGAACTGGATAAGGTTTGCCGAGAGAAAAGCAAAGGGAAATATTGTAACCATAGTCACAAATAATGGAAAATTGTTCATGAATAACAATGTTAAAACCATGTTAGGTACACTGGGGATAAAACACAAGTGCTCTGCTCCACAACACAAAGCACACATTGGAGAAAGGGGTCAAACGCTGCAAGCCATGGTAATAGCCATGCTGAATGATGCAGGTTTACCGATAGCTTTGTGGGGGGGGAGGCAATATCATGTGCAAACAATATTTTAAACAACGTAGTGAATTCGACTACAGGTAAAATTCCATATACATTGTGGCATGGTAGGAAGCCTAATCTGAGTTATATTCACACGTTTGCATGGATAAGACAAAAGGGGCAAAGTAGAGCTCAGAAATTAATATTTGTGGGTTATAACGCTAACCATAGATCATACAGGTTCTGGAAGAAAGGCACGACGAGGATGATTAACAGTAATGATGTAAGGTTCCTGGAATATATAAACTGGGATAAACTACAGAATGGAAAGGAGATAATATTTGAGTCAAAACCTAGAAATACTCAAGTAGAAAAAGCAGTAGAGACAACTCAGAAGGAGGTAGGAGAGGAGAAAGCAGTAGAGACTCCTCAGGAGGAGGTAGGAGAGGAAAAAGTAGTAGAGATTCCTCAAGAGGAGAGGAGAGAGCAGGAACATATACAAGTGGAGAGTCCATCCACAAGTTCTGAATTGCCGAGGAGGTCAAAACGAAACACCAGGCCACCTGATCATTATTAAGTCTGGCCTATAGGAAAAATACATTTCTCGGCAAAATACACTGAGACAGCAACATACCAAGATGACGATCAGACGATGTGGAAAGCTGCGATGGATAAGAAGATGAAACAATTAAAGAATCTGGAAATTTAAGAGTAAGTTACAAAACCCACAGGGGATAGATATAAAAAGAGTCCAAGTGAAGACAGGGAAATCAAAAGAGATTACATATAAAATATGATAGATGGAACAGGAAGTAATCAGACTGTAACTGGTTATAACGAAGAGTATGCAACAAGGCAAATACTCTCAGGGCAGGATAATGTGTGTAATCAATCACCTGGAAATGGAGACGGTGTATCTGCATGCACTGTGAGAGCATATGATATACATGCAGAGGTTACTGGGTAATGAAGAAGACTAAATAACATCACTGTTAGTTGTTAAGGAACAGTCAATAAGGTTTTAGACAATCTGGGTTTTTGAAGCGTATCAATTATTAGGAAGATTTAGGTATAAAAGTAAGGTGTCCTATTGATGTATGTGAGGACAATCAAGTAGCTATACTAAAGGATACAAATATAGCTGTAAAGGCAAGATTTAAAAACACACTTATTTCATCAAGCCGGCCTAACATAGCCTCCGCTGGGACTAATACTAGACAGTTTTAAATGAGGGATTTTAATTTGGTTTTAGCGCAGGTTTTGGGTCATTTAACAGCTTTTTAAATTTATGTATTTTGTATTATTTTTGTATGCTGTTTTAAATTCCTGTGCGCCGCCCTGGGTCCTGTTGGAGAAGGGTGGGATATAAATTGAATAAAATAAATAAATAAATAAGATCAAACACACTGATCTTAGGTATGTAAATATGGTGGAGTGTTGTGATGCATTTTGGATTAAGGATGTAAATATATATTGATCAACCCAAGGGGGAGTATGTTAGGATATGCAGCCTTATATTGGGTTGACAATATATATGCGTCTATGTTCATATATATGAGTCTATGTTCTTAAGACGTTATGTAGCTTTAAGACTGTCCTAAATTCTGATTGGCTGTGAGTATCAGCTATACTATATAATCAAGGTCAGGAATCCTGTTCGATCCCTGTTCGATTCCTTGTGATTTCCTGTGTTGTTCCTGATTGCCATTTGAGAAGTTGAAGAAGAAGAAGGAGGTTTTGTTTACATCACTGTAAGATAAACTCTGTTTGGTGTAGGACTGTTATCATTGTTGGAAGAGTTAGTCGGAAGAAGCATTTTAGTTGCTACAAAGTAAAGACTATTTATTTTCTTACTATCACTGTTTTGGAGTTTGTTTTTGGTTTACAGCAACGTAGCTCTTTACTGTCCGGTGAATTACACTATTCCGCATTCATTAGCTAACACTGGTAAAGGAACCAGAGTTCTGACACTGGTTCTGAACCCAGAGTTGCTAACAATAGTAATAGTAATCAATTAATCTATTATCCTATTAATTAAGCTTAAGTTAATTAATTGATTTTTCGAATTAAACTGTGATAAGTAAGGTCTAACAATCCAACTCTATAGTATTTGATAGCCTTAATACATTCACAATTACTTCAATAATTACTGATTTAATACAGCTAACAATTATTATAAAATCGCACTTTCAGCCACTAGATGGCAGTCCAATATCAAGACGAGACGAGAGGGGAAGAGAGAGAAAAAATGGGAAGAGAAAGAGGCTGTTCTCAATAAGGGTGGAGATAGCATCCATGTATGGGTTAAACCTATCCGCACTCTGATTGGACTGAGTCTTATAAATAATTAATTAACGGTGCTATATAACCCCCTTAGGAGTGTTGCCACCCAGTTTCCGACTCAGTCCAGCTCTGGGACTAGTCCGGTATCATCATCGTTATGAATTTGTTTCTCTGAGGATGTCATCTAGGCCAGCCACCCCTTTGCAGGCCCACCGGCGTAGTGGTGCCCTTGACCAGCTAGGGACGTGTCCCACAACACTTGGTCCGCTCCCCCGATGAGCTCAAGGTGATGAAGGAGCAAAGATGGCTTCAGGAAAGAATTCAGGGGTGGCTCATCCAGAGGCCTTTCAGGGGGCGGCCAGAATCACAGCCTTGGCTGTGAGGCCTAGCTAACAGACCCCCGGGGAGCTAAGCCGGCTACCACAGGTGCTTTCGGATCCTGGGAGAAGATGCACCTGCTGCCGGGTTCGTCAGCCTCAGGGCTGTCGGGCCGTCCGGCCTTTGATATAGCCGTGCTTGCCGCCGTGAACCTCCTGCGCATGCCCACTGACAGCCAGGTGCAGCTTCAGCTATGAGGCCTAGCCCCTCGAGGGCCTACTATCTGGAGCCCCGCACGTACCGTGGGTATCTGAATGAGCTATCTGGGCATCAGGACTGTGGAGAAGCCGGGCCTACTGCCTGGAGCCTCCCACGCACCCATGCTGCTGTCACGATGGTGATCTGCATCCCTTAGACCAATACGCTCCCACAGAGAGGGCCTTCTCAGGGTGCCGTCGGCCGGACGATGCCGACTGGTGACAACCAGGGGAAGAGCCTTCTCTGTGGTGGGCCCAGCCCTTTGGAACGACCTACCCCCTGAATTACGCACCATCACTGACCTCCGCCTCTTCCACCAATGTCTAAAGACATACCTGTTCCAACAAGCCGGCCTAGCCTAACCTCCCACGGGGACTTTTTAGAAAGTTTTAAATTGGGTATTTTAATATTCGGCTTTTAGCATAGGATAGGACAGTTTAATATGTATTTTAAATTATGTATTTATCTTTTGTATTTTGTAAGTTTTTTAATTTCCTGTGCGCCGCCCTGAGTCCTCTGTGGGGAAGGGCGGGATATAAATATGAATAAACTAAACTAAACTAAACTGCGGGCCATTAGGCCTTTGAGGAGGCCGCATGCGCACGCGCTGATATGGTTAAGGCGATCTTCGGCATTATGCCTTGGTGGCAGCCGCTCCTGCCGGCGGTAACTGTGCCTCCTGGCTGCCCAGGTGTTGGCCGGCTGTGATTTGCCCGTTTCATTGGGTAGTGAGGTTTTCCAGTGCCTGGGTGTGTGTCATCTTTTGTCTGTGGTAATGGTCAAACATTGGCTCTTTTTTCATCATTTCTCAAGGTGGAGGGTCTCGGCAATGGGGAGGAAACTTTAAGCACCAGCTGTCTGGTTTTGGGAACACAGTTGCGCAGCATATAAGCTTCAAACTACTGCAGGAAACAGTTAAATTGGCTGATGGTGTGAGATTAAAGCCTTGTAGCAAGTATTTAAACTGCAACATATTCAATGAGCAGAAGAGCAAAGCTAAAAGGCTAAATGGCTTTAAGACTAAGAAAAAGGCTAAAAGGCTAAATGGCTTTAAGACTAAGAAACCATTAGAGGTGGTGTTTGCAGATCTAATAGGACCACTAAAACCTAGTTTAGGGAGAGCATGTTATGTATTGAGTATTTTGGATCATTATTCAAGGTATGGGTTTTGTTATTTACTGAGAAACAAAATAGAAACATGCCAGAAATTTAAAAACTGGGTGAGGTTTAGAGAATGCAAAACAAACCACAAACCTATTTCTGTACTTACTGACAACAGTACAGAATTCACTAACCACAATATGAGATCAATGTTTCAAAGGGCTGGTATTCAACATACGTTTTCAGCTCCATTTCGTCCACAACACAATTCCTTTGTGGAGAGAAGAGGTCAAACATTGCAGGCGATGGCCAGAACTATGATAGCAGATTCTAGATTGCCTGAATCATTGTGGGGGGAGGCAATGATGTGTGCAAACAATATACTGAATAACATGGTCAACACAACTGGTGAATTGCCATTCACTAGGTGGCATGGCAAGAAACCAGATCTAAGTTACATGCATACATTTGGATCTCCTGCATGGGTTCATATTCCCTCACAGATAAGGCAAAAAGGGCAGAAGAGGGCACAACAACTGATATTTATAGGGTACCCTATTTATAGGGTATGCCACCCAGAGGCTATTGGAAGTAGGCAACTATAATAAGTTTAAGATAATAATACTATCGATAAATACATTTTAAGTAGGAAACATTTTCTCTGGGTAAATGTAAAGGTTCCCCTCGCACATATGTGTTAGTTGTTCCTGACTCTAGGGGGTGGTGCTCATCTCCATTTCAAAGTTGAAGAACTAGTGGGATCTGAAGACATGTCCATGGTCATGTGGCTGGCATGACTAAATGCCAAAGACGCACAGAACACTGTTACCACAAAAGGTAGTTCCTATTTTTCTACTTGCATTTTTACATGCTTTCAAACTGCTAGGTTGGCAGAAGCTCCCAAAGAGCAGTCACATGGCAGTGGCGTTCAGACTGCTGACTGACCCAGGGCCCGCCCAAACACAGCCAGAGCAACAGGGCTGCCCTAGAGAGGAAGGATCACCAGGAGAAAGCCTACTGCATCTGGCAACGGGACACAAAGGAGCGGCTGCCCAGCAAAGCCAGGAGCATCCCCAGGTTGGTGGGGTGGCGGGGAGGTTGCACGGGCCTGCAATGGGACACACCTGCCCCCTGTGCATGGGGCAGGTGGTCAGAGGCCCCCCCACCTGCCCCATGCACAGTTCGGGCCCTGCTTGAAGGGACAGGTGCCAGCTGTCTTCCTGCTGCCAAGCCCACACAAAGCAGCCCAGCCTGGCCTTCTGCAGCATTCTGGTGGCAAAGTGCCACTTCCTAACTTCAGAAGGGAGCCTGGCAAGGTGAGGCTGAGCTGTGATGCTGCAGAAAAGACTGCCCTGCAGGCGAGGTCCATGACTAAAATCTCAGGCAGACCCAGGCTGAGCATTGTAGGAGTGGCAGGTTGGGTTTCCCTGTGGAGAACCACTGCATAGCTCTGGGACAGCTCAGCGAAGCCTCCCGAGGCCCTTCCCAGGAAAGTGGCAAGTGGGTGGGCAGCGGCAAATGGTCTACGCAAATCTGGGGACTGGTGGCAAAGATAGCTTCAGCCAGTCCCTGGGCTCGAATAGACCGCGAAGGCCTCCGGCACTCTCAGTGGTTCTTGCTGCCTCCTACCCCCCCACCCCCCAGAAGTCGCAAATGTAGGCTTACTTACCTTTAGGCAGTCCTATGAGGAGGCAGGAGTAGTGCAGAAGGGCAGGCAGGTGAGGATCGAGAAATCACAAGTAACAAGCCAGGCCAGTAAAGATAGTGGTCTGCGTCGTGACCGCAGTGTACTCTCAGATATGGGATGATCAGTGAGCCAGCGGCTCAGTGAGCGGCTGGTGGGGCAAGCATGGTGCACATGGGTATGGAGAGAGACAGCAAGCAGCGACTGGGTGGGTGGGTGGGTGGGTGGGGGAGCAGGTTGGGACAGGCCAGGGGACTGTACTGGTATGGGGGCATGGCCAGGCCACCACTGCTACCAGTACGCAAATGTACAGCTGATTTCCATTACCGGTATGCCTGTACCAGTCCATACTGGGAGCAACCCACCACTGCCTTGTTGCAGTGTAGAATCTCTTCTGATAAAAAGTCACACCAAAAGCACCAAGGATTTTTTTAAAAATCACTGAATTTTATTTAGTTATCAAATATTAAAAGCAATATGCATATTTTGAAACAGTACAAGATCACACCAAAAAGTTTGATTACCAATTACTGCCTGATTGCTTTCATTCCTATACAGCAAGATTCTCCTCAAGATTGTACAATAATCTGCCATCAATCATCAAAAGGGATTGCCAGATGTTCAAACTGGCATCAGAGTACTTGTGAGCATATTGCAAATTATACTGGATCATGGGGAAAATATCAAGAATAGCAAAAGAACATCTATAGCTGCTTTATTGACTATAAGAAAGCTTTAATTGTGTTTATCATAACAAACAATAGAAGATCTGGGGGTCAAGTTGATACAGTCCTTATGCATGGATCAAGAAACCACTGTGCAAAAACTATATGGAGACACTGACTGGTTTAAGATAAAGGAGTGTAGTAAGGTTTCTTTTTTTTTTATATTGAAAAAGTTTTATTGGTTTTTACAAATTTTTTAAGGTAGGGTAGGGGTAAGGTGAAATACAAAAATATTTTGAGAGCTTTCACGTCGAGGTCGTTGGTCCCTCCGGGGCTTCTTAATAAGACATTGGTAATACATTTTTCAATAATACTACAAGGTGAAAACAAATGCATACATCATAAATTCTAAATTCTATGCTGGCAATCGTGTACAAACATCCAGATAAAAGTTATACTGTATTAATAAAAAGCAAAGTCATTTTTTAGATCTAAGTCTCTTGGCAATTGTGTCTTCTTGTTCTCCTTCTTGGCCCCCAGCGGGCGGGGCTGTGGCCCCCTCCGTCCCCCCTGGATCTTCCCCCAGGATAAAGGAATGTTTTTTAAGAAAGGCTTCCGCCTCAGCAACTGTTTTAATCCTTACTCTTCCTCCTTCCCAGAACACCAACATCCCTTCTGGCATTGCCCACTTGAACCAAATCCCGTGATTAAACAATTTTTTAGATAAGAAGGAGTACTTCCTCCTCACCTCCCTAATCTTTTTTGGGATCTGCTTCAAGATAGCGACTTCCTTTTGTTGATAAATTAACGGACCCACTCTCTGCGCCTTCAAGATTCCCTCCCTAGTCGACCTTCTGACAAATTTAATATGTATCTCTCTGGGTACTTCATTCATATGTTGAATTTATTCTGTAAACTAGGTCAATGTCCCCCCTGATCTCATCTTTGGGTTTATGTAAATAGTCTGCTAAAATTGTGCTCATGAGATCAGGAAGGCATTCACCAGTTTCCTCCAAAATATTCTGAAATCTTAAAAAATATGACATCCTTTCAAAATCCATCCTAGACATATCACCAGAAAAATCTCCAATTTCACTATTAACATTTTTCAGTTCTCCCTTTGCCCCAGCCAACCCCACTTCCAACTCCTTGGTCTTCTGTGTATTCTCCATCAATTTTTTCTGTGTTTCTAAAAGCTCAAGTTTAGAACTGCAATGGTCCTTTCTTAATTCTTTAATTTCCAGCACCAAGGAGTGTAACACTGCTTCCATAGCTGTCATTCTTTCTTCCAATCCTGGATTTTCTGGTTGTTTTTTTGAAGCCATGGTGAGCTGTTAAAGTCAGTGCCACTAAGATGGCGTTTTTTGGGTGCGGCCGCTGGAGCAAGTCCGGAGAAGAAAGTTCAAATCAAAGTTGTAACAAATTATAGAGTCCAGAGAGAGAAGCAATTTTCACAGTCAAATATTAAAACAAAGAAGGCAATCCAGGGAAGGAGTCAATTAATCCAAAAATTCATCCGTTGGTAGAGAGAAACAGTCCAGGTCACAAAGAGATGTTGGTAATTTTCCATAAAAAAATAATCATTTAGGAACAAAGGGCAGCCATCTTCCACCGCCCAGTCTGAGAGCCAGCAGGAGAAAGTGACAAAGAAAATTGTTTCAATAAAGCCGGACTTAGATACATTGTATAGAAACAAGCCGCGAAGCACTTTCACTTATTCCGCAAAAGTCCGGATGAGAAATATCCGCTTCCTCGGATCGAGGAGCCATTTCTAAACGCCGCTGTTGTAAATCCGAGGGGGCGTTTAGCAAACACCCCCCTCCATGTTTCTCTCAGTCCAGGCCGCCAGCAAAAATAAGTTTAAAGTCACTTACTCTCCACCTCGCAGCCAAAGCCCCGTCAAAGCCATCCAACTCGAGCGCTCCGCTCTCTTCAAATCCATTATTTGTTACCGTCTTCTGTTGGCGAAGGGAACCAAGCCCCCCGCAGCATGTCTTCTTCCACCTAGACCGAAGACAAGGACCGTTCCCCTGCCGCCGCCAGGTTGAACCAATCCAGGCAAGCCGGTCCTACGGAGGGTCCCCCCAAAAAAGGGACACCCCGCCCCGTTTGGGGCAGAAAAAAGAACAAAACGGCGGACGAACCCCAAGGCTCGTCCGTCGCCGCCAGGAACAGGAAGTCAGGTTTCTTGTTCAACTTATATGCCAAAGTGATCATGAGGAAGCTGAAACTTGAAGAATTAAAAAAAAATCAAAATAAAGATTGGAGGGAAGAACATAAGTGTCTCTGATATACTGATGATACAACTCTCCTCTCAGAAACCAACCGAGGCCTGAAAATCTAATCAAAAGAATTAAAGAAGCAAGTAATTTGACCTCTTTCTAAATATCAAAAAGATCAAGCTCATTACCGCTGTAAGGAATAAAAATATCACAATTGATGGTGAAGATATCAAATGTGTGCAACAATTCACATTTTAAGGATTGTGGATTGATCAAAGCAGTGAATGTAATCCAAAAGTAAAGCATTGAATCATGCCATCTCATATAGTGATGATAAACATCAATCATGTATGGAAAAGCAAGGACATAGCCTGGCAACTAAATGCAAACTAGATTGCACTATCATGTTTCCCATAGCTACTTACAGTTGCAAAAGTTGAATCTGAAAAAAAACTAGACAAGAAGGAAATTGACTCATTTGACTTGTGGTATTCATCGAGACTCCTGAACATTCCTTAGACAGCAAAGGTGACAGACAACATGTATTGGAGCATATAAAACCAGACATATCACTGGAAGACAAAATCAAAATACCACCTTTCTCATCTAGGCCATGACATGTGATTAAATTCACTGGAAAAGGCAGTTATGATCAGAATAGTGAGCAGTAAAAAAAAACCCCAAAGCTGTCAAAAACATGGTAACTAGACACCAACAAAGCCAACACTAGTCAGAGCATAAAAAAATGGAAAGAAGTCATACAAGATTCAACATAAATTTCTTTTCATAATGAACTACAGATCCTTTGAATAAATTAGTCTAACATTCTTGGACACTGAGTTCTGTTAGTACATTCTGTACTAACTTGCTGGGATGCCGCTTCTCATACTTCTGCTTATAGATCTTAACCATGCCTTCAACCGTCTGCCAACTACATAGAGATCTAGAAAGTTATATCAAGATAACTACTTAAACAATTATATTTTATATGTTATTTTCACATTTGTTGACTATTAATAGGCTGTAGTATGAATGTACACTGTTGTTCAGCACATTTTTAAAAATACCTTGACAAAACTCAGAAAAAGGTTAGTTAAGGACAATTCTATACCATGATTGCTGCAACTATATGACATTAAGGTGTAATGTAATTTAGCTGGTAATAATTGTTATCTAATTGACTATTATTTGAAGCCTAATAGAGTTAAAATGGAAAGTGTGAAATGTGAAACTTAAAATTGTAATTAGAAAACACAGCTGAGGTGAAACAAAGAATCATTACCGTCAGAATATCTTGACAGGGAATTCTTAATGCCAACATTTAGACAGGGACACTATTTTCTACTAAAATTGTCACTGTGAATAGGAATGCTCTATGTGGCAGGTGACATGAAACAATAAAATATGACACTTGTAGATATACTATTCTGGTATGAATCTGTTCCATTTAATGCAAAAGTGCAAAATGCCTACTCTCAGTCATTCAGCAAGACCCAAACCAAGTTATTCCAGACGTAATGCAATGTCTAAAGCTGTGTTGTAGACTCTCTGACTTCAAAAGAAATATTCACATTATGTTACACTCTGAATTAATGGATTGGATGGATTTGTAACTGGCTGACAAACCATACTCCACAAGTAGTCCTTAAAGGTACTACATCTTCATGGAGGGAAGTAAGCAGTGGGGTACCACAACGCTCTGTCCTAGGCCCAGTACTCTTCAATATCTTCATAAATGACTTAGATGAGGTAATAGAAGGGGAACTTACCAAATTTGCAGATGATATTAAACTGGCAGGAATACCTAACACCCTAGATCAGGGGTCTCAAACTCAATTTACCTGGGGGCCACTGGAGGCAGAGGCTGGATGAGGCTGGGCTGCATAAGGGATTCCACAGAGGTCCCCTCCCCCTGCGGGCTGCACTAATATTATACTTTCATATCACGGTGGGGGCCACAAGATACCATCCTGCGGGCTGCAATTGGCTCGCAGGCCGCGAGAATGAGACCTCTGCCCTAGATGAACAGCTCAAGATCCAGATTGACAGATGGAACACTGGGCCCTATCTAATAAAATGAAATTCAATGTAGAGAAAAGTAAAGTCTTACACTTAGGTAAGAAAAACCAAAAGTACACACTGCATGAAACCAGGCTTAATAGCAGTAACTGTGAAAGGGATATTGGACTCTTAGTGGACAACCAATTAAATATGAATTAACAGTGAGCAGCAGCAGCCAAAAAAGCCAATGCAATCCTAAATTGCATTAGCAGAGGGATACAATCAAGATCAAGGGAGATACTAATACCACTCTATAAAGCCTTAGTAAGACCACACCTAGAATACTGCATCCAGTTTTGGTCACCACACTATAAAAAAGAAGTTGAGATTCTAGAAAGAGTGCAGAGAAGAGCAACCAAGATTATTAGTGGTTGGAGGCTAAAATATACGATGAATGGTTGCAGGAACTGGGCATGGCTACTCTAGGGAAGAGAAGAACCAGGGGAGACATGATAGCAGTATTTGAGGGGCTGCCACAGAGATGGGGAGGTGAGGGGATGGTCAAGCTATTTTCCAAAGCATTCAAAGGCCAGACAAGGAATAATGGATGGAAACTGAACAAGGAGAGATTCAACATGGAAATAAGGAGAAATTTTCTGACAGTGAAAATAATCAACCAATGGAACAGCTTGCTTTTGGAAGTTGTGGGATCTTCATCACTGGAGGCTTTCAAGAAGAGACTGACTGCCATATGTCAAAAATGGTGCATAGTCCACCTTGTTGGACTAGATGTCCTACAAGGTCCCTTCCAACTCTGTTAATCTGTATCTAATACATAGGAATAAGTTGAAAGATTACTTGTAGATATTTTTTCATATGGGTCTTATTTTAAATGAATAACTGGTTTTAAAAAATAAATGAAGAGGCAAATTAATTAATTCTGCAAGTAATATTTGGGGGAACTTAAAATTGTTTCCTTTCTAGAGATGTAATATGACTTTCTAGTGTTGCCTTTCTAGTATTAAATGTTACAGGTGAGATAAATAACTTTTCTTAACTGAAATTACTTCATCTCATATCAGATATCACAACATGAGTGAACTATAAATGTTTATTTTGATATCTTGTTTTTAATCACTGATTTAAAATTTAATATTTAAAAATCTTTTTTTCTGATAAGAAAAGGACAGATTAAGATCATATTGTCAAAAATGGAAGTTCAGTTATCTTAATTTCTTATTCTGGTTTTGTTGTTAAACTTGTTTCGCAATGATAAATTCCTTGCAGAGGAGCAATTAAAATATTACCCTGTTTCCCTGAAAATAAGACCTCCCCAGATAATAATACCAATCAGGCTTTTGAGCACATGTGCTAAAATAAGCCCTCCCCCAAAAATAAGCCCTCCCCAAAAATATTGCAACACAGCAGCAGCCATGAGGTGACCACATTCGCCACCTCCTGCATCTCAAAAATAATAAGACCTCCCTGAAAATAAGGCCAAGTGGTTATTTTTTGGGGTGTGTGTGTGTCAAAATAAGTGCTTGACCTTATTTTCAGAAAAACACAGTAATATGTTGAGAAGCTAGAGGTCTATTTGGACATGTTCAATATAGATCCAAATATTGTACCCTCTTTGGATAACAATGTATATTTGGCTTGAATTGTTATATTCTGAGGTTTATCACTTGTCATCAGAACCTGTAGAGGGACCAAATCTCTTTGAGTTGTAGTTATTGGGGGTAATGCTTAAAGTAACAATCTTAGAATGTCAAGTCTTTTTGGTTTTGAATGTGAATCTTATATGTCTATACATAGATAAACACACACAAGCATATGTGTCTCTGTCTGTCTGTGTCTGTCTGTCGTCCTTTAATAATGGCAACTGAGACTAGAGCTTTCATTGCTTAGCAATGGTGATGCAGTACCCATTGCCCTTGATAAGCATTAAGTGAGGATCTCACATGACTGTGATTTGCAAAGTTAATGAGGAAGCTGGCAGGAAGTCACAAATCCCAGACATTTTGCAAGTAAACAAGTTGACAAGTACTGAGTTGGGGGAAGGAGCTGCAGCAAGTGCATGCATGCTAGGGAGGGGATGCTACAGTGCCACACAAGGACACGAGTACTAGAAAGAGGGTGCTGCTGTGAGGTGCAAGTGCAGCAGGGTAGGGAAGGGGATTCTGGACCCTGAGAATGTTCTATGGCCTATAACATCCTTGGAATCTCATATTCCATAGCAGAACATCTTGAGAAAGTGGCAAGAACAATTTTCAACCATCCCTACTTGTTTCCCCACTGACTTTGCTTGTGGGAAGCCAGCAGTGGAGATTGCAAATGGCAATCGTGTGACTGAGGGTGCTGCGACCATTACAAGTGTGACCCTCTGGAAGATTTCATTTGGACACTAATTTAGAGGCAGTCTCATTTCATATTGGGATTCAATGTCTTAATTTAATGTTGAAAATAAGAGAAAAAAATGTGGTACCTTTAAAAAAAGAAATGGATAAGGTTTGCTGGTAACTCCTAAGGGAAACAAAATAGAACCAGGCAATGTTAAAACACAGAAAAATTAGTCACTCTACAAATAATATATACAGTCCTTTCAAACCATTAGGTTAGGTTTATTCAGGTTTATTCAAATTTGTATACTGCCCTATCTCCCTTACGGGACTCAGGGCGGCGAACAGGCAGTAGTAAAAACAACAATAAAACATCGATACAATACATATAATAAAAATCGATTAAACACAAAGCCTGCTCTAAAATACCCTATAAAACCCCTAATAAAAAGCAAATTAAAAACTACGCCAGGCTGGCCGCACGAAATAGATGGGTTTTCAAGGCTCGGTGGAAAAGGCCCATGCCCGTGGTTGTGCGTAGGTCAGGGGGTAGGTCATTCCAGAGGGCAGGAGCTGCCACAGAGAAGGCTTTCCCCCTAGGGGTTGCCAGCCGACATTGAGTGGCTGACAGCACCCCGAGGAGGCCCTCTCTGTGGGAGCGGACTGGTCGGAGGGAGGTATTTGGTAGGAAGCGGTCTTGCAAACTTTTCTTGAATTTTTTTCTAAAGTTGTAAGAATTGCCTCTCCTAGCTTAAGAAAGTGAAGACTTTTGAAATGGAGTATTTCAAAAGGAAGCTTTTATTAAGTAGAAGGGAAACCATTCAAAGCAACATCTGAATCCCCTTAGGCAATGCAAGGAGAATTAAAGCAGTAGAGACCCCTCCCATTAGTTAGAATGCAGATTTTAGCCAATACAGAAGTGTAAAGATGGTTCCTTTACCAACTGCCCTGAGAACCAGATAAATATACATTCCCATGGCTATCTTCCATTAGACATTAAAGTGAACCCTCCCACATGGCCATCATAAACATTCCCCAAAAGGTAAGGGGATCTCAAGGTGCTTTGGCACCAGAAAACCAGTTGTAAAATATAAGTTTTCACAGGAACTGCTAATAAATCAACTCCAAGGCCCACCTCCTTCCAACTGAATGGCAGTATCACTTTTAGGGATCTGACAAAAGTCTTCTTTGTAAATAAACTGCCATTCATTGGATGGCAAGACTCCCTGCTTACCGCCATAACTTTGAATAGTTCTCCTTTGTAATCTTGGAAGCCATGGAAATATAACCCTTAAGATTCAAATAATAATAATAATAATAATAATAATTTAATTTTATATCCCGCTCTCTCTCCCCAAGGGGACTCGAGGCGGGGCACAGGCAATTAAAAATACAAATAAGACCACAGACAAAATACAAAATTAAAAATGGATTAAATTGATCCTGCGCTAAAACCCATAAACTAAACTAAAAATTACCCCTAAAACCCCTAACCTAAAAAGAGACTACCCAAGGCCGGCCAGGCGAAAAAAGTGTGTCTTTAATTTTAAGCGGAAGGAGCGGAGGTCCGTGGTTGTCCTGATATCGGGGGGAAGGTCGTTCCAGAGGGCTGGGCCCGCCACAGAGAAGGCCCTTCCCCTGGGCGTCGCCCGCTGACAAAGTCTAGTGGACGGCACTCGGAGAAGTCCCTCTCTGTGGGAGCGAATCGGCCGTGAGGATGTATGGGGCAGGATCCGATCCCGCAGGTAGCTAGGTCCCGAGCCATGGAGCGCTTTGAAGATGTATCTTAAAACAGTAATTTTAATCATAAAACTGCAGTGGGAAATAAGTTTAAAATCAAACATCCTCTTTTAACTCAACTAACCTCACTGACAACTTCTCTCTGAAAAAGTTCTGATTTCAAAAATGTTTAAATGCATTGCTCCTTTCAAATGACATACTGCCACTTTTATTCTTCACAATACCAAATGTAAGCACGATGAAAGGAAAGTATATGGACATATGGAGTTCAGATTGCAAACAAGCAATCTTGCAAATATAGAGGGTTTTGTTGGGAAACATGCCCCTGCCTAATGCTAGAGTTGCAAGTTTCAATCTGAAGGTGAGTTTAATTTTTTTGGTAATTAAATTTCTTAGCAACCACTCTAGGCATCATTACTAGAAATATAGTATTTAGTATAATTTATGTAAGTTAATTTATGTGCAGTTATACACAATTTAATCCCACTGTGTTTCCCTTTTAAAAATACAGCGAACAAGGAATTCGAGAATAAGGAAACTAAGGAATGCTAACCCTTTCTCAGCCAAAGTTTTAAAAGTCTTAAGAAGAAAACAAGATGTTTTTCATTGATGGACAGAGAAGCCTAATCCTAGACTACTACAATACATCAATAATAGATGTTTATGGATTAATTCTAATCTATCACAGAATTCATCTAGTTCTCCCCTTCAGCTCCAGGGTGATGGGATTAAGGCATGATTAGCCTTTACCCACATGGCATCTGAGAACTCAACCAAACCTGGTTTCAAAACACAGCCTAGATGTGGCCCATGGGAGTCTGACAACCAATCAGAATACACTTCTTAAACAGGAACAGGAAACAGAGAGGTGGGGCTGAACAGAGTATTAAAAACCCAGCAAGCCCCTCCTCTCGCTCTCTTTTTCTTCACCCAACACCTGGAAGCGTGTGATCACCTTTTCCCCCAGGACCTCAAGCCATGTGGTCCTGTCCACCATTAAACCATCTTTCTAAGCAGCCTCCATGTTTCCAATGTCTTTTTCCCACTTGGAACTGAACCCAGAAGGACATTTCCTCCAACAAAATTTCAGTTTTATTCATGATGAAGGAACAAACTGAAACTTGCTGAAAACAGCTTTTTAAAAAATCTGGAGCTTTTCTTTCATTCTAGGGTATTAGAATATTGCAGAAGGTCCCATAAGTTGTCATCATAGACCCTAAAACAATGCAACAACCTGAAGACATCCCAGGATAGATTTTGATTAAATCACCATATAATTTATTTTGGCATTTGTATCATATATTTCAAGGGCACCTCCAAAATTGGACTGAAATCCCAGATACCAACCATCTAAATAGAAAACTAGAATTTGTTGTTGTCATACAGAGTGGAGAGATGAACCCAAAGTTAGGTAAGGAATTAAAAGAGGAATTAAGAGCACTAACAAACTATTTCAGCTATGCTGTCATGGTTCTTGCAAATTGTAAGAATATTTCCCAAAGAAGTTTCTGCACAATCCTATATTAAGATGATTCTACATGTCTACAAACTGTAACTGCACAGAATTTCAAATGGATATTTTCACATAAGAATCCTCTTGCGATCTATGTTCAGTATGAACAGACTTACGACTCCATGATATGCCAGTCTAATAAATTTAAGTAAGTAACTCATTTAAAGGAAACATGAGTGAAGCCACATGAAAGTTGTGATTACTGCAACACATGCATCATGTTTAAATTAAGCCTGGGACTGGCAACCTCTTTGTCTCTTGTATTCCATTTTGCTTTATTTTGGATTTTAACTTAGAAATGAAACAAACCTTAACTATATGTCTTATAGAGTGGATACGGAAGACATTAATTGCCTTTTTGTTTGGCTGGTTAACTACATAATGTTTCAGAAAAAATTAAGTACTTCATTATTTTGTAAAAATACGAATTCTGAACAGTCAATACCCGAATTGCCTGGTTCTTTTCCAATTCTAAAAACAAGGAGGCAGCCCAGGCAACTGAAACTTTATCCAATGGTGAACCATTATAGCTGCTTCCATTTGTGGCTATAATGGACTGTGCTGCAACTTAGGAGATTCTTAAAACCTAGAGCCTATTATTGTGAATAAATAACAACAACAACAATGCACATACACACACATGTCATACATATGTATAATATGTCTATAATATTTGTGATATATTTTAAATGTTCAGTTGACTGAGTTTCATGTTTAATGAATAAAAGAAAACAGTAACAGCTCTTTTCCTGCATTAATAATCCAAAGCAAACAAGTCACAGTTTTCTCAGAGAGATAAAAGTAACATAAAATAAAATGCTAAATAAAACAAATGTTTCTTTGTTTCTATCGGATTGTATTCCATATACACCCATCCCCGTCCCATACATAACATTGTTTTCTTTAAACCTACTTTAATTCTTAGCCACATATCCACTGGCTTCTCAGGAACAAGTGATTTAAGATCACTTATTATCAAATGAGATAAAGTGAAAATGCCTTTTGACCAGAGAAGGATGGAAATTAAACGCACACAGACTTTCCCCCAAAGTGTCAAAATCCCAGCTCTAGTTGGACATACAGTTTAATTTAATAGAAGGGCAGCTGCTGCATGGCACAGAAAACTTTCCCAACAGCAACTTCGGAGCCAGTTTTTTGTGTGCTATCAAGAACCCCTTTCAGGCAATGGAAAATATTGTGGCTTTTGTTTTTAAAACACAAGTCCAACACAAATGTGTAACATCCCCAAACAGTTTGTCCTACCAGATCTGCTCTTGATAATATCAGTGAACTCGTCAACTGCAGACGCTTCCTCAGGTTGTCCTCCTGCCTCAGTCATGGCCAAACCCACGCGCCTAACCGTACACCAAAAGCTCTCGTTTGGCTCTACTTCGGCAAGCTGGAGTTTTCCTCAGGCCAGAAAATCGAGACCCACCAAAGTTTGAATAGGAGAGGTTTCTGTTTTCTTCGGAAAAGAGCGAGTGGGAGGAGAGGGAGAATGGAGAGAGTTGGCGTGGCAGCAGGGAGCCAAAGAAAGGAAGGCGGCGAGGGCAAAGCCCTCTGGCCAAACTGGCTCGAGATCACATTGGAGGGAGAACTGTCAAACTCTGAGCGCCGAGCCGCGAGAACAGGTGCTGAGCGGCGAAAGTCTGCCTTAAAAATAGAGCCCGAGAGGGAGAGAGACCGCCGTGGAAGGTGAAAACGGAGAAGGAATGAGGTCTCAATAAATCAGCAGAATCCAGGGAGTCCCCTTCCGCCCGGCACCAGCTCAATGCAGAGGAGCAATTAGAGAGCAACTTGTACACCGAGGGGAAGAGAAACATGAATGATTAAGTAGCTTAAAAGCAATCCTTTCATACATTCCGATTGAAGCTGCACTTATCTTTCTTTCTTACTTATTCGCCTTAGTCGGCGCTGGAATCCCGGAATTGAAATGTCAAAGGAGGAATCGCCTAAATCTCTCGGGAGGTATTTCGGGGCGGTTACTAGTCCTTAGCAAACACACTGAACTGTTCATATGTAAAACTTACTCGCCCGCTCAGCATTTTTTTCCAACTCGAAAGGTATTATAAAGCTTCTGAAACACTTTTGTCAGCTTTGCTTTTCATTTTTAAAATGCTTCAGTTGGAGAGGAAGACCTCTGCTGTTACATAAACATACACAATAGAACTGTAAGACTGGATGGAAACATTTAGACCACCAAGTTCAATCCTTATGCAGGAATCCAAATAATGAATCCCTGAAGTCCAACATATTCAAGGAACATGGAGCTTCTCTTTCTCTCTTCTCTCTCTCTCTCACTCTCTCCCCCCTCCTTCAATCAAGTGTTCTTTTTCACTTCCTCCACTAAATCTTCCACACTGATTAAATGCATGTCTAAGAGAACTAATGCTTTTGTGTTTTCTTCTGTCCTCTGAAGAAGAAGGTTGTTAGTCATACTGGTCAGGAATTTCTTGGAAAAAACTGTTAAATAGAATTTGTTTTCTCCAATATGTGCAGATAATTATAGTCTTGTTCGTTTCTGCTTTGTGCCTGTTGGAAAATTGAAATTTGTTTTTATCAAGCACCACCCACAACTCCTCCTTGACTGGGCAGGCCATGAAAGACATTAAAACAGTTTTTGTTCATTCATTTATTTTAAGTCAAATAATTAAGTTTATTCACTTGGATTTCTAAGCAAGTACAGCAAAGGTGATATTCAGGAGGTTCTCACTAGTTCTGGAGAACTGGCAGTGGAAATTTTTAGTAGTTCGGAGAACCGATAACTACCACCTCTGACTCCTGAGTCCCAGCTGCTCAGGAGGAAATAGGGATTTTGCAGTGACCTTCCCCTGGAGTGGGGTGGGAATGAAGATGTTACAGTATTCTTCTCTTGCCATCCTCCCGGTTGGTGGCACGTAGCCGTTGGTTGCAAACGGTCGGGTGCCACAACCCCCGCAGGCTAGGTGGCCAGGGAATACAGAGCCAGGGTCTGCGGCTGATGTTTTGCAACGCCAGGTCCGTTGTCAACAAAGCCCCCCTCATTAGTGACCTTGTGTCAGAGGGGGAGCCGGACCTGGTAGGAATTGCGGAAACCTGGTTGGGCCACGAGGGAGGACTTCCCCTCGTTGAAATGTGCCCACCAGGCTACCGCGCATTTCATCAGCCACGGGCCCTAGGCAGGGGAGGTGGGGTAGCGGTCATTATCAAGGAAGGCCTTGAGCCGAGAGAGACCATTGTGCCTCAGACTACCGGCTGTGAGTCCCTCTGCGTGAAGTGGGGCCTAGGGAGGCAGTTGGGCTTGCTGGTTGTATACCTGGCTCCCCGCTATGTAGCAGCAGCCCTGCCCGAGCTCCTGGAGGTGATCGCTACGGTGGCAGTTGAGACCCCCAGACTTTTAGTCATGGGGGACTTTAATCTGCCATCGTTGGGAGAATCATCCGAGGCAGCTCGGGAGTTCATGGCTTCCATGACGGCCATGGACCTGACCCAAGTAATTCAGGGCCCCACCCATGAGGGTGGACATACGCCGGATCTCATCTTTGTCTCAGGCCAATGGAAGAGTGATCTGGGTATAGGGGACATAGTCATCACACCCTTGTCATGGTCAGACCACTCACTTCTCCGGCTCGACTTTCCGACCGCTGCTCCCCTCCACGGGGAGGCGGAACCAGAGTTACCAATCTGGTACCGTCCCAGGCGCTTGATGGACCCGGATGGGTTCCAGACAGCGCTTGGGCCATTTCCTGTATCCCTGACCCGCGCCCCGATGGAGGACCTCATGGCCGCATGGAACATTGCGGCCGTGGGAGCCTTGGATCGGGTCGCGCCCTTGCGGCCTCTCTTGCGGCGGCGAACCACCCTGGCTCCTTGGTTTACTGAGGAGCTGCGGGTGATGAAACGCCGCAAGAGATGCCTAGAGGGAAGATGGAGGTCTAGCCGTTCTGAATCTGACCGGACACAGGTAAGAGCCCATTTACGGACTTACATTGTGGCGCTGAGAGTGGCCAAACGTCACCATTGTGCCACTCTCATAGCATCCGCAGAAAACCGCCCTGCCGCCCTGTTTAGGGTGACCCGCTCCCTCCTCCAACAGAGGGAGCGGGAAGCCCCGCTACAGGGTAGAGCAGAGGAATTTGTGACTTTTCTGCAGGAGAAAACCGCTCAGATACAGAGTGAGCTAGCCCCCATTCATGGCCCAGTGGGATGCCACGAGAGAGATCTTGTTTGGGAGGAGTTTGACCCCGTTACTTCCGAGGATATGGACAGGCTACGTGGGCGACTGCGAGCCACCACATGTTTATTGGACCCGTGCCCCTCCTGGCTTGTACTGGCATCCTGGGAGGTGACACGAGGCTGGCTCCAAGAGGTTGTCAACGCATCCTTAAGTGAGGGTTCCTTGCCTGCTTCCCTAAAAGGGGCCATGGTGAGGCCCCTCCTTAAGAAGCCCTCTTTGGACCCAGCTCTTTTAAACAACTATCGTCCAGTCTCCAACCTTCCCTTTTTGGCGAAGGTTGTCGAGAGTGTGGTGGCACAACAGTTTCCCCGTCACCTGGAGGAAATTGAGTATCTAGATCCGCGCCAGTCCGGCTTTCGGCCCGGGCATAGCACCGAGACGGCATTGGTCGCGTTGGTAGATGATCTCTGGAGGGCCAGAGATGGGGGATGTTCCTCCATCCTGGTCCTATTAGACCTCTCGACGGCTTTCAATATCATCGACCATGGTATCCTATTGCATCGGCTGGGGGGGTTGGGGTTGGGAGGCACCGTTTTACGGTGGTTCTCCTCCTACCTCTCTGGCCGATCGCAATTTGTGCGGGCAGGAGAGCAGAGGTCGACCCCGAGACCCCTCACATGCGGGGTGCCTCAGGGGTCGGTCCTCTCGCCTCTCCTGTTTAATGCATATATGAAGCCGCTGGGTGAGATCATCCGTGGTTTTGGGGTAGAGTACCACCTGTACGCTGATGACACCCAGCTGTACATATCTACCCCAAACCACCCCAACGATGCCGTAGCGGTGATGTGCCAGTGCCTGGAAGCCGTGCGGATCTGGATGGGAAGTAGCGGACTCAAGCTCAACCCGACCAAGACCGAGTGGCTGTGGTTTCCGGCTGCCCGATTCAACCAGCTTTCTCCAACGCTGGCCATAGGGGGCGAACATCTTGCCCCTGTGGATGGGGCGCGCAATTTGGGTGTCCTCCTGGATACCCGGCTGTCTATGGAAGAGCAAGTGACAGCCGTGGCCAGTAGGGCGTTTTACCAGGTTCGCCTGGTTCGCCAATTGCGCCCCCTATTGGATCGGGACGCCCTTCGCACAGTCACTCATGCCCTCGTGACATCCCGACTGGACTATTGTAACTCTCTCTACATGGGGCTTCCCTTGAGGTGCACCCGGAGGCTTCAGTTAGTTCAGAATGCAGCCGCGCGAGCAATTATGAGGACCACTAGGTTCACCCACGTTACACCGCTCTTGCGCGAGCTGCACTGGCTGCCTGTCGTCTTCCGGGTGCGCTTCAAGGTGCTAATTATCATCTTCAAGGCGCTCCATGGCTCGGGACCTAGCTATCTGCGGGATCGGATCCTGCCCCATACATCCCCACGGCCAATTCGCTCCCACAGAGAGGGACTTCTCCGGGTGCCGTCCACTAGACTTTGTCAGCGAGCGACGCCCAGGGGAAGGGCTCTCTCTGTGGCGGGCCCGGCCCTCTGGAACGACCTTCCCCCCGATATCAGAACGACCACTGACCTCCGCTCCTTCCGTACGAAATTGAAGACCCATTTCTTTCGACTGGCCGGCCTTGGATAGTCTCTCTGTCTATAGATTTCAAATGTATTTTAATGGGTTTTTAATTATTTTTAGCACGGGATAATATTGTTTAATTGTGTTTTAAAGTATGTATTTTTGTATTTATTGTTTATATTGTTTTTAGTTCCTCCTGTGCACCGCCCCGGGTCCCTGTGGGGAGAGGGAGCGGTTAATAAATTCGAATTTATTATTATTTATATTATATTATATGCCCTCCAAGCCACGCCCACAGAACCAGTAGTAGAAAAAAAAATTTTTTTTATTGAAAAAGTTTTATTGGTTTTTACAAATTTTTTCAAATAGGATAGGGTATGGTGAAATACAGAAATATTTTGAGAACTTTCACGTCGAGATCGTTGGCCCCTCCAGGGCTTCTTAATAAGACATTGGTGATACATTTTTCAATAATACTACAAGGTGAAAATAAATGCATACATCATAAATTCTAAATTCCATGCTGGCAGTCATGTACAAACATCCAGATAAAAATTATACTGTATTAATAAAGATAAAAGTCATTTTTTTGATCTAAGTCTCTTAGCAATTGTGTTTTCTTGTTCTCCTTCCTGGCCCCCAGTGGGCGGGGCCGTGGCCCCCTCTGCCCCTCCCGGATCTTCCCCCAGGGTAGAGGAGTGTTTTTTTAAGAAAGGCTTCTGCCTCAGCAACTGTTTTAATCCTTACTCTTCCTCCTTCCCAGAACACCAACATCCCTTCTGGCATCGCCCACTTAAACCAAATCCTGTGTTTAAACAATTTTGTAGATAAGAAGGAATACTTCCTTCTCACCTCCCTAATCTTTTTTGGGATCTGCTTCAAGATAGTGATTTCCTTTTGTTGATAAATTAACGGACCCTCCCTCTGCGCCTTCAAGTTTCCCTCCCTAGTCGACCTTCTAACAAATTTAATATGTATCTCTCTGGGTACTTCATTTATCCTGGCATATGCTGAATTTATTCTGTAGACTAGGTCAATGTTCCCCCTGATCTCATCTTTGGGTTTGTGTAAATAGTCTGCTAAAATTGTACTCATGAGATCAGGAAGGCATTCACCAGATTCCTCAGATATATTCTGAAATCTTAAAAAATATGACATCCTCTCAAAATCCATCCTAGACATATGACCAGACAAGTCTCCAATTTCAGTATTAATATTTTTAAGTTCCCCCTTTGCCCCAGCCAGCCCCACTTCCAACTCCTCGGTCTTCTGGGTATTCTGCATCAATTTTTTCTGTGTCTCCAAAAGTTCAAGCTTAGAGCTGCAATGATCTTTTCTCAGTTCTTTAATTTCCAACACCAAGGAATGTAACACTGCTTCCATAGCTGCCATTCTTTCTTCCAATCCTGGATTTTCTGGTTGTTTTTTTGAAGCCATGGTGAGCTGTTAAAGTCAGTGCCACTAAGATGGCGTTTTTTGGGTGCGGCCGCTGGAGCAAGTCCAGGGGAAAAAGTTCAGAAAAGTTGTAAAAAGGTCCAGGCAAGCCGGTCCTATGGAGGGTCCCCCCAAAAAAGGGGCACCCCGCCCCGTTTGGGGCAGAAAAAAGAACAAAACGGCGGACGAACCCCAAGGCTCATCCGTCGCCGCCAGGAACAGGAACAGGAAGTCCCAGTAGTAGAAATGTTTGAATCCCACTACTGAAGTACAGGTACTTTAACTACCATGCTACTATTGCTTTTGTTCATCATGTACAAAATGCTATATTCCAATAATGGAAGTTATCTTACCAGATCTCTAGTTTCATGTCTATTGAAGCATATGCACCTTTGCATAGTTGCCCAAATTCATTTTGTTTTCATTTTATAAACATTAATGTATAAACAACAAAGAACATAAAGTTCATGAGGTGATGTTCTTTTTTTTCACCAAGAGGTTTAATAGACCCTATTACAGAAATGCTCCTACAAGTTTTCATTTCCAGCATTCACTAGATTCAATTTAAAGCTCTCCTGATCAAATTTTTAATATAGTTTGTGATACAGCATGTATAGAGCTGGTAGTCTATCATTAGAGACTTCTCATGATCAGTTATGCCCAGGGGACTTTGAAACGGGAAATAATGCAATGTGCTATACATGTTACTGTCTTTGAAGAGCTTTCAAAAGTTTCAGATGATATAGAATATGGTAGCATGGGAAGTTAGTGGCAGCTGTTTTTGGCACATGATACTACTGTTCTGAAAGCTGCGTTATCTACTAATATGCTTTCATGTGCAATTCCAGATGCTGACAGTTTTGAAGTCCTTCATGACTTGAGACTGGGTTACTTACAATTGACTCTCCACATTATTTCTACCTATCCCATCCATTTGGACAGAAGCTGCATACCCTGGGGCTCTTCTACTAAGGATGTTGGGAGCAGGGTTAGAAGGAGGAAGACATTTTTGTTATGGTGTCAGGCCTCTGGAATATCATCCCTTTACAGATTACATTGGGTCTGGCCCTGTTACCCTTCCATTAGGCCATGAAGATTTGGCTCTGTGCTCAAGTCTAGGTCCCATATCTGTGAAAGACCCCATTTCTTGGTTGGATTGTGTCAGCCTTCGCTTCTGGTTTCTCTTTATGCTGCTTGGCTGCCATGGAAACGGGGAGGGTGGGGCGCTGGGGTTTCAATTATGAAAGCTGGTGGAAGATTGGTGGAAGATGTTGCCGGCCGGTGTTATCTTTGGTCTAACGGTCTCACATTCCATGCTGGTGATGACCTGCCCACCTGATGTTGGAGAAGAAAGTACATTGGACAATGCTAGGGGGGGTTAGGGCTTAAGCCTTAATACTCATTGTTCACGCCTAAACTAGTTACTTCCTGCTTCACTTTGGTCTGTTAATCTTTGGTATTCAGTAAAAGTAACCTTATTCATTCCAAACAATGTTTAAGTGTGGTCTTTCTTTGAGTACTTTAAGAAACGGATCCTGACAGATTGATTGGTTCTATTTCCTAATTATAATGCTGAAAGTCGTGTACTTTTTTGGGACGACTGAACGCTACCACATGTTTATTGGACCCGTGTCCCTCCTGGTTGGTACTGGCCTCCCGGGAGGTCACACGAGGCTGGCTCCAGGAAATAGTGAATGCCTCTTTGAGTGAGGGGTCGCTTCCGGCCACCTTGAAAGAGGTGGGGGTGAGACCCCTCCTCAAGAAGCCTTCCCTGGACCCAGCATTGTTGGTTAATTACCGTCAGGTCTCCAACCTTAGCTTTCTTGCTAAGGTTGTAGAGAGTGTGGTAGCTCAACAGTTCTCCTGACACCTGGAGGAAACTGTCTATCTAGACCCGCGTCAGTCCGGCTTCCATCCCGGGCACAGCACGGAGATGGCATTGATCGCATTGGTAGATGATCTCTGGAGGGCCCGGGACAGGGGTTGTTCCTCTGTCCTGGTCCTATTAGACCTCTCAGCGGCTTTTGATACCATCGACCATGGTTTCCTATTGCACCGGCTGGAAGGGTTGGGAGGCACTGTATTGCAGTGGTTCTCTTCCTACCTCTCTGACCGGTCGCAGTGTGTGTTGACAGGAGGGCAGAGATCGACCTCGAGGCCCCTTGTATGCAGGGTACCTCAGGGGTCGGTTCTCTCACCCCTCTTGTTTAACATCTATGTGAAGCCGCTGGGTGAGATCATCCGTGGCTTTGGGGTACAATACCATCAGTATGCTGATGACACTCAGCTGTACATTTCTACCCCTGGCCACCCCAACGATGCCGTGGAAGTTTAAGTGTGGTCTTTCTTGAGTACTTTAAGAAACGGATCCTGACATTAAGCAGGAAGTCATTAAAAACCACAACCTGATGTCGGAACTTGCCAAAGAGGAGCCTCCGGCTTCAGAGGATCTGCCAGCCCAAGTTATGGGAGAGACTGCATCCAATATACCTGCTCCAAAAGATGACTCGAGGTCAGTGATGGATTTTTTAGCCGGCCTAGATTTAAACCTGGCAGCCAAAGAATCAGCTAAACCTCATCGCTGGTCAGAAGGGGTGGGGATGACGGGAGACATAGGCTCGGGGGTCAATACCACCAGACGCCGCCGCTCCTCTCCCAAGCCATCCATATCGGAGCTTTTGAGAGAAGAAAGGGAATTAAAGGAGATGGCTGATGAATTACTCCGCCAGGCCAGCGACAAGAGGGAAACCCTGGATAAACTCGGGGGGGGGGCATTATGTGGAAGGCGAACAGTTAAAAGAAACTGCCACGGCTGCTACCCAGGAGATCAGACGAACAACCCCTCCCCCTCCTGCTCAAGGCAGCAGAGAATTACAGAGGGAAATTCGGCCTGCCCCCCCCCCCCGCCGATGGATCTTTACACAGAGGGGCTAAATAAGGACATTTATCAAAAGTCCGTGAACAGATACCGCCCCGATTCCCTAGATGATTGGATTCAGTTAGCCGGAGATGTGGAGCTGGACCAGGCCCATTCACAAGATCCAGCCTGTTTTGAGAAGAAGAAACTATTTGAAAGCCCCAGGCCCCGAACCCCTGATAAGGATTCCCACAAGCAGAGGGGCGGGCGCAGATCGACTCCAGCGTGCCCAGGCTCTTGTTTTCGCTGTGGGAAGGAGGGGCACTGGGCGAACAACTGCAGATCAAAACAACCGCCACGCCCACATTCTTCTACTGAGGCTAGAAGGCCAACTAAATCTCCAAGCGTGCGCAGTAGGCCAGTGATGACTGGGGTGGAGCCACTTGACCTTTCCGCTGACCAACCTGAGGCCCAGCCCGATGACTGGGAAGGAGACTCCGCCTCCTCTGACGATAATTTGGTAAGTCGCCGCTCCGGGCCTCTTTATATTCATTTAAAGCTTATAGCTCCATCTAGTGGCCATAGCTGCAATGCGCAAGCTCTCATTGATTCCGGTTGCTCCCGTTGTCTGATCAGTCAAGATCTTGTTTATGCCAAGGGATTTCACTTAAAGAATTTGAAAGTACCTATCGCTTTTTGCCAAATGGATGGCTCTGTAGCGGGGGGAAGTCCTGCATCTTTTGTTACTGAGCCCCTTCAAGTTTCTATTGGTGAGACACATAATGAAACTATTAATTTTATCGTGGCTCCCATAGCTGATAATGCTGTCATTTTGGGAATCAACTGGCTTCGTAAATGGAATCCTCTTATTAACTTGAAAGAGGGGTGGGTGCGAATACCTTTACTGCTGCCAGAACATGCCTTTACACTTTCAAGCCACAATCATGATTCTCCCCTTGATCTAACTCCTGTTAGAGAGCCTGCAGGCCCCACATTAGCCCTTCCTCCACCCGAAATCATTCCGGGGGAGGACAAGATTCCTCACGAATATTGGGACCTTAAAGACTTTTAGCGAAAGGTCCTGTGATTCACTTCCTCCTCACAGAGCTACTGATTGCTTGATCGATTTTCTCCCTGGAGTGCAACTACCTAAACCTCGCCTTTACTCTATGACACCACGTGAAATGGATGAGCTACGCAAATTCATTGATAAGAATCTAAAACGGGGGTTCATTGAACCTGCTAGGCCACGCGTGGCCGCACCGGTGATGTTTAGGGAAAAGAAAGATGGCACCCTGCGCTTAGTTCAGGACTACTCTTACCTAAACACTATTTGTGAACACAATGTCTACCCGCTTCCACTTATGAAGGACATGCTAGCTCACCTTGCTACGGGCAAAATTTTTACTAAACTGGATTTACGTGAAGCTTATTATAGGGTAAGAATTAAAGAGGGTGACGAATGGAAGACGGCTTTCAACTGTCCGCTGGGATGTTTCCAGTTTAAAGTTTTGCCTTTTGGTCTTCAGGGAGCTCCTTCTGTATTTATGCAACTAATCAATGAAGTTCTCCACGAACACCTGTACAAGGGAGTGATCGTTTATCTTGATGACATAGTTGTGTATTCGCAAACACGTGATGAACATGTTAAGCTTCTCCGTTCCGTTCTTCAAAACTCCGCTCCGCCGAGCTTTACGCTAAATTATCTAAATTTGAGTTTCATCAGGACAAGATTGATTATTTGGGTTATCGTATTTCCTCGGAAGGAATTGAAATGGATCCTGCTAAAGTGAAAGCTGTCACGGAATGGGCACCCCCACGCACTCGTAGACAACTACAAAGTTTTTTGGGGTTCGCCAACTTTTACCGTCAATTTATACCTTCATTCGCTAATATTGCATTGCCCATTACAAATCTTCTCAAGACGAAGGGTGAGGGTAAACCTCGACCTAGTACTCCCCTGAACTGGACCATGGAGTGCCAGGCTGCTTTCGAGAAACTAAAACGTTTATTTGCGGCCGAGCCCGTCCTCAAGCATCCCGATGTCAACTCCCCGTTTGTAGTTCAGGCTGATGCCAGCGATGTCGCTGTGGGAGCTGTTTTGCTACAACTCAACCAACAGGGCCAACTACAACCATGTGCCTACACTTCTCGTAAGTTATCCACTACTGAACGTGGATGGGCTATTTGGGAGAAAGAAGCATTTGCTGTTCGTTGGGCCCTCTTGACTTGCCGTCATTTTCTTGAGGGTGCCCCACATCCATTTGAGGTTTGGACGGACCACAAAAACTTGGAAGCTCTCACTTCGTCACGCAAATTATCCCCGAGGAAACTACGTTGGGCGCATTACTTCCATCGATTCAACTTTCGTCTCAAATATATTCCTGGAGGAAAAAATTTCATGGCTGATGCACTCTCCAGGCTACCCCAATATGATGTGTCTAAACTTACAGTTGTGCAAACCATGATTCCACTTACTTTACCAGCTTCTCCTGTTTCGACCAGAAGTCAATCCACTGTACAGACTAACCCTCCCGTTGAACTGATTGCTCGAATTAAGTCTGAACTACTTACTGATGAATGGTATTCCGCACACTCCGGTGATTGCACTATCAGGGATGACCTCCCTTGGATTGGTTCAAAAATTTATGTCCCTGCCACGATACGGCCTTTTCTGTTGCAACGGGCACACGACTCACGATTGGCGGGACACTTCGGATTTGTTAAGACTATACATCTAGTTAAACGCCAGTTTTGGTGGCCTTCCCTCAAGAAGGACGTTGAGTCATATATCACCAGTTGTCCTGTTTGTACTGCTTCGAAACGTGCTCCTGGGAAGCCCCAAGGCCTCCTACAATCTGTGGCGAAGCCGGAAGCACCTTGGAAGGAGATTTCGGTGGACTTTATTGTTGACCTTCCGAGCAGCCAGGGCTATACCGTCATTTGGGTGGTTACAGATCTTTTCTCCAAGCAAGTCCACTTTGTACCTTGTTCCAAAATTCCGTCCTCCAAATCGCTGGCTAAGTTGTTCCTGAACCATATTTACCGTTTCCACGGTGTCCCTAAACGTATCATCTCGGATAGGGGCACTCAATTTACATCGCACTTTTGGAAGGAATTTTTGAAATTGATAGGCTCCTCCCAGGGCCTAAGCTCCTCCTACCATCCGCAGACGAACGGTGCTTGTGAGAGGGCCAATTCCGTTTTGGAACAATACCTACGTTGCTTTATAAATTTTCAACAGGACGACTGGGCTGACCTTCTGATTCACGCCGAGGTGGCTTATAATAACTCTGTTCATTCCAGTACGAATATGACCCCTTTTAAAATCATCTATGGTCAGGACTTTGTACCCATTCCTGAATTACCTCACGACTCGCCTGCAGTTCCCTCCCTAGTTGATTGGTCCGCCAAACTGTCTTCGGTGTGGCCTGTCATAAGGAAAACTTTGGAAGATGCGCATCAATCACATAAGTTATATGCTGATAAAAAGCGAGCGGCTCCTCCGGCCTACAAGGTTGGCGATAGAGTTTTCGTTTCTACTAAACATTTGGATAGCCCTCAAAAATGCAAGAAATTGGGCCCTAAATTTGTTGGCCCGTTCACTATCATTAAGATAATCAGTTCAGGTTCCGCTTCCGGTTGCAGTTGCTGCCGGCAGGTTTTTTTCAAGCCTGCCATCCCACCCCCCCGTGGAGGCGTTTTTTATACCATCAAAGCGTCTCTGAACTCCAAGTTCTCAAGGAACTTGCGAGGGAGTTTTTGCTGCCAGGGAGGGGCCCACTTGCGAAGCCCCCAGAGGGTTAGTTTCCTCTGTGGAGCGAGTAAGGAGAGGCCCCACCCTTCATAGGCTGCGATCTTCTCCAGGAGGGTGAGGAGCTCGTGCTAATTAGCACGACAAAGCAAACTGCTTTTACCTTTATATCTACATTCCAAGATACTTCGTACTTCAAAGGAAATTTCTTGGCATCTCATCGCAAACGCAAGTAATTAAACTTGGTGATTTCACCAGAAAACAGTAGATTTCAGACACAGCTTTTAGAATGAAGGAACCAAGATGGCGTTAATTACCAGATGAGACGAAACGAAAGCTAAACTATTAACTGTTAACTGACTTGTGGATTGTAGTCTCTGTGTAACCTCTGGAGTTCGAGGCGAAGGGGGAGCAGAGCTATAAAGTTAAACGCATTGCATGATTTATTGTGTAATTTTGACATTTTGAAGAGAACTCTCTTTGGGAAAGTTTAACAACATGGCAACGGAACAAGCTGGTGCAGTAACTCCTCAGGATTTTAAAGAATTAATGAGCTTTTTGGCTAATGAGAATAAAGAGATTAAGAGAATGGTTCAGGATAAATTTGAACAATCGGATAAAAATATGCAAGCTGTGGCTAAGGGTCTGTCTGAAATTATGATTAAAATTGACAACAAAATTGAAGACCTGGCCCTAGGTGTGGAAGCCAAAGCAAAGGAAACGGACCTGAAATTTGTGGAGATGGAAGGGAACATGCGCAGGATAGATAACGAGATTATTATGATACAATTTCGCTCCATGGAGTATGCTATTAGGCTGAGGGGCCTCAGAGAAAAACCTAAAGAAGATTTAAGAAAAGCTTGTGCCGATGCTTTAGCTAAATTATTAAGAGTTGCTCCTGATGAAATTTCTGATAAGATGGATAAAATCTACAGAGTAAACTCACGTATAGCTTTACAAAGACAATTGCCAAGAGATGTTGTGATATATTTTACTGAGAGAAATTACAGAAATGATATTGTACAGAAGTCTTACTACTCCTCTATTCACGTAGACGAACATCGGATTAGTGTCTTCAAGGAGTTGCCTCCGGCAATGTTAAAATTCAGAAGGGATTTTGGATTTTTGGTAGTGGAGTTGAAGAAAAGAGAGATACCGTTTAGGTGGGACGCACCAATGGGTGTTATATTCAGATATGAAGGGGTGAGGTATCGTTTGAACACTATAGACAAGGCAAGAGAATTTTACCATGGAATACTGATGGCAACTGCAGCGCCCCCACGTACATCTACACCTACACCAGCAGACCTGGAAGCTTTGGAGCAGAGGTTATTTGAGAAAGAGACAGAAGAACAGATATTGCAGACGCAAAAAGAGAGAGAAGCCCAGGGTGCTACAGGTGGATCTCAATTGGATTCTTCTCGGCTCCCTCTAAGTTCCTCTTTGGAGGAACCGTCTAAGACATTTATTGAAATGCCATTACTTGAGCCTGTGGAACAACGTGTTACTAGATCTACGACTAGACAATTGCTGGATTCTCAGAAGCAGGGGCAGCCACAAGGACAAGGTACCAAGAGGAACAAAGGCAAAGACAAGAAGGAAACTGAAGCTGTGGGAGGAGCAGAGCCGAAGACTAGTCTGGTGGAGAGAGATCTTCAGCAAATGTTCTCAATGTTTCAGACTAGGCCTAAAGATGTTTAAACTATTATCCTGGAATGTGAATGGATTGAACTCTCCACAAAAAAGGAGAAAAATATTTAATTACTTGAAGCAATTTAATAATGATGTGGTCTGCCTTCAAGAAACTCATATCAGGCTGCAAGATCAGAAGTATTTAATGAGCCCAAGATTGGGAACATTTTATGCAGCCTCCAGTTTAGTAAAGAAAAATGGTGTGGTAATATATATTAACAAAAGATTTTCAGCTAAAATTATAGAGGCGGATGACAGTGGTAGATTTATAGCAATTGAACTTGATACAGATTTTGGTCCTATCTTGCTGGTAGGAATATATGCACCTAACCAACAACAAGAAAGCTTTTACAGGATGCTTCACTTGAAAATTTTGGATTGGAATTTTAAGAGTGTTTTAATTATGGGAGATTGGAATGGTGTGATCTCTCCAAGGATAGATAAGAGAACAATGACCAAAGTCTCCACCCAATTACCACGGGGTTTTTTTGATTTTAAAAATGATTTGGAGTTAAAAGACGTTTGGAGGATACAACACCCAAAAGAGATGGACTTTTCTTTTTACTCGGATAGGCACAAATCTTTTTCAAGGATTGACTTTTTTTTGTTAACACCGGATTTACTTCCTAAAGCTAAGAAAACTAAGATATTCCCCAGGACATTAACTGATCATAGCCCGGTGTGGTTAGAGATCGATCTAGGGAAGAGGTTAAGAAGGTCATGGAGAGTAAATGAAAACTTATTTAGATATGAAAAAAATGTTGAAGAACTTAAAAAACACATGAAGGAATTTTTCAGTTTTAACATGAATAAAGGTACCTCTATTGAAATAGTATGGGATGCGAGTAAAGCTTATATGCGGGGGGTTTTGATACATATGAATTTTAAACATAAACAAAGCAGGCAGAAAAAAAGAATGGAAATGGAAAACGAAATCAAGAAAAAGGAGCAGCTACATATAGTAAATCCAAAAGATGAGTCACTCCAGATGGCGATAAAGTTGTTGAAAGATCAATTTCAAATGCTTATATCAGAACAAACAGCAACCAACTTACAATTTGCTAAACATAACACCTTTGCTAATGCGAATAAACCTGGTAGGTGGTTGGCCTACACCTTGAGAAAAAATACGAATAATAGAATTATTGACAGAATTGAATATGGAGGGAAAACGGTATATCAACAGGACTCGATTAAAAAATCATTTGTGGATTATTACACCAAGTTATATTTACAGGATAATATACAGAGTAACTCAATAGATGACTTTTTGGAAGGAAAAAGGGTGACCAAAATAAATGTGCTCCAAAAGGCAAATCTGGAATGTTTGATAACTGCAGAGGAGATTGCTTTAGCTATAAATCAACTTAAACTAGCCAAGGCTCCAGGGACTGATGGATTGACCGCAGTCTACTATAAAACTTTACAATTGGAAATGATTGAATATCTTACACAGTTATTTTGTAATATACAGCAAGGGGGTAAAATACCTTCTTCATGGGAAGCGGCTTTTATATCATTGATACCTAAGGACAAAGACGGCCCTAAGAAACCAGAGGATTACAGACCGATATCTCTTCTAAATACGGATTATAAAATATATGCTAAAGTACTTGCCAACAGATTGATGCCAGTTATCCAAGAGGTTATTCACTATGACCAAGCAGGATTTATTGAAGGGAGACATATGAAGGAGAATGTAAGACAAATTATAGATTTAATTGACTATCTTGATAAGAATAAGCAGATCTCTGCAGTGCTGGTCTTTTTGGACGCGGAGAAGGCCTTCGATCGAGTGAACTGGAACTTTCTAACCAAGACTTTGGAAAAGATGGATATGGGACCACGAATGAGACAAGCGATTGGTGCAATTTATCAGCAGCAATATGCACAACTTATTATTAATGGAAGTTTGACTACAACTTTTGAAATACAAAAAGGTACAAGACAAGGGTGCCCATTATCTCCATTGTTATTTATCTTAACCCTGGAAGTCTTGTTGAATACAATTCGGGACTCTAACACTTTAAGTGGTATAATTATTAGGCAAAAAGAATACAGAACTAGGGCATTTGCCGATGATCTGGTTGTTACCCTCTCACATCCTATGAACTCAGTAATTCAGATGAAAAATATCATAGTAGAATTTGGTGTGGTGTCTGGGTTTAAACTGAATCAAGGCAAAACGAAAATGATGGTTAAAAATATGTCAGAGACTCAGAGGAAGTCACTTGAAAGCTTGGCAGGTTTTGAAATAGTTTCTAAAGTTAAATATTTAGGAATACAAATTGCAGAAATAAATACAAAACTTTTTTCAAATAATTATGAAGTGTTGTGGCAACAGATACAGAAGGATCTTCAAGCTTGGAATAAGCTACAACTATCTCTGCTTGGAAGGATTTCAGCAATTAAAATGAATATTCTACCTAGATTCATTTTTTTATTTCAGATGATACCGGTGCTTAAATCAGATAAAATCTTGTCAGATTGGCAAGCAACATTAAATAAATTTGTTTGGAAGGAGAAAAAGCCGAGAGTAAAGATGAAGATTATGCAAGATACTCGTGAAAGAGGTGGCCTTAGACTCCCAAACCTCCGATTGTATTATGAAGCGGCGGCATTGACGTGCGTGGCAGATTGGTTTGGGAAAACAAAATCTGAACTACTGAATATAGAAGGTCATGATCTTGTGTTGGGTTGGCATGCATATCTGTTTTATGAAGAAAAGGTGGATAAAGTATTTAACAATCATGTTCTCCGAAGTGCCCTGATGAGAATTTGGAGGAAGCACCGGCCTAATTGGGATTATAAAATACCGCTTTGGTTGGATCTTGCAGACACCATGTGGATTACAAATACTAAGTCACTCGGGGGGTGTTTATATAAAGATGTGCTTACTTTTGACAGGGGCGAATGGCAGATGAAAACTTTGGAACAACTGTTGGAGGCAGGAATTACTTTAAATTGGTTACACTACACACAGTTACAGAAGAGATGGAAAGAAGATCGCAGGATTGGTTTTATGGAGAAAGAAGTGGAGTTGATCAAGCAGATAAAAGAGACTGGCCCAAAACATGTTAAAAGAATATATAATGTACTGTTAGAAAGGGATTCAGAAAGCGAGTTGGTTAAGGATTGTATGATTAAATGGGCTCAGAATTTTGATGAACCCGTTATGTTGGATACGTGGGAAAAAATATGGGTTCAAAATATTAAATTTACACAGTCACAAAGTTTAAGGGAGAATTTTTATAAAATGTTTTATAGATGGTATTTGGATCCTAAGAAATTATCATGTATGTATCCTAATTTTCAACCTAAATGCTGGAGATGCGGGTGTTTAGATGCTACTTTCTTCCATGTATGGTGGACTTGCAATAAGGTCAAAGCTTTTTGGATAAAAATATGGTGGGTTATGCAAAACGTATTTAAGAAAAGATTAGAATTTACCCCGCAAATGTTTTTATTGGGCATAACTAAGGATTTTCGTAAAGGGGAAACAAAATTGTTTTTGTATATGGTTACAGCAGCAAGGTTGTTGATTGCTCAACATTGGAAGAAAGATTTTGTACCGACAATTGCTCAATGGATTCAAAAAGTGGCGGGGTTTGCGGAAATGGCAAAACTTTCAGCTTTCCTAAAAGACCAGAAGCAGGAGAGCTACACACAGGAATGGGCAAAATGGATTAATTATATACAGAATAAATATCAGACTGGGAAATATCATGTAGCTTTTAGGTAGGAATGTTTGGATTGATAGGTGAATAGATTAAACAATATCTGGGATGTTTGGAATGTTTAAAGTGGTGTACAGCGGAACTCAGGGGGGGTGGGATTGACTGGGAGGTGGGGGTGGGTTAGGGTGGAGGGTGGGGAAATATAAGTGGATAAGCAATATAGAGATGGGTATAATGGGATATGGTCATGTTATGATGCTGAATTAACTTAGAAAGGGTGTCAGGGAGAGATTGATGTATTTTATACTAAATTTATATCATGTTGGTCGGGGGTATAATACTCAATATTTGAATGAGAACTTTATTTTAAGATGGGGGGAGGTGAGGGGTATACTTTTTGTATGTGATTTTATATTATATGTCGGGGGGGTAAAAGGGGGGAAAACTTGTCTGAATAAAACTTTTGCAATAAATAAAAAAAAAAAAAAAAGATAATCAGTTCAGTTTCCATCCGGTTGGATCTCCCTAAAACCTACCGTCGTTTATACCCAGTGTTCCATGTTCACGTGTTGAAGCCCGAACGCACTTCGCATCTCCGCAAACCCCATCCTGACACCCCTGTACCGATGATGGTAGACGGTCACCAGCACTATGAAGTTCGTGACATTTTGGACTCCAGAGTCTGTAGGAATAAGACTCAGTTCTTGGTCATGTGGAAAGACTTTCCTCCTTCTCACAATGAATGGGTGGATAGAGAGCATCTCAATGCCCCGAAGCTTATACGCCAGTTTTATGCCAAGTATCCACACAAACCATAACCCCTTCCCTCTCTCTTCTATGTTGTTTTGTCTTTTCTTGTCTCTTTTGCAGATCTAACATGCCTACTTCTCAGGGGCGTCCGGGGGTCCTGCCTGCTGCTGGAGGAGGTCCGGATGTCAGCCTTCGCTTCTGGTTTCTCTTTATGCTGCTTGGCTGCCATGGAAACGGGGAGGGTGGGGCGCTGGGGTTTCAATTATGAAAGCTGGTGGAAGATTGGTGGAAGATGTTGCCGGCCGGTGTTATCTTTGGTCTAACAGTCTCACATTCCATGCTGGTGATGACCTGCCCACCTGATGTTGGAGAAGAAAGTACATTGGACAATGCTAGGGGGGGGGTTAGGGCTATTGGGGTGGGCTTCAAAGCGCTCCATGGCTCGGGACCTAGCTATCTGCAGGATCGGATCCTGCCTCATACGTCCTCACGGCCGATTCGCTCCCACAGAGAGGGGCTTCTCCGGGTGCCGTCCACTAGACTGTGTCAGCGGGCGACACCCAGGGGAAGGGCACTCTCTGTGGCGGGCCCGGCCCTCTGGAACGACCTTCCCCCCGACATTAGGACAACTACGGACCTCCGCTCCTTCCGTCTTAAATTGAAAACTTACTTTTTCCATCTGGCCGGCCTGGGATAGCCTCCTTGCCTTGGGATTTTATAGAATAGGTTTTAGTTTAATCGGGATTTTAGCACAGGGTTTATTTAATTGGTTTTTAAATTTTGTTGTTTATTTATTGTTGTTGTTATTTATTGTTTTTATGCTACCTGTGCACCGCCCCGAGTCCCCGTGGGGAGAGGGGGCGGTATAGAAATAATAAATTATTATTATTATTATTATTATTATTAATACTCATTGTTCGCGCCTAAACTAGTTACTTCCTGCTTCACTTTGGTCTGTTAATCTTTGGTATTCAGTAAAAGTAACCTTATTCATTCCAAACAATGTTTAAGTGTGGTCTTTCTTGAGTACTTTAAGAAACGGATCCTGACAGATTGATTGGTTCTATTTCCTAATTATAATGCTGAAAGTCATGTACTTTTTTGGGATGACTGAACGCTACCACATGTTTATTGGACCCGTGTCCCTCCTGGTTGGTACACGAGGCTGGCTCCAGGAAATAGTGAATGCCTCTTTGAGTGAGGGGTCGCTTTCAGCCACCATGAAAGAGGTGGGGGTGAGACCCCTCCTCAAGAAGCCTTCCCTGGACCCAGCATTGTTGGTTAATTACCGTCAGGTCTCCAACCTTAGCTTTCTTGCTAAGGTTGTAGAGAGTGTGGTAGCTCAACAGTTCTCCCGACACCTGGAGGAAACTGTCTATCTAGACCCGCGTCAGTCCGGCTTCCATCCCGGGCACAGCACGGAGATGGCATTGATCGCATTGGTAGATGATCTCTGGAGGGCCTGGGACAGGGGTTGTTCCTCTGTCCTGGTCCTATTAGACCTCTCTGCGGCTTTTGATACCATCGACCATGGTTTCCTATTGCACCGGCTGGAAGGGTTGGGAGGCACTGTATTGCAGTGGTTCTCTTCCTACCTCTCTGACCGGTCGCAGTGTGTGTTGACAGGAGGGCAGAGATCGACCTCGAGGCCCCTTGTATGCAGGGTACCTCAGGGGTCGGTTCTCTCACCCCTCTTGTTTAACATCTATGTGAAGCCGCTGGGTGAGATCATCCGTGGCTTTGGGGTACAATACCATCAGTATGCTGATGACACTCAGCTGTACATTTCTACCCCTGGCCACCCCAACGATGCCGTGGAAGTGCTTTCTCGGTGTCTGGAGGCCGTACGGGTCTGGATGGGGAGGAACAAACTCAGACTCAACCTGTCCAAGACCAAGTGGCTGTGGTTTCTGGCATCTCGATATAGCCAGTTAACTCCATCGCTGGCTATCGGGGGCAAGTCATTAGCCCCCGTGGAAAGGGCTCACCACTTGGGAATCCTCCTGGATTCGCGGCTGTCCTTGGACAACCATGTGACGGCCGTGGCAGGGGGGCTTTCTATCAGGTTCACCTTTCTAGATTGGGATGCCCTATGCACGGTCACTCAAGCCCTCGTTATTTCCCATCTGGACTACTGTAACGCCCTCTACATGGGGCTCCCCTTGAGGTGCACCCAGAGACTCCAGCTAGTGCAGAATGCGGCCGCGCGGGGGATTTTGGGAGTCTCTCGTTACTCCCATGTAACACCTCTCCTGTGCAAACTGCACTGGCTGCCTGTGGTCTTCCGGGTGCGCTTCAAGGTGTTAGTCACCATCTTTAAAGCGCTCCATGGCACGGGTCCTGGTTACTTGAGAGACCGCCTCCTACCACATACCTCCCTTCGACCTGTCCGCTCCCACAGAGTGGGCCTCCTCAAGGTGCCGTCAGCCGGTCAATGCCGGCTGGCGACTCCCAGGGGAAGAGCCTTCTCTGTGGCAGGCCCGGCACTCTGGAACGACCTGCCCCCCGATATCCGTACCATCACGGACCTACGCCTCTTCTGTCGGATGTTAAAAGCACATTTCTTTCATCTAGCTGGCCTGACATAGACTAAGGGTATTATTTTAAATTTTGATATTTATTGGTTTTAATTTTTACATTTTCCAAATTTTAGCACAGATGTAATAATGTAATTGTCTTTTATATTTTGTATGTATTGTTGGGTTTTTATCTTTCTGTGTACCACCCTGAGTCCCCCCAGGGAAAATAGGGCGGTATATAAATTGAAATAATAAATAAATAAATAAATAAATGTACTTGAGATGGGTGGCCATATAAATCTAATCAATAAATATGAGATATGGTCTTAGAAACCCAACCTTTCTTTTTAAAACTTTGGTAATTAATAACTACAAACCAGCAGTTTGAGGTTTCTACTTAGGTCTTCAAATATCATTGTAGTATAGTTGTAACTCTTTTTTGAAATAAATTTTGCCACACCGTAGATTAGAAGAAAGGAATAATTGTCAGTGAACTCTTGATAAGGCTTGGAAAATATTACATCCTGTCCCTGATTTTTGCTGCAGGGGAAAGCACATTATAAAGTTGATAGGTGTAACAATTGATTTCTTGTGGCAGTGTCATTCATCTCTCTACTAATGGAAGATTTCTGACAAATGATTAATTGATTCCTTCCCTGGATTGCCTTCTTTGTCTTCATAATTGACTGGAAAATTTGCCCTTCTCTCTGGATTTTACAACTTTTACAACTTTGAACTGAACTTTGTCTCTGGACTTGCCCCACCGGCCACACCCAAAAATCGCCATTTTATTGGCACTGACTTAAACAGCTCACCATGGCTTCTAAAAAGCAGCTAGAAAAACCAGACACAGATGCAAGATTAACAGCTATGGAAGAAGTGTTACAGTCTTTGGTACTGGAAATCAAAGAGCTTAGAAAAGACCACTGCAGTTCCAAATTAGAGCTTTTGGAGACACAGAAGAAATTGATGCAGAACACACAGAAGACTGAAGAGTTAGAATTGGGGCTGGCTGGGGCAAAGGGAGAGCTTAAAAATGTTAATACTGAAATTGGAGATTTAACTGGTCATATGTCTAGGATGGATTTTGAAAGGATGTCATATTTTTTAAGATTTCAGAATATTCCTGAAGAATCTGGTGAATGCCTTCCTGATCTTATGAGCACAATTTTAGCAGACTATTTACACAAACCCAAGGAAGAGATCAGGGGGGACATTGACCTGGTTTATAGAATAAATTCAGCATATGCCAGGATAAATGAAGTACCCAGAGAGATACACATTAAATTTGTTAGAAGGTCGACTAGAGAGGGAATATTGAGGGCGCAGAGAAAGGGTCCGTTAATCTACCAACAAAAGGAAGTCGCTATCTTGAAGCAGATCCCGAAAAAGATTAGAGAGGTGAGGAGGAAGTATTCCTTCTTATCTAAAAAATTGTTTAAACAGGGGATTTGGTTTAAGTGGGTGATGCCAGAAGGGATGTTGGTCTTCTGGGAAGGAGGAAGAGTAAGGATTAAAACAGTTGCTGAGGTGGAAGCCTTTCTTAAAAAACATTCCTCAATCCTGGAGGAGGAAAATGGAGGAGCAGAGGGGGCCACGGCCTCGCCCACTGGGGGCCAGGGAGGAGAACAAGAAGATACAATTGCTAAGAGATTTAGATCTAAAAAATGACTTTTTTAATACAGTATAAGTTTTGTTTGGATGTTTGTATACGATTGCTAGCATAGAATTTATAACGATGTATGCACTTCTCTTCACTTTGTAGTACTATTGAAATATGTATTATCTATGTTTTGTTAAGAAGCCCCGGAGGGGGCCAACGATTTCGACGTGAAAGTTCTCAAAATATTTCTCCATTCACCTTACCCTACCCTACCTGAAAAAATTGTAAAACTCAATAAAACTTTTTCAATTAAAAAAAAAAGAAAGAAAACTTACCAAATCATTTTTTTTGTTTTCTTGTAAGGGCCATTTTCCTATACCTTATTCTACAAAATGCCATTCTTTTCATTTTCTTGTTTTTTCTTAAAAAAAAAAACATAAACCAGCAGTCTTTTTCTTCTTCAAGAACATGAAAATTGTTTTGGGGATCTATTGGTACATAACATCTTTGGGCAGCTATAGATTAATCAAACAAACAAACAAATGACATCTCCTGCTTCTGCTGACCACTCTGCTGACCACTGAATTGCTCCTTTAGTTGATTTTCTTCCCTATTCTTTACATGCCAGTTTCTATGCAATGCTTTCTGTCATCATTAGATAAAATGTGTCTACTCACTGTTCCAATACTCTGATGTTTTTCTCAGGAACTCATATAAATTTTTATCTGTTGCAAATATATGCCACATTGCATAAACAATGCAGGTAACATCTAACAGACTTTTGTCCTTTGTATCTTCATCTTTTCCCTTAAGGTTTCATCCTATATTACATTATTCCTTTTGCAGATTCTCAGGTCAACCAAGTACACATTAGTCATTGAAATGGAAATGATTAATAATCATAGATTAATAAGAGCAGATATGCTGTAAGAACAGACGGATAATGAAACTATGTCAATAAGAGTTACCTGAAGGACTGGTGTCCTCTAAAAGTTTCTACATAGCCAACTTCATTCAATAGAGTGTGCATGATCCCTGAGGGAAATGAGAAGATGGGTTTTTTCTGCTATGGCCCCTATATCAGTGGTGGGTTTCTGCCGGTTCTCCCTGGCTCAGGAGAACTGGTTGGTGAAATGTAGCGATCCGGTGAGAAGAGGTTGGACTGGTGGACCCGGAAGTAACTTCTGGAACATGTGGAGCGGGCCCTGTTGCTGGCTGCTCCATCTGCACTAAACCAGCCCAGCCTGACACTCACTGATTGGCTGGAGTCCAGCCAATCAGTGAGGAGCTGGACCCATTTAAAAGCGTGGCACCAACGGCAACATTTCTCTTTTGAAAAGAGTCTTTCTCTTTAGAGTCTTTCTCTTGAAAAGTATTTTTCTTTTCAAAAGAGTCTTTATCGTTCCTGATTGGTCCTCCTCCCTTCGCTTTGATTCTCCTTCCAGCAAGCTGCTTCCCTCAGGTAAGCAACTTCACTTAGGGGGGCGGCAGGAGGCTAGCTCACGCCAGCTCGTGGCTTTCACGAGGGAAGGCCTTTGAAGCCTCCTCGCAAAAGCCATGAGCTGCCGTGTGGTGGAAAGGCACTGAGCTGTGGTGGTGCTGCAGGCGCCTTTTGCGACACAGGGGAGGCAGGGGCTGCTGCCGCTAGCCGCACAAAGCCTTAAAGTGCTGGGTGGCTGTGGAGGCTTTGCATGGCTAGCGTCGGCATCCCCTGCCTGCTCTGCCGCTGCTAGCAGCATGAAGCCTAAAGGCACTGGCAGCTCCACAACCACCTAATGCTTTTAGGCTTCATGTGGCTAAGGGGTGCGGGGGGGCACCACCGCTAGCCGCGTGAAGTCTCCACTGTGCCCAGCGCCTTTAGATTCATGCGGCTAGGGGGCGGGGGGGGCGCTGCCACTAGCCACATGAACCTAAAGGTACTGGGCACAGTGGAGGCTTCGCACAGCTAGCGGCGGTGGCCTCTGCCCTCTCTTCCACTGCTAGCTGCGTGAAGCCTAAAGGCGCCGGCAACCCCACAGCCACCCAACACCTTTAGGCTTCGTGTGGCTAGGGGGGGCAGGGGCCCACTGCCGCTAGCTACGCGAAGCCTCCACTGAGCCCAGCACCTTTAGGTTCACATGGCTAGTGGCGGTGGTCCCCCTCCCCACTAGCCACATGAAGCCTAATGGCGCTGGGCAGCTGTGCAACTGCCGGTGCCTTTAGGCTTTGCACGGCTAGCAGCAGCAGGGGAGGTGGGGGATGCCACCACTAGCCGCGCGAAGCCTCCACAGCCATCCATTGCCTTTAGGCTTCATGCAGCTAGCAGCGGTGTCTTCCGCCTCCCCTGCCGCCGCTAGCTGCGTGAACCTAAAGGCACTGGGCACAGTGGAGGCTTCGCGTGGCTAGCCTGCCTCCTCTGCCACCGCTAGCAGCGCGAAGCGTAAAGGCGACGGCAGCTCCACAGCCGCCCAATAACCTGAAATTTCACACATGTACAAATTTTCCCTCCCTCCCTCCTTCCCAATTGCACTTTTTTCCTCTGAGAGTTGCTAAGGGAATAAGATCTATATAAGACTATATCCTCCTATAGCAGTTTTTGGAGCATCTCCTCAGTTAGGATCAGTATTCTGGATCATGTCCTCATAATATTTATTTGGTTGATTCCAAGCTGCCTGATAATGCCCATATTCTGTGTTAACCAGAAACGATACAGTTGGAGCATTTAGGTACTTGTTGAGATTTCCATTTGACCGTACATTGGTTCTGATGTAATAGGCCAATTGTCCTCAGGTCTACAAATGTTGCAGATTTTTTGTTTGTGCAAATCTCTCCTTTTAAAAAAAATGGTCAGCTCTTTGCAGGGTTTGAACTATAGCAATTTCTTAAGGTCTTTTAAAGCTACCTGCTGCTTTTAACAGGTTTTGAACTGTAATCTCCAGTCACAGTCAGAATGGCAAATTTAAGGAATTGTAGAATAATAATAATTATTATTATTTAATTTCTTGACCGCTCCTCTCCCCACGGGGACTCGGAGCGGTGCACAGGGAAAACTAAAACCATAAATACAATACAATCAAAACAACATCTTAAAAACAAATTAAACAGTGCCTGTGCTAAAATACCCATTATAACTAAAATTCCCTACACAACTAAAACCCCATAGAGAGAGACTACCCCAGGCCGGCCAAGCAGAAAAAATATGTTTTTAATTTCAGACGGAAGGAGCGGAGGTCCGTGGTTGTTCTAATGTCGGGGGGAAGGTCATTCCAGAGGGCTGGGCCCGCCACAGAAATAAGGAATTGTAACAGAAGTGGTCTAGACTGACTAGAGGAAATCAGATTGTGTGCTATTTATAATGGGTTATTTATGTTTAGAGCAATCTTGGATCCCACATTGGGGAGAAGCAACATATATTTTTTATAAATAATATACACTTTTATTCATATATGTAGTATTGTTTAAATATGCATTTTAAAACTATTCCTAAAATAAAATGAGTAATGACATCTGTGAAAACCTAATGATGGCTAATATCAAAATAGTATATTTTAATTTTTAAAAGTTGTTGGAAACTAAATATTCAGATAGATTTTATTTTTTATGAAATAATACCTATTTTTGGAAGGAAGTTGGTATCTTCTTCTTTCTAGGTCTGAGAGAGTGACTGAGCTGATTGTATGTCAATCATAACATTATAGATGTCATATGGTATTCTTGTAGGAAGCTCAGAGACTTTTAACTTGGTGCTATAAAATGTATAAACAATTAAAATGTCAGTGAAAACATTTCATCATAAAATGATGTGATTTATATAAATAGCAATATTGCTCTGGTTTCTGCTTTTACTTTTTTCAGATTGATAGATTCTTTCTCTTCCCCTGGACTTTATGTGTTAAAACTCTTAAGGAACATGTAGCGATAATCAAGTCATTCTTTTCATCTTTCAGAACCCTGACATTTTTGGAAGATAGATGCCTGATTTAAAACAATTCTATCCACTATCAACTAACATAGCTTTCAAGATTTTCTAAGCAACTGTTGATTTTCTACATGAAATCTTGGTTTATTCCCTCTTCCCCCCATGCCCCACCCTGCCAACTGAGATTAGTGGTATGAAAATGGTCTTCTCTTAAACAGCATCATTTCATTTCATTTCCTGTTTAATTTTATTTCTGAAAGTGATGTACAAACTCTGGATGTGTGAATTTGTATATCTGGGAATTTTGTTCTCAGATTTCAATAAATCTGCACATCATTACAATAGTGTGCACACCTCAAGCACATCAAACTGAAAACATCTCCATTTTCATTTTCTTCCCCAAAATATAAAAAGCTTTAGCTAGAGGTTGACTGGTACTGTCACATCATCAAGATAAAGAGCGAGAGGAGGAATTCTGGGAGTTGAAGTCCACAAGTCTTAAAGCTGTCAAGTTTGAACACCCCTGGGGTTTTTTTCCTAAAGGATTAGGGATGCAAGGGTCTTGTAACTTGACAACTTTAAGACTTGCGTGCTTCAAATGCCAGAGTTTCTGGGGAGTTAACTGACCGTGCAGCCCCTATCCCGGCCCGCGCGGCCTCTACTCGACCCTGACTGGAGCGGCCAAAGGAGGAGTGAGCAGGTCGTAGTTCCAGATGAATTGGGGATGGATGGTGATTGAGCGGGGGATGATGGCAATGGAGATGGAGCCGGCCCATACTGGATTGAACATTATACCATCGGGCCGTGCGGAGCTTAATAGCATACTGCGTGGCACCTTACGGATTAGGGCCCAAGAGGCCCAAGAGGAGAGGAGACTGAGCCAACCAGCAGAGTGGCCGGCGAAATTAGGAGAGGCAGGACCGGATGGAATGATTTACAACCAGCCACGCGGTATACCAGCAGGCCGCGTGGCCTCCACCCGGGCTGCTGGAAGAGACAGGATGTCCCGATGTGCTGAACCAGCCATGCGGAGGCCCCCCCCTCTGGACTATTTGGAGACCATTTGGACCATTTGGAGACCACCAGGAGACTATGAGGCCACATAAAGGGACTACGGCAAACCATCTAGCCGCGCGGTGAGAAGAACAGGCCGGCAGAGATCCAACAAAGGGGGCTGGAACATACTCCCCTAATCGAACAGCCAGGACTTCCCTGCATTGTTTTATGTGATCCTCCACCCTATTCCCCCCCACCCCCTCTATATGATATGATTGATCTCTCCTGATCTACTGATTTAGTGGAATACCATCTCTTACTAGATTACCATCTCTTAGTAACTATTTGAATTGTAATTTGTCTTGCTGTAAATATCTCTGGCGATGCTGCTTGTTTTAGGGCTAGTATAGCCTTCGTGTAATATATTTATCACCTATTAAGTACTCAAGATAAGATCTCCTTCACCTGCGGGAAGTTCCTCCCTCCCAGGCCTGGCCCCCTAGTCTAACATGGGCCCACCTCGAGGAAGGATTGATAGATCCAGAGAGGTGGGCGAAGCGCAAACTCAGGGGCTTTTTAGCTAAATTTTTAATCTGGATTTTAGGGGGTTTGAGGGGGGGGCTTATTCAGTTAGAGGGGGGTCAAGGTACAGGGCCGGCTGGCGGATCTAGGGAAAAGGACAGGTCCACTAAGGAGGGGGGAATGGGGGTCGTTCCAAGGGAGGGTTTTCCCATTCGATCGGTCTTGGGGAGGGGCAGGGGCGGTGGGAGACAGGGTGTCCATCTTGTGTTAGGGGATCATGGCTGCTGGTTACAAGCGGTCACCTGCCCCAACTCCCTGCACTCCCCTCCCCAACCCCCTGCACTCCCCGGGGCTAGGCGGTCAGGGATTACAGAGCCAGGGCCCCAAGCTGATGTTCTGCAACGCCAGGTCCGTGGTGAATAAAGCCCCCCTCATAAATGACCTTGTGTCAGAGGGGAACCCGGACCTGGTGGGAATTACGGAGACCTGGTTGGGCCCCGAGGGGGGTTTACCCCTCATGGATATGTGCCCACCAGGCTATCGTGCATTTCATCAGCCTCGGGCCCTAGGCAGGGGTGGAGGAGTGGCGGTTATTGTTAAGGAAAGTCTTGAGCCGAAGGAGACCACTGTGCTACAGACTACCGCCTGTGAGTCCCTCTATGTGAAGTGGGGCCTAGGGAGGCACTTGGGCTTGCTGATTGTATACCTGGCTCCCCGCTATGTAACAGCAGACCTGCCCGAGCTCCTCGAGGTGATTGCCAATATGGCGGTTGAATCCCCCAGACTACTAGTCGTGGGGGACTTTAACCTGCCATCGGCGGGCGAAACATTCGAGGTAGCCCGGGAGTTCATGGCTGCCATGACGGCCATGGACCTTACCCAAGAAGTTCAGGGCACCACGCACGCTGGATCTTATTTTTGTCTCTGGCTAGTGGAGAAGTGATCTTGGAATCAGGGACGTAGTCATCTCACCCTTGTCATGGACAGATCACTTTCTCCTTCGGCTCGACTTTCCAATCGCCACACCGCACCGCGGGGAAGTGGAACCGGAGACACCTAGATGGTTCTGCCCCAGGAGCCTGATGGACCCAGAAAGGTTCCAGAAGGAGCTTGGACCAATACCTGTGTCCCTGCCTCACGACTCGACTGAGGACCTAGTGGCCGCATGGTATAATGCGGCCACGGGGGCCTTGGACTGAGTCGCGCCCTTGCGGCCTCTCAGGCAGCATCGAATCACCCAGGTTCCATGGTTCACCGAGGAGCTGAGGCAGATGAAATGCCGCAAGAGACGCCTAGAGAGTAGGTGGAGATCCTCTGGATCCGAAGCTGGCCGAACACTAGTAAGAGCCCATATAAGGACTTACTTAGTGGCGATAAGAATGGCCAAACGCGAGTATTGTGCCACCCTCATCGCATCTGCAGAAAACCGCCCTGCCGCCCTGTTTGGGGTGACCCACTCCCTCCTTCAACAGAGGCCACGGGAAGCCCCCTTGCAGGGCCAAGCAGAGGAATTTGGAGTGTATCTGCAGGATAAAATCACTCAGATTCGGAACGAGTTGCCCTCCACTACAAGTGCTCCAGACGGACTGTCCGAGGCTGGTCTTGAGACAACATCTTGGGAGGAGTTTGACTTTGTTACTACTGAGGATATGGACAGGTTGTCAAGGAGACTTAGGGCCACCACATGTTTATTGGATCAGTGTCCCTCCTGGCTTGTACTGGCATCCTGGAAGGTTACACGAGGCTGGCTCCAGGATATTGTGAACGCATCCCTGAGTGAGGGGTACTTACCTACCGCCCTTGAAAGAGGCGGTAGTGAGGTCCCTCCTCAAGAAACCTTCCCTGGACCCAGCATTATTGGAAAATTATCATCCTGGTCTCCAACCTTCACTTTTTAGCGAAGGTTGTAGAGAGTGTGGTGGCTCAACAGTTTCCTCGGCACCTGGAGGAAATTGATTATCTAGACCCGTACCAGTCCGGCTTCCGGCCCGGTCACAGTACCGAGACAGCATTGGTCGCGTTGGTGGATGATCTCTGGAGGGCGCAGGATAAAGGTTATTCCTGTATCCTAGTCCTATTAGACCTCTCAGCAGCTTTTGATACCATCGACCATGGTATCCTATTGCACCGACTGGGGGGTTGGGGGTTAGAGGCACCGTTCTACGGTGGTTCTCGTCCTACCTCTCTGGTCAGTCGCAATGTGTGTTACCAGGAGGGCAGAGGTCGGCCCTGAGACCCCTGATATGTGGGGTTCCCCAGGGGTTGGTCCTCTCACCTCTCCTGTTCAATACCTATATGAAGCCGCTGGGCGAGATCATCCATGGTTTTGGGGTGGAATACCATCTGTACGCTGATGATACTCAGTTGTACATACCCACCCCAAACCACCCCAATGATGCCATGGAAGTGCTGTCCCAGTGTCTGGAGGCCGTACGGGTTTGGATGGGTAGTAACAAACTCAAGCTCAACCCGTCCAAGACTGAGTGGCTGTGGTTTCCAGCAGCCCGGTTCAGCCAGATAAGTCCAACACTTGCCATTGGGGGCGAAATACTGGCCCCCGTGGAGAGGGCGCGCAATTTGGGTGCCCTCCTGGACTCTCGGCTATCCATGGAGGACCATGTGACAGCCGTGGCCAGGGGGGCATTTTATCAGTTATGCTTGATTCACCAATTGCGCCCCTTATTGGACCGGGCTGCCCTCCGCACAGTTACTCAAGCACTCGTGATGTCCCGGCTGGACTACTGTAACACTCGCTACATGGGGCTCCCCTTGAGGTGCACTCGAAGGTTGCAGTTAGTCCAGAATGCAGCCGTGCAGGTAATTATGGGAGCCACAAGGCAATCCCATGTAACACCACTCCTGCGCGAGCTGCACTGGCTACCTGTGGCCTTTCGGGTGCGCTTCAAGGTGTTGACGACCATCTTTAAAGCGCTCCATGGCTTGGGACCTAGCTACATATGAGACCGCCTCCTGCCCCATACATCCCTTCGACCGATCCGTTCCCATAGAGAAGGCCTACTCCGGGTGCCGTCGGCCGGGCAATGCCGGTTGGCGACACCCAGGGGAAGAGCCTTCTCTGTGACAGGCCCTACCCTCTGGAACGACCTGCCCCCCGAACTACGTAATATCTCGGACATCCACCTGTTCCGCCAGCACCTTAAAATGCTTCTGTTCCAACAAGCCGGCCTAGTATAACCCCCGATACTGAGTTTTAACATTGAAAATTTTAATTAGAGGTTTTATAAGTTGGTTTTAGCACGGGATAATTATTTAATAACTTTTAATATGGGTATTTATATGTATGTTTTGTTTTAAACTACCTGTGCGCCGCCCTGGGTCCTTTTTTTAGGAGAAGGGCGGGGTACAAATTGGATTAATAATAATAATACTAATAACATTTTGGTTGCTAAGCAAGAGCGTTGTTAAGTGAGTTTCACCACATTTTACAAGTTGGCCATGCCTATCCAGTCACATGACTGCCAAGCCACTCCCACCCAGTCACATGGCCAGCAAGTCACTCCCACAAAGCAGGCCACACCCACAGAATAGGTTCCAGAAATTTTTGAAACCCACCACAGCTGGGTGCCGCATTACCGCTGCTGCTTCCTCTGCCGCCGCTGTACTTTTGGGACAAGCCAAACCTGTTCAGGGGGGATGGGTTGCACTTGAACCATGAAGGGACAAGGTTGCTGGCACTCAACATCAAAAAGGCTGCAGAACAACTTTTAAACTGATAACTGGGGGAAAGCCGACAGGAGCTGGGCAGCATCCAGTTCTGGAAAGTGTTTACTTGAGTAGTGAGGAGGATGCAATAATTACTGAGCAGAGCGAGGAGCCAGTCACCAGCATTCTAGCAGAAGGATGCAAGCAGCAGTCTAAGGATGGACTCAAAATTATTATTATTATTATTATTATTATTATTATTATTATTATTATTATTATTATTATTATTATTATTATTATTATTATTATTATTATTATTATTATTTAGATTTATAAACCGCCCCCTCTCCCCGAAGGGACTCGGGGCGGTGTACAGGAAAATTAAAAACCATATAAAAACATACAATATATACAAAGTTAAAAACGGATTAAATTAACCTGTACTAAAATTTAAAAACATTAAAATTACAAACTCAACCTATGCTAAAATTCCCCTAAAATCTAACATCCATTTACGTATTTGGCAGATGTTATGTTGTGAAAGTCTAAACTATTACTCAAGTCTTGGGAACAAATACACTACCTTGCTTTCCTATAAAAGATTTCAACAGCTACCATTTCAGAAATTTCAGCAATGAAACTTTCTATAAAATTTTATATATATTTCCAGCTAAGAAAAAGATTGATACATTTAGCTGGGAAGGGAAAGTGATTTCAGAATAGTGCTTCAAGAGAACTGTTACCTTATGCATCTACTTTTCAGGAACTCATACCATTTCCAGTTTCATAAGGTTGCATTTTCAGCACAAATGTATATTGAAGAAGAATGAGAGGGTGGTTCAGCTGGATGAGAGAAACTTAGAAAAAATCTTCATAAATCATTTGCAGAACATTGAGCAGGTTAATAATAATAATAATAATAGTAATAATAATAATAATAATAATAATAATAATAATAATAATAATAATAATAATAATAATAATAATAATAATAATAATAATAATAATAATAATAATAATAAATTTAATTTATAGACCGCTCCCTCTCTCCAAAGGGACTCGGAGCAGTGCACAGGGGAATTAAAAAACATACAAACATAAATACATCATAAATATATAAAAATCAGATTAAACAAGTTATCCCTGCACTAAAAACCCAAGATACTAAAAACTAAACCCCTTAAAAACCAATTAAAACAATAAACAGATGACTAACCTAGGCTGGCCAAGCAGAAAAAGTGCGTTTTTAATTTTTGACGGAAGGAGCGGAGGTCCGTAGTTGTTCTAATTTTGGGGGGAAGGTCGTTCCAGAGGGCTGGGCCCACCACAGAGAAGGCCCTTCCCCTGGGCGCCACCCGCTGGCGTAGCCTAGTGGACGGCACCCGGAGAAGTCCCTCTCTGTGGGAGCGAATCGGCCGCAGGGATGTATGAGGCAGGATGCGATCCCGCAGATAGCTAGGTCCAATGCCATGGAGCGCTTTAAAGATGATGACCAACACCTTGAAGCACACCCGAAAGACGACAGGCAGCCAATGCAGCTCGCGCAGGAGCAGTGTTACATGGGAAAACCTAGAGGTTCCCAAAACTGCCCGCGGGCTGCATTCTGGACAAGCTGAAGCCTTCGGGTGCACCTCAAGGGGAGCCCCATGTGGAGAGCATTACAGTAGTCTAGTCGGGATGTCACGAGGGCATGAGTGACTGTGCAGAGGGCATCCCGATCCAATAGGGGACGCAACTGGCGTACCAGGCGAACCTGGTAAAACGCCCTCCTGGCCACGGCTGTCACTTGATCTTCCATGGACAGCCGTGCATCAAGGAGAATGCCCAAGTTGCGTGCCCCATCCACAGGGGTTAGATGTTCACCCCCTATGGCCAGTGATGAAGTCAATTGGTTGTACCGGGATGCCGGGAACCACAGCCACTCGGTCTTGGATGGGTAGAGTCTGAGTCTGTTGAAGTTGAAGTGATTAAGGAGTGGGAAAGCAATAAACATTAACAGCTGCCAAATTTAATAAGGTGTAAGAATAGGGATAAAATCTGAGTTATTTTGGTAAAGAAAGAAAGATAGATTCCATTTTGATATCAAATGCACATCTATTCTGCTAGCTAAACTGGAAAATTACTGCCTGGAGTGAATTTAATGTTGCAATGACCCAGCTAGAAATGGCTTACATGGCACTTGGAAGTTCCCTCCAAAACGGATATATATATATAAATAAATATATATATATATATATATATATATATATATATATATATATATATATATATATATATATATATATATATATATATATATATATATATATATTTATTTATTTATTTATTTATTTATTGAAAAAGTTTTATACAAACAAATTTTTCCCCTTTTTACCCCCCCCCCCGACATATAATATAAATCACATACAAATACTGTACCCCCTTCCCTCCCCCCGTCTTAAAATAAATTTCTCATTCATATATTGTACCCCCTCACCTCCCAGCAATCATAATATAAATTTCTCTTAAAGTAACAATATCCCATTAACCCTTTCTTCTAAATTAATTAAACATATATAAATCATAATATAAATTCCTCTTAAAGTAACAGTATCCCATTAATCCCATCTTCTAAATTAGTTATACATATATGTTTCCCCACACTCCACCCTAACCCTCCCCCACCTCCCATTCAAACCCACCCCCCTGACTTCCGCTATACACCACTCTAGTAATTCCAAACATCCCATATATTATTTACTCTGTTCATCTGTCAATCTGAACATTCTTACCTAAAGGCTACATAGTACGTCCTAGTCTGGTATTTATTCTGTATATAATCAATCCACTTTACCCATTCCTGTGTATAATTCTCCTGCTTCTGATCTTTTAAGAAAGCTGAAATTTTTGCCATTTCCGCAAACCCCGCCACTTTCTGAATCCATTGATCAATTGTCGGTAAAAAATCTTTTTTCCAGTGCTGAGCAATCAACAACCTAGCTGCTGTAACCATATACAAAAACAATTTTGTTTCCCCTTTACGAAAATCCTTAGTTATGCCCAATAGAAACATTTGCGGGGTAAATTCTAATCTTTTCTTAAATACGTTTTGCATAACCCACCATATTTTTATCCAAAAAGCTTTGACCTTATTGCAAGTCCACCATACATGGAAGAAAGTAGCATCTAAACACCCGCATCTCCAGCATTTTGGTTGAACATTTGGGTACATACATGATAATTTCTTAGGGTCTAAATACCATCTGTAAAACATTTTATAAAAATTTTCCCTTAAATTCTGTGACTGTGTAAATTTAACATTCTGAACCCATATTTTTTCCCACGTCTCCAACATAACAGGTTCATCAAAATTCTGAGCCCATTTAATCATGCAATATTTCACCAATTCACTTTCTTAGTCTCTTTCTAACAATACATTATATATTCTTTTAACATGTTTTGGGCCAGTCTCTTTTATCTGCTTGATCAGTTCCACTTCTTTATCCATAAAACCGATCCTGCGATCTTCTTTCCATCTCTTCTGTAACTGTATATAATGTAACCAATTTAAAGTAATTCCTTCTTCCAACAGTTGTTCCAAAGTTTTCAACTGCCATTCGTCCCCATCAGCGATAAGCACGTCTTTATATAAACACCCCCCGAGTGACTTAGTATTTATAATCCACATGGTGTCTGCGAGATCCAACCAAAGCAGTTTGCTGAAATCCTTCCAAGCAAAGATAGTTGTAACTTTTTCCATACTTGAAGGTCTTTCTGTATCTTTTGCCACAACACTTCATAATTATTTGGAACGAGTTTTGTATTTGATTCTGCAATTTGTATTCCTAAATATTTGACCTTGGAAACTATTTCGAAACCTTCCAAGGAAGAACTTAAAAGAAATCCAGAAGGATCCACTTGGGATCCACCTACAGCACCCTGAGCTTCCCTCTCTTTTTGCGTCTACTTTATTTGTTCTTCTGTCTCTTTCTCAAACAGCCTCTGCTCTAAAACATCCAAATCTGCTGGTGTTGGTGTAGATGTGCGTGGGGGCGTTGCCCTTGCCTTCAATATTTCATAATAAAAATCTCTTGCCTTGTCTATAGTATTCAAACGATACCTCACCCCTTCATATCTGAATATAACGCCCATTGGAGCATCCCACCTATACTGTATCTCTCTTTTCTTCAACTCCACTACCAAAAATCCAAAATCCCTTCTAAACTTTAACATCGCTGGTGGTAGCTCCTTGAAAACACCAATCATGTTCCCGTCTATTTGAAGAGAAGAGTAAAAAGACTTCTGCAAAATATCATTTCTAAAGTTTTTCTCAGTAAAATATATCACAACATCTCTTGGTAATTGCCTTTGTAATGCTATGCGTGAATTTGCTCTGTAAATTTTATCAATTTTAGCAGAAATCTCATCAGGATCATCCACTTTTAATAACGTGGCCAAAGCATCGGCACAAACTTTTCTTAAATCCTCTCTAGGATTTTCTCTTAAACCCCTCAGTCTGATGGCGTATTCCATAGATCTAAATTGTATCATAATAATCTCATTATCCATCCTGCGCATATTCCCCTCCATTTCCACAAATTTCAGATCCGTTTCTTTCGTTTTGGTTTCCAGATCCAAAACCAGTTGCTCAACCTTACTATCCACCTTACTATTCTGACAGCCCCGTGGCTATTGCTTGCATGTTTTTATCAAGCTGATCATGCTTTTTTATGGTATCCTGAACCATTTCTTTAACCTCATTAATTTCTTTACCTAGAAAAGCAATTTCTTTACCAATAAAGTTCTTCAAATCATGGAGGTTTATTGCAGCGTCTGGGGGAGCCCTCCTTTGTTCCGTTGCCATGCTTAACAGAAAAAACAAAAAACACTTCTTCCCAACTTTCTCACAAAATGCTCTTCCAAGTAGTTCAGGTTATATATTAGCTAACTTCAGAGTTGTTTCAGCCGTTCCAGCCGTTCCACCTTAACTGTCAGTCAGGATTGGATACAAGCCAAAATACACAAAACAACTAGCTTTCATTTCCTTTCAGCTGGTGATTAACGCCATCTTGATTCCTTTGTTCTAAAAGCTATGTTCTTAAATCTGCTGTTATCTAGTAAGTTCACAGACTTTAATTACTTGCGTTTAAGATGATTAGCCAAGAAGTTTTCTTTGAATTATGAAGTACGTTTGGAATGTGGATTGAAAGTTGAGAACAGTTGCCTTGCTCCGCTAATTAGCCTCCACGCTCATCCGGAGCGAATAGCAGCCTGAAGGGGGGGGTCCCACCTTGCTCGCTCCCCAGAGGAAAATAAACCTTCTGGGGGGCTCTGCAAGGGAACTCTACCCAGACAGCACTAGCTCTCTCACAAGCTCATTAGGAGCTTGGAGTTTCTGAGGCGTTTTGATGATATAAAAAACGCCTCAGTACAATTTTAGCAGAATATTTGCATAAACCCAAAGATGAGATCAGGGGGGATATTGACCTAGCCTACAGAATAAATTCTGCATATGCCAGGATAAATGAGGTACCCAGAGAGATACATATTAAATTTGTTAGGAGGTCAACCAGAGAGGAAATTTTGAAGGCTCAGAGAGGTGGTCCGTTAATTTACCAGCAGAAAGAAGTCGCTATCTTGAAACAGATCCCTAAAAAAATTAGAGAGATGAGAAGGAAGTTTTCCTTCTTATCTAAAAAATTGTTTGACCACGGGATTTGGTTTAAGTGGGCGACGCCCGAAGGGATGTTGGTGTTCTGGGAAGGAGGGAGAGTTAGGATTAAAACAGTTGTTGAGGCGGAAGCCTTTCTTAAAAAGCATTCCTCTATCCTGGGTGAAGATTCGGGAGGGGCAGGGGGGCCCTGCCCCCGCCCTCTGGGGGCCAGAAAGGAGCGCAGGAAGATGTAATCGCCAAGAGACTTAGATCTAAAAAATGAAATTGTTTGGTTTCTTTTTTTTTTACTAGCCCAATGTAACTTTTTATCTGGATGTTTGTACATGTCTGCCAGCATAGAATTTAGAATTTAGAATTTATGATGTATGCACTCACTTCCATCTTGTAGTATTTTGAAAAATGTATTACCAATGTTTTATTAAGAGGCCCTGGAGGGGCCAACGATTCCGTCCTGAAAGTTCTCAAAAAAAAATTGTATTTTACCTTACCTACATCCCTTACCCTATCCTCTGGAAAAAATGTAAAAACCAATAAAACTTTTTCAAACAAAAACAAAAACAAAACAAAAAACGCCTCAACAGGCGAGTGGGATGGCAGGCTTGAAAAAAACCTGCCGACAGCAACTGCAGCTCAGCCGGAAGTCCAAAACGGATATATTTTTCAGGAAGCCAGTAATTATCTAGCTATTGTTAACTGTGAGAAAGGAGAAAATGAAGATTTTGTGGGGACATTTCAGAATGTCAAATATATTTTACTCACATAAGGAAAAGAATAAATTTATATAGCAATTGTTAATGTCTGGTATGGATGTATGGGTATGTGGATATGTGAGAAAAATAATTTAAAACATGCAGGAACAAATGGTGGATATTATATATTAATTACACAATGTATATTAGGTCTACATAAACCTCTCTTCTGCAGACCAGATGTAGCCTACTAAGGACTAGTTTCGTATAACTAAAAGGCTATGTTCTGCAAAGTGACCCAAAAGTTTGCAATTTGTGCAAAATGGCACAAATATTGCTATATTACACCAGTTCAATATCTGATTCAAAGAGAGAAAGAAAGGGAAAATATCTGTGCATTCATTCACATATCTCAGAATAAAGTTATTTGATTATGTATAGTATAAATAGAATACTATGCCAAAATATATTTTTTTGGATTCTATACATTTACTTCCCTAAAGAATATATACACTGGTGTCTCTTTTTTAATAGCAACCTAATTCCATTCCTTTATAGAGATTCTTGCCTATCATAATAATGTAATGGTCTAAACTAAACTCATTGCAGAACTTCTAAATTCACTCATTCCTAAGAGATCCCAATTTTTACACTTCATAATTTCTTTCACAATTTTGGATTTTCTTTTGTTTTATATTCCATGTTCTAATTGTTAAAGAATTTGTAAAGATCTCTTTCAATACTATAACCAGAGGCCTTAGCCATTAAGCCAGCCAGATTCTCTTCCTGCTCAGCTGAGACAGGAGGATAAGTATATATCATTGTTCCACAACACTCTGTTAGGACCCCAATTAAGGGAGGAGACATACTGTTTCATCACCAGAGACCATCTAGACAGAAAGCCATGAGTTTCGTTGTGTAATTTTTTTATATGTGTGTTACGTTTTTGAGCTGATCAATAAATCTGAATTTGAATTTGAATTTATTTGACTTTTATACCGCACCTATCTCCCCGAAGGGCCTCAATGAATTAAACAAGTATAAACATATAAATAAATAGAAACACCATAAATAATACAACACAATAAAAACTGATTAAATTTAGAATACCCTGTGCTAAAATTCACTAAAATCCCACTAATTAAAACATATCAATTTAAAACACAGTCTTACAGGATGGTCTCGGGGACTAGACTAGGCCTGCTTGATGGAAAAAGTGCATCTTCAGATGCTGGCGGAAGAGGTGGACGTCCGTGATGGTCGGGAGTTCGGGGGGAAGGTTGTTCCAGAGGGCTGGGCCCACCACGGAGAAGGCCCTTCCCCTGGGGGTTGCCAACCGGCATTGCCCGGCCAGTAAAATCCAGGAGGGACACGGGTCCAATAAACATGTGGTGGCCTTTAGTCTCCTCGACAACCTGTCCATATCATCAGAAGTGACAAAGTCAAACTCCCCCCATAATACTGTCTCAAGAACTGCCTCGGATGGTCCTTCCAGACTACTTTCTGTGGATGGCAACTCGTTCCGAATCTGCACAATTTTATCCTGCAGATACTCTCCAAATTCCTCTGCTCTGCCCTGCAAAGGGGCTTCCTGCAGCCTCTGTTGGAGGAGGGAGCGGGTCACTCCAAACAGGGCGGCAGGGCGGTTATTTGCAGATGCGATAAGAGTGGCACAATAATGGAATTCCGGTTCCGGCTCCAGCGGCGACGGGCGAGCCTAGGGTTCGTCCGCCGCTTTGTTTCTTTTCCTGCCCCCTCACGGGGGCGAGACGCCCCGTTTTTGGGGGGTTTCCCGTAGGGCCGGCTTGCCTGGGTTGCTCCCCCCCACGGCAGTGGGGAAGCGACCCTTGTCTTCGGCTCAGGTGGAGGAGGACATGCTGCGGGGGGTTTTCCCTTCGCCAAAGGAAGACGGCATTGTTCACTAACATGGAGAGAGCTGATCGGATGAGTCGGAAGGCTTCCCGGGGCTTCGGCTGCGAGGGGGAGAGTGAGTGATTTAAAACTTTTTTTTCTTTGCTGCCAGCTTGGCTGAAAGAACTTGGAGGGGGGTGCTTGCTTGTTAAACCCCCCCTCGGATTTAAAGCGGCACTTGAAAATGGCTCCTCGCAGTGAGGAAGCGGATATCTTCAATCCGGATTGTCTGCAACAAGGGAAAGTGATCTGCGGCTTCTATTGCAACATAGTTTCTAGGTCTGGCTGGCTTGAAACAATTTTTTTTTCCACTCTCTCCTTCTGGCTTTGAGCTTGGGCGGTGGAAGATGGCTGCCCTTTGTCCCTGAATGACTATTTTACTTATGGAAAATTCCCAGCGTCTCTTTGTGATTTGGACTTCCTCTTGTTACTAAAGAAGAAGAAAAATTTTGGGATTTGTGATCTCTTTTCTGGAGTGCCTTCGTTATTATAATTATTGATCTGGAAAACTGTTTCTCTCTTGGTTTCTGAACTTTACAATCCTGATTTGAACTTTTGGCTCCTGATTTGCCTCAACAGCCCCACCCAAAAAACGCCATTTTAGTGGCATTGACTTTAACAGCTAATCATGGCACAAGAATCAGCACTGGCAAGCTTAGAATTAAGGATGGCTTCTCTTGAATCTGTTATACAAACTTTGGTACAAGAAATCAAGGCCCAGAGAGAAGAAAATATCAACATTAAAAAGGAGCTATTGGACACACGGAAACAAGTGCTGGAGAACACACAGAAGAATGAAGAGTTGGAAGGGGGGCTGGCGGGGGCTAAGGGAGAGATTAAAAATGTTACCAATGAGGTTGTGGAAATAAACGGGCATGTGTTTAGGATTGATATGGAAAGGATGACATATTTTTTGAGATTTTTTGAGATGTTTCTGAACTCATTCTGGTGAATGTCTCCCTGAACTCATGAGCACAATTATAGCAGACTATTTACATAAACCCAAGGATGAGATCAGGGGGGACATTGACCTAGCCTACAGAATAAACTCTGCATATGCCAGGATAAATGAAGTACCCAGAGAGATACATGTTAAATTTGTTAGAAGGTCAACCAGAGAGGAAATCTTGAAAGCGCAAAGAGGAGGTCCGTTAATTTACCAACAAAAGGAGGTTGCCATCCTGAAGCAGATCCCAAGAAAGATTAGAGAAGCGAGAAGGAAATTTTCCTTCTTGTCCAAAAAATTGTTTGATCACGGGATCTGGTTCAGGTGGGTGACGCCCGAAGGGATGCTGGTGTTCTGGGAAGGAGGAAGAGTGAGGATCAAAACAGTTGTTGAGGCAGAAGCCTTTCTTAAAAAACATTCCTCTGTCCTGGGGGAAGATCCAGGGGGGGCAGGGGGGGGGCCACGGCCCCGCCCGCTGGGGGCCTGGAAGGAGAGATAGAAGATACAATTGCCAAGAGACTTAGATCTAAAAAATAACTTTGCTTTGATTTTTTGAGTAATATTGTATAACATGTGTATCTGGATTTTTGTAAATGACTGACAGCATAGAACTGAGAACTTAGAAATATGTACTTGCTTTCACTTTGTAGTGTATGAAAAATGTTTTTTGTTAATGATCTATTTTGAAGTCCCGGAAGGGCCGACAACTTTGACGTGAATGCTCTCAAAATTTCTTTGTATCCCTTACCCCACCCTATTGAAAAACTGTAAAACCAATAAAACTTTTTCAATATAAAAAAAAAAGAGTGGCACAATAATTACGTTTGGCCACTCTTATCGCCACTAGGTATGTCCTCAAGTGGGATCTTACCTGTGTTCGGTCAGATTCAGACTGTGTGGATGTCCACCTACTCTCTAGGTGTCTCTTGTGGCGTTTCATCCCCCTCAGCTCCTCGGAGAACCAGGGAGCCTGGGTGGATCGGCGCCACGTGAGAGGCTGCAAGGGCGCGACCCGGTCCAAGGCCCCCATGGCCGCACTATGCCATGCGACCACTAGGTCCTCAGTCGAGTCGCGGGTCAAGGTCACAGGTAATGGCCCAAGCTCCATCTGGAACGTCTCTGGGTCCATCAGGTGCCTGGGGTGGAACCATCTTGGGATCTCTGGTTCCGCCTCCCGACGGTGGGGTGTAATGGTTGGAAAGTCCAGCCAAAGGAGAGAGTGATCTCACCATGACAGGGGTATGGTGACTAAATCCCCTACTCCCAGATCACTCATCCACTGGCCAGAGATAAAAATTAAATTCAGTGTATGTCCCCCCTCGTGCGTGGGGCCCTGAATTATTTGGGTCAGGTCCATGGCCGTCATGGAGGTCATGAACTCCAGAGCTACCTTGGATGTCTCGCCTACCGATGGCAGGGAGACTAGTATATATCTATTTCGAGCTTTTTAGCTCTCATCAGCTAGCCATACCCTTACTGGGATTCGAACCAGGGCTGTATTCCATGCCAGGCGAGAGCCTTAGCCATTAAGCCAGGTGGAACAATGATATATACTTATCCTCCTGTCTCAGCTGAGCAGGAAGAGAACCTGGCTGGCTTAATGGCTAAGGCTCTCACCTGGCATGGAATACATCCCAGGTTCAAATCCCAGTAAGCTGATGAGAGCTCAAAATAGATCTATACTAGTCTCCCTGACTTATTTATTGATCAGCTCAAAAACATAACATATCTATCTATCTATCTATCTATCTATCTGTCTGTCTGTCTGTCTGTCTGTCTGTCTGTCTGTATATATATATATATATATATATATATATATATATATATATATATATATATATATATATATATATATATATATATATATATATATATATATATGTTACATATGTTACTATATACAGAACCCCAGGCAATGATGACCAGTCACTTGAACCCTATGACAGTGAGGATGAGGGAGAAGATGACCTAATGGTGAGTGAATCAATTCACCCTTTCCTTTTCCCAATATGCCTCAAGCCCCAAAAACGAAACCAGGGGGATTTTCAAGCCCTAGTACCCTCACGTTGCACTAGGTGCTTAATCAACTTTACCACAAGACCTGAAACTGGGGATCAGAGCAAAAAGACTGGCCCATCCGATCCGGTTCAAGCAGGTCAACGGGTCCCTAATGGGGGGAGCTTATGCCACCCATCTGACTGAACCAGTGAGGCTAGAGCTAGGGAATCACTGGGAAGTAATTCGATTCCTAATAGCCCCCAAAATGACAGATGCAGTCATACTGGGACTCTCCTGGTTAGACAAGTGGGGACCGACCATCTGGTGGCAAGGGGCTACCTGCAGACTTAGGATATCAAGTGGCCCTCAACCCCTCCCCCACCCCAAGAAGAAACACCACCCACACAGGAACCCTGCCAAAAAGCCCACAAAAAAAACTGGCAACCATTTCTTGATTTAATATTTAATTTAATATTTAAATTTCTATACCATCCTTCTCCCTTCCGAGACTCAGGGCGGTGTACAGACAGCAGTAAAATCACAAATAAAAACATAGAAAACAATTAAAAACCTATTAAAATACATTAGATAATGAGTAGCCTGTCTAAAACCTGTTAAAATCCCTACTAAAACCATATATAAAACTAAAACGTTTAAACGTATGCCAATTTAAAAACTATGCCAGGCCGGCCGCTTGAAATAAGTGTGTCTTCAAAACCCAACGGAAGAGGTGTAGGTCTATGATTGTCCATAGGTCAGGGGGTAGGTCATTCCAGAGGGAAGGGGCTGCCACAGAGAAGGCTCTCCCCCCGGGGTCACCAGCCGACATTGCCTGGCTGATGGCACCCTGAGGAGGCCCTCTCTGTGGGAGCGCACTGGTCAGTGGGAGGTATTTGATGGCAGGAGGCGGTCTTGCAGGTAGCTAGGTCCCTTGCCATGGAGCGCTTTAAAGGTGGTTACTAATACCTTGAAACGCACCCGGAAAGCCACAGCCAGTGCAGCTCGCGCAGGAGAGGTGTCATATGGGAGTGTCTTGGTGCTCCCAAGATCCCCCGTGCGGCCGCGTTCTGCACCAACTGGAGCCTCCAGTTGCACCTCAAGGGAAGCCCCATGTAGAGAGCATTGCAGTAGTCTAGGTGGGAAATGACAAGAGCTTGTGTGACTGTGCGTAGGGCGTCATGGTCCAAAAAGGGCTGGCCTTATTTCGCTGCAAGAGTCCCCCCTCTCGCAGGTATGGCCCGCTGCGTTATCAAGGGCACACTTTGATGAGGGACTAGTGAGTCATGTGAAGTGGAGAAAGCGCAGGTGTAGGTTTTTTTTACTAAAACATTTAGTTCGGCTTTTAGGGGGTTCCAGGGTGGAGGGAGGGATAAACCAGATAAAGGCTAGGAATTCAGCCAAACCAGCAGGCGGAGGGGATATGGAAGTGGAGGGGCCCAATAGGGCGGGGGGAACCAGGGGTTGTTGTCACAGAGGGTTTTGCGATCAGTACAGTCTTAGGGAGGGGCAGGGGCGATGGGAGACAGGAATTTTACCACCGGGAGGGGGGACGGAGGGGGTCGCTTGCCCTAACCCCCTGTGCTCCCCTGTGCTCCCCCCGCAATCTAGGTGGTCAGGGTTCACAGCGCCAGGTCCCCAGGTTGATGCTATGTAACGCCAGGTCCGTGGCTAATAAAGCCCCCCTCATTTACGACCGTGCCGGACCTGGTGGGGATCACGGAAACCTGGTTGGGCCACAAGGGGGTTTACCTCTCGTGGAAATGTGCCCACCAGGATACTATGCATTTCATCAACCTTGGGCCCTAGGCAGGGGTGGGGGGGGTGGCGGTTATTATTAAGGAAGGTCTGGAGCAGAGAGAGACCATTGTACCACAGACGACTGGCTGTGAGTCCCTCTATGTGAGATGGGGTCCTGGGAGGCAGTTGGGCTTGCTGCTTGTGTACCTGGCTCCCCGCTATGTATCAGCAGCCCTGCCCGAGCTCCTCAAGGTGGTCGCCAAAGTGGCGGTTGAGACCCCCAGCCTTTTAGTCTTGGGGGACTTTAACCTGCCATCGGTCGGCGAATCAACCGAGGCAGCCCGCGAGTTCATGGCCTCCATGACGGCCATGGACCTGACCCAGGTAATTCAGGCCCCCACACACGAGGGCGGACACACGCTGGATTTGATTTTTGTCTCAGGTCAATGGACAAGTGATCTTGGTATAGGGGAGCTAGCCATCATACCCCTGTCATGGTCGCTCACTCACTTCTCCGGCTCGACTTTCCAACCGCTACACCCCACTGCAGGGAGGCGGAACCAACAATGCCTAATTGGTTCTGCCCCAGGTGCCTGATGGACCCTGAGAGGTTCCAGACGGAGCTTGGGCCACTACCTGCGACCCTGACCCACGCCCTGATGGAGGACCTTGTGGCTGCATGGAAATCGGCAGCCACGGGGGCCTTAGATCGGGCCGCGCCCTTGTGGCCTCTCTTGCGGCGATGAGCCACCCAGGCTCCTTGGTTCTCCGAGGAGCTGAGGGGGATGAAACACCACAAGAGACGCCTAAAGAGGTGATGGAGATCCACACTGTCTGAGTCTGACCGAAAACAGGCAAGATCCCATTTGAGGACTTATCTTGTGGTGATAAGAGTGGCCAAACGTCATCATTATGCCACCCTTATTGCGTCTGCAGATAACTGCCCTGCCGCCCTATTTGGGGTGACCCGCTCCCTCCTTCAACAGAGGCCACGGGAAGCCCCTCTGCAGGGCAGAGCAGAGGAGTTTGGAGAGTATCTGCAGGACAAAATCGCTCAGATTTGGAGCGAGTTGGCCTCCACCAAAAGTGGTCTAGAGGGTTTGTCGGAGGCTGGTGTTGAAACATCTTTGTGGGAAGAGTTTGACTCTGTTACTTCCAAAGATATGGACAGGTTACGTAGACGACTGAGAGCCACCACATGTTTATTGGACCCGTGTCCCTCCTGGCTTGTACTGGCATCCTGGGAGGTTACGCGAGGCTGGCTCCAGGAAGTTGTGAATGCTTCTTTGAGTGAGGGGTTCTTGCCCACCATCTTGAAAGAGGCGGTTGTGAGACGCCTCCTCAAGAAGCCTTCCCTGGACCCAGCATTATTAGTAAATTATCGTCCGGTCTCCAACCTTCACTTTCTGGCGAAGGTTGTAGAGAGTGTGGTGGCTCAACAGTTTCCTCGTCACCTGAGGAAATTGACTATCTGGACCCGTGCCAGTCCGGCTTCCGGTTCGGTCACAGCACTGAGACGGCATTGGTCGCGTTGGTGGATGATCTCTGGAGGGCCAGAGATGGGGGCTGTTCCTCCATCCTGGTCGTATTAGATCTCTCAGCAGCTTTTGATACCATCGACCATGGTATCCTATTGCATCAACTGGAGGGGTTGGGGTGAGGGGCACCGTTTTACGGTGGTTCTCCTCCTACCTCTCCGGTTGATCGCAATTTGTGTTGGCAGGAGGGCAGAGGTCGACCTTGAGACCCCTCACATGTGGGGTGCCTCAGGGGTCGGTCCTCTCGCCCCTCCTGTTCAACACATATATGAAGCCGCTGGGCGAGATCATCTGTGGTTTTGGGGTAGAGTACCATCTGTACGCTGACGACACTCAGCTGTACGTATCTACCACAAACCACCCCAACGATGCCGTCCAAGTGATGTCCCGGTGTCTGGAAGCCGTGCGGGTCTGGATGGGAAGGAACAGATTCAGACTCAACCCGTCCAAGACCGAGTGGCTGTGGTTTCCGGCACCCCGGTTCAACCAGCTTGTTCCATCGCTGGCCATAGGGGGCGAACATCTAGCCCCTGTGGATAGGGCACGCAACTTGGGCATCCTCCTTGATACCCGGCTGTCCATGGAAGATCAAGTGACAGCCGTGGCCAGGGGGGCGTTCTACCAGGTCCGCCTGGTACGGCAGTTGCGGCCCTTATTGGACCGGGATGCCCTGCGCACAGTTACTCATGCACTCGTGACATCCCGGCTAGACCACTGCAATGCTCTCTACATGGGGCTCCCCGTGAGGTGCACCCGAAGACTGCAGCTAGTCCAGAATGCAGCCGCGCGGGCAGTTCTGGGAACCTCTAGGTTTGCCCACGTAACACCGCTCCTGCGCGAGGTGCACTGGCTACCTGTGGTTTTTTGGGTGCACTTCAAGGTGTTGGTTACTATCTTTAAAGCGCTCCATGGCACGGGACCTAGTTATCTGCGGGATCGCATCCTGCCCCATACATCCCTTCGGCCGATTCGCTCGCACAGAGAGGGACTTCTGTGGGTGCCGTCCACTAGGCAATGCCAGCGGGCGACACCCAGGGGAAGGGCCTTCTCTGTGGTGGGCCCAAACCTCTGGAACGACCTACCCCTTGAAATTAGAACAACGACGGACCTCCGCTCCTTCCGCCAGAAGTTAAAAACTCACTTATTTCAGCAGGCCAGCCTGGCTTAACTCTTATACCTAGCCGTAAAAAAATAAATTTGTTTTAATTTGAATTTTAAGGGTATTGTTAAAGTTTTTAGGGATTTTAAATATTGTTTTAGCACAGGGATAATTTAATTCAATTTTAATATTTTGTATGTTGTATATTGTTATTTATTAGATTTTAATTTCCTGTGCACCGCCCCGAGTCCCCATGGGGGAGAGGGGGCAGTCTATAAATTTAAATAATAAATAATAAATAAATAACTGGCGTATCAGGTAAACCTGATAAAAAAAACCCTGGCTACGGCTGTCACATGGTCATCCAAGGACAGCCGAGAGTCCAGGAGGACACCCTATGTTATAGATTGTCTTAGATTATCATTGAAGTTAGTTAGTAAATAATTACCTATAATACTAATGATAATGGTATGGTTTAATGATATATATTTATGTATGTATGTCTATGTATGCATGAGTATGAGGTTGGACATAAACAGTAAGACTTTTAACTAACCACATAGGAATGTTGATGGATTTTGTTTAACAAAATAGGGGAGAATTTTAGCAAACTTAGATTGTTTTAGATTGTTATTGAAGAATCACTAGTTTATAAACAATGAGTCATAATAAGAGCAATGAAATAATAATAGATTATATACATATATGTGTATGTATGCATGTAGGTATGTAGGAATGTAAGTATGGGAATGAGTGTATGTTTATTAAGTTGGATATAAATGGCAAAAGATTTCTAGTTAACTATTAAGGAATATTAATGAATATTGTTTAATAAAAAAATATCTGTGTGTTCATTGTTCTTTGGTACACAACATGAACAAACATGATGATATCTCCCGCCTACCAGACATCTGGAAACCAGCACTGGCCAACAAACGAGCCCCACCCACCACCCAGGCCATTACAATACCAAAGAACAAGAAACACACAGATAGTACCAATCAGCACCAATCTACCAATCATTATACAATCACACAGCCAATCAACCCACTCACAGCATCAAAGCCAGCACTCCCCCCCAAGATTTATAGAAAGACATAGCTCCGAAGCCACAGATGCCAGCCTGAAGATGGCGAGTGAGACCTCGCCGAAACATTGCCAAGACAATCTCAATCTTACATGGGAAAAGACCAGAATACAACAAGACAGGGGACTTTCTTCCCATGCCCATCATCCCTGCCTTCTCCCTTCCCCCTCCCATGCATTCCTCTTTCCCACCCTGTCCATGATCCTGGTACTTTGCCCAAAGCATTTGTCTGACAGGCCATTGAGAGGGGCCCTTTCTTCCCTTTACTCCCATGTCCATCATCCCTGCCCTCTCCCTTCCCCCTCCCAAGCGCTCCTCTTTCCTGCCCTGGCACCTTGTCCCAAATCTATCAGGCGCTTCCCCATTGGTCCACTGGAGGATAAATATCATGGCTGGTTTTCTAGAGGAAGCTGTGAAGGAACTGACATTTCAAACAATTGCTGCTCTAGGATGCCACACTCAACCAAGTTTGGTTGAAATTGCTCAAGGTGCTCCAGAGTTAAATGTTTGGATCATAGAGATATTTCTTTAATTTACATTCTGTTAGAGTGTGGACATACTGTACATGAAGTCAATATTGAACTGAATATTTCCAGTAAAAAAGTAGTATTTTTGTCAATGGATTTTGGCCATAATTTCCATTGCTTACTTTTGCTATTAGTAGTGTGATAACCATTTGTTTATCTGTTAAAGTATAATAACCATCTCCAGTTAAAATGCTTCCAGGATAGTCTTCAATGTTATCATAAAATTAGCAAATGAACAAAAGTCATTATAAGCACATGCTTTTAGCATTGTGGGGAAAAGAAAGCTTTAAAAATGATGGTCTATGTGCCTAGTGATTTTTATTTGTCTTTTTTTTTTATTGAAAAAGTTTTCCACCAACAAATTTTTCTCCCCTTTTCCCCCCCTTCCCCCAACATAAAAAAACATAAATCAGGTACAAATATTATATCCCTTTACCCCCCCTCCCCCAACATAAACTACATAAATTAGGACCAGATATTATACCCTCCTCCCCCCCTCTTTCAACCTGGAGTATATAAATCAAGTACCAGTATAATTCCCTCCCATACCCTCCCTAACCCTCCCCAACCGCCCCTCCCTCCCCAACCCCGTGACTTCCGCTATATGCAACCCTAGTAATTCCAAACACAATATATGTTATTCATTCCCTTCATATTCTGCCCCCTGCTGACTACCTTATTCATCTAATCTCCATCAGCTAAAAGCTACACAATATTTTCTAGTCTGATACTTGTTTTGTATATAATCAATCCACTTTTTCCACTCCTGTGTATAAGTCTCTTGTGTCTGGTCCTTTAAGAAAGCTGAAATTTTCACCATTTCAGCAAATCCAGCCATCTTCTGCGTCCATTACAGTTACAGTGTGGCTAAGACATATCCACTTCTAAAAGATTAGCCAACTTGGAAATAAATATTGATTTCTACTTCAAGTTGCATGCCATCATCTCTACACTCCTGGAATGCTATCTCTTCTTTTCTAATAGTGGACTACTATTATACATAACTTCTTCACAATACTTTGGTTTCTTTAACCTTCATCATTGGTAGCTTAGCACATTTTGGTTTTCAATCTGCTAGTTACATTTTCTCACATACGGAAAGCATTGAGCCCTTAATTCTTAACATTCAACATACAACAGTTACAATGGTTCAAAATGGAATTCCAATGAATATTCCTTTTATTTCTCAGCTACTTACCAACCCAATTAGCATATGTTTTACAGTGAAAAATAAATGAAAGCAGATAACACCAATGGCTTGTTTTATATGGAGTACAAAGGCATGGCAGTTGTTCCTCTCATGAATATGCAGGCTGTTACTTTCTTCTACCTGCATATACAGCAACACTTTTTAAAGCTTCAGTGACATAGGGTGGATGAGTAGAGGTTGCCCAGAAAGTGTAAAGCATAAAAAAAGTTCTAGACTGGAGCAAAAATCATACTTCAGATCTTTAAAAAAACATATCTGTTTGTTAATACTTATACATGTAAACATATTTATTAATATATTTATATTTTGCAGGATACTCCATTTTTCTTTCTGTCATTTGCAATAATTGTCTATTAATTTGAGGTTTTCAAATTAAGAAATTCTGCATTACAGAGCAATAACACAGATTAGCATTTCCTTTTTTTTAAAGTATTACATTTAAAGAAGAGCCAGAGTAGGTTACATTCTAATTTACACATAACAAAAATAATTGTTTTAAAATTTGTATTAGAACCATATACATTGTATAAAAATATCTTCAGAATTGAAAAATATCCAAATAAGACATTTCTAAATAAAAATAAATGTTATACTGGGTAAATCAATTTCAATTTCTCATCCCAAATTAACTTTGGTTATCTATATTTCCAAAGAGGGATTTATCACATTAGCACTTTTTTCAAATAGAATGTCTAAATTGTGTTATAATTCTTTTTTCTAGTTTTACTTCAAGTGTAATAGTAATACTATTCTTAATGAAATATATTTATCAGTATGGCTTTACCGCCATGGTCATATACGTTACAAAATATATCATTAAAGACTGACAATATTTTGTTAGATTAACAGCTGCTCTCAGAAATGTATACATATATTTACATTAATATTGCCTTAATTTTTAAGGATGTTTCCATTTAAAATGTTTGTTTTTATCTGCAAAATAATTTTATTTACAAACATTGTAAATAAATGCAGCTTTAGACATTGTGGCAAACTATTATTTATCATCTTAAGAGCGAAGCTAGGTGAGATGCTTAAATTTTTACAGACATCTCAATCTTCCTATAGTGTTGTTCAGAGTATATTAGAACCTTTTACTTAAAGCCGAAGTAGTGTCACACTTATCTAAATTAAATGTTTATTGTTGAAAAAATGTAGTTAACATTACCTAAAATTTGTTTGCAAAAACTAGTTTCAGAATCCATAATTTTAAATTGGCTAATTGTTAAAATTTACCACAGTTTATCAAGTTTGGATAAAATAGGAAGCTGTGATTAATCTTAAGGGGGAAAAATCCCAATGTATATCCTCTTATATAATCATGCCAGAGGAAAACATGGGAACTTGGTACCATGCATACGTGAAATTCATTGTGTCTCATTGGCCACATAATAATCCATGATTTATTGTGATGACTACGAAGAAGACATCTCATCCCATTTCAAGCTCTTATTGAAAACTTTACTGTGGAGCTTAGAAATGAAATGGCATCAGGATAATAGTGGCTTGTGCATATTTTCCCCGCTCCCCACCTCTTTAAGAATTCTCAATAGATTTATGTCATTCTCCACATTATTTCTAGAACTTGGTTACAGCTATGGCTGAATGTCCAAACACATAAAATGAAGAATATGTTCTAAGTTTTGACTTATTTGACATACCACAGCTGGTTGAAAAATGTACAAACTCATCTTGTTTGAGAATTGCTGGATGCATGTACTCATCAGTTGTCTTCTCTCAGTATCTAGTCACTCAATCATTTATTTTATGTAAGAGTCCCAGGACCAATACAAGACAGGAATCTAAGCTGGTAAACTTCAGCATATTTCAGCATATATCATCATGTATGATATAAAGAGGGAATTGCACATTTTTGTGCTAACAGACTATAACAAATACAGCTGCTTTTTCTCATATTCATTATCTTCCTTACTATAGCTGCCATTTCTTTCATTTCACTACAGATGTAGCAGATGTAATGTATCAGAGTTTTTTAAAAAGAGAGGTTGAAAAGCTATTTGTAGTAGTTATAGCCAAAAAGAATTGGCTAATAAATCAATGGAGTAGACAGCTTGACACTCTACAAAAGTACTAAAAACACTTATAAAAGACAGGACAATCCTTGTTTTATTCCTTTACTTACAAAAGAAGAAGTTTCCTTTAATAGTAGTCTTCATAGTTCTTAGGGTTCAGACAATAAAGTATAGCACCCCCAAATGAAAATATAGTTGCACCCCAAGCCAGGCCATAACCCCAGTTGAACTCATGGTATATTCTTAAGTTGACAGTTTCAATGAACTTGATTGGGTAAAGGACAAGACTGCATACCTGAAGAACCACTGGGGAAAAAAGAGAAGGGGGGAGAAGGAGTCAGATATAACATGTCTCAATTATCTAGTACAAATTCAACACAAAATCTTCAGGACATATTTTAAAATTTGCATATGCCCCTTCCTGGACTGGATTAGAAACCATGTATTTCAATGTTCTGAATTAGAAATTTTCTTTTTACAAAGCCAGCAAAGTGGTTTTTATCAACAGCAATGAAATATGTTACCATATGACATTCTTAGTTGAAAATCATTGTAAAACTTCATATATTTGTAATGTATGTGCATTAAATCAGTTATAATTGGAAAGGATTGCAGACAAAGAATGCATTTTAGGGAATGCTGAATATAAAAATCCTGATACATAGTAGAACTATATAAAAATTCATATGGCATGAGAAGTTATGCCTGCTTGATACAAAAATACATAATTCTGATTATTGAAGAGTACTGAGGACTAGGGCAATACATAATTTGAAAATCCTAAATATTAATATTAAAAAATCCTAATGAATCATAGGATCTGCAGTTTTATTCTTGTACATGCTACTTGTTCTGTTTTCACTAACAAATTAAAGTAGTAACTTATTTTCTCAAGTAATGCTAATAATACTAATAGCAATGCAGACTAATTATCAATCTAAAATTCCTATTTGCTAAAACACTTTTACTGCATTTTCTCTGATTATTCCAAAGGGGAATTTTGATTCACCCTCCTTGTCTGGTAAGCAACTTTAGGACTTGCATTTAGGACAAACATTTAGAGCATGTTTGTACATAAACAGCAAAAGGGAAATTTCTATGACTTGTCTGACATTAAATTATTTATAAAAACTCCAGCATTGGCTGTTGTTACAGTATATTTCCATCTCAGTTAACCAAAGAAATTGATATGGTACCATAAAGTAATACCACCCCTGGAGACAGACAGAAAGACAGACTGATTCACACACACACACACACACTACACACAATACACACACACACACACACACACACAAATACATACAATAAAAGGAACAGAAGATTTTGGCTCGATCATAAAAATGCTACATAGCAGGTACAATACAGAGATGAAAGAGAAAGAGACAGAAACAGAGAAGCAGAGACACACAGAGATAAAAACACAATAAAATAATTTCAATAAAGCAGTGAAAAACTCTTCAATCTGAATCCGATTATAAGAGCATAAGAACAGCCTTGCTGGAATAGGCCACAGCCCATCCAGTCCAGCATTCTGTCTCCCACAGTGGCTCCCCATTTGCTTCATGGTCTTCCCAAGCAGATGTATTCACCTGCTTATGATTCCCTGCAAATGGCATTGAGAGATATCCTGCCTATCTCTCCAACCTGGAGGGTGTCCTTAGGCATCCATAATGATAGCCATTGATACCCTTGTTCTCCATGAACTTGTCTAATCCTTTCTTAAAGGTGTCGAGGCTGACAGCTGTCACCACTTCTTCTGGCAGGGAGTTCCATAGACCAGTGATCCTCTGGTTGAAAAAGTACTTCCTCTTACTTGTTTGAGGTCTAGTTATCAAAAGTTTCATGGAGTGCCCCCTAGTTTTAGTGTTGTGCAATAGGGAAAACAGTTTTTCCTTTTCGACTTTGTCCACACCGTGCATGATTTTATAGACTTCAATCAGGTCACCTCTCAGGCACCGTCGTTCTCGAGTGAAGAGGCCCAGCCGTTGCAGCCTCAGATGGTAAGGAAGGTGTTCCAGCCCCCTAATCCTTCTGGTTGCCCTCCTCTGCACCTTTTCCATTGCCATAATATCCTTCTGAAGATATGGTGACCAGAACTGTACACAATACTCCAGATGGGGCCTCACCATAGATTTATAAAGAGGCAGAATGCCACTTGCTGACTTATTTTCTATACCCTTCCTAATGATCCCTAGCAATGAGTTTGCTTTTTTCACTGCTGCGGCACACTGGGTTGACACCTTCATTGAGCTGTCCACCAGGACACCAAGGTCCCTTTCCTGGTTAGTTGCAAGGAGTTCAGACCCATCAGTTTATAGATGTAGTTGGGGTTTTTTGCCCCAACGTGCATCACTCTGCACTTACTAATGTTGAAGCTCATTTGCCACTGGGTTGCCCACTCCCCCAGTGTCAAGAGATCCCTCTGGAGCTCCTCACACTCTCTCTCAGTTTTTACTACCTTGTATAATTTAGTGTCGTCGGCGAATTTGGCTACCTTGCTGTTTACTCCTACTTCTAGATCATTTATGAAAAGGTTGAAGAGCAGGGGTCCCAGTACTGAACCTTGGGGGACCCCACTCTTTACCTGCCTCCACTTAGAGAAGTGTCCATTTAATGCTACTCTCTGTTTCCTGTCCCTTAGCCAGTTGCTAATCCAGGACAAGGCCTGTCCCTTTATTCCATGACTGGCAAGTTTATTTAAGAGCCTTTGGTGCAGGGCCTTGTCAAAGGCCTTCTGAAAGTCCAGATAAACAATGTCAACTGGATCTCCCTTGTCCACGTGCTTGTTGACACTCTCAAAAAATTCCAGCAGATTAGTGAGGCATGATTTGCCCTTGCAAAAGCCATGTTGGCTCTCCTTCAGCAGTGCCTTCTCTCCTACGTGCCTATTAATTTTATCTTTTAAGATGGTTTCCATCACTTTACCTGGGACACTTGTCAAGCTGACCGGTCGGTAATTTCCTGGATCACCTCTGGATACTTTTTTGAAGATAGGTGTTATATTCGCTACCTTCCAGTCAGCCGGCACAAGGCCTGATTTGAGGGAAAGATTATATATTTTGGCAAGGACATCAGCAATTTCATCTTTAAGTTCCTTGAGAACTCGTGGATGGATGCCATCTGGTCCTGGTGATTTGTTAGTGTTTAGTTTAACAAGACATGCAAGGACCTCCTCCCTGGTTATTTCTATCTGGGTTAATTCCTCAGTTTCTCTCCTTACAAAGATAGGCTCTGTTTTGGGCATGTGATCTCTGTCTTCTTCAGTGAATGCTGAAGCAAAGAATTCATTGAGTCTCTCTGCAATCTCTGTTTCCTCCTTAATAATCCCTTGCCTTCCATTGTCATCTAATGGTCCAATGGCCTTCCCAGTTGAGTTCTTACTTCTAATGTACTTAAAGAAGTCCTTGTTATTTCTTTGAGTGTTTTTAGCTAAATGCTCCTCAAAGTCTTGCTTTGCTTTCCTGATTGTTGCCTTGCATTTGTTCTGCCAGAATTTATGTTTCTGCCTGTTGTCCTCGTTTGGAGAAGCATTCCATCTTTTAAATGAGCTTTTCTTGCTTTTGATCACTTCCTGAACAGCTCCTGTAAGCCACATCGGAGTCCTCTTGAACCTGCTGGTGCCCTTTTTCCTTTTAGGTATACATTCCAATTGGGCCTCTGTTATTGTTTTTGTGAGCAGCCTCCATGCCTCATGGAGTGTTTGGACTTTCTCAATTCTCTCTCTCAGCTTCTTTTTTACTAGTTTCCTCATCTTCGGGAAATTTCCTTTATGAAAATTTAAGGTCTCTGTGTTAGATTTTATTGGTGATTTGCAGTCTATGATTAAGTTAAAAATAATTGTATTGTGGTCACTGTTCCCTATTGGATCAGTCACATTAACATTTTGCACCAGATCCTGTATATTGCTCAGAACCAAGTCAAGGATTCTTGTACCTCTAGTTGGGTCTTCAACCATCTGTTCCAGGGAACAATCATTTAGCATATCTAGGAACTTTATCTCTTTGTCATGTGTTGAACAACAGTTCACCCAGTCTATGTGAGGGTAATTGAAATCCCCCATTATAACCAGGCTTCCCTTTTTTGATGCCTCCTTTACAACATTCTCCAACTGCCAGTCTCTCTCAGGGGCTTGGGTCGGAGGCCAATAACATATGCCTACTGTTAGACCATTCTTTTGGCCTGATAGTCTTACCCACAGAGTTTCTAGTGGTGACTCTAAACCAGCTCGATATGCCAATTCGTATGACTTTATCTCTTCTTTGACATACAAGGCTACACCACCTCCCGTTCTCAATAAGGGTGGAGATAGCATCCATGTATGGGTTAACCAATCCGCACTCTGATTGGACTGAGTCTTATAAATAATTAATTAACGGTGCTATATAACCCCCCTTAGGAGTGTTGTCACCCAGTTTCCGGCAGGCTTGTTTTCATATTGCCCTTTTTCTATTGCAGTTCGGACAACTAGGTACTGACTCTAGGTATTGACTCTTCTACGTCAGGGGACTGTTCCATCGATGTCGTAGAACAGCTTCTACGTTTTTGGCGGTTATTTGCCACAGGTCTGGATTATTTTTACTCGGTGGGAAGGAATCAAGAGGTGGACGGCCATTTAACGGATAGGATGTTGGATCTCCTGGTGGTGCAGGAATTCGCCTGGAGGACCTCCGGTATCTCTTCCAGCTCGGTCGTTCCTTGGCTGTCTCGTGTCCAGTAGAGGGCCGTCTTGTGAAATTCCGGGGCCTACTGGGCGCCCACATGCTCCTTTCTTCTTTTCCCCATCCTTCGTTCCTCCTGAGGTGGTTCACGGGCTTTTGGCAGGACAGGGGCAGGTACTGCTGGTGGGTCTTCCCCGGGGCCCGGGGCCCTCTTTTTGCCCGTCCGATAGCTCTAGGTCTGGGGAGTCATGGTTGTCTGCCCTGGAATGAGCCCCCCCCCCCTTCGGGGGTCGTTGGTACCTCTGTCACCACAGAGGGGTTTTCATTTGACCGCCTGGTGTTTGGGTGGTTCGCTCCGATGGGCGGGGCGTCTCTTGCAGGGCACTTGTCGCCACCTGGGCTTCTAGAGGCCCAACCATATTTCGCTTTTGCGCCGTGGAAGGGGCACTTTTCGTTTCTGGGAGTTGAACTCCCGATGGGATGCTTTCTTTCCCCTGGGGCACCGATGTTTCCTTCTAGAGGTGTTTGGAGAAGGGATTCTTGACAATCTCCATTCAGTGGCTGGTGGCAGCATTGGAGTCTATCCTTCAAGGTGGCCAAGAGGAATGTACTCTTCCCTGGCACCCGACGGTCCGCGGTTGCTCTGGGCGGGCCTCTGCCGGTGTCCCAGGACTGGGCATCGGTACCCTACCTGTTGATGGAGGGGTCTTCGGTTTACCCCTGCTTGGCTAGATGGCTCTGCATCCCTGCCTGTGCTTGTGACCGGGGGCGGGATCATAGCTTGCTTCAGCCCGGTCCGGCAGGGGTCGCTTCTGGAGGACGCCTGCTCTAGGAGGTGGTTATCGCCTTCGTGATTCTGCAGGGCTGCTAGGTGGGCTAGCTTATCCCTGCGGCAGTTGGGCGTTGGAAGGTGGTTACTACTTGATGTCTGGTCTGCACGGTTTGCAGGGGCTGTTCTTGATCCCTCCCTGGGATGCTTTCAGCTTGGGTATGTCCCATACATGGATGCTATCTCCACCCTTATTGAGAAAGAGCGTTGGCACTTACCTGATACGCCTCTTCTAATAAGGGGGGAGATAGCATCCGGCCCATCCCTTATCTCGTCCAGCCCGCTGGGTGCAGACCCTGTTGTGTTGGAATTGGGCTTTGGGGCTTATTGTCTGGTTGTTTGTGTTCTTGTCTAACTTGTGGGATGATACCGGTGAGTCTTGATTTGCTTCGTTCGTCGAAAACTGGGTGACAACACTCCTAAGGGGGGTTATATAGCACCGTTAATTAATTATTTATAAGACTCAGTCCAATCAGAGTGCGGATTGGTTAACCCATACATGGATGCTATCTCCCCCCTTATTAGAAGAGGTGTATCAGGTAAGTACCAACGCTGTTTTGCCCCTTCCTGTCCTTCCTGTACAGTTTGTAGCCTGGGATGACTGTATCCCATTGGTTATCATCCGTCCACCAGGTTTCAGTGATACCAATAATATCAATACTTTTGTCTATTGCTAAGTATTCCAGCTCCCCTATTTTGTTCCAAAGGTTTCTGGCATGTATGGATCAAAAGCCTTACACTCCCCCTAACACCCCATAGCTGTTGAATTTTTATGAAATAAATTGTCCATTATTTATTGTTTCATCTGCCACTTAAACTGACATATTTCAGGAAATGTAACTTTTTACTTTATAAACATTTGCTTCTTTATAAACAAAACTTTTCAGGGAGTGTCTGAGAAAAAACTCAAATGGTCTAGGTTTTATGCCCAGGCTAGAAACCAGGAGACTGTGAGTTCTAGTCCAACCTTAGGCATGAAAACCAGCTGGATAACTTTGAACCAACCACTCTTTCAGCCCAATCCACCTCACAGGTTGTTGTGGAGAAAATAGGAGAAAGAAAGCGTATTAGCTATGTTTGCTGCTTTGGGTTATATATAAAAATAATAAATATGGGATTAAAAGAAAATCCTTTTTAAAAAACCTCACAAGCAACCCACATTATTTTAAAAATATTGCATAGAAATCCTTTGTGAATGTGCGTTTCATTTAAAAGTAATATACAATTTAAATTTTGCTTAGCCAATATTAAGTAACATTGAAATTAAGATTACCACAATGAGTTATATTTAATCCACAAAGAACACATCAATCCAAATATTCAGCAGGATATATAAATCATATGTTATTAGAAAATAGCACATGAAGATCCTAAACAACAATCCCTGTTCTTCTTCCATTATTCTTTTTCTGTTTATATCATTCAGATTTTTATGATAATTGCCAAAGAACACAATGGTAAAATTATTGATTTATTATATCTATGGTAACAGAAGGGAAGTTAATGAAATAATATAATCAAGCAAAGCTTAATTATCACATATGGCTTGTTATAATATTAACTAGTACTTAAATATAATTCCTATGGCACTGTATATATAATTAAATTGTGAATACCTATTCACAATTGGGGAGATATCTATATGTAGAAAAAGCACATCGCTTCAATTATTTTAATTTGAATTATTTAATTAAAATGTGGAATATTGTTTATAACCTAAAGATTTGTTCAGAAGATTAATAATAAAAATGTATAGATGATTATGTTTTTTAAATATCCATTTTTACTAAATATGGCTAAGTGAAGATGATCATTCACAATATGTATTTAATCATACCTATACATCCATTATGCTCTTGGTTATTTTATTAATCTTGTATTAATACAATAGCAGAGTTGGAAGGGACCTTGGAGGTCATCTAGTCCAACTCCCTGCCTAGGCAGGAAACCCTACACCATTCACTGGCATTCTGGCATATTCACTGGCATATTCACTGACAACTAATACCTGAATTCATGTTAAAAGTGGTTGCATCTTTTGTTAAATCTAGCAACCATCCAACCAAGAAAAAAAGAACTGAAGAACTTGCTGATGGTCTATCCAAACATCAGTCCATTAATTTTGAGAAATCATGAAGGATAGGTAAATATCAGATGCTTCTATCTGATCATCCTATTCCTATCTTTGAAAGATGTGACAGAAAGACCTTGGTGAAATAGAAACCACTAATTATGATGATCAATATCTTGAAAGATTGTAGAAAAAGCATGTAAATCTTGACATTTGGAAAGTGATAAAAGAGGCCCATGAAATTCTGATTAGCCAGCTAGTTAAATATGGACTAGAGGGCAAGTTCATTAAACAAAAAATTGTACTTTGCAGTATTCTTCAATGTCTCATCAAATGATTGGGTAGATATATGTGTATTGAATGAGGCGCTGCAGAATTACCGTTATGATTTGAATTAAATAAATATGTATATATTTATATAAATATTTAAATATTGTCACATTTCATATCATACAAGTAAAATAAAATCCAAAAAGATATTGATAGATTTGAAAAGATAAATGAATGCAGACAAATACAAAGTCCTTCACTTATGAAAAAGAAATAAGATGTAACTGTGAAAAGGATACTAAAATAAAAAGCTTATTACAATAATAATGTGGCTGCTAGAAAAGCAAATGTAATTTGGGGTGTAATTATATGTACAGGTGGAGGAGGAAGAGGGGGCAGAAGAGGGGGAGGAGAAAGGGAGTAGGTGGAGCAGGAAGGTGTCAAAAGTTCTTCACTTATCATCACAATGCATGATACAGAAAAGTATTAAGTACATACTAGGAACATAGAATAGAAATAAATATTAGGAAACATTTCCTGGTGGAAACAGCATTTGGACAATTAATTCTTTATCAAGGAACTTCTCTTTCTGGGTGAGCATAGTCAAAGGCTGAACAACAATCTCTCGAGGATGATTTAATTTTGATCCCTGCACTGATAGGGAATTAATGACTTAAATTGTCTTTTCAAATTATTTAATTCTATATCTGTAATTCGTTTGATTTCCCTCACAGCAGTAGTCAGTCAAAGTTATTTTTTCTAAAACATCACAATACACAAATGTATTTTTTTTTCTAGACAGTTTTTTGCAGGAGAAAACATTTTATTCTCTTGATTATAAAATGCAGCCTTTGTGTAACGAAAGTTAGTGTATTGGAATGATTCCTGAACTTTTAGGTTTATGCTAACACTGATGGTAAATGCAAATTTAGACATTTGAATAAATATTTCTTGCTTATTAGCAGAAACCCAATTATCCCAAGGCACTGAAGCATTTTTTATTGTTAATAAATTTCTGTTGTTAATGGCAGTCTCATTTATTTCTGTAGCACTTCTAAACCAAGAGAAAATAGCAATCTAACTTCTGTTCCGATATATTCTTGGCATCACTGAATCAATTTCTGTCTCACACCCTTTTCACTCTTAACAAATATGTGATACTGAATGATTTATTTTCTTTTCTAGCTTCTGTAACATTGTTTACTACAAGTTTTATAGTTGTTGAACATTTAGAATTATTTGTGTTATCAATCAGATGCTTTAGAGAAGTCTACTACTTTTCTCTAGTACACAGATGTCAAACTCAGTCGCATCACGTGATGCATTGTGATGTATCATGACTTGATTTTTTTTGCCTTTGTGGAGCCAGGGTGGGCATAGCCTGTGCGTGACGCATCTGGCACGTGGGCCACCAGTTTGACACACCTGCTCTAGTATAATCCTTCTCATGCTCCTTGTTCTGTCAGATACAGTAACTGAAGCTTTTTTCAAAGCACATGAAATGCAATGGCTTGAATGAAAACAGCTGAAGAACTATAAATGTTCAAGTAAAACAACTAAAATAAAATGTTTTCAATAAACAATTCTTCCTTTCCCACCCCCCAGTGAATGGAACAAAGATCAAAACAATCTTTGAAAATTGGAAAGGAACAGCTTTAATATAACAATATATTAATGTATTCCTTTCCCTCTAAAATGATCTAACTAAAATAATGGAAACTGAAGAGGGCAGTAGGATTCTTTTCCTGATAATTATATTCATCCTTGAAATACTAAGAATCTGGATTCTACATCCTTTTAAATTGATTTTTAAAAATCCACCTAGCAGACTACGGTAGATAGTTCAGTCATTCTCTCTATTACAGTATATCAAAGAAGCTTACTATTTCAGTGCCAGCAAAAACATGATTGACAGAAACAAAGCTGTAGAACTCAGCAAGAAGGAAGGAAAAACTCTACTATTAGTTAACTTGATGGATATTCAAATCCATATCAAATGGTGATTTTGTTATATAGTATATTCCCCTAAAAACATCCTTGAGTTTTCATATGAGCCTTAAAAATAATTTCCTCATATAATCCCTTTCCTTTGAAAAACAAGGGATTTATATACTATGAAGGCTATTGAAATAAATAATAAAAGGCAAAGCTAATGCAATGAAAGTAAGGCTTTCTGTGGAGCATAAATATATAAACACATTTGAGTGTAATCCAATTTATTTTTGTATGAATGATTTACAAAACTAATGTTTATAAACACTGACACTGTACCTTGAATGATAACGTCCCTTAAGTTTCTACAAAGATCTGAAATGATATCTATTATAATAACTTACAATGTGTTTTAAAAATGTAAAGCAAGTCATGTCAGAGGAGATAAGATAATACTATTATCAGGTAACAATGTATGCTTTATTTCTTGTGATGCTTAAGATTGAAGGGATGACATCTAGGCTGAAAAAATAGGTGCAGAAGCACTCCTTCATTTAGTTGACACTGGGATTTTTGCCTGCTGATAAAGAATTCTCTTCAAACTTTAAATGATAGAAAGAGTTGGCCTGGAAGGAAAATCTTGGGATTTCTTGGCCAAACAAAAGATGAACAATCTGAAATGAAGAAATTATTTTTGGATTATCAGAGATGTTTTATCTTTACTCTTGAGAAAGTAACAGCTATTGAATGTTGTACATATTTCAGAGCAGCTGTTAACTTACCTGCCGCAAACAGCATGACAGCAACAGGCCTGTAGAACCTCCTCCGTGATCCCACACAAATAGAAATTAGTCCAACCAAAAAAGCTATAAGAATTATGGCGGCACCACCCAACAGCATAGAAAGAGTAGCAATCTGCCAATCTATAAAGAAAAAGTAACATGATGGGAATTTAATTTAGACAATAACTCAAAGAGATCTTCACTGGAATAGAAATAAATAATAAAAAGTATGAAATAATAACACCTCTTTATTATGAGACAGCAGAACTCTAAATAAACACTTTACAGATCTCATAAACTTTTCATTTAAAGTTGACATTTGTCTATTTGACCAACATTCCATAGGGGAAAAAATACAATCACATTTTATTTTATGAAATGAAAATATATGAATTCTGCAAATTAATTAACTCCATGTTGGCTGGTCCTAACCAGTGGAACCACAACCCTGAGCTCTTACGATGGTTTTTTTTAAATGAAACAGAAAATGGCATCTCCAAAGAAATAGGTTTTCAACAACCCAGGGCAACGTAATTTGAGGTTGCAAGCCCTTCAAACAGTATGCAATTTAATTTAATCACGTAATATTTCTCCCAGCTTTGCTAATATACAGACTTCAAATGTTTATTTCTGGTCTTATGTTCCCATGGACAAGGCACAAATTAAGAACTACCATCCTTTGTATTTTCTGAGTTGTGGAAGTAAACCAGGCTTTCTCTCTCTCTGAGAGCTAGATGAAAATTAACAATAATATGCTACCAAATACATTTATTCTATAATCTCTATTTTGAGACTGATTTTGCATTGCAGACATAAGTAAACATCTGGACTTGTTATGAATTCAGTTATGTTCCCATTTCCCACTTTTTGTAATCTGTTGGCTATTGAAGAATTCAGAAAAACTCAACAGTTTTTTCCACTATTTTGTGTCACTTTTACTATTTGTATTATAGGCGTTGTTGAGGTGGGTATTTCAATTTCTATAGAAAGAAGTGGACTAACATATAATAACAATTTATGAGATTTTCTATTGAAAAAATGATTTAACAATGGAAATAGAGCAAAGATTGATAATTACTAGACATCAGAGATGAGTTGCTGCTGGTTCGGCCCAGAATCGGCTGAAGGGTAGCAGCAGTGGTGGGAGGCTCCACCCACCTGCCCAGATGCTTCTGCGCATGGAGCGCATCTGAACTGGTAGTAACAAAATTGGCAAACCACCACTACTAGGCATATTATAGATTGAAAGTTATTATTCTATTCACAAAGAAAATGTTCTTCCAATTTTCCCTTAGTTCTGGGTAGTAGGTTCCTATGGCCAACCCTAGAAATATCCTTCCAATTAAAAAACAAGCTTCAGCAAAATAATTTTCTGAGAAATGGTGAATATTGACAGCATGTTCCAATGGCAAATAGAGCTCACTAATGCCTTTCTATAGTTGAAAATACTTTTTCTAATATTAGTGATGTCAGCATTGCAAATATCATCCAAAATTAAATCAGAGTCCAAGGCAAAGTATTCCTCAAATTTCCAATTTATTAATAGAGACATGTTGATACACTTTTGGAAACCCAAATCTGAGCTTCCTGGGTTTCTCCACCCAGTTCAAAGTTCATGACCTTGTCCCCACACCCAAAAGTCCATCACATGGTCCAATCTTCCACTACCATGCTGGCAGTTCCCCTTCCGGTCAGGTTCAGAAATGTAGAGAACAAATGATGACCTTGGCTTCTAGAAAGAAATTTTTTATTTTGACAACAACACATTCTACTCCTTACTATTACACCCCCCCCCCCAATTCCACACTTATGTAAAGCATAATAGAAAATAATTTTAATGTGGCAGGCCAAAGATCCTAAAAGGAACTGGCTGCAGGTCTGACAGGTGGCCTCTCCTCAGAAGAAAAACATTTCCTGAAAAAAAAATATAGGGGTTAACATAACAGAATTAACACCCACCCACCCCCCCCCCCCAGGGAGACCCTTTGGCTCGTTGGGAAACTTCTCATTGAATTGTTTTACTAACCTGTCCACTTTTTGGTCCCAGCTTTTCATCCAAGTAGCTTTGGACAAAGGGTACCCCTTCCAATGCACTAAATACTTACAGTATAGTGACCCCTATACAGCCTGGAGTCTAAGATTCTTTTCACCTCATAATGTGTTTCCCCTTCCCTACAGGAGGAGGGGGAGCTTGGGTGGACGGTCTTACTGGTTTCAACTAGCTACAATGAAATACTGGGTAAATCTTCCATAGAATTCTGGGTAGATTGAGTTGAACTATAACTAGGTTAATTATCTTCACTATTGGGAATGGACCTAGAAATTTTGGGCCCATTTTCTTGATAGACATTCTTTTTTTTTATATTGAAAAAGTTTTATTGAGTTTACATTTTTTATGGGGTAGGGTAAGGGATACATAGAAATTTTGAGAGTGGTCACGTCAAAGTCGTCGGCTCCTCCGGTACCTCAAGTTACATTGTTAAAAAGAAAGAAAAGAAACATTTCACATAACACTACAAGCTGGGAGCAAGTACATATTCCTAAATTTTTCAGTTATATACTGTCAGTCAATTACAAAAATCCAGATTACAAATGTCATACAATATTACTCAAAAAAAACCCAGGGCAAAGTTATTTTTTAGATCTAAGTCTCTTGGCAATTGTATCTTCCACCTTCTCCCCCGGGCCCCCAGCGGGCGGGGCCATGGCTCCCCCTGCCCCCCCTGGATCTTCTCCCAGGACAGAGGAATGTTTTTTAAGAAAGGCTTCCGCCTCAGCAACTGTTTTAATCTTCACTCTACCTCCTTCCCAGAACACCAGCATCCCTTCGGGTATCACCCACTTGAACCAGATCCCATGATCAAACAATGTTTTAGACAAGAAGGAAAATTTCCTTCTGGCTTCTCTAATCTTTCTTGGAATCTGCTTCAAGATGGTAACCTCCTTTTGTTGGTAAATCATAGGACTCCCTCTTTGCGCCTTCTTGATAGACATTCTTAATCTTGAGGTTTTAGTAAATATGAAAACTTTGTCCCCCACATGGAAGGGGGGTTGGAGCGAGTGGTGTTTATCAGCTTGCTTCTTGTAAGCTTCTGCCACATCTGCTAGAACTTTCTTCGTATTTTCCAATCCTTTCTTATGGGTGTCCATCCATTCAGTCAGAGACATGGAGGAGGGAGGTTCTGTAGGCAGCTCAGGCATGGGAACAAATTCCACTGGTAACCATGCCCTCGTCATCTCCTGCCTGGACTATTTTTTTTTTTTTTGAATAGATATTTTTGTTTTATTTTCGGTTTTCACAGTAAATAACAACATATATACTGTTACTTAGCCAACATCATATTATATTATTAAATGTTTACATCATTCCATTTTACCATCATTTCATTTTACCATCAACACCCAGAAAACTCCCAGAGGGCTCTTCTGCTCTCCATACACCATATTTGTGCCTTACCCATCATTTTCTTTCCCCTCTCTCCTCCTCCTCCCTACCTCCTTTCTTCCCTCTGACGCCCTTCTCTTCTCTACTTCCCCTTCCTCTCTCCTTCTCCTCTCTCCCCTTTCCACTCCTCCTTTCTCTTCTCCTCTTCCCCCTCTTTGCCCTCTCTCTTTTCTCTCTCTTCTTCCCTTACCTTTCTACTCCACACTCTTCGTCTCATTTACTTGGTGTATTTCGGCCTCGGAGCCAGTTCTATTTTGTGTTGATGGTATTTATAATTTCAGATTTAAGGTTTATCGCTCAATTTTCATATCGATTATTACAATTCTTATGTCTCAGTCCCAAATCTTGCTAGTTGTTTTAATACCCTTTTAAGTAAAGCCTAATTGTATAATAATGTTCTATTTATAAAACCAAACAAAAAAGAACCAAAAACAGTATAAGTAGATTTAAATAAATTTAAATATAAGAAGGCCTAATCGGGTATCCATAAATTCTGTGCCTTCCAGAAGTGGTTATTATTCATGGATTATCTCATTTTATTAATTTTAAATCTAACAATTTAATCCTGTGATTCAATATCAGTATCCACAAGTCTTATCAAGTATTCTAGCCTCAATCTATTTTTTCTTTAATAATATCTTTAAATCCTATTTACTATTAATATCCCTTATTTAATCCCCTCATATCTCTATAGATTCCATATAATTATCTAAAATTTTGTGTAGTTGTTAATTGGTTGATCATTTACCAAGAGTGATAGTATTCTATAACCATCTTAATCGCATACTTCCCCATCTATAGATAAGCAAATATATATCATTCACTAACACATAATCTTTCTATAACCATCTAGATAGCATAATTTCCCATCGATAAATAAACAAATATATATCATTAACAAAAACATTTACCAAGAGTATTCTATAACCATCTTAATAGCATAATTCCCCATCTATAGATAAGCAAATATATATCATTCACTAACACGTAATCTTTCTTTAACCATCTAAGTAGCATAGTTCCCCATCGATAGATAAACAAATGTATATCATTAACAAAACCTTTACCAAGAGTATTCTGTAACCATCTTAGTAGCATAACTCCCCATCTATAGATAAGCAGATATATATCATTCATTGACACATCATTTTTCTATAACCATCTAAATAGCCCAATTCCCCATCTATAGATAAACTAATATATATCATTATCAAAAACCTAATCTTATTATAAGCATCTATAGTTATTACTAACAATCAATTATTTAATAATCCTTGATGGTAATTTAAACCCAGCCTAATTATTTCTCATCAAGGGATAAAAGTTCCTCTTTTCAGCCGTTGTCTCTCCAAGGATGAATTAAATTTGCCTCTTTTAAAGTCCACATTCTCCATCGGCTTTTTTTCCTCTTCTCAAGTTCTTTATAAACTTCCATTGGCACATTGTGATCCTGTATAGCTGTACAATCATAGTGCTGACCAATTCTTTTCCTCAAATTTGATTTGATATTTTCAAATATCAAGTGTATCTCTGATGTGATTTCCTCTATCTTTTGTTCTCCTTTTCCTTCCTTTTGCCAGACAGGTTGAAATTCAAATTTCTGATGGGATCTTGGTCTTATCTCCTCTCCTGGATCTTCTCCCTTGTCTTCAGTTAAATCCAGTCCACAAACAGCCTCGTTTTCCTTTTCTTCTTTAATTTCTCTAATCTGTTCAATTTCTTCACTTGGTGTAATGTCAAGTATTGCACGAAATTCTCTCAATTCCCTCAAGATTTCAGCCAAAAGCTCCTGGTTTTCTGGAGTGTATATATCTATGTGCGTAGACATTTTGGCGAATCTGCAAACTAGGAAGAAGTAGCTCCAATTACCTTGTTAACACTTAGTTTATCTCTGTTAGTTTGTTTCTAGACAATATTTCCAGTAAATCTATTCATGTATGTCCGCCCACTGTTTTTCCAAGAGCGATACGATGTATGAAATAGTTTAAATAGTTTCAAAGTGTTTCAGTCCTTTTTGTTGGAAGGAAAACAGAGACAAAAAAAGATAAGATATGGTCCTTATTTAAGTTTAAAGATGCGCAATAGAGTGTCCAAATAATTATAGGATTGTGGAAGTGCTCCAAGTTTCAAAGTTTTGAGTGAAATAAATCAAAAAGACAGAAAAAAAGAATTAGAAAAGTCAGTCATAATCCAATCCTTTTCAGCGCAAACGTAGAGTAACTATTATCAGTTCAGTCGGCCATTTCAAAACATTCTGTGAAGCTGAGAATCTCACACTTCAATTTAAGTTCGCCGCTTATCTTTAACTTCAAAGCTTTGGTAAAAAAAAAGATTTCTTAGCAGAGTGTTTCAGAGATCAAATAAAGTACCTTCCCGATGTATTCCAGCAGATTTTTCCCTTTCTTGTTTCAAAGATTCTCCTTCGCCTATGGTCCACCCTCCAGAAAGGGGGGGGGATGCGATTCGTCTCCCTTCAGAGATTTTGCTTCGTGTCAGGCAGGGATCTTGCGTGGTCCCTGCACCCAGCGAAGATTTATCTCCTAATCACCACCTCTCCGGGGTGGCTTAGATTCCTTATGGAATCACGGGGGAGGCGAATTCCAGCCGGGTCCCTGCAGTTTAGGGAGCCCGGTTGTGTCGGCTCGGGAAGCTCCGCCTTCTTCTCCTGCCTGGACTATTGTAATGCTCTCTACATGGGGCTTCCCTTGAGGTGCACCCGGAGGCTCCAGCTAGTTCAGAATGCGGCCGCCCAGGGGATTCTGGGAGCATCTAGATGCTCCCACGTGACACCTCTCCTGCGTGAGCTGCACTGGCTGCCTGTGGCTTTCCGGGTGCACTTCAAGGTATTAGTAACCACCTTTAAAGCGCTCCATGGCAAGGGACCTGGCTATCTGCAAGACCGCCTCCTGCTACCAAATACCTCCCACCATCCAGTTCGCTCCCACAGAGAGGGCCTCCTCAGGGTGCCGTCGGCCAGGCAATGTCAGCTGGCGACCCTCAGGGGAAGAGCCTTCTCTGTGGCAGCCCCCACCTCTGGTACGACCTACCCCCTGACCTTCGTACGATCACAGACCTGTGCCTTTTCCATCAGGCTTTGAAGACCCATCTGTTTCGAGCAGCCGGCCTGGCATAGTTTCTAAACTGGCATACTTTTAAACGCTTTAGTTTTATATGGATTTAAGTTTGCGCATGCACGAGGAATGGCGGTGGCTTTTGAATACGGGAGCTCCCGGTAGGCTTTGGATGGCCTGGGAGGACGCTGCCGACCCTCTGTGATCAGCTTTGAGGGTCGGCCCAGCAAGTGAGACAGCCCGCCGTCACACCGGGTGAGTTTGATGCTGGAGGGTGTGACGGCGGAGGTGGGAGAGCTTGGCGAGTTTGGCGAGCGGCGTAGAGTGGAGCGGCCTGAGCGGCCTGAAGCAGCTGGCGTGGCTTTGGAGCGCGGCCCTGGAGCGTGGCCCTGAAGCGGCCTCGTAGTTCACCCTGCAGTCCAGTGGAGAGACTGCGGCAAGCGACGGAAGACCTGTGGCCGTGGGGGGTCGCGGCAAGTGGTGGCAAGCGGCAGGGGAGGCTTGGAACGGCCTGACGAGCGGCGAGTGGCAGAGTGGCTCGGAATCGGCTTGGAACGTTGGCGTTGGCATTGCCCGGTGCGGCTGCGCTGAGCGGCTGAAGATCTGCGGCGGAGGGGCTGTGGTGAGTGATGGCGAGCAGCGAGGAGGCCTGGGCCCGGCATTGGCGCGATCCCACCGTGGCCCTGGCGCGGCCGCGCAGCCCGGTAGAAGATCTGTGTTAAGTGGCGGGGAGCGGTTGGGCAGCCTGAAATGGCCCCGGCACCGGCGTTGTCCTGGCATGGGCCGGAGTGGAACCAGGCCGACAGCTGGAGAGGAGCCTGGAGTGGCGTGCCAGAGACAGAGATATGGACTCATGGAGGGCTTTTGGACCATTCTCCCTCCTCATGAACAATTAGGCACAAACCCACGAACTTTTACCATCTATACGTACTATAATTCATCTTTATGCCCCCCCTCCTCTCCCCCTGGAAAAGACCTCTCCATCCCATGTGTTTTTTAAATATCTTTCCTACCCGTCCGTCCTGTATATATTTTGGATCTGCACTGTCGCCACTTTAGTCGGGCTTGCTGTTGTACAATTTTATGCGTTTTACCATCTTAGGCATGTTTACCATCTTTAGCGTCCCTCCTTTTATAGCCAGTGTGGCCTGGGAATGCTAGCATATTCAAGATTAGACCTCCTCTGCCTGCAGGAGTCTCCCCTCTCGCAGGCCTGGCCCCCGGGTCTAACACGGGCCCACCTCGAGGATGGATTGATTGATCCAGAGAGGTGGGCGCAGCGCAAACTCAGGGGGTTTTTAAACAAATTTTTAATTCGGCTTTTAAGGGGTTCTGGGGTGGGGGGAGGGCTTATCCCTGACGTTGGCCTCTTCCGCCAACGTCTTAAGACGTATTTATTTCAGCAAGCCGGCCTAGGATAGCCCCCCGTTCTGACTTTTTAAAAATAAATTATAATTTGGGAAGGTTTTAACATGGGTTTTAGCACGGGTTAATTAATTTAATATATTTTAACTGATATTTATTGTATTTTGTGGTTTTAATAATGCCTGTGCGCCGCCCTGGGTCCTAACAAGGAGAAGGGCGAGGTATAAATTTAATAAAATAAAATAAAATAAAAAAAGTAGGGATTTTAACAGGTTTTAGACAAGCTATTCATTATTTAATGTATTTTTAATAGATTTTTAATTGCTTTCTATGTTTTTATTCATGATTTTACTGCTGCCTGTACACCGCCCTGAGTCCCGGAAGGGAGAAGGGTGGTATAGAAATTTAAATATTAAATTAAATTAAATCTGGAAAGGAGTTAATCCAGTGCTGCTATGGACAGCATTGTTGTACACCACTTCGGCAAAGGGTAGAAAGTCCAACCAGTTGTCTTGCTGATAGTCCACATAACATCAGATGTATTGTTCCACCATCACATTGGCTCTCTCTGCTGTGCCATTTGTGCTGGGATGAAATGCTGAGCTGAGTCCTTGTGTGGACCCAATGGATCTCAGGAACTCTCTCCAGAACTTGATGGTGCACTGAACTCTGCAGTCTGAAATGATCCTTTAGGGCATGATCCATGCAGGCCACAGATGTGTTTCACAAACATTTTCGCCAATTTCTTTGCGGACTGCAACTCTGGGCAAGCGATGAAATGTGCCTGCTTGGAAAACAAATCAATAACTGTCCAGATTACTCTATTCCCGCTGCTGTCTGGGAGCTCGATGATGAAGTCCATTGAAATCTCTTCCCATGGTCGTCTAGGGCAGTCATTGTAGTAGTCCAGGGGGCTTCCCTGGCTGTGTTTTCATCGTTGCGCAAGTAGCACAGCTTTTTACGTAATCTTCTACCTCCGATTTCATCTTTGGCCACCAAAATTGATGCCTGGTGAGGTGGAGAGTTTTTAGGAATCCAAAGTGGCCTCCTAGTTTTGCATCATGACTTCGCTGTAGAACTTGCAGCCTCAACCCCATGGGGATGTACAGTTTGGACCCCTTCCAGGGTAAGCCACCATTCATTGTTAGGATGTCCTTTTTACTGTTGAACCACATGTCTGTGAGGAGTGCCGATTTCATCAATGTCATCAGCTTATCCTGTCTCCGCATGATGACTTGGACTACCGTTTGGTGGGAGGAAGAAATGATGGGGTGAACAACTTCTTCCTTCTTACTGTCATACTGCGGTTGATTGTTAACTTTTTTTAAGTTAATATTTTTGTGTTGCTAATTTATTGTATTTTGAATAACTTCACATGATTTTTTATTCACATTGTAATTATAAAATTAATTACTTATAGAACTCCCCAAAGGCTACCACAACTGAAACACCATATGTGACAACAGTCTTGTTAGTTCTGATCAAAACATTGTTTCTTACAATGGCTTTCCAGATGACTCTGTAGTGCTCAACAGCAAAAGATGAAAACATATCTATTTCCTACCACTGATCCCCTGCAATTGGAGACATGTATCCAGCACAGAGGTGAGGCAAAGACTTCAAGATTTAATCCTTTATAGATCTATTCTTTTCTCTTTCAAAGCTATTCAATTTACTAGAACTTGTCCTAATGAATTCCACAAATTAATTAGCTCCCATATAAATAATTCAGCAATGTTATTTATTTTATTTTTATTTTATTCAAATTTATACCCCGCACCTTCTCCAAAAAATGACCCAGGGCGGCGCACAGGAAATTTAAAAAAAACAATACAAATATAACAAAATATAAAAATTTTAAAAGCTATTATATCCATGCCCTGTGCTAAAATCGTATAAGATCCCCCCAGATTAAAATCTATCTAAAACAGTCAAAACAGTAGGTTATGCTAGGCCGACTTGTTGGAAAAGGTGCGTTTTAAGACGCTGGCGAAAGAGGCGGAGGTCTGAGATGGTGCATAATTTGGGGGGCAAGTCATTCCAGAGGGTAGGGCCCGCCACAGAGAAGGCCCTTCCCCTGGGTGTCGCCAACAGGCATTGCCCGGCTGACGGCACCCTGAGAAGGCCCTCTCTGTGGGAGCGGATCGGTCGAAGGGATGTATGGGGCAGAAGACAGTCTCGCATATAACTAGGCCCCGAGCCATGGAGCGCTTTGAAGATGGTCGTCAGAACCTTGAAGCGCACCCGAAAGGCCACAGGCAGCCAGTGCAGCTCGTGCAGGAGAGGTGTTATGTGGGAGTGCCTAGAGGCTCCCATAATCACCCGCATGGCCGCATTCTGGACTAGCTGTAGCCTTCGAGTGCACCTCAAGGGAAGTCCCATGTAGAGAGGATACAGTAGTCAAGTCAGGATGTCACGAGTGCCTGAGTGACTGTGCTGAGGGCAGCCTGGTCCAGTAAGGGGCGCAATTGGTGCATCAGGCGTACCTGGTAAAACGCCCCCCTGGCCACGGCCGTCACATGGTCCTCCATGGACAGCTGGGAATCCAGGAGGACACCCAAATTGTGCGCCCTCTCCACGGGGGCCAGTGTTTCGCCCCCAATGGCCAGAGTTGGAGTTACCTGGCTGAACCGGGGTGCTGGAAACCACAGCCACTCAGTCTTGGACAGGTTGAGCTTGAGTTTGTTACTACCCATCCAGATCCGTACGGCCTCCAAACACTGGGACAACACCTCGGCGGCATCGTTGGGGTGGTCTGGGGTGGATATGTACAACTGAGTGTCGTCAGCGTACAGATATCCCACCCCAAAACCACGGATGATCTCGCCCAGCGGCTTCATATAGGTGTTGAACAGGAGGGGCGAGAGGACCGACCCCTGAGGAACCCCACATAAGAGGGGTCTCGAGGCCGACCTCTGCCCCCCTGCCAACACACATTGCGACCGACCAGAGAGGTAGGACGAGAACCACCGTAATACAGTGCCTCTCACCCCCAACCCCCCCAGTCGGTGCAACAGGATGGTCGATGGTATCAAAAGCTGCTGAGAGGTCTAATAGGACTAGGATAGAGGAACATCCTCTATCCCGTGCCCTCCAGAGATCATCCACCAACGTGACCAATGCCGTCTCGGTGCTGTGACTGGGTCGGAAGCCGGACTGGTGCGGGTCTAGATAATCTATTTCCTCCAGGTGTCGCGGAAACTGTTGGGCCACCACACTCTCTACAACCTTTGCTAAAAAGTGAAGGTTGGAGACCAGATGGTAATTTTCCAACAAAGCTTGGTCCAGGGAAGGCTTCTTGAGGAGGGGCCTCACCACCGCCTCTTTCAAGACAGCAGGCAAGTACCCCTCACTCAAAGAAACATTCACGATATCCTGGAGCCAGCCTCGTGTCACCTCCCAGGATGCTAGTACAAGCCAGGAGGGACACGGGTCCAATAAACATGTGGTGGCCTTATGTCTCCTTGACAACCTGTCCATATCCTCGGTAGTGACAAAGTCAAACTCCTCCCAAGATGGTGTCTCAAGGACAGCCTCGGACAATCCGACCGGACCACTCTCAATGGAGGGCAACTCGTTCCGAATCCGAGTGATTTTCTCCTGCAGATATATACCAAATTCCTCTGCTCGACCCTGCAAAGGGGCTTCCCGTGGCCTCTGGTGAAGGAGGGAGCGGGTCACCCCAAACAGGGCGGCAGGGCGGTTATCTGCAGATGCAATAAGCGTGGCACAATACTCACGTTTGGCCACCCTTATCGCCACTAAGTAAGTCCTAATATGGACTCTCACTAGTGTTCGGTCGGCTTCGGAGCGAGAAGATCTCCATCTGCTCTCTAGGCGTCTCTTGCGGCATTTCATCTCCCTCAGCTCCTCAGTGAACCAAGGAGCCTGGGTGATTCGGCGCTGCATGAGAGGCCGCAAGGGCGCGACTCGGTCCAAGGCCCCCGTGGCCGCACTAAACCATGTGGCCACTAGGTCCTCAGTCAAGGCCACAGGTATTGGCCCAAGCTCCCTCTGGAACCTTTCAGGGTCCATCAGGAGCCTGGGGCAGAACCATCCGGGAATCTCTGGTTCCGCCTCCCCACGGTGGGGTGTAGCGATTGGAAAGTCCAGCCGAAGGAGAGCATGATCTGTCCATGACAAGGGTGAGATGACTAAATCCCCTATTCCCAGATCACTCCTCCATTGTTCCGAGACGAAGATTAAGTCCAGGGTGTGTCCTCCCTCGTGAGTGGGGCCTAAAACTATCTGGGTCAGGTCCATGGCCACCATGGAGGCCATGAACTCCCAAGCTACACTGGAGGCTTCGCCTACTGACGGCAGGTTAAAATCCCCCATGACCAACAGTCTGGGGGTCTCAACCGCCGCCTCGGCTATCACCTCCAGAAGCTCGGGCAGGGCTGTTGTTACATAGTGGGGAGCCAGGTATACAACTAACACACCCAACTGCCTCCCTAGGCCCCATTTCACAAAAAGGGACTCACACCCGGTCATCTGAGGGATCGTGGTCTCCTTCGGCTCAAGACCTTCCCTAACCATAATCGCCATCCCCCACCCCCTACCTAGGCCCTAGGCTGATGAAAGGCTCGGTAACCCGGTGGGCACATTTCTACGAGGGGTAATCCTCCCTCGTGGCCCAACCAGGTTTCTGTTATACCCACCAGGTCCGGGTCCCCCTCTGACACAAGGTCATTAATGAGGGGGGTTTTGTGAACCATGGACCTGGCGTTGTATAACATCAGCCTAGGGCCCTGGCTCTGTGTTCCTTGACCACCTAGCCTGAAAAGGGAGCTAGGGGGGTTGGGACGCATGACCGCCTGAAGCCAGCAGCCATGATCCTCCAACCTATCCCATCTCCCACCGCCCTTGCCCCTCCCCAGGACCGATCTGATAGGAAATCCCTCCAAAGGAACGGCCTCCCCTCCCCCCTCCTCCGTTATCCTACTTCCGCCAGCCGGCTCTAGCACTTGTCCCCCACCCGACGGACTGACCCCACCCTCCACCCTGGAACCCCCTAAAAGCCGAATTAAAAATTTAGAAAGGAACCCCCTGAGTTTGCGACTTGCCCACCTCTCTGGATCAATCAATCCATCCTCGAAGTGGGCCCCAGTTAGACATGGGGGCCATAACTGCGAGAGTGGCGACTCTCGCAGGCAAAGGAAAACTGACCAGGTGACATCAAATCAGTATGCATTGACCATTCATGCAAATCAATAATGTTATGAATATGGTTATGTTCCATGGTTTTTTAACTTTCCTTTCCTTTTTTGTATTCCTAGAATGGAGTAGAAGATGATGCAAAAATCTTCCAGAAAAAAATCCCTTTTTTGTTTTGCCAGGAGAGTGTGTGAACATCTAGCAGTGCAGCTTTTAAATTATAATAAAATGTAGGTAAATGAATTGATTCTAGAATTGTTATATCAATTTTTAAATATGATAATAAATAGCCAAAGTAAAGCTGGATCAAGCATTTTTTAGGACATAAATTAATTAGATTTTTAAATTTTGTATCCCTCCTTTTTTACACTTAATAACAATTTAGTGAAATTGCTTAGTGAAACCAGCACTAGTAACAAAATTATGCACTAGTAACTCTAACCAGTACCCACTGTCACTGTGATGGCGAACCTATGGTATACATGCCACAGGTGGCACATGGAGCCATTTCTGAGGGCACACTAGGTGCATGCATGCCCTGGTGAGCTGATTTCAGCCTTGATTTTTGACCGTTTTTCTCCCTCCAGGCTTCAGTGGTTCCCGAACTTCCAGTTTAAGTGTTGGGCCATCTTTTGCCCTTCAAGAAAGCCTCCAGAGGGCGAAAAACACCCCAACCCACAAACCAGAAGTCCAAAAATGGGCCATTTCTGGCTTTTGGAGGGCCTTGGGGAAGGGGGAAGGGGAGGCCATTTTCGCCCTCCTCAGGCTCCTAGAAAAGATCTGGAGCCTGGGGAGGGGGAAAAATGGGTCCACCATGCCATCACGTGCCAAAAGCAGGGGGAGTGCAGGGGGTTGTGCATGCATGCATAGGGGGCGGGCGCAAAGAATTATGGTTGTGGGCATGCACACGCACACACACCCCTCGCTCCCCCCTCTTTTGGCATGCAATGGCCAAAAGATTATCCATCACTGTACTTCAGATTGTGAGTCTCAAGTGCTCTGGATAGTAGAAAGTTTTTTCAGACACTACCTTTACTTATTCAAGTTAATACAGGGGCACAGAATGGTTTCCTCAAGTGTTAGCTACCTTGATAATTGATATTACAAAATACCTCTGCCACTATCAAAGTTTTTTTTACAGCTTCCTGCTGTAAATAACTATGTTCTAATCAAGGAGACTATTGTTCCCACTATTGTGGGAAGCCCCACATCCCAGAAGAATGAAATATTTTGAGAAATATTTTTTAAAAGGCAGGATACACTATTTCCCCTAAAGAAGAAATGGAAAAAATCTTAAGGGAGGCAGAAACCAGCCCCGGTTTCCCTGCCCCAAGCAGAAACTGAGGAGGCCAGCTTTAAGAAATGCAAATTTGGTAATCCATTCAGAAAGACTGGGTCAAGACAGAAACTCAGATAAGCAAGAAACAAAAGGTTAACAAAATTAGCTCAGACAAGTACCTACAATTTGCATTTCCCCTTTTGCCAGCCATGATCCCATAGGAATCTGACAACACCAATAGAAAATTAAAGGACATGTTCTTGCACAGGAATAGGAAGCACAACTACAAACCCTAAAGAAGGTATAAAAACACACCCACTCTCAACTCCATTTTGTCAGCTGCCCAGAATCACATGTGGTTGGTCGTTCATCAATAAAGGGAATCTTTTTTCCCAATTAGTCTCTATTTTATCTCGTGCCTTTCTCCCGGCTTGGAATTGGACCTAGATATTTCTTCCAACACTAGTATGATTAGATGAAGGAATGGACTGATCACCATTTTCTGTATTGGATTGAAAATGCAAGGGGAATGTCTGAACCGCCTCTTAATTGAAACTCTTAGAAAATAAACATTGCTAGCTCATTTCCCTAAATGCAATATAAAATTCTTACCATGAAATGACAAGTCAAGAGAAATTGAAACTTCTTCAAGTAATTTACAATCTGAAGATCTAAGTAAGTAAAAATGTTGACATATTAAGGAAAGCTTCAGACAAAAGCTGTTTCAGAACAGAATGAAATGTGGGTAACTGATCCTGTAGAACATACTATGACCTATATCCGTGATGGCGAACCTTTGGCATGCATGCCAGAGGTGAAATGCAGAGCCCTCTCACTGGGCACGTGCGCCATCGCCAGCTGCTCTTCTGGTTTCTGGTGTGTGCATGTGCACTGGCCAGCTGGTCTTTGCCCATTCTGGAGTGCTGGAAACCCATAGACCAGGTGGTCTTTAGGTTTCCAGTGCTTCAGCATGTGCCTGTGTTCCAGTTTGGGCACTCAGTGCCGAAAAGGTTCGCCATCAATGACCTATATAGTCAGGATTGGGCTCTCATATGATGTCCTATAAGTTGAGAGAAGGAATTGGGTATTCTGAGTTGTAAGGAGTGCCATTATTGAATTTTCGGGGGAAAGGGGGATCAAGGCAGCTACAGAATTTTGCTTCTGAAAGCCTTTCCAAGTGGTAACAGAGGACATTTCAGTTTTTTAAGTGTTACCTTTGACATCGATTCATTGCCCAAATTACGATGCCCATTCTATCCTTAAAACTATAATTCTAACTGACCTATTCTAGCTTAGCTATGGTCAAGGGATGCTGAGTCAAATTTTCCCAACCTGTATGTACAAATTAATGTTCTGTGTAATTCTAAAGGCCCAATTCAAAAGAGTCATTTCTAATGTATAGATCAGTGGTAGTCAACCTGGTCCCTACTGCTCACTAGTGGGCGTTCCAGCTTTCATGGTGGGCGGTAGGGGTTTTGTCCGATACTGAAGCACTTTCCTTTTTTAAATTTAATTGACTTCCCTACTTTATAAATCACCATTACCGTGGAACTGGCGGGCGGTTAGAAAATTTTACTACTAACAGAGATACAAAAGTGGGCGGTAGGTATAAAAAGGTTGACTACCCCTGGTATAGATGATAGCAGCAGCAGCAGCAGCAGCAACAACAACAACAACATGCATTACTCACACAAAGAGGTTCAAGGGTTGTTGGCTAACCTCAGTGCTTCTTCCCCCATAAAATCTATGCTGCCCAATATGCCCTTGTTAAGTATGAATATAAGAGAGGAAGTCTCTTGCAGGTAGGTTTTCTTTTCTAAGGTTAAAAACAAATGATCTCTTCTGTGAATTTTTTTTTCTTTTCATATTTTGTCCCTTGATCAAACTATTGCAAGACTACTATCCCAAAAACATACGTTGATGGTTTTTATATCTCAACTAGTTGATAACCCGGCACTGCTCAGGTATTTATTTATAGGGGGGAAATGTCTGGACCAAATGTAATTTCTAATGTTGGGTTTTCCCCCTTACCAGAGGGAGCCCTCTTGTGGAGTACTGTGAAACCGTTACCATGGCAACTCCACTGCTCTGTACAGTAGAGGCCATTTTAAGGCCCAACAGCTGTTATCCTAACAGAACAAAAAAACCACCAAAGCCAAAATAAAAGCCTCTCCCATCAGTGAAGAGATCCAGCAAAGAATCATCCCCAGAGAGAAATCTTCCAGATGCCCCAAACTCTATGGCCTCCCCAAGATACACAAAGAAGGAACACCACTCAGACCCATAGTCAGCTCCATAGGCTCACCTCTACAGAATCTTGCCAAGTTCCTCGCAAAGGAATTACAACCCTACGCAGAATCCATCAACTCACATGTACAAAATTCATTCCACTTCATAGAAACAATAAAGAAACAAAATCTACAGCCCAGCGATCTACTCGTGAGTTTTGATGTCATATCCCTCTTCACCCAAGTGCCTATAAAAGAAGCCTTGACAGCCATCCAGAACAAATACAACCCCTCCCCAAGCACATCCTGGATCTGACCAACCACTGTCTAACCAACACATACTTCATTCATAATGGACAAAGATACAAACAGATAGAAGGAGCACCCATGGGATCACCCCTCTCACCAGTCATCGCAAACTTATACATGGAACATTTTGAAACCAACGCCCTAGACAAATCTGAACACAAACACAAACTCTGGCTCAGATATGTAGATGACACTTTCGTAATTTGGCCACATGGGAAAGAAAAACTGGACAACTTCCTCACACACCTCAACTCCCTACACCCCAAAATACAATTCACCATGGAAATAGAAGCTAATAACCAACTTCCTTTTCTAGACGTCCTAATCTACAAAAAACCTAATGGCTCCCTGGGACACACCATCTACCAGAAAAAAACACACACTAACCACTACCTAAATGCACAATCCCATCACCACCCTGCACAGATAAACTCTGTAGCCAAAACCCTCATACACAGATCCAAGCGCCTAGCTGACAAAGACCACCTGAAAACCGAATTACACTTCCTCACAAATACATTAATATCCAATGGATTCCGAAGAAAAACAATCACCAAACTAATCCAAAAAGAGACACCCCCCAAGAACCAAGACAAAAAACAGGAAAATGGCATTGCCCTCCTCCCATACATTAAAGGTACCACAGACAAAATCAGCAAAATTCTTCACAAGCACAACATAAAGACAGCCTTCAACACCGACCAAAAAATAACCAATATCCTAAGGAATCCCAAAGACAAGATCCAGCTAGAAAGCCAAGGGGTCTACAAAATTCCATGTAAAATCTGCCCTGCCACTTACATAGGACAAACCAACAGAAGGATAAGTGCACGTATCGCAGAACATAAAAATGCATTAAAAAATCACCTTAAAAATCACCTCATCTCTTTATCAACATTTCAAAACTACAGGACATGACATTGACTTTCAAGGAACTAAAATGATCTCCAAGGCTGAACAGCTGAACAGGAGAATAATCAGCGAAGCCATTGAAATAGAGAAGCAACCTAACAATATGAACAAACGTGATGACACCTCCCGCCTACCAGACATCTGGAAACCAGCACTGACCAACAGACGAGCCCCACCCTCCACCCAAGCCATTGAAATTCAAAATAAGGAGAAACATACAAATAAGACCAATCAGCATCAATCTACCAATCATGATACAGCTGCACAGCCAATCAACCCACTCACAAAAATAGTCAACACTCCACACACCCCACCAAGATTTAAGGAAGGGCGACGCATTCGCAATCACAGATCGAAGCCTGAGGATGGCAAGTGAGATCTTGCCGAAACGTTGCAATAACAATTCCATGCGATATACACGGGAAAACACATGAGGATGGCAATACCAGCATATATACATATCTATATATATGTGTGTATATATATATGTATGTCTTCGGGTGTTTTCCCATGTAAGCATGAAATGACAGCCGACACCCAAAGACAGCAACACCAGCACCTACACTCGTGAAAATCTACGAAAGCATATATGTGTGTGTGTGTGTGTGTGTGTGTGTGTGTGTGAGTTACGTTTTTGAGCTGATCAATAAATAAGTCAGCTCAAAAACGTAACACACATATAAAAAAATTACACAATGGAACTCATGGCTTTCTGTCTAGATGGTCTCTGGTGATGAGCCAAAAGGCAGAAAAGGAAACAGTATGTCTCCTCCCTTAATTGGGGCCATAACAGGGTGTTGTGGAACAATTATATATATACATATATATATAATTATATATATATAATTATTCCACAACACCCTGTTAGGGCCCCAATTAAGGGAGGAGACATACTGTTTCCTCAAAAATTCAATGGTGAAAAAAGTAAGGTTCTACATTTAGGCAAGAAAAACAAAATGCACAGGTACAATATAGGTGGTACCTTGCTCAATAGTAGTAACTGTGAGAGGGATCTTGGAGTCCTAGTGGACAACCACTTAAATATGAGCCAGCAGTGTGCAGCAGCTGCCAAAAAAGCCAACACAGTTCTAGGCTACATAAACAGAGGGATAGAATCAAGATCACGAGAAGTGTTAATACCACTTTATAATGCCTTGGTAAGGCCACACATGGAATACTGCATTCAGTTTTGGTTGCCACGATGTAGAAAAGATGTGGAGACTCTAGAAAGAGTGCAGAAAAGAGCAACAAAGATGATTAGGGGACTGGAGGCTAAAACATACAAGGAACAGTTGCAAGAACTGGGTATGTCTAGTTTAATGAAAAGAAGGACTAGGGGAGACATGATAGCAGTTTTCTGATATCTCAGAGGGTGCCACAAAGAAGAGGGAGTCAAACTATTCTCCAAAGCATCTGAGGGCAGAACAAGAAGCAATGGGTGGAAACTAATGAAGGAGAGAAGCAACTTAGAACTGAAGAGAAATTGCCTGACAGTTAGAACAATTAATCAGTGGAACAGAAGTTGCCTCCAGAAGTTGTGAATGCCCCAACCCTGGAAGTCTTTAAGAAGATGTTGGATAGCCATTTGTCTGAAATGGTATAGGGTTTCCTGCCTAGGCAGGGGGTTGGACTAGAAGACCTCCAAAGTCCCTTCCAACTCTCCTATTGTATTGTATTGTCCACAGGGGAGCAGCCAACAATGTTCAAGGAGGTAGCGGGAAGCTTATGTCCATCATAGACAGTATGTAGGGGTAATGGCCAGATGTCAAAATCGCAGCAGTGTCAACTGCTAAAGCGTTGCCATGACTATTATCAACCTGGCAAGGGAGGGGAGATTGCATGCATGCTTTTGGCATGCAGAGTGGATTTCTGCAACCTAGTTGGAGAATATGAGTTATGATGCATGACAGAAAGGAGAGGATACAGGGGTAAAGTTCAAACACAATGAAGTAAAAGCAGTTTTGGCTCCACCAGAGCTCAAGCCGGAATGTTGATCCTAATAAATGATGGGATTTGTTTTGAACTTTGTCTCGAGGCTCATAAATTAATTAGGTCGTCTTCTGGGAGCTTCACAAGCAGATGATAAATTGCGAGGTGATGAAGCAGGGCAGTGGCGGCAACGGCAGCTGCTCCAACACCTCCAATAGCTAAGCTCTGTCCATGCCAGCCGCACTCATATCCGTCGTCAGGGCCGCACTCCGTTGACCCAGTCCATAGTGTCACAAGAGGAGGGGCCAAATGGCCAAAGGGCACAGTATGGTGGCCCAGGCTGTGGCAGTGATACTGGAGGGGGCCACAACAAAGGACCCCCGCCACTCCAACCAACTACCAGAGCCGTCTTCCGCTGGCATCAATATCCATGCCAGCTGCCTCAGCCACTTTCCGCTAATCCAGTCTATCAGGCCCATAAGCAAGGGTGGGGTGAGCAACTGGGATAACACCACGGCGTGGGGAGCGGCAGCAGCAGAAACCCCAGGCCCTGATTGCCTCTGCTATGGAGTTCACTATGGGCTATTCTCAAGGCAGACACATCTCTGAATATTTTGCTGACTTTTTAAGAACTTTTCCAGAACATTAGAAGCTCTACCAAAATGTTTATATATCCACCTATTTTATAACCAAGTCTGTATAAGTTCAATGACTTCTTGAAAATGTGGAGGACTCTGGTAAGGAAAATTCTCTGAAAAGATGACACAATAGGTCACAGTTTGTCTAGTGAGTCCTATTCTTCAAATTAACACTGTCCAGAAAGAAATTAGCTCTTTTAGGGATATCAGACTAAGTAGAATTTCTACAAAGCCCTTTAATTTATGCAAGATACCACATTGCATTATCTACCAGTAGTAGACTTTAACAATATAAACATGGCACTCCTTAGAAGTTCCAAATTTATTTTTACAAAACCCTTACATTTTAATATAACATCACTTGACAAAATCAAACAATTAATCTTCCCAATATGACATATTTTACAGTACATGCCCAGTGTTTTCTGTTGTTTATACAGAGCCAGTTTGACATAAGTGGTTAAAGTTTTAGGCTAGAAACCAGGAGACTGTGAATTCTAGTTCCATCTTAAACATAGAGCCACGGGTGATCTTGAGTCAATCATTCTCTCAGCTCTTGGAAAGATGAAGTGGCAAACCATTTCTGAAAATCTTTGCCAAGAAAACGGTGGGGACTTATTCAGGGAGCCAATAGGACCTAAAAACTGACTCAAAGGCACAAAAAAACAAATTCTCTCAATTGTTTATTTTATTTCACTTACTCTTTCTGATACACCCAAAGAATATAGATTACACTATATATTTGGTTGTTCACTTGAACACCTACCATATTTTTTACTGTATAAGACACACTCCCCCCCCCCAAAAGTCGGTGGAAATATCTGTGCAGCAGTGGTGGGTTTCAAAAATTTTTTAGAACCTATTCTGTAGGTGTGGCCTGTTTTGTGAGAGTGGCTCAGCGGTCATGTGACCAGATGGGCGTGGCCAACTTGGAAAATGTGGTGAAACTCACTTAACAACGCTTTTGCTTAGCAACCAAAATTTTGGGCTCAATTGTGGTGATAAATACTCTTTCTTTCTTTCATCTCTCTCTCTTTTTCTTTTCTTTTTGTTCTTTCTTCCTTTCTTTCTCTTTCTCTCTCTCTTTCTGTCTCACTCTCTGTGTCTATCTGTCTGTCACTCTCTGTGGCTCTTTGTCTCTCTACACACGATCACTCAAGCCCTTGTTATTTCCCGCCTGGACTACTGTAACGCTCTCTACATGGGGCTCCCCTTGAGGTGCACCCAGAGACTCCAGCTAGTGCAGAATGCGGCCGCGCGGGGGATTTGGGAAGTATCTCAGTACTCCCATGTAACACCTCTCCTGCGCGAGCTGCACTGGCTGCCTGTGGTCTTCCGGGTGCGCTTCAAGGTGTTAGTAACCATCTTTAAAGTGCTCCATGGCAGGGGTCCTGGTTACTTGAGAGACCGCCTCCTGCCACATACCTCCCTTCGACCTGTCCGCTCCCACAGAGTGGGCCTCCTCAGGGTGCCATCAGCCGGTCAATGCCGGCTGGCGACTCCCAGGGGAAGGGCCTTCTCTGTGGCGGGTCCAGCCCTCTGGAACGACCTGCCCCCCGATATCTGTACCATCATGGACCTATGCCTCTTCCGTTGGATGTTAAAAGCACATTTCTTTCATCTAGCCGGCCTAACATAGACTAAGGGTATAATTTTAAATTTTGATATTTATTGATTTGGTGGTGGTGATATTTATATCACCACCACCAATTGTTGCCACTTACTGCCAATCACTGCCATTTGCCTCTGCCACTGCCAATCACCACTATTTGGTGGTGGTGAGGAATGGTGATCGACAGCAATAGGTGGCAGTGATCGGCTGCAGCAATGTCACTGATTGGTGGTATTGCAGGAGGCCAATCCAACCGCCAATCAGCATCTTGGCAGCGAAGACTCCAGGGTTCCAGGCAGCGGTGAATGGCAGTGGAGGTGAGAGGCAGCAACAGTGACAGCTCGCTGTGCAATAACACCCCTCCCCCTACAGCAATATTCACTCTATAAGATGCACAGCAGTGGTGGGTTTCTCCCAGTTCGCAACGGATCGGTAGAACCAGATAGTGAAATTTACCGATCCATTGCGAGGAGGTTCCCACGTGGACCCAGAAGTAAGTTGCAGAACACCTGCCCTGTCTGTCTCCCTATGCTAAGAAAGGCGCTGTGAATGGAAGTCCCTTACGGGCGGACAGGCATCCTAAAACCTGCCTGCCAGCAAAGGACTTATCCGGATTTGCTTTTCTGAGCGGGGGTGGGGGGGGTAGGGTGGGATGGGGGTGTAGCTTGCACCCTCCATCTCCCCTGCTCAGAAAAAGCAGCCCAGGGTTGGATCCACTGGCGGACCTGGAAGGAAGTCTGCCCCATCCATGCCGGTGACCCAATGGGAAGGAAAGGAAAAGGGAAAGAAGCCACCCTCCCTGGATGTCGCAGCAGCAGCACCAAGCATGCCAATCTCGGCGGGGGTTTTTTTGCATTGGGGCATGCTGCAAGAGGGAGGGAGTGAAGACCTTCTCCGGATTGCTGGTGGTGGAGGTGCGGGCCTGTCGCCCCATGCTCAGCAAAGCAAGTTCGGGGAAGTCCTTTGCGCTGGCTAGAAAAGGTCTTCATTCCCTCCCTCTTGCAGCATGCCCCGATGCGAAAAATGCTGAGATCGGTGCGCTTGGGGCTGCTGCGACATCCAGGGAGGCTAAACCAAGCTGCGCGCCTCTCCCAGTCACGGCTTTCGCGGCTTCCCAGAGCGCCAAGAACCTTCGTGCTCTCCTTGTGACTGCAATAGATGTCCAGAAGTGGCTTTGGGGGCTGTCAGACTGGAAACCCAAGCCCCATTAGCCCCCAAAGCCCCATCTTGACGAAGAAGCCTAAGCAAAGGAGGGCTAGGCGGAGGAACGGGGAAACCCTAGCGAGGGCTGCTGGAGCTGTCTTGCCCCGCTGGGTTCTGGGACTTCTGCCCCTCATACCATGCTTTGCAGCCGCTGGAGCCCTGCATGAACCTCTTTGCAGTGCTGGGAGGAATCCCTCCTCCCCAAAAGCAGGTTGCCCAAAGAGGTCTGTGCAGGGCTCTGGCAGCTGCATCAGAACAGCTGATCGGCAGTATTCTGGGAGGCCGATCCATCCACCAATCAGCTGCTTTGCAACGAAGACTCCAGTGTTCCCTGGCGGTGGTAGTAGCTCAGCTCAGTTGACCAATGGTAGGCTCAACAGAGTGGAGCCTTGATGAGACACGTGCTGGGGCTCTGATACCTAGTGGCCACTTGGAATAGTGCAGCCACGGGGGCCCTAGACCGGGTCGTGCCTTTGTGGCCTCTCACCCGGCGCCAAACCACCTTGGCTCCCTGGTTTTCCGAGGAGCTGAGGGTGATGAAGCGCCGGAAGAGACGCCTAGAGAGCGGTTGGAGGGCCATCCGCTCCGAATCTGACTGGACACTGGTAAGGTCGCATTTGAAGACCTACCTAGTGGCGATAAAAGCAGCGAAGCATAATTACTTCTCCGCTCTTATCGCGTCTGCAGATAACCGGCCTGGCGCCCTGTTTAGGGTGACCCGCTCCCTTCTTCATCAGAGGGCGCGGAATGACCCTCTGCAGAGTCGTGCAGAGGAATTTGGGTGTTATCTGCATGATAAAATCGATCAGATCCGGGACGGGTTGGCCTCTGACTGGACTAGTTCAGACGGGCTGACGGAGGCAGGTCTTGAGTCTGTCATCTGGGAAGAGTTCGATATGTGACTCCTGAGGACATGGACAGGATGCTGGGGCGGCTGAACGCCACCACATGTTTATTGGACCCGTGTCCCTCCTGGTTGGTACTGGCCTCCCAGGAGGTTTCACGAGGCTGGCTCCAGGGAATTGTCAATGCTTCTTTGAGTGAGGGGTTCCTACTGGCTGCCTTGAAAGAGGCCCTCCCTGGACCCGGCTGTGTTGGCCAACTACCATCCTGTCTCCAACCTCCGCTTTCTTGTGAAGGTTGTTGAGAGTGTGGTGGTGCAGCAGCTCCCACAGCACCTGGAGGAAACTGTCTATCTGGACTCATGCCAGTCCGGCTTCCGGCCTGGGTACAGCATGGAGATGGCATTGGTCGTGTTGGTGGATGATCTCTGGAGGGCTCGGGATAGGGGTTGTTCCTCTATCCTGTTAGATATCTCTAGCGGCTTTCGATACCATCGACCATGGTATCATGTTGCGCCGGCTGGAGGGGTTGGGGGTGGGGGGCACCATTCTACGGTGGTTCTCTTCCTACCTCTCTGACCGGTCGCAATTTGTGTTGGCAGGAGGGCAGAAGTACCACAGGGGTTGGTCCTCTCACTTCTCCTGTTTAACATCTAAATGAAGCCGCTGGGCGAGATCATCCATGGTTTCGGGGTAGAGTTCCATCAGTACACTGATGATACTCAGCTGTACATCTCTACCCCGGACCACCCCAACGATGCCATTGAAGTGATGTCCCGGTGTCTGGAGACCATGCGAGTCTGGATGGGGAGAAACAGGCTCCGACTCAACCCATCCAAGACCGAGTGGCTGTGGCTTCCGGCGTCATGGTATAGCCAGTTGGTGTCAGCCTTCGCTCTGTCTTCATTATGCTGCTTGGCTGCCATGGAAACGGGGAGGGTGGGAACTGGGGGTCAACTATGAGTGCTGGTGGAAGATGGGACGGGCCGGTGTTATCTCTGTTCTAACGGTATCGCATTCCATGCTGATGATGGGGTTGGACGTATTGCCCACCTGATGTCGGAGACGAAAGTGCATTGGACACTGCTGGGGGGGGGGGGGGTTAGGGCTATTGGGGTGGGCTTAAGCTTTAATAATCACTCTTCGCGCCTAAACTAGTTACTTCCTGCTTTACCTTGGTTCCTTGATCTTCTGTATTCAGTAAAAGTAACCTTATTCATTCCAAACTATGTTTAAGTGTCGTCTTTCTTGAGTATTCGAAGAAAGGAGCCCTGACAGTTGGTGCCATCTCTGGCTATTGGGGGCGAGTCATTGGCCCCTACAGAGAGGGCTCGCAACTTGGGTGTCCTCCCGGACTCTCGACTGTCTCTGGAAGATCATATGATGGCTGTGGCCAGGGGGGCTTTCTATCAGGTTCGCCTGATACGCCAGTTGTGCCCCTTTCTGGATCATGATGCTTTACGCATGGTCACTCAAGCCCTCGTCATCTCCCTTCTGGACTACTGCAATGCTCTCTACATGGGGCTTTCCTTGAGGTGCACCCGGAGGCTCCAGTTGGTTCAGAATGTGGCTGCGTGGGGGATTCTGGGAGTGTCTAGATGCTCCCATGTGACACCTCTCCTGCCTGAGCTGCACTGGCTGCCTGTGGCTTTCCGGGTGCACTTCAAGGTATTAGTAACCACCTTTAAAGCGCTCCATGGCAAGGGACCTGGTTATTTGCAAGACCACCTCCTGCTACCAAATACCTCCCACCGTCCAGTTCGCTCCCACAGAGAGGGCCTCCTCAGGGTGCCGTCGGCCAGGCAATGTCAGCTGGCGACCCCTATGGGGAGAGCCTTCTCTGTGGCAGCTGCTGCCCTGTGGAATGACCTACCCCCTGACCTACGGTCAATCACGGACCTGTGCCTTTTCCATCGGGCCTTGAAGACTTATTTATTTCGTGCAGCCGGCCTGGCATAGTTTTTAACTGGCATAGTTTTAAATGATATAGTTTTGAATGTTTTTTAGCAGGGATTTTAACAAGGTTTTAAGACAGGCTATTTATCATTTAATGTATTTTTAAAAGTTTCTATGTTTTTTACTTGTGATTTTATTGTTGCCTGTACACCGCCCTGAGTCCCGGAAGGGAGAAGGGCAGTATAGAAATTTAAACAACAACAACAACAGCAATAATAATAATAATGTGCTGAAGCTGACCAGGTTGTTTGCTGTTTGCTGTTTGCTGCAAGGACACTAACCAGATGAATACCGGATGGATGCTAGGAGGCAGATTATTTTCTTGTTTCCTTCCTCTAAAGCTAATGTGTGTCCTATAGTGCAAAAAATATGGTTCTTATCTTAGAAAGAAGATTTAATTTCACATTTTCACAGCTGAAATGTTGGAAAGATTTTAAACATTTAAAAAAAAACAGGTTGTAGATGTAATACGAAGATCTTCCTTGCACTTTTTGGTCTCAAAAATTGGGGAATATACTTATAATCTGAATCTTCTAGAACACATTTGAACACTATTTCAAGTAGATTTATACCTAGTCAATACTGTAATGCTCTCTACATGGGGCTCCCCTTGAGGTGCACCCGAAAGCTGCAGCTAGTCCAGAACACAGCCGCGCGGGTGATTACGGGAGCGCCTAGACACTCCCACATAACACCTATCCTGCGCGAGCTGCACTGGCTTCCTGTGGTCTTTCGGGTGTGCTTCAAGGTTTTAACGACCATCTTTAAAGCGCTCCATGGCTCGGGGCCTAGTTATATGCGAGACCGCCTCCTGCCCCATACATCCCTCAGACCGATATGCTCCCACAGAGAGGGCTTCCTCAGGGTGCCATCGGCTGGACAATGCCGACTGGCGACACCCAGGCGGAGAGCCTTCTCTGTGGCGGGCCCAGCCCTCTAGAACGAGGTTGGGGGTGGGGGGCACCATTCTACGGTGGTTCTCTTCCTACCTCTCTGACCGGTCGCAATTTGTGTTGGCAGGAGGGCAGAAGTACCACAGGGGTTGGTCCTCTCACTTCTCCTGTTTAACATCTAAATGAAGCCGCTGGGCGAGATCATCCATGGTTTCGGGGTAGAGTTCCATCAGTACACTGATGATACTCAGCTGTACATCTCTACCCCGGACCACCCCAACGATGCCATTGAAGTGATGTCCCGGTGTCTGGAGACCATGCGAGTCTGGATGGGGAGAAACAGGCTCCGACTCAACCCATCCAAGACCGAGTGGCTGTGGCTTCCGGCGTCATGGTATAGCCAGTTGGTGTCAGCCTTCGCTCTGTCTTCATTATGCTGCTTGGCTGCCATGGAAACGGGGAGGGTGGGAACTGGGGGTCAACTATGAGTGCTGGTGGAAGATGGGACGGGCCGGTGTTATCTCTGTTCTAACGGTATCGCATTCCATGCTGATGATGGGGTTGGACGTATTGCCCACCTGATGTCGGAGACGAAAGTGCATTGGACACTGCTGGGGGGGGGTTAGGGCTATTGGGGTGGGCTTAAGCTTTAATAATCACTCTTCGCGCCTAAACTAGTTACTTCCTGCTTTACCTTGGTTCCTTGATCTTCTGTATTCAGTAAAAGTAACCTTATTCATTCCAAACTATGTTTAAGTGTCGTCTTTCTTGAGTATTCGAAGAAAGGAGCCCTGACAGTTGGTGCCATCTCTGGCTATTGGGGGCGAGTCATTGGCCCCTACAGAGAGGGCTCGCAACTTGGGTGTCCTCCCGGACTCTCGACTGTCTCTGGAAGATCATATGATGGCTGTGGCCAGGGGGGCTTTCTATCAGGTTCGCCTGATACGCCAGTTGTGCCCCTTTCTGGATCATGATGCTTTACGCATGGTCACTCAAGCCCTCGTCATCTCCCTTCTGGACTACTGCAATGCTCTCTACATGGGGCTTTCCTTGAGGTGCACCCGGAGGCTCCAGTTGGTTCAGAATGTGGCTGCGTGGGGGATTCTGGGAGTGTCTAGATGCTCCCATGTGACACCTCTCCTGCCTGAGCTGCACTGGCTGCCTGTGGCTTTCCGGGTGCACTTCAAGGTATTAGTAACCACCTTTAAAGCGCTCCATGGCAAGGGACCTGGTTATTTGCAAGACCACCTCCTGCTACCAAATACCTCCCACCGTCCAGTTCGCTCCCACAGAGAGGGCCTCCTCAGGGTGCCGTCGGCCAGGCAATGTCAGCTGGCGACCCCTATGGGGAGAGCCTTCTCTGTGGCAGCTGCTGCCCTGTGGAATGACCTACCCCCTGACCTACGGTCAATCACGGACCTGTGCCTTTTCCATCGGGCCTTGAAGACTTATTTATTTCGTGCAGCCGGCCTGGCATAGTTTTTAACTGGCATAGTTTTAAATGATATAGTTTTGAATGTTTTTTAGCAGGGATTTTAACAAGGTTTTAAGACAGGCTATTTATCATTTAATGTATTTTTAAAAGTTTCTATGTTTTTTACTTGTGATTTTATTGTTGCCTGTACACCGCCCTGAGCCCCGGAAGGGAGAAGGGCAGTATAGAAATTTAAACAACAACAACAACAGCAATAATAATAATAATGTGCTGAAGCTGACCAGGTTGTTTGCTGTTTGCTGTTTGCTGCAAGGACACTAACCAGATGAATACCGGATGGATGCTAGGAGGCAGATTATTTTCTTGTTTCCTTCCTCTAAAGCTAATGTGTGTCCTATAGTGCAAAAAATATGGTTCTTATCTTAGAAAGAAGATTTAATTTCACATTTTCACAGCTGAAATGTTGGAAAGATTTTAAACATTTAAAAAAAAACAGGTTGTAGATGTAATACGAAGATCTTCCTTGCACTTTTTGGTCTCAAAAATTGGGGAATATACTTATAATCTGAATCTTCTAGAACACATTTGAACACTATTTCAAGTAGATTTATACCTAGTCAATACTGTAATGCTCTCTACATGGGGCTCCCCTTGAGGTGCACCCGAAAGCTGCAGCTAGTCCAGAACACAGCCGCGCGGGTGATTACGGGAGCGCCTAGACACTCCCACATAACACCTATCCTGCGCGAGCTGCACTGGCTTCCTGTGGTCTTTCGGGTGTGCTTCAAGGTTTTAACGACCATCTTTAAAGCGCTCCATGGCTCGGGGCCTAGTTATATGCGAGACCGCCTCCTGCCCCATACATCCCTCAGACCGATACGCTCCCACAGAGAGGGCCTCCTCAGGGTGCCGTCGGCTGGACAATGCCGACTGGCGACACCCAGGCGGAGAGCCTTCTCTGTGGCGGGCCCAGCCCTCTGGAACGACCTACCCCCTGAACTCCACACCATCTCCGACCTCCGCCTCTTCCGCAAGTGTCTGAAGACACACCTATTTCATCTAGCCGGCCTAGCGTAACCTCCATACTGACTATTAGATAGTTTTAAACTTGGGATCGTAATTCGGTTTTTAGCGCAGGGTTTATTTATTAGAATAAGTATTTTAAATTTTATATATTTTATATATTTTGTATGTATTTTAACATCCCTGTGCGCCGCCCTGGGTCCTAACAAGGAGAAGGGCGGGGTATAAATGTAATAAAATAAAAAATAAAAAAAATTTAAGACACTGCATTAAGATGCATTGCTCCTTTTCAAATTATTTTCAAATATTCACTACTGATCAGACTTAATCAGGAAATAGACATAATGATTGCTTTAAATCCCACTATTTTCAGTGCACACCTTGTTCTGCATGTTTGATTTACTGTAAACTAATGTGTTTCATAAATAATTTTTTGAGTATTTTTGATAACATGCAAATTAACATTGCTCTATATTAAATCATCTTGATGACTTTTATTCTTGAAGTTTACTTTATTTAATAAGCTTTACATTTTCAGAATCATTTTTGTAAGACTGATCAAATGAACAGGGATCTGCTTCTGTTCTATTTTGAAGCTTTAGTTTATCAGTGCTTCAGTAATGACATTTCTTTCTTTTTGGAAACTTAAATTGTTCATCTCTTATCTTTTCACAGTTTCAACATTTGTTAGAATAGCATGCATTATGGATTTTTCTTAAAAGCATGAATTGTTCTACTCTATTTTTCATATGGATACTTTCTATAATAAGGGATTACTTTTCATTCCATTGCATTAAAGCAAAACACAGTGTTTTTTAGCAGTTACATTTCATATAACACAATCCTAAATGGGACTGGGGAATAAAAAAAATTAAAATTAAAAAAAATCTGCCTAATAGTTATCTTTGCTAACCAAGTTTGAGTTGTGTAAAGTGTGAAGCATAGTGTGAAAAGTATTGGAAGAAATTATCACGTTACTCTTGAATATAGATATTCTTTAATATAGATATATATGCAGAGTAGCAGTGGTGGGTTTCAAATTTTTTAGAACCTACTCTGTAGGTGTGGTCTATTTTGTGGGCATGGCTTGGCAGTCATGTGACAGGGTGGGAGTGGCCACCTTTTAAAATGTGGTGAAACTCATTTAACAATGCTCTTGCTTAGCAACCAAAATTTTTGACTCAATTGTGATGATAAATTCTTTCTTCCTTTCTTCCTTCCTTTCCTTTCCTTTCCTTCCCGTTGGGTCACTGGCAGTGGCGGGCCAGATTTACTTCCAGGTACGCCAGTGGAACCCCCTCTCACCAGTTCTCTAAATTTCACCAACCGGCTCTCGCGAGTAGATGCGAGCCTGCAGAAACCCACCACTGCAGAGTAGTCAATAAATGACTGCATTGAATCTGAAAATGTATCTGTATACATATATACAGTTGAAGCACAACTTAATCTGAGGATGTAAACATAAAAATGACCTAAATAATAGGCAAGTGACAACATTTGAAAAATTTTAAAATATTTACTGTAATATTTGTGCAATAAAATAATGATTTGTATATATTTTACTTATAGAACAATTTAACAAGAGAAGTAAAGCACTGCAGCAAATTATGTAGCCTATAATTCTTCGTACAAAGAATGAATGCAACATGAAATTATGTATTGCCTGTTCTAGGTACAGGAAATCGCTTCAACATTCAATGACTGTTTATTGGGTATGTATTCCACAATTCATAAGAACAAGTAACCTTATAATTATACAAAGAAAGGAGAGTTACAGCGAGACAAATCTACTAGTACATTATCTATCCTTGAATAATATTGCCTTTAAACAGTTATATTGATTTACCGAAAAATGAAGCCTCCATGTGTCTTACGCCACATATTCAAATATAGACATCTTTTCCTTACTAATATTTTAGTGAAATAGATAGAAATTAAAATGAACTTAACTTTTATGTTTTTTAAATACGGCCATGGACCTGACCCAATTAATTCAAGGCCCCACCCACGAGGGTGCACATACACCGGATCTCATCTTTGTCTCTGACCAATGGAAGAGTGATCTGGGTATAGGGGATATAGTCATCACGCCCTTGTCATGGTCAGACCACTCACTTCTCCGGCTCGACTTTCCGACCGCTACTCCCCTCCGCGGGGAGGCGGAACCTGAATCACCAATCTGGTTCCGCCCCAGGCGCTTGATGGACCCTGATGGGTTCCAGGCCTCGCTTGGGCCACTTCCTGTGCCCCTGACCCGCGCCCCGATGGAGGACCTCGTGGCCGCATGGAATACTGCGACCACGGGAGCCTTGGATCGGGTCGCGCCCTTGCGGCTTCTCTTGCGGCGGCGAGCCACCCTGGCTCCTTGGTTCACCGAGGAGCTGAGGGTGATGAAACGCCACAAGAGACGCCTAGAGAGAAGATGGAGGTCTAGCCGATCTGAATCTGACCGGACACAGGTAAGAGCCCATTTACGGACTTACATTGTGGCGCTGAGAGTGGCCAAACGCCACCATTGTGCCACTCTCATAGCATCCGCAGATAACCGCCCTGCCGCCCTGTTTAGGGTAACGCGCTCCCTCCTTCAACAGAGGGTGCGGGAAGCCCCGTTACAGGGCAGAGCAGAGGAATTTGTGTCTTATCTGCAGGAGAAAATCGCTCAGATACAGAACGAGCTAACCCCCATTAATGGCCCAGCGGAATGCCACGAGGCGGATCTTGTTTGGGAGGAGTTTGACTCCGTTACTTCCGAAGATATGGACAGGCTTCGTGGGCGACTGCGAGCCACCACATGTTTACTGGACCCGTGTCCCTCCTGGCTTGTACTGGCATCCTGGGAGGTGACACGAGGCTGGCTCCAAGAGGTTGTCAACGCTTCCTTGAGTGAGGGTTCCTTGCCTGCCTCCCTAAAAGAGGCCATGGTGAGACCCCTCCTCAAGAAGCCCTCTTTGGATCCAGCTCTATTATCTAACTATCGTCCTGTCTCCAACCTTCCCTTTTTGGCGAAGGTTGTTGAGAGTGTGGTGGCACAACAGTTTCCCCGTCACCTGGAGGAAGTTGATTATCTAGACCCGCGCCAGTCCGGCTTTCGGCCCGGGCATAGCACCGAGACGGCATTGGTCGCGTTGGTGGATGATCTCTGGAGGGCCAGAGATGGGGGTTGTTCCTCCATCCTGGTTCTATTAGACCTCTCGGCGGCTTTTGATACCATCGACCATGGTATCTTATTGCATCGGCTGGGGGATTGGGGGTGGGAGGCACCGTTTTACGGTGGTTCTCCTCCTACCTCTCTGGCCGATCGCAATTTGTGTTGACGGGAGAGCAGAGGTCGACCTCGAGACCCCTCACATGTGGGGTGCCTCAGGGGTCGGTCCTCTCGCCTCTCCTGTTCAACACATATATGAAGCCGCTGGGCGAGATCATCCGTGGTTTTGGGGTAGAGTATCATCTCTACGCTGATGATACTCAGCTGTATATATCTACCCCAAACCACCCCAACGATGCCGTAGCGGTGATGTGCCAGTGCCTGGAAGCCGTGCGGATCTGGATGGGAAGTAACGGACTCAGGCTCAACCCGACCAAGACCGAGTGGCTGTGGTTTCCGGCTGCCCGATTCAACCAGTTGATGCCATCTCTGGCCATAGGGGGCGAACATCTTGCCCCTGTGGATGGGGCGCGCAACTTGGGTGTCCTCCTGGATACTCGGCTGTCCATGGAAGATCAAGTGACAGCCGTGGCCAGGAGGGCGTTTTACCAGGTTTGCCTGGTACACCAGTTGCGCCCCCTATTGGATCGGGACGCCCTTCGCACAGTCACTCATGCTCTCGTGACATCCCGACTGGACTATTGTAACTCTCTCTACATGGGGCTCCCCTTGAGGTGCACCCGGAGGCTTCAGTTGGTCCAGAATGCAGCCGCGCGAGCAATAATGGGAACCTCTAGGTTTACCCATGTAACACCCCTCTTGCGCGAGCTGCACTGGCTACCTGTCGTCTTTCGGGTGCGCTTCAAGGTGTTAGTCATCATCTTCAAAGCGCTCCATGGCTCGGGACCTAGCTATCTGCGGGATCGGATCCTACCCCATACATCCTCACGGCCGATTCGCTCCCACAGAGAGGGACTTCTCCGGGTGCCGTCCACTAGACTCTGTCAGCGGGCGACGCCCAGGGGAAGGGCCTTCTCTGTGGCGGGCCCAGCCCTCTGGAACGACCTTCCCCCCGACATTAGGACAACTACGGACCTCCGCTCCTTCTGTTTAAAATTAAAGACACATCTTTTTCGCCTGGCCGGCCTTGGGTAGTCTCTTTTAAGGTTAGGGGTTTTAAAGGGGGGATTTTAGTTTATGGGTTTTTAGCGCAGGATTAATTTAATTCATTTTTAATTTTGTATTTTGTCTGTGGTTTTAATTGTATTTTTAAGTGCCTGTGCCCCGCCTCGAGTCCCTTTGGGGAGAGAGAGCGGGATATAAAATTAAATTATTATTATTATTATTATTTATATATTTATTTGAAATAAATCTCTGAGAAGAACATGTTCATAATTTTTTCCTTTAACTGCAACTGAGAAGGGGAAAAGATACATCGGCTCTATTTATACTATTTCATAAAATTTTCTTCTTTACAAAAATAAAAATAAAGAGTGGTTTCTTTTCTTACAAACTGAAATGAGGATGGTGGGAGGAGAGAAAACTCTTTTGGCACAATATTATTCTAAACAGAATACGTCTTTCGCTTGATCTGAAACCTTAATTAGTAAATCTGAATAGGCTAAATTACTGTTAAAAAGCCAGGCAGATGCATTTAGCTTTGAAATTTCTTTGGGTGGTAAAGTTCTGTTTACCACACATAAGTAAAGTTTCTTCATCTTTATTACTTGTATCTATATTCTTCTTCATTTAACATTAACAGAATGTAGGTTTAGGTACCTGCTGTTTTTTACTTGACATATTGAGGCTGTTTGCTATATCCCAAGACTTTGATCAAATGAGTCAAAAGGTAGGAATCCACAAAAGGAAATCCTATGTTTCTGTAAGCTAGAAAAAACTATGGCCAAGTTGGCAAAGTTTTCAACTTACAACCATTCATTTAGTGACCATTCAAAGTTACCATAACACTAAAAATAGTGACTTACGACTGTTGTAGCATCTATGATCATGTGATCACCTTTTGCAGCCTTCTAACAACCTTCAATGGTGATCACATGATCACCTTCCCTTCCAATGGGGAAGGCAGATTCATTTGACAACTGTGTTATTAACATAATAACTGCAGCGATTCACTTGACAACCGTCTTTCTTGGCAGGGGAAGTTTTGTATTCATTCTGGTTGTTACATGGAGGGCTACTGTGCAGGTAAAACATAAAATGTGTAAGAATTGCTTTTAGTTTGTTTAAAAAGTACACAAAAAGCTGTGGTTATGAAATATTTGGTTCTCATCCACCAGATTTCTCTTTCCCAAACCTTCTGTTGCCACATATGAGTAACTAAGCTAACTTTGAATTCTGAAGTACCAATATTTACAGTATACTCAAGATGTTGGTTCTCAAGTCCCTTTATGTATTGCCTCCCCTATCCTTGACTCAGAAAAAAACAGTTGGAACCAGCCTGCCTTCTACTGAGGATCTGCAGGCGGCATGAAGCAGAAAGAGGACAAGAAAATATCTACAGACTCCTATATCATCCTGGATATAAACTGCTTCAACTTCTCCTCTCAGAACACTGCCAAAACCACTAGACACAAAAACAATTTTTTTCCATTGCCATCACTCTGCTGAAACTGTATTTTTCAGACTATAAAACACTCCAGACTATAAGCTTTTATAGTCTTATTAAGTTTTTTATTTTTCCATTTTCATAACATATAATCACATACTATTACATAGCCAACACCATATTGTATTATTAAATGTTTACATCAATTCACCTTACAATCAACTCCCAAAAGCAATTAATTTAATTTAATTTAATATTTAAATTTCTATACCGCCCTTCTCCCTTCCGGGACTCAGGGCGGTGTACAGGCAGCAGTAAAATCATGAATAAAACATAGAAAACAATTAAAAACCTATTAAAATACATTAGATAATGAGTAGCCTGTCTAAAACCTATTAAAATCCCTACTACAACGATATAAAACTAAAACGTTTAAAAGTATGCCAAATTAAAAACTATGCCAGGCCGGGAGCTCAAAATAAGTGGGTCTTCAAAGCCCGACGGAAGAGGCATAGGTCTGTGATTGTCCGTAGGTCAGGGGGTAGGTCATTCCAGAGTGTGGGGGCTGTCACAGAGAAGGCTCTCCCCCTGGGGGACACCAGCCGGCATTGCCTGGCCGACGGCACCCTGAGGAGGCCCTCTCTGTGGGAGTGAAATGGACGGTGGGAGGTATTTGGTAGCAGGAGGTGGTCTTGCAGATAGCCAGGTCCCTTGCCATGGAGCGCTTTAAAGTTGGTTACTAATACCTTGAAGTGCACCTGGAAAGCCACAGGCAGCCAGTGCAGCTTGCGCAGGAGAGGTGTCATGTGGGAGCATCTAGACGCTCCCAGAATCCCCCGCGCGGCCACATTCTGAACTAGCTGGAGCCTCCTGGTGGACCTCAAGGAAAGCCCCATGTAGAGAGCATTACAATAGTCCAGGCGGGAGATGACGAGAGCTTGAGTGACCGTGCGTAAAGCGTCACGATCCAGAAAGGGACGCAACTGGCATATCAGGTGGACCTGGCCACGGCTGTCAAGTGGTCTTCTAGAGACAGCCGAGAATCCAGGAGGACACCCACGTTGCGAGCCCTCTCTGCAGGGGCCAATGACTCACCTCCAATAGCCAGAGATGTTACCAACTGGCAATATCGTGACGCCGGAAGCCACAGCCACTCGGTCTTGGATGGGTTGAGTCAGAGCCTGTTTCTCCCCATCCAGACTCGCATGGCCTCCAGACACCGGGACATCACTTCAACGGCATCGTTGGAGTGGTCCGGGGTAGAGATGTACACCTGATTATCATCAGCATACTGATGGAACTCTACCCCGAAACCATGGATGATCTCGCCCAGCAGCTTCATGTAGATGTTAAACAGGAGAGGTGAGAGGACCAACCCCTGTAGTACCCCACATGGGAGGCACCTCAACGTCGACCTCTGCCCTCCTGCCAACACAAATTGCGACCGGTCGGAGAGGAAGGAGGAGAACCACCATAGAACGGTGCCCCCCACCCCCAGCCCCTCCAGCCGGTGCAACAAGATACCATGGTCGATGGTATCAAAAGCCCCTGAAAGGTCTAACAGGACCAGGATAGAGGAACAACCCCTATCCCGAGCCCTCCAGAGATCATCTACCAACGCAACCAATGCCGTCTCTGTGCTGTGCCTGGGCCGGAAGCCGGACTGGCGTGAGTCCAGATAGACAGTTTCCTCCAGGTGCTGAGGGAGCTGCCACACCACCTCACTCTCAACAACCTTCACAAGAAAGCGAAGGTTGGAGAAAGGACGGTAGTTTACCAACACAGCTGGATCCAGGGAGGGCTTCTTGAGGAGGGGACTCACCACCGCCTCTTTCAAGGCGGCCGGTAGGAACCCCTCACTCAGAGAAGCCTTGACAATTCCCTGGAGCCAACCTCGTGTAACCTCCCGGGAGGCCAGTACCATCCAGGAGGGACACAGGTCCAATAAACATGTGGCGGCCTTCAGCCGCCCCAGCATCCTGTCCCTGTCCTCGGGAGTCACAGGATCGAACTCTTCCCAGATGACTGATTCAAGGCCTGCCGCCGTCAGCCTGTCTGAACTAGTCCAGTCAGAGGCCAACCCATCCCGGATCTGATCGATTGTATCATGCAGATAACACCCAAATTCCTCCGCACGACCCTGCAAAGGGGCATCCCGCGCCCTCTGATGAAGGAGGGAGCGGGTCACCCTAAACAGGGCGGCAGGCCAGTTATCTGCAGACGTGATAAGAGCGGAGAAGTAATTACACTTCGCCGCTTCTATCAGCACTAGGTAGGTCTTCAAATGTGACCTTACCAGTGTCCAGTCAGATTTGGAACGGGTGGTCCTCCAACCGCTCTCTTCTGGTGCTTCATCACCCTCAGGAGCCAAGGTAGTTCGGTGCCAGGTGAGAGGCCACAAAGGTACGACCTGGTCCAGGGCCCCCGTGGCCACACTATTCCAAGCGGCCACTAGGTCCTCAGTCGAGAATTATTGGCTCTTCTGCTCTCCATACACCATATTTGTAGCTTATCCATCACTTTCTTCTCCCTCTCTACTCCTCCTCCTTTCTTCCCTCTGTCACCCTTCTCTTCTCTACTACCCCTTCCTCTCTCCTTCTCTTTTCTCCCCTTTCCACTTCTCCTTTCTCTCCTCCTCTCCTCCCCCTGCCCTCTCTCCTATCCCCCTCTTCTTCCCTTACCTCTCTCCTCTACTTCACACTCTTCATCTCATTCACTTGGTGTATTTCAGCTTCTTAAAGCTTCATTTTATATTGATGGTATTTATGATTCCTTTTCAATATACATATTTAATTTTAACATATATCTTCCTCCTTCTTTAAAAAAAAAAGAGAACAAAAAAATATACATATATAATTGTGCTTTTAACACACACACACCGCCCTGGGTATTTTTGGCCGAGATGTACATCTGGTTACAATTCCGATCTACTATCATTATTATAGTTATATAATTATACATCCTTACACGTTCTCAATTTGTGATTCTGTCTTTAAATTTCTATAGTTTCCCATTGTAAGTTCCCTCTCCATTTTTCCATTTCTTGGATTAGATTACCCTTAATTGTCTATAAATGACAACCCTTGCTGTTCAATGTTCATTACAATTCCCTTAGTCTATTATATATTATTCATCATCTTAAACGATGTGTGTGTGTGTGTGCGCGCATGTGTGTGTATGTGTTACATTTTTGAGCTGATCAATAAATAAGTCAGGGAGACTAAGATAGTTCTATTTCAAGCTTATTAGCTCTCATCAGCTAGCCATACCCTTACTGGGATTCGAACCGGGGCTGTATTACATGCCAGGCGAGAGCCTTGCCATTAAGCCAGCTGTGTTCTGTTCTTGTCAGCTGAGACAGGAGGATAGTTATATATAATTGTTTCCACAACACCCTGTTAGGGCCCCAATTAATGGAGGAAGCACACTGCTTTTCCTTTTCTGCCTTTCGGCTCATCACCAGAGATCATCTAGACAGAAAGCCATAAATTCTGTTGTGTAATTTTTTTATATAGGAAAAGGAAAAGCAGTGTGCTTCCTCCCTTAATTGGGGCCCTAACAGGGTGTTGTGGAAACAACTATATATAACTATCCTCCTGTCTCAGCTGACAAGAACAGAACCTAGCTGTCTTAATGGCAAGGCTCCATTAACTGGGTAATACAGCCCCGGTTCGAATCCCAGTAAGGGTATGACTAGTGAAAGCCCATATTAGGACTTACTTAGTGGCGATAAGAGTGGCCAAACGTGAGTATTGTGCCATGCTTATTGCATCCGCAGATAACCACCCTGCCGCCCTGTTTGGGGTGACCCGCTCCCTCCTTCACCAGAGGCCACGGGAAGCCCCTCTACAGGGCCGAGCAGAGGAATTTGGTATATATCTGCAGGAGAAAATCACTCGGATTTGGAACGAGTTGCCATCCATTGAGAGTGGTCCGGTCGGATTGTCCAAGACTGCTCTTGAGACACCATCTTGGGAGGAGTTTGACTTTGTCACTACCGGGGATATGGACAGGTTGTCAAGGAGACTTAAAGCCACCACATGTTTATTGGACCCGTGTCCCTCCTGGCTTGTACTGGCATCCTGGGAGGTGACATGAGGCTGGCTCCAGGATAGCGTGAATGTTTCTTTGAGTGAGGGGTACTTGCCTGCCGTCTTGAAAGAGGCGGTGGTGAGGCCCCTCCTCAAGAAGCCTTCCCTGGACCAAGCTTTGTTGGAAAATTACCGTCCGGTCTCCAACCTTCACTTTTTAGCGAAGGTTGTAGAGAGTGTGGTGGCCCAACAGTTTCCGCGACACCTGGAGGAAATTGATTATCTAGACCCGCACCAGTCCGGCTTCCGACCCAGTCACAGCACCGAGATGGCATTGGTCGCGTTGGTGGATGATCTCTGGAGGGCACGGAATAGGGGATGTTCCTCTATCCTAGTCCTATTAGACCTCTCAGCGGCTTTTGATACCATCGACCATGGTATCCTGTTGCACCGACTGGGGGGGGGGGGCTGGGGCTGGGAGGCACCGTACTGTGGTGGTTCTCGTCCTACCTCTCTGGTTGGTCATAATGTGTGTTGGCAGGGGGGCAGAGGTCGGCCTCGAGACCCCTCTTATGTGGGGTTCCTCAGGGGTCGGTCCTCTCGCCCCTCCTGTTCAACACCTATATGAAGCCGCTGGGCGAGATCATCCGTGGTTTTGGGGTGGGATATCATCTGTATGCTGATGATACTCAGCTGTACATATCCACCCCAGACCACCCCAACAATGCCGCCGAGGTGTTGTCCTTGTGTTTGGAGGCTGTACGGATCTGGATGGGTAGTAACAAACTCAAGCTCAACCCGTCCAAGACTGAGTGGCTGTGGTTCCCGGCACCCCAGTTCAGCCAGGTAATTCCAACTCTGGCCATTGGGGGCGAAACACTGGCCCCCGTGGAGAGGGCGTGCAATTTGGGTGCCCTCCTGGATTCCCGGCTGTCCATGGAGGACCATGTGACGGCCGTGGCCAGGGGGGCGTTTTACCAGGTACGCCTGATGCGCCAATTGCGCCCCTTACTGGACCGGGCTGCCCTCCGCACAGTCACTCAGGCACTCGTGACATCCCGACTTGACTACTGTAACGCTCTCTACATGGGGCTTCCCTTGAGGTGCACTCGAAGGCTACAGCTAGTCCAGAATGTGGCTGCACAGGTGATTATGGGAGCCTCTAGGCACTCCCATATAACACCTCTCCTGCGCGAGCTGCACTGGCTGCCTGTGGCCTTTCGGGTGCACTCCAAGGTTCTGACGACCATCTTCAAAGCGCTCCATGGCTTGGGGCCTAGTTATATGTGAGACCGTCTTCTGCCCCATACATCCCTTCGACCAATCCGCTCCCACAGAGAGGGCCTTCTCCGGGTACCGTCGGCCAGGCAATGCCGGTTGGCGACACCCAGGGGAAGGGCCTTCTCACCCAGGGGAAGGGCCCGAACTACGCACCATCTCAGACCTCCGCCTCTTCCGCCAGCGTCTTAAAATGCACCTTTTCCAACAAGCCGGCCTAGCATAACCTACCATTTTGACTGTTTTAGATAGATTTTAATTTGGGGGATTTTATACGATTTTAGCACAGGGCATGGATATAATAGCTTTTTAAAATTTTTATATTTTTGTTATATTTGTATTGTTTTTTAAACTTCCTGTGCGCTGCCCTGGGTTCTTTTTTGGAGAAGGTGTGGGGTATAAATTTGAATAAAAAAATAAATAAAACTTCCCAAACAGTCAAGATTAGATTATCAGTTAGCAGTGAGAAGGTAGTGCTTTTTTCTTGATTTTTCTCCTTAATTGGAATTGCTTAAGATATATTAGTTGGAAAAAGTTCAGACGTAATTCCTCAGAATGTTTGGTTTCTATTTCAAATCCAAAAACAAATTTAGGGTTTATATTTGAGTGGGTTTGTAACTTCTCTGCTTTCTCCCTTTCTGTTCGAATTATTTCAAACAGATAGCTTTTTTTGGGAGGGGGCGGCTGGTGTTTCAACCCTCCATTTTCCCTTTCTTTCCTTTTGCCAAAATCCAGATCTGTCTATTAATATTATTTGTACTCCCAAGATTCTTTGTCTTTTCCATGATTTGATTTATGACTGTGGGTTAAATGAATCTTTTTACCAGTCTTTCATCTCGTCTCCTGTACGCTCCTGTTCAGTGCTTTGGCTGGAAGCCAGCTTCTGTGCAGCCAAGCTGCCACCCCTACTCCAATTCAGAGGGCAAATCTCCGACCTGTGAGGGACCTGTTAACTCCCTGTGGATCTGATGAGATGCTGCTCCTTCTTTGCCCCCCCCCCTCCAGGGGAATTCTGATCCAAAAAGGATCTTGGAACAGGTTTGTCAGACAGGGTTCATGGGAAGCTCTTGAGAGCTCATCCCCTCCCCCACTGTCCAGCTGGAGAGCTTCCGGTCGACCTCCAGCTTTTATAGTCTATAGGGAAACAAGAAAAAAATCTGCCTTTGCCTTCCAGCTGCCATCTGGTATTCATCTGGCCCGTTCGCTGCAGCCTGTTTGCCACAGCCCATTCACCGCCACTGCCTATTCATGTTTGCCTCTGCCGCCGTAGCCCGTTTGCCACTGCAGTCTGTTCACCACCACAGCCCTTTCTAGAACAGCTGATCGGTGCCGCACCAACTCCCCTCGCCCCACCACAATATTCACTGTATAAGACCACTATGGGAGGGGTGTGTGTGTGTCTTATACTCCAGTCCTTGACTTTCTTGCCTGGAATGTTCTTTGATTGTCCCTTCGTTCTTGTGATCCTTTTCTTCCCTGCTTTCTTGTGAGCTTGATTTATCTCTTACTTCTCTGCCTGTATATGTTCTGTACTTGCTACTGTCTACTTGCCTATGATTTTCTTTTGCCTTGTGTTGTCTTTTTATCCTCCCTTCCTACTTGCTTTTCTCCTGCCTCTAATGGGTATTCAGCTCTCCCTGCTTTTTTCAGTCCTTGGCTCCCCCCCCCCCCCCTCACCTGTTGGATTGCCATGCTGCTCTGTTGCCGTTCTCAGTCACTGCTTCGCTGATCTGCTGTGCTGAAATACTCCACCAACAGTGGCAGTCTCCGGTTGCATCAATGCTTGCTCTCCCATTACTTTCCATGCTTCTCTCAGGATCTGCTTCATTGTCTTGTTTCTCGCTGCCGCCTCTCTCCTCTGCTGCATTGCCACTGCTCCTGGCTCCTCAGCCATGTGGCTCCTGTTTCTGCTGCTTTTCCCAACAACAGGACTGCCCAGATGGCCCATGGCTCACCTCTCATCTCCTCTTCACTACTGGTACTCCTCTTCCCTGCTGCTCTCCCTCTCTCACTGGCTCACCTTTTTCTTCTCTGCTGGTCATTGCTTTGCCCTCAGTTGGCTCAGCTCTCTACCCCATGGATGGTTTTCCTCCCTGCTACACAGCTGTGCCCCACTCACTCAGCGGCTCGCCTAATTGTTCTCCACCGGCCTCAGGGCTCTTGAGTAGGCCTCTTGGGTGCAGCTGGACTTCTCTCAGCAGGCCAAGTTCACTGTGGATCATTTTCCTCCAGTCTTTCCTCTTTTTTTCCTTTCTCCTCTTTTTTCTTTCTCTGTGATTTATTCTATGATTTGTCTTTCCCTCTCCACCTCTCCTCCTATCATTTATCTTACTTTAATAGCAACTTTTTTTCTTTTTTTAACTTTCTGCGATGTAACTGTGCTTCCTCTGTTGCTGCCATCTTGAATGCATGGATTGATTAGATATTAGATTCATTTATGAAAAGTTGTTGGGATTACTGCAGAATATCACCTGTTATGATCCAATAATCCCCATTCCTTATGTTACTGAAGAAGCAAAGTCATATAAAATAATACGATGTTGCAAATTTCTTTTATGACATAATATGAATAGAAATCCTATTGTATTATCTTTTTGCAAAAGATAAACACAATGTCATTCATGGTTGCTATCTACTTGGTTCTAAATATTTAGTCTACTTATATTATCACTAGCAGTAAAAGCATCTTTTAAACTTTGGAAGTCCAATTAAAAAATATTTAAAAGTATAGGAAGCATTAACATTTTAACTGCTATGCAGCAGCAGTTCCAACAAAATAAATTATTGTGATATATACTTCACTGAAGATTCCTCTATTTGTTAAAAATATACTTTCAAGTAGTTTAATCATTTCTGAAAAAAACAGCCCAAACATGAACAATCCAGGGAGATGTACAACATGTGCAAGAAATGCATTCTCTGAAATAATTAAAAAAGAGTAGCTGCCAATTAGGAAAGGGCAAAGGGTATTAAAACAGTAAGAAATGAACAAAAGGGGAGGGGGGGGGAAGTAAATTGTTTTAAATTAAAAAAAATATCCAAGATTGCTAGATAATCATGCTGTAGTGATAGAAACTACAAAATATTTGACAATTATTTTTTGATATATTTGCCAGACTGCCATCTAAAAGGAAGAAGCTCATCTCTTCATCCAGTCTGTCATGACTGTACATCTGAAGCCTAATTATTAAGTCAGTATGATAGTCATTCATAGGTGTTTGTTGCCTTTGTTAAAATGACAAATCTAGCATTACAGCATCTCACTACTAGATCCACCCTCCACCCCTCTATGTTCATCACTCTGCCTTATCCTGTTACTGCAATAAGGCACACAATACAACAAGGCATTGCACAAGAACTGTTGCATAAAAAAACTTTCTATTTTCTCTAAGGAGTTTGGTCAAAGTCATATTTGAACTGGAGTCATTGGAAATTTTGCTTCTGAAACTGAGAAATATAAAACATTAAATCAAGCAAGGATGAAAATTCACTAATGGAATTGGCAAAGTATATTTCCTAAATATTCTCCTGAAGAATTAGCTCCCAAACAGATCCATAGTATACCACAAAATGTTGAATATATTGTTTTAAATCTAACCAATCTCTTTCTTAACTAAGCAAGATTAGACAATGAGATCAAAAGTCACAATATTTTATATCTGTCAAGATTCCTTAATTCTAAAAGAACGTGCAGTTGTGTATAAAATGAGATAATCTGTTATCAGGACATTATTAGATGACTATAACTGGATACACCATTGTACCTGCAGAGTCACATAGGAAAATTGATGAAGATTCCAATCTTATGGTTGGAGGCCCATTGGAATACTTGGAGAAAGGCCCTTAAAACTGTAATCTGAACTGCTTCAAAGGTTTGTGTAACCAAACTGTTTTCATAATAAAATAACAATAACCGTGGTTGTACATTTTCTTATGAATGCTATGAGAGAGCAATTTTCTTTATAATGGGAAAATGAAGAATAGCTTTGAACCCTGATGGACTGAACAGTGATGGTCCTATGCTGTTCATTCTAAGGCAGGGGTCCCCAACCCCCGGTCCGCGGACCGGTGCCGGTCCGCGGCTTCATAGGAACCGGGCCGCAGGGCCAGCGAGGAGGAGGGAGCAGCCCCCTGGACAGAGGATGGCTGAGCGCGCCTCCACCAGCTCCTTCCGACGGCCCAATGCACTTTCCGGGGCTTCCTGGAGGGGCCGGTATGTCGGCTGGGAATGTTATCCGGCAGCGGGCGGGCAAAGGACTCAAGCTGTGGCTACCTTAAGGTGCCACCAAAGCCATCCGGGCGCCACACGCCCACCTCCCTTCCAGCCCTGTGAGGCGCCCGGACGGAGCTCGGGTCCTTCGACCGCCCGCTGCGGGATAACCTCGGCAGCCAACATGCCGACTCCTCTGCTGCTTCCCCGGGGGGAGGGAGGGAGAGAATGACAGACACACAGAGGCAGACTTAGAGAAACAGAAAGAGAGAGAGAGGGAAACACACACACACACACACACACACACACACACACAGAGAGTGACAGAGATGGGTGGAAGGAGGAGAGAGACAGATACAGAGAGAGAGAGACAAAAAAACAGAGAAAGAGAAAGAAAGAAAAATAGAAAAAGAAAGATGAATGGAGGGTGGGAGGGAGGGAGTGAAGGAAAGAAGGGGCATGGGGAGGAAGGGAGGGGTGAAAGAAGGAAGGAAGGAAAGGAAGGAAAGGAAGGAAAGAAAGAAAGAAAAAGGGAAAAAAGGTAGGAGGGAGGGAAGGAAAGAAGGGAGGAAGGGGAGGGAGGCAATGGAAGGAAGGAAAGGAAAGGAAAGGAAAGGCAGAAATCTGTTTTCCTATTTCCTTCCACCTCAAGCTACCTGTTTGGTTAACCAGGTTAAAGATCTATTTTTCTCCCAGTGGTTATTTCAAAGGAATCACATCCTCTGAGTCATTTCCTGGATTCAAACCAGCATCCCAAAGAGTCATGGGCTGCCTTTATATATAACGAGTGCCCATAAATCCATTTTTACCATTTACCATTTTTACCATTTTTACCATCAAAGACCAGCCAGAAATGGAAGAAAGAAAGAAAGAAAGAAAGAAAGAAAGAAAGAAAGAAAGAAAGAAAGAAAGAAAGAAAGAAAGAAAGAAAGAAAAAAAAAACTTAGGACCACAATTGAGCCCAAAATTTTGGTTGCTAAGAAAGACTGTTAAGTGAGTTTCACCACATTTTCCAAGTTGGTCACGCCCACCGGGTCACATGACAAAACAAAACAGGCCACACCTTTTGGCTCTCAAAAGAAATTTCAGTAGTGGTACTGTTGATATTTGGCTCTATTGACTAATAAGTTTGCTCACCACTGCCCTAGACAGCCAAGTGAGCCGACTCCCCCCCCCCACGTGCGCATGCGCCGCCTGTTCCCTCTCCCCCCTCATCCTCTAGGCCAGCCGGTCCGCAGAATTTTCTTTAAAATGAAACCGGTCCCTGGTGCAAAAAAGGTTGGGGACCCCTGTTCTAAGGAACTGAGCCTGTAAAAATAACTACTTAATTTGAAGAATGTACTGTTATTGCAATTGATTATTCATTCTTCCTTCTTAATCATTAGATAAAAATAGTGATGAGATCTTGGATTAAATGTCAACAGTTCAATGAAGGTATCAACCGTGGGCATTTTTAATATAGAAAGGAATAGAATGAGAAGCTATATGATTGAGGTATATAAAACAATGTATGATGTGGATAAAGCAGACAAGGAAAAACTGTTTTCCCCTTTCCAGGATAATAGAGCCAATGGTCACTCAATGAAACTGACTTTGGAATTCGCTATAACAAGATTTAGTGTTAGCTTCTAGCTTGATTGGCTTCAAGGAAAGGGTTCGACCAGTACATGAGTGTCATGGGAATCAATGGCTGTAACCTTTTTTTTTGGGGGGGGGGGGTAATTGTTTATTTATTTTGAACAAACACAGATAAAACAAACATATCTGAAAAAACATAAAAAGCCATCTTCCATTACAAATTATAAATTATAAAAAAAGTTCTATGCATTTCTTCCATAGTCATTACTTGTTTTTCATGTCAATTATTACAATTATTTTATTTTATTTTATTTTAATCACATTTATATCCCGCCCTTCTCCACAAAGGACCCAGGGTGGCGCACAGGAATTTAAAAACATACAAAACAATAAATACAGAATTTTAAAACATATTAAATTATAATCATATGCTAAAATCCAAATTAAAATCCCCAATTTAAAACTATCTAAAATAGTCCCAATAGTCCCAGTTAGCCTAGGCCGGCTTGCTGAAAGAGATGTGTCTTTAGACACTGGCGGAAGAGGCGGAGGTCCGAGATGGTACGCAATTCAGGGGGTAGGTCGTTCCAAAGGGCAGGGCCCGCCACAGAGAAGGCTCTTCCCCTGGGTGTCGCCAGACGGCATTGCCCGGCCGACGGCACCCTGAGAAGGCCCTCTCTGTGGGAGCGGATCAGCCGAAGGGATGTATTATATCTCAACCTTAATTTAATTGATTGTTTTTACATCCTTTTGTATGTAAAGTAAAAGTATATAATGGCATTCTATTAATAAGACAAACAAAAAGAAAGAAAAGAATAAAATTAAGAATAAAAATAAAAAGGAAAAGTCATCACTCTACATTGTATCCTTTAGAAAGCATACCGACTGGCCTCATATAACTTCTGGGCACCTCTAAAATGATTATTATTCATAGATAATCTCATTTTGTAAATCAGAAATTTCATCATATACCTTAATATCAGTACACCAAAATTCTCATCTAATATTCCAAATTTAGTCTATCTTCTTCTTCAAACATGTCTTTAAAACACAACCACCTAATGGCATCCATTGTCTATTCCCAACAAACATACACATATACATACAATAATATTCTAAAACCATCTAACTAATTATTAATCATCAAAATATAACAATTTTCATTATCAGCCAGTATCAACTATAATTATTCCGCTATTCTTAATATAACTCATAATTTCTATGCTAGTGATTCTTCAGTAATATCTAATACAGTCTTAAATTTGTTTATATCTAATCTCATAGATTTCTACAAATTCATAGATACATAGATATATATCATTAAACTATAACATTATTATTAGTTACTCTTATTGTAAATAACTATTGATTAACTAATAATCCTTTGATAATATTCTAAACACAATCTAGATAGTTATTAATCATCAAAGGATAACAGCTTTCCTTATCAGCCAGTGTCCTTCCAGTAGCGAGTTGGACTTATCTCTTTTGCCATTTGTGGCCCCTGTCTCTTTTTATTCTTCTTTCCAGGTTTTTTATAAACTTTTTTTCGCGCTTTATTGTCCAATATAACTCTCCAATAATACCGCTGTCCAGTTCCTATCTTTACATGTTGTTTGTTTTTAAATGTCAGACGTATTTCTGGAGAGTTTTCTCCTCTTTCATCCATCTTCAATTCTTCCCCCCCCCCCTCTTTTCCTTGATAACCAAGCTGAGGCTCAGATTCCTCAAATTCTCTTTTAAGTATTCCCTTCTCTATATTTTCTCCCACATTTGGTCCATTGGTATCTTTATCTTTATCTTCGACTAAAATGAGTATCTCTTTATCTTCCTCCTTTTCTTCTTTCTCTTTAATTTCTGGAGTCTCCAATTGTCCATAGTTTGATGTAACAGACAAAAGTTTATCCAGTGCGTTATTCATTCTTCTAGTATTTTGTTTCAGTAAGTTTAAAATTTCAGCCAAAGCATTCTGGTTTTCTGAAGTATTCTTTTCAGAGTATAAAACCATGTTGACAAATCCAAAAGATGATAAAAGTTAGTTCTCACTGCCACCTGGTCTCTGGCCTGTTTTATTTTGGTGTTTTCAGTTATCAAAAAGCAGCTATGGTAATCTTGACATTCATAAGAACCAACCAGTGACCTCCAGTGGCAACAAATTTTCACTTTTAAATACGTCCTTTTCTTTGTTGTTAAGAAAAAAAGTAGAAAGTATAGTTCTTGTTTAGTTTTAAGAATACGCAATAAATCTTCAAAAGTAATTATAGAAATAATACCAGATTCAAAATTTTAAGTAGCAAAAAATAAAAAGAGAAGAAAAGAAACCAGAAATAGTCCAATCACTTTCAAAGGAAAAAAAACAACTTGCTCTGGTGCTTCAATCCACAAGTTCAGAAAAATATATAAAAAAAGGAACCTCTCAGTTCAAAGCATATTAAATTAATTCCACCACTTACTTCATAATTAAAGGGTTTAGTTACTAAAAAAAGAATTTCTTTAAGCAAAATGTTTCAAAAAAAAAAGTTAGAATACCTTCCCGGTCAGTACTTTCGCTTTCAGCTTTCTTTCTTCCTTCCTTCCTTCGGAGCTTGCGGACACCTATGTTCCCAAGGGGGCTGCCTTTTACCGCCTTGCAGGAGCTCTTCCCTTGGGTCAAACAGGGGTTTTGCGATACCCCTGTGACCAGCAAGGCTTTGTCTCCCTCATCACTGTCCCTCCAGACTTACGGACCAAGGGGCGGCAAAAGTTCAATGCAGGTCTCAGAGCGCTGAGACCCTGCATTGTATCGGTGCGGCGTGGCTCCGCCCTCTCAATGGCTGTAACCTTGATGGCAGTGTAACTAACTATGAAGACATTCTGCTTGGAGAAAAGTGAACTAGTTGGTAATCACTGTGAGAACAGATTCTTGGACTAGATCCAGTCTAGCAAAGCACTGCTTATATTCTCTCAAAATTATGCTGGAGTTTACATAATGTTAAAGATTTTCAGTGCAAAAAATCACAGGAAAAGATATCAAGTTCCTGCATTTCTTACTCCTACGTGTATATACTGTATTTATTCATTTGATCAAGAAATACAGTTATATCACTTTTCAGAATTCGGCAATATAGTGCTCATGAATGTTATGGCATCTACCTGATGTTCCCCAAATAATAATAAAAATTACCAGAGTTTTCTAAATCTGATGAGCCATGTATAATAATCGTATATAGGAAGATTCTGGCACACTCGAGCAAAATCTTAAGAGATCTTGCTGAAATGAAATTTGGGCATTGGAGATGATGATGATCCTGATGATGACAGGGATGATTTGCTCATGTTATTGCATAACATTTCACAGTGATACTCAGGACTACAACAACTGCTGATCAGTACCTACATTCCTTAATTTACCAATAAAAGCCAAGTAATCATTGGCTCTAGAGTTTTCTAACCTTACAATAATACAATAATACAATAGCAGAGTTGGAAGGGACCTTGGAGGTCTTCTAGTCCAACCCCCTGTGTGGGCAGGAACCTTATACCATTTCAGACAAATGGCAATCTAACATCTTCTTAAAGACTTCCAGGGTTGGGGCATTCACAACTTCTGGAGGCAAGTTTTTCCAGAGGTTAATTGTTCTAACTGTCAGGAAATTTCTCCTTAGTTCTAAGTTGCTTCTCTTCTTGATTAGTTTCCACCCATTGCTTCTTGTCCTGCCCTCAGGTGCTTTGGAGAATAGTTTGACCTTGGTTTCCTTGACTAGAGATAATATCCTCCCGGTTGATGGCACGCAGCCGTTGGTTACGAACGGTCGGGTGCCACAACCTCCGCAGGCTAGGTGGTCAGGGAATACAGAGCCTGGGCCTGCGGCTGATGTTTTGCAATGCCAGGTCCATGGTCAACAAAGCCCCCCTCGTTCATGACCTTGTGTCAGAGGGGGAGCCGGACCTGGTAGGAATTGCGGAAACCTGGTTGGGCCACGAGGGAGGACTCCCCCTCGTTGAAATGTGCCCACCAGGCTACCGTGCTTTTCATCAGCCCGGGGCCCAAGGTAGGGGTGGTGGGGTAGTGGTCATTATCAAGGAAGGTCTTGAGCCAAGAGAGACCATTGTGCCACAGACTACCGGTTGTGAGTCCCTCTGCGTGAAGTGGGGCCTAGGGAGGCAGTTGGGCTTGCTGGTCATATACCTGGCTCCCCGCTATGTAGCAGCAGCCCTGCCCGAGCTCCTGGAGGTGATCGCTACGGTGGCAGTGGAGACCCCCAGACTTATAGTCATGGGGGACGTTAATCTGCCATCGTTGGGCGAATCATCCGAGGTAGCTCGGGAGTTCATGGCTTCCATGACGGCCATGGACCTGACCCAACTAATTCAGGGCCCCACCCACGAGGGTGGACATACACCGGACCTCATCTTTGTCTCAGGCCAATGGAAGAGTGATCTGGGTATAGGGGATATAGTCATCACACCCTTGTCATGGTCAGACCACTCACTTCTCCGGCTCGACTTTCCGACCGCTGCTCCCCTCCGCGGGGAGGCGGAACCAGAATCACCTATCTGGGTCCGCCCCAGGCGCCTGATGGACCCGGATTGGTTCCAGACGGCGCTTGGGCCATTTCCTGTACCCCTGACCCGCGCCCCGATGGAGGACCTCGTGGCCGCATGGAACATTGCGACCACGGGAGCCTTGGATCGGGTCGCGCCCTTGCGGCCTCTCTTGCGGCGGCGAACCACCCCGGCCCCTTGGTTCACCGAGGAGCTGAGGGGGATGAAACGCCACAAGAGATGCCTAGAGAGAAGATGGAGGTCTACCCGATCTGAATCTGACCGGACACAGGTAAGAGCCCATTTACGGACTTACATTGTGGCGCTGAGAGTGGCCAAACGTCATCATTGTGCCACTCTCAGAGCATCCGCAGAAAACCACCTTGCCGCCCTGTTTAGGGTGACCCGCTCCCTCCTTCAACAGAGGGTGCGGGAAGCCCCACTACAGGGTAGAGCAGAGGAATTTGTGACTTTTCTGCAGGAGAAAATCGCTCAGATACAGAACGAGCTAGCCCCCATTGATGGTCCAGTGGGATGCCATGAGACAGATCTTGTGTGGGAGGAGTTTGACTCCGTTGCTTCCGAGGATATGGACAGGCTACGTGGGCGACTGCGAGCCACCACATGTTTATTGGACCCGTGTCCCTCCTGGCTTGTACTGGCATCCTGGGAGGTGACACGAGGCTGGCTCCAAGAGGTTGTCAACGCTTCCTTAAGTGAGGGTTCCTTGCCTGCTTCCTTAAAAGATGCTATGGTGAGGCCCCTCCTTAAGAAGCCCTCCTTGGACCCAGCTCTTTTAACCAGCTATCGTCCCGTCTCCAACCTTCCCTTTTTGGCGAAGGTTGTTGAGAGTGTGGTGGCACAACAGTTTCCCCGTCACCTGGAGGAAGTTGATTATCTAGACCCGCGCCAGTCCGGCTTGCGGCCCGGGCATAGCACCGAGACGGCATTGGTCGCGTTGGTCGATGATCTCTGGAGGGCCAGAGATGGGGGTTGTTCCTCCATCCTGGTCCTATTAGACCTCTCGGCGGCTTTCGATACCATTGACCATGGTATCCTATTGCATCGGCTGGGGGGGTTGGGGGTGGGAGGCACCGTCTTATGGTGGTTCTCCTCCTACCTCTCTGGCCGATCGCAATTTGTGTTGGCAGGAGAGCAGAGGTCGACCTCGAGACCCCTCACATGTGGGGTGTCTCAGGGGTCGGTCCTCTCGCCTCTCCTGTTCAACACATACATGAAGCCGCTGGGTGAGATCATCCGTGGTTTTGGGGTAGAGTACCATCTTTACGCTGATGATACTCAGCTGTATATATCTACCCCAAACCACCCCAACGATGCCGTAGCGGTGATGTGCCAGTGCCTGGAAGCCGTGCGGATCTGGATGGGAAGTAACGGACTCAGGCTCAACCTGACCAAGACCGAGTGGCTGTGGTTTCCGGCTGCCCGATTCAACCAGCTGACTCCAACGCTGGCCATAGGGGGCGAACATCTTGCCCCTGTGGATGGGGCGCGCAATTTGGGTGTCCTCCTGGATACCCGGCTGTCCATGGAAGATCAAGTGACAGCCGTGGCCAGGAGGGCGTTTCACCAGGTTCGCCTGGTGCGCCAATTGCGCCCCCTATTGGATCGGGACACCCTTCGCACAGTCACTCATGCTCTCGTGACATCCCAACTGGACTATTGTAACTCTCTCTACATGGGGCTCCCCTTGAGGTGCACCCGGAGACTTCAGTTGGTCCAGAATGCAGCCGCGCGAGCAATTATGGGAACCGTTAGGTTTGCCCACGTTACACCGCTCTTGCGCGAGCTGCACTGGCTGCCTGTCGTCTTCCGGGTGCGCTTCAAGGTGTTAGTCATCATCTTTAAAGCGCTCCATGGCTCGGGACCTAGCTACCTGCGGGATCGGATCCTGCTTCATACATCCTCACGGCCGATTCGCTCCCACAGAGAGGGACTTCTCCGGGTGCCGTCCACTAGACTGTGTCAGCGGGCGACGCCCAGGGGAAGGGCTCTCTCTGTGGCGGGCCCGGCCCTCTGGAACGACCTTCCCCCCGATATTAGAATGACTACGGACCTCCACTCCTTCCGTCTGAAATTAAAAACACACTTTTTTCGCTTGGCCGGCCTAGGCTAGTCTCTCTTTCTATGGGGTTTTAAACTTATTTATAGCTGCTGGGTATTTTAGTTTAACGGGTTTTAGCACAGGAATAGATTTAATCTGTTTTTATATTATGTATTTATATTTGTATATTTATTGTTTTTACTTTCCCTGTGCACCGCCCCGAGTCCCTGTGGGGAGAGGGAGCGGTTCTACAAATTAAATTTGAATTTGAATTTTGAATTTTGAATCCATTGGTACTACTTTTTTTCTATTTTTTCCTCTGGACATTTTTTTAAGCTCATCAAGTAATTCCCTCTAACTGATCCTGACCCGATGCAGGTCAGGATTCTTCATAACAGAATAACAGTTGGAAGAAACCTCGGAGGTCTTCTAGTCCAACCCCCACTGAAGCAGAAAACCCTATACCATTTCAGACAAATGGTTGTCCAATCTCTTCTTTAAAACTTCAGTGTTGGAACACCTACAACTTTTGGAGGAGAGTTGTTCCACTCATTAATTATTTTAATTGTCAGAAATTTCTTCTTAGTTCTAGGTTGATTCTCTCCTTGATTAGTTTCAATCCATTGCTTCTTGTACTGCCTTTGGTGCTATTCTTGTACTGCCTTTGGTGCTATTCTTTTGGAGACTAGATTGACCCCTTCTTCATGACAGCCCCTTGGATACTGGAACACTGCTATCATGTCATTCCTAATCCTTCTTTTAATTAAACTGGACATACCCAATTCCTGCAGCAGTTCTTCATATGTTTTAGCCTCCAGTTCCTTAGTTATCTTTGTTGCTCTTCTCTGCACTCTTTCTAGAGTCTCAACATCTTTTCCCCGGGTGCTATATATCAGCGGCCCCCAACTTTTTGGGCACCAGGGACTGGTTCTATGGAGAGAGGTTTTTCCATGGACATGAAGGCGCATGGTTTTGTGTGCTATCTGCATCATACAGAGAGGGCTTAGCTTGTTTGTACTGGCCAGTTTCTGGCATGCCACAGACAAGTGCCAGTCCATGGACCAGAGGTTGGGGACTTCTGCTATATATAATCTTTACACCCAACTGGCAGTGAGAGGTTAAAACAATTCAAAAGCCATATTTAGTTTACCTTTTGTAGACTAAACAGTGTAAATAATCTTACAAATGTTACATCATTATTTTGTGCATGCTACAAAATTGGGATTTTTTGCAATCGTAAGAGTACTTTTCTATGCCAATATACATAGTTGATCACATGAAGACATTGAAATAAAAAGAACAATTAAAAGAACAATTATCCTTCTGTAAAAAAGTTCATCTAATATTCTGAATTTAGGGTGGTCGGTCTGTCTGTCTGTCTGTCTGTCTGTCTATCTATCTATCTATCTATCTATCTATCTATCTATCTATCTATCTATCTATCTATCTATCTATCTATCTATCTTCTATATCTGTATCATTAACAAGAACCAATAGTTTGGCAGTTCTTTGTTAGACTAAAAATGAAGAGTTACCAAGTCTAATCCTACTTTAAATACAGAAGCTGGTTGGACAAACTGGAGCTGTTGACTTTCCTTCAGTCCTGGACTGAGAATCTGAGAAAAATCTACCTCACTGGACCAGTATTATAGATTACAGTCCATGGCCTTCAGCTCAGAAACCATCATACAGTGTATTTCATACCATTAAATTGTTTGATTTAGGCATGTATATTTGAATGTGTGTGTGTTTGTGCATTTGTATGTATGTGTACACACATACACAAAATTAAATATGGCAGTTGCTTTGGTATTTTTATATTAACTTTTTTTCCCTTAGGTATTATATTTCAGCTTTAACAAAATTCAATTTACATTTTTTAAGATTTTCACAGTAAACAGGAAAGAGCAATATAGAGTGACTACCAGTTTTGCTGGGCTATCTGCAAATATCTATGGCCATCCGTTCATTTAAAGCTATGGTCTACAAGCATTGAGAAGGGAACTGTTTTGTATTGTCAGTTTTGCTTTCATGTAATGGTTTTCATGCAAAACATGCACTCCTGCTAAAAATCAGAGTGATGTATAAATACCTACTTCATAATAGATCAGGTATTTAACATACATACATACATACATACTGTGTGTGTGTGTGTGTGTGTGTGTGTGTTAGGTTTTCGAGCTGATCAATAAATAAATCAGGGAGGATTTATTTCGGATAGATCTATTTCGAGCTTTTTAGCTCTCATCAGCTAGCCATACCCTTACTGGGATTTGAACCGGGGCTGTATTACATGTTAGACAGAAGCCTTAGCCATTATGCCACCAGGTGGCATAACTATTCTCCAAGGCACCTGGGAGCAGGACAAGAAGCAATGGGTGGAAACTAATCAAGGAGAGAAGCAACTTAGAACTAAGGAGAAATTTCCTGACAGTTAGAACAATTAACCTCTGGAACAGCTTGCCTCCAGAAGTTGTGAATGCCCCAACCCTGGAAGTCTTTAAGAAGATGTTAGATAGGTTCCTGTTCCTGTTCCCGGCGGCGACGGACGAACCTTGGGGTTCGTCCGCCGTTTTGTTCTTTTTTCTGCCCCTAACGGGGCGGGGTACCCCTTTTTTTGGGGGTCCCTCCGTAAAACTGGCTTGCCTGGGCTGGTTTATCCTGGCGGCGGCTGGGAAACGGCCCTTGTTTTCGGTTTAGGCGAAGGAAGACATGCTACGGGGGGTCTTCCCTTCGCCAATGGAGGACGGCAACGTACAATGAATTTGAAGAGAGCTGAGTGTTCGGGTCGGAAGGCTTTCCGAGGCTTTGGCGGCGAGGTGGAGAGTGAGTGACTTTAAAGTTATTTTTGCTGGCAGCCTGGACTGAAAGAATGTGGAGGGGGGTGTTTGTTTGTTTAACCCCCCCTCGGAATTAAAGCGGCGCTTGGAAATGGCTTGTGAGGAAGCGGATGTTTCTTATCTGGACTGCTTTAACAAGCGAAAGTGATTTGCGGCTTGTTTTTTTCACAATGTATCTAAGTCCGGCTGGCTTGAAACAATTTTTCCTTTGCTATTTTCTCCTGCTGGCTTTCAGTTTGGGCGGTGGAAGATGGCTTCCCTTTGTTCTTGAATGACTATTTCACTTATGGAAAATTACCAACATCCCTTTGTGACTGGGACTTCCTCTCTCTATTAATGAAGAAATTTCTGGACTAACTGATCCCATCTCTGGAGTGCCTTCTCTGCTACAACTATTGATTGTGAAAGCTGTTTTTTTCTCTGGATATTGAACTTTTTAACCCTGATTTGGACTTTTTTCCTCCTGATTTGCTTCAACGGCCCCACCCAAAAAACGCCATCTTAGTGGCACTGACTTTAACAGTTTACCATGGCACAAAAATCAGAATTGGCAGGTTTGGAACAAAGGATGTCTTCTTTGGAGACAGTGTTACAAGCTTTGGTGCAAGAAATTAAAGCTTTGAGAGAAGATAATTGCAGCTTCAAGAAGGATCTTTTGGAAACACGGAAGCAAGTGCTGGAGAACACACAGAAGACTGAGGAGTTGGAAGGGGGGCTGGCTGGGGCAAAGGGAGAGCTTAAAAATGTTAATAGTGAGGTTGGAGAACTAACTGGGCATATGTCTAGGATGGATTTTGAAAGGATGTCATATTTTTTAAGATTTCAGAACATTTCTGAACAGGCTGGTGAATGTCTTCCTGAACTCATGAGTACAATTTTAGCAGACTATTTACAGAAACCTAAAGATGAGATCAGGGGGGACATTGACCTAGTCTACAGAATAAATTCAGCATATGCCAGGATAAATGAAGTACCCAAAGAGATACACATTAAATTTGTTAGAAGGTCAACCAGAGAGGGAATTTTGAAGGCGCAGAGAGGGGCCCCATTAATTTACCAACAAAAGGAAGTCGTCATCTTGAAGCAGATCCCAAAAAAGATTAGAGAGATGAGAAGGAGGTATTCCTTCTTATCCAAAAAATTGTTTGACCATGGGATTTGGTTTAAGTGGGCGATGCCGGAAGGGATGCTGGTGTTCTGGGAAGGAGGGAGAGTTAGGATTAAAACAGTTGTTGAGGCGGAAGCCTTTTTTAAGAAACATTCCTCAGTCCTGGGGGAAGATTCAGGGGGGATGGGGGAGGCCACGGCCCCGCCCGCTGGAGGCCAGGAAGGAGAAAAAGAAGATACAATTGCCAAGAGACTCAGATGAAAAAAATGATTTTTCTTGTTTTTTTATTAATATACTTTAACCTTGTTATATGGATGTTTGTATATGACTGCCAGCATAGAATTGAGAATCTAGGATGTATGCACTTATTTTCAAACCCAATAAAACTTTTTCAATATAAAAAAAAAGAATGTCAAAAAAAAGAAGAAGAAGATGTTAGATAGCCATTTGTCTGAAATGGTATAGGGTTCCTGCCCATGCAGGGGGTTGGACTAGAAGACCTACAAGGTCCCTTCCAACTCTGCTATTGTATTGTATTGTATTGTAAAGGTTCTCTTCCTGATCAGCTGAGACAGGAGGATAAGTATATGGATTGTGTCACAACGTCAAATCCCAGTAAGGGTATGGCTAGCTGATGAGAGCTAAAAAGCTCGAAATAATAATAATAATAATAATAATAATAATAATAATAATAATAATAATAATAATAATAATAATAATAATAATAATAATAATAATAATAATAATAATAATAATAATAATAATAATAATAATAATAATAGAACATTAGAACAACTACGGACCTCCGCTCCTTCTGTCAAAACTGAAAACACACTTTTTCTGCTTGGCCGGCCTTGGTTAGTCTCTACCTCTGGGGTGTTCAGGGAATTTAGTTTTAATGGGGTTTTTTAGCGCAGGGACGATCAATTTAATCTGTTTTTATTTATTGTATTTATTGTTTGTATATATTTTATATGTTTTAATTTCCCTGTGCACCGCTCCGAGTCTCCTTGGGGAGAGGACGCGGTATACAAGATTAATTATTATTATTATTATTATTATTATTATTATTATTATTATTATTATTATTATTATTATTATTATTATTATTATTATTATTATTATTATTATTATATTATTAATAATAATAATAATAACCCCGAAGGGACTCGAGGCGGGGCACAGGGAATTAAAAATACAATTAAAACCATAAACGGAATACAAAGTTAAAAACAAATTAAACTGGCCCTGCGCTAAAAAACCCTATAAAACTAAAACTATCCCTAAAAACTCTTAAAACAATTTAAAACAATTTAAATTACCCTAGGCCGGCCAAGCAGAAGAAGTGTGTTTTTAGTTTCTGTCAGAAGGAGCGAAGGTCCGTGGTTGTTCTGATTTCGGGGGGAAGGTCGTTCCAGAGGGTCGGGCCCATCACAGAGAAGGCCCTTCCCCTGGGCGTCGCCCACTGGCATAGCCTAGTGGACGGCACCCGGAGAAGTCCCTCTCTGTGGGAGCGAATCGGCCGCAGGGATGTATGGGGCAGAATGCGATCCTGCAGATAGCTATGTCCCGTGCCATGGAGCGCTTTGAAGATGATAACCAACACCTTGAAGCGCACCCGAAAGATGACAGGCAGCCAATGCAGCTCGCGCAGGAGCGGTGTTACATGGGAAAACCTGGAGGTTCCCATAACTGTCCGCGCGGCTGCATTCTGGACAAGCTGAAGCCTTCGGGTGCACCTCAAGGGGAGCCCCATGTAGAGAGCATTACAGTAGTCCAGTCGGGATGTCACGAGGGCATGAGTGACTGTGCAAAAGGCACCCCGATCCAATAGGGGACGCAACTGGCGGACCAGGCGAACCTGGTAAAACGCCCTCCTGGCCACGGCTGTCACTTGATCTTCCATGGACAGCCGTGTATCAAGGAGGACGCCCAAGTTGCGTGTCCCATCCACAGAAATAGAAATAGATCTATCCTAGTCTCTCTGATTTATTTATTTATCAGCTCAAAAACCTAACACACATATTAAAAAAGTACACAACAGAACTCATGGCTTTCTGTCTAGATGGTCTCTGGTGATGAGCCGAAAGGCAGAAAAGGAAAGCAGTATGCTTCCTCCCTTAGCATGGTCATTTCATGGCTGGTGCTGTTTCACAATATTTTCGGGGAGGGCTTATTTTCAGGAAAACAGGGTAAATGCTGCATAAACATTATATAATAAAACATCAGGTAACTCACTCCAAATAATAATGTATCATAAAAAGTTATCATACTATCTACTAATGTTTATTATTGCATATTTTATGCTGTCAGTTTAGCATACCATAGACTTTTTATATGTGTTTACACCAAAATAATCATTTCTTGGAAAGACCACATTTAGTCATTGTAGTTATTCTTGATACATCAAAGTTTGGATCACTCAGGAATGTAGGATTCTGCACTGTAGGATTTAACTGTGTTGTACAATGCTACCCAGACTACATTATATGCATATTAAATGCAGCAAGAAAGAAAACATACCTGTACAGGCATTCAATTGTAACATAGGAATGGATCCTGTGGCCAATTGTATTGCTGTCAATTGCATCAAATCCTAATTAGTGATTTTTATTTACAGTTATAGTTCATAAGTATCCAGTGGCTGTTCTGAATTAAAATATACATGATTTTCATTAAAACCTTTTGATATATTTTTCTTGTTTTAAATGGTATATTGAAATGGGATTGTATTTTTTACTAATCTATCAAATATTCCTACCCACCAGTGCCAGCTATAAGTCATTCTTACTCTCAGGAAAATAAACTATAACTGGTCTTTTCCTAAATCATTTAAAACTTCTAAAGCATATACACAATCACCTTTTTCCTCTTCTGTATTAATATAAATATATTGATGTTCAGTCTGCATTAAAAAAAACCCTGTAAGATCAGAGTTAATTACTTAGAGAACTGCAAACCTGGACAAAGACCATTTTTTATTCAAAACAATGGATTTGCCTGCTCTGTGAGTAATCAGGGCTTCAAGTTTAATTAAGAGGGTTTTTTTTTTCAATTAAAGCTTTGATATGCTTTAGCAGGCTCTAGTGTATTCCCATCCTTTATAATGTCCCTTGCGCTGCTGTTTTTCAAGAGAAAACAAAGCAAATATTTTAAGGCAGTGCGCTGTACTTGTGGTTCAATGTAAACTAATCTAATGAAGCATAATACTCATCAAGCACAATCAGAATCCTTACCAGTACATAGACAGGAGTTACTGTCCTTAAAGGGTAAGCATATATATATATACACGTCTATGTATGTGGATGTGTCAACTGAGCAGATTCACAGATTGCAGAGAGCAATCAAAGCCTGACTTTCAGCCAAAATACAATGAACAGCTTTGTTCAATTAGCTTCAACATTCATTTCTAATAACTTGTAAATTCTAGGATACTTTAAAAACAAAACAAAAATAAGTAAACTCATTCCACAGTATAATTTAAGAGAATTTCAAAGTCTGGAAAATTGGAATGAGCCCCTTATTGTATCTACCACCCATAGCAACCACCTTCAATTCCTCAGCTAAAAAGGTGGATGATTATCAGAAGCAGTTAGGAAATGTTTAACACTCTATTAATCACTATTTAGCTTTTACTAATTTATTTAAAGATAAGAAAAGAATATGGAGGATGGAAAAGGAATGCTAGATTTGAAACTCATCCCCCCACATTTGCAACCAATTCTTTTGAAAGATTTTGTGCAATCAAGGGGGTATTATTTAGGAGAAATGGGGCAAAGAAATCCTGTTGCTAAGGAGATGTCTGGGCTAACATTCCTACATAAATTTCAGTGTTGGGGTAGGGTAGGGCAAGAGAGAGAGAGAAGAAAGAAAAGAAGGAAAACATTTCATAGAAAGTTGGCTCCCCAGTAGCTGTACAAGGTCTCTTTCAAATATATGTATATTATAGAAAGACACCTCAAGCCAAATGTTTCAGGCACTAGTGACAGGTATAAATAAAGGAAAATGACTTCCAATACGGGTTCCAAGCAAAGTTGTTTAGAACAATGCAAATAATTTCCATTTGTGCCAGAACAAAATGTAAGATACACACTTGGACCATTAGAAAACCCATATTTTATTGTATAATGATGTGGTTTGAAATAAAATGAGTCCTAAGGTAAGTCATGAGTTAAGACTTACTAAATTGTTGTATACAGTGGAAAATTAAAAACAATGCAAACTACAGTTTTGCAGGCTGAGCAAACCATATACTTGGTTGAAAGGGAGAAAAAAAAATCAACCTTCCCCTTTGAAACGACAAAGATTTTACACTGGGACACATCCCCTATTTCTCCCCCCCCCCCCACCCATGGATAACCTGGAGAAAATACTATAAGAGAAATATCAATCAGCTAACAAAGATAGAGATGGAGGGGAAAGAGAGAGAGAGAGAGAGAGAGAGAGAGAGAGAAATGAGGCATAGATAAATGGACAGAAAAAGCACAAATCCAGAAGAAAGCCTTAGAGGATTAGAATAGAAAATGGAGTTTAGAGAAGTTGGTTAGGTAGTAAGGTAAGATTGTTTAATAATACTTAAACAAAAATAAAGTAATTGCATCATTGAATAAAGAGCAGATACTATGTAGAATCTGGGATGAGAGAAGAATCCCAAGGCTTCAGCCATAATGTCAAGAAGGGTGTGTTCGTGTCAAAGTCAGACCTAATTCTAAAGTGGCTACCCAATGAAGAAGGGCTTGCCAAGCAGGCGATGCTGCGCCGGTAATTTTCAAGGTTGGCAACCGAGCGCTGCAGCCGAATGGCGGGGCAAAGAGGAAGCTTGCAGAGGGTCATAACAGCCAGAGAAGCCCATCCAGCTATGGAAGCCCATCCGAGCAGCGGAAAGCTTGGGCGTGCGCTAAAAGGTGGGAAGAACAGCTCCTTGGGAAGAAAGAGATTGCCAGAAGAGCGCGGGGGGGGGGTCATTCCTGGGGGAAGACAAGCGCAGAGGGAAGGACTGGAGGCAAAAAGGAAGAAGAGGGGAAGAAAACGAAGGTGCCGGGGTGGGGCGCCGGGGCTATGAGCAGCGGCAGCAGGAAAGGAGACCAAGGCCAGGCGTCGGAGGGAGAGCGCTGCTGCATTGGGTGGGGTCCGAAAGCTTGGGATGCGGAAGGGGAAGAATGGGGAACCACCCAAAGCAGTCTGGTCTTATTGGGGCCTCTCTCACCGCTGTTCAAGGTAGTTTTGCAGCGCCAGGTCTCCGGGTTGCCGAGTTTGTTGCAGGACTCCCAGAGGGACAGATAAGACTGATGATCGGCCGTCACCCAGGCCGGGCTCAGTACGGCTCCCAGATCCAAACACAATGCCAGGAAGATGCATACCAGCCCCACCAACTTCAGCGGGGTCAACACCGAGACGCGCACCTCCTCCACGCCACTGCCGGTTGAAGCCATGGGAAAAGCGATTCGGGAGCCTGGTGCCCTGCTGGAGCCAGATGAAAGAAGGCGGCTTCTGCTCCACCAGCCCCAGCCGATCAGGTGCGCTACTTCGCGGATCGCGCCGCCCGGCTCGACACAACACACCCCTCCTCCCCTCTTTCCTCCCCCCTCTGGGGAATGGGCGGGACGAGTGGCACGAGGGCGGCCTCGAGCGGTGGACGTCATTCCCAGGGTTTCCTCCAGGGGAGAAAAGGTGAGAATCTTGCAGCAGTCGAGCAGGATCTTCTTCGGATGGCGAAATTAATTTTTCTTCCCCATAGCTCCCTCCTCGGGACCTTCCCAACGATGTTTGGCCAATCCCCAACTTTTGACAGCAATGCATTCCTGGCTGTGCTTGAGTCCTGCGAGACTAAGAGCGCCTAGGATAGCATCGATCACTTTCCCCGGTGCTGCTCTTCTAGTGGATGTAATTTGGTGGATTTAGAAGCACTTGACATGCTTCCGAAGTTGAGTCTGGGGATTCTGTTCAACCTTCTGTGAAAGAAACTCTCATCTGGAGAGGGAAGGAAGCTAATCTGGTGCTTCTGATTCTTGAAATTAATTTTACAGAGAATAGATCTGAAAATAGAGCATGTGTTTGTCAGTAAGAAGTGCATGCTTAATATCATGATCTTTTTTATTTTCCATGACACACAAAATGATTTAAGGCAAGGGTTCCCAATCCTTGGTTCATGGCCAAGGCACCAGTGTGCAGCCCACCAGGAACCAGGCCACACAAATGAGTGAAGTCTCATCCCCGCACGCATGGGATCCAAGGGCCATACATGAACCATGCCCCCTGGTCCACAGAAAAAATGGTCTCCATGGAACCAGTCCCTGGTGCCTAAAAGATTGGGGGATGGGCACTGATTTAAGGCATTCAGCCGCTTGATTTCCCCACTGTTTTATATGGTGTCCACATCAATCCATCATTTTTTTTAAAATAATCTTTATTAGTTTTACATTTTTTTAACTAAGACATACAAATACAACCTTAAACATACAAAAAAAACCCCTCCCCATCCCCCAGTGACAGTCGTTCACCGCCCAGCATTCTTTCCTTCATCATTGTTTAGTCTCTGACCAACACCTTACAAAGTGCAGGGACCTATTACAATACTCAAGTTCACTTTTAGTTCCCATTGTTAACAACTGTTGTTTATCTTTTCCAGTTTAAGTCCCTACTGTTCTCTCTTTTTAAAAAAATAATATTTATTATTATTTTTTTGACATAAACATAAATAATACAAACTTCACAGAAAAAAACCCAATATTGATAAGCCATTTTTCCTTACAAACTATCACTTTTTAAGAATGTATCAATTTATCACAAGTTTCTATAATGTTCTTCAAAATTTATCACTTATTTTTCATATCAGTCATTACAATTCTTATATCTCAACCCTAATCTTACTAGTTGTTTAACATCCTTTTATATAAGGCATAATTATATATGGCATTCTATTTATAAAACCAACTGAAAGAGAGAAAAAGAAAACAATAACAACAAATAGATAGATTTAGGTAAATTTAAAAAGGAAAAGTCCACTCTAAATAATGTCCTGTAAAGCAGGGGTCTCCAACCCCCGGTCCGTGGACCGGTGCCAGTCCGCGGCTTCATAGGAACCGGGCCGCAGGGCTGGAGAGGAGGAGGAGGGAGCAGCCCCCTGGGCAGAGGATGGTCGAGCGCGTCTCCACCAGCTCCTTCCGACGGCCACTGCGGCACACTTTCCGGGGCTACCCGGAGGGACCAGCATGTTGGCTGGGGAGATTATCCCACAGCGAGCGAGCGGATGAGTGGGCGGAGGACCCGAGCTGTGGCTACCTTAAGCGCCATCCGGGTGCCGCACGCCCACCTCCCTTCCAGCCCCGTGTGGTGCCCGGAAGGCCTCGGCGACGCTAAAGGTAGCCGCAGCTCGGGTCCTCCGCCTGCCCGCCCGCTTGCTTGCTGCAGGATAACCTCCTCAGCCGACATGCCGGCCCCTCTGCTGCTTCCGGGGGGGGGAGGGAGAGAATGACAGACACACAGAGAGACAGACTTAGAGAGACAGAAATAGAGAGAGGGAGAGAGGGAATCAGATACACACACACACACACAGAGTGACAGAGATGGGTGGAGGGAGGAGAGAGAGAAAGATACAGAGAGAGAGAGAGAGACAAAAAAACAGAGAAAGAGAAAGAAAGAAAAATAGAAAAAGAAAGATGAATGGAGGGTGGGAGGGAGGGAGTGAAGGAAAGAAGGGGGAGGGAGGAGGAAGGGAGGGGTGAAAGAAGGAAGGAAGGAAGAAAAGGAATGAAAGAAAGAAAGAAAGAAAGAAAGAAAGAAAGAAAGAGAAAGAGGGATGGAGGGTAGGAGAGTAGGAGGGAGGGAAGGAAAGAAGGGAGGAAGGGGGAGGGAGGCAATGGAAGGAAGGGAAGGAAAGGAAAGGCAACCCAGTGGTCATTTCAAAGGAATCACATCCTCTGAGTCATTTCCTGGATTCAAACCAGCATCCCAAAGAGTCATGGGCTGCCTTTATATATAACGAGTGCCCATAAATCCATTTTTACCATCTTCAGAAGACCAAAGACCAGCCAGAAATGGAAGAACGAAAGAAAGAAAGAAAGAAAGAAAGAAAGAAAGAAAGAAAGAAAGAAAGAAAGAAAGAAAGAACTTATGACCACAATTGAGCCCAAAATTTTGGTTGCTAAGCAAGACCATTAAGTGAGTTTCACCACATTTTCCAAGTTGGCCACGCCCACCGGGTCACATGACAACTGAGCCACTCCCATAAAACAGGCCACACCTTTTGGCTCTCAAAAGAAATTTCAGTAGTGGTACTGTTGATATTTGGCTCTATTGACTAATAAGTTTGCCCACCACTGCCCTAGAGGGCCAAGTGAGCTGACTCCCCGGCCCCTGCGTGCACATGCACAGGCGTGGCCATTCACGCCATTGGAGGCCCTAGAGGGCCAAGTGAGCCGACTCCCCCCCCCCCCCGCATGCGCATGCGCCGCCTGTTCCCCCTCCCCCCTCCTCCGCCGGTCCGCAGAATTTTCTTTAAAATGAAACCGGTCCCTGGTGCAAAAAAGGTTGGGGACCCCTGCTGTAAAGGACATACTAATTGGGTGTTCATAAATTCTGTGCCTCTCTGAAATTATTATTCATAGGTAATCTCATTTTATAAATTTTAAGTCTAACAATTTATCATGTAGCTTAATATCAATATCCACAGTTCTTATCAAGTATTTTAACATCAATCTATTTCTTCTTTAATAATATCTTTAAATCCTGGCTACCTATTAATATCCCTTATTTAATCCCATCATATCAATATAAATTCCATAATAATGTAATATATAACAATCTAGAATTTTATAGGCAATTGTTAATTAATTAATCATTTACCAAAAATATTCTATAACTATCTAAATAGTATAACTTTCCATCTATAGATAAACAAATGCATATCATTAACTGAAACATTTATTATAATTAATCTTGTTGTAGGCATCTATAATTATTATTGACAATCAATTAACTGATAATCCTTTAGTGATATTTTAAACACAGCCTGGTCAGTTATTACTCATCAAGGGATAGTAATTTCAGCCGTTGTCTTTCCGACAGTGGATTAAATTTGTCTCTTTTATAGTTTGAATTCTCCACCTCTTTTTTTCCCCTTTCCCTTTTCCTTTGTCAACTTCTATTGGCACTTTGTGATCCAATATAACTATCCAAACATAACGCTGACCAATTCCTTTTCTTATGTATTGTTTATTTTTAAATATCAAGTTTATTCCTGAATAGATTTCTCCTTTCTTTCCTTTTCTCTTTTCTTCTTCTTCCCAGTCAGGTTGAAATCCAAATTTCTGATAAACTATTGATGTTGTCTTCTTCTGTACTTTCCCCTTCATTTAATAGGTTTACATCATCGTCATCCTCTTCAGTTAAATTAAGTTCATTGTCTTGATCACTTTCCTTTTTTTCTTTAATTTTTTTAATTTCTGATGCTTGCAATACAATACAATACAATAATACAATACAATAGCAGAGTTGGAAGGGACCTTGTAGGTCTTCTAGTCCAACCCCCTGCATGGGCAGGAACCTTATACCATTTCAGACAAATGGCTATCTAACATCTTTTTAAAGACTTCCAGGGTTGGGGCATTCACAACTTCTGGAGGCAAGCTGTTCCAGAGGTTAATTGTTCTAACTGTCAGGAAATTTCTCCTTAGTTCTAAGTTGCTTCTCTCCTTGATTAGTTTCCACCCATTGCTTCTTGTCCTGCCCTCAGGTGCCTTGGAGAATAGTTTGACTCCCTCTTCTTTGTGGCAACCCCTGAGATATTGGAAGGCTGCTATCATGTCTCCCCTAGTCCTTCTTTTTATTAAACTAGACATACCCAGTTCCTGCAACCGTTCTTCATATGTTTTAGTAGAACGGTTGCAGGAACTGGGTATGTCTAGAGCAGTGTTTTTCAACCTTTTTTGTGCAAAGGCACACTTTTTTCATGAAAAAAATCACGAGGCACACCACCACCATTAGAAAATGCTAAAAAAAATTAACTCTGTGCCTATATTGACTATATATAAAGTAATTCTCTTGAATAGGAATCAAATAAACACAAAGAAATTATTTTATAATTACTTTATTATGAAATAATAAAGTATTTTATCATTGTTCATATTTCTGTTTACTTACTCAGTGCGAAACCTGGGCCTTTTTGGCTGAACACAAAGCTGATATTGGAATTGGAATTTTTCCCACGGCACACCAGACAATATCTCACGGCACACTAGTGTGCCACGGCACAGTGGTTGAAAAACGCTGGTCTAGAGTTCTGCTTGGACAAATAAAAGAGAAAGATGCTCTAAGTTTAAAGTTGCTTTAAACTCAGTCATGAACATAACTGAGATCTCAGTCACTTGCTAACATATACAGGAACGCTGAATAAATGGCATTTATAATAAGATTTGTAAGCATTGTTGGAATGTATATGGGCTACCCTAATTATAGTTACATAGATTATGGCCCAGTCCAGTAAAATGGGATTGATTGAAAATTGTTGCTGGCCCATCAAGTTTTTAATTAAAATTTTTGAATAAAACCTTTGAAGTTTTGAAGCTATTGATAAAATTTCACTCTATTCCTGCCAACAAATCTGATGCAGCAGCTACAATAAATGTGTCATTCTGCCAGTTCATATAATCACTATTATAATTAATTCTGAAATGTGCTGTTAAATATGCTAAGTACTTGCAACTTTTTATAATCTGTATTTTTATCAATATGAAAAAATAAAGGATGCCATAATACCTTTGATGCTCCTATTTGTATGCATGAACAGCCCAAATCATGCTTTGCAATCTCATATACTTAGCTAACATTGAATTTTGTTTCTACCCTAAAAATAGATGAAGTACTATATAATTCTGCAGTGTTAGGAATTGTGAAAATTGCAAGACTCTTTTCTTCATCACAGCCACAGATCCCAAGAATATAAAAAGAGTTACACATTTTTTTCCAAAATTAATGAAACAAAAGAGTATATATCAATATTTTTCATAAGATAAAACATTATCTTGTACTAGTCCTTCTGTGCATGCCTGAGAAGATGGCTGCAAACTGCCGTTGATCTTACCCTAGGGGAGGCTCTTGGCTTCCCTGGAGGGGAAAGGGGATCCGTTTGTTGTTTATGGAGCCCTGATTTGGATGCTGGAGTGTCCGAGGAGTTGTTGGAGCTGCCTGGTGTCATGTTCCAGCGTCGGAGAAAACATGGGAGAGAGCTGCTGGCCCGCAGGGGCTAGTCCAGGGGTCTGCAAAGTTGGCTCTTTTAAGACTGGTGGACTTCAACTCCCAGAGTTCCCCAGCCAGCTGGGGAATTCTGGGAGTTAATAATAATAATAATAAATTTTATTTATATCCCGCTCTCTCTCCCCGGACACGAGGCGGGGGCACAGGGAAATTAAAAACAAACAACAACAGAATACAAAGCTAAAATCAGATTAAACCTACCCTGCGCTAAAACTTCTATAAAAATATAACTATCCCTAAAAACCCCTTAATAATTTAATATTTAAATTAAAATTACCCTAGGCCAGCCAAACGGAAGAAGTGAGTTTTTAATAGCTGTCGGAAGGAGCGAAGGTCCGTGGTTGTTCTAATTTCGGGGGGAAGGTCGTTCCAGAGGGTCGGGCCCACCACAGAGAAGGCCCTTCCCCTGGGCGTCGCCCGCTGGCATAGCCTAGTGGACGGCACCCAGAGAAGTCCCTCTCTGTGGGAGCGAATCGGCCGCAGGGATGTATGAGGCAGAATGCGATCCCGCAGATAGCTAGGTCCCGTGCCATGGAGCGCTTTAAAGATGGTAACTAACACCTTGAAGCGCACCCGAAAGATGACAGGCAGCCAGTGCAGCTCGTGCAGGAGCGGTGTTACATGGGAGAACCTAGAGGCTCCCATAACTGCCCGCGCGGCTGCATTCTGGACTAGCTGACGCCTTCGGGTGCACCTCAAGGGGAGCCCCATGTAGAGAGCATTGCAGTAGTCCAGTCGGGATGTCACGAGGGCATGAGTGACTGTGCAAAGGGCACCCCGATCCAATAGGGGACGCAACTGGCGGACCAGGCGAACCTGGTAAAACGCCCTCCTGTCACTTGATCCTCCATGGACAGCCGGGCATCAAGGAGGACGCCCAAGTTGCGTGCCCCATCCACAGGGGTAAGATGATCGTCCCCTATGGCCAGTGATGGAGTCAACTGGTTGTATCGGGATGCCGGAAACCACAGCCAATCGGTCTTGGACAGGTTGAGTCTGAGTCTGTTACTTCCCATCCAGGCCCGCACGGCTTCCAGGCACTGGCACATCACTGCTACGGCATCGTTGGGGTGGTTTGGGGTAGATATATACAGCTGTGTATCATCAGCGTAGAGATGGTACTCTACCCCAAAACCACGGATGATCTCACCCAGCGGCTTCATATATGTGTTGAACAGGAGCGGCGAGAGGACCGACCCCTGAGGCACCCCACAAGTGAGGGGCCTAGAGGACGACCTCTGCCCTCCTGTCAACACAAATTGCGATCAACCAGAGAGGTAGGAGGAGAACCACCGCAACACGGTGCCTCTCACCCCCAACCCCTCCAGCCGGTGCAATAGGATACCATGGTCGATGGTATCAAAAGCCGCTGAGAGGTCTAATAGGACCAGGATGGAGGAACAACCCCCATCTCTGGCCCTCCAGAGATCATCTACCAACGCGACCAATGCCATCTCGGTGCTGTGCCCGGGCCGGAGCCGGACTGGCGCGGGTCTAGATAATCAACTTCCTCCAGATGACGGGGAAACTGTTGTGCCACCACACTCTCTACAACCTTCGCCAAAAAGCGAAGATTGGAGACCGGACGGTAATTCACCAATAATGCCGGGTCCAGAGAGGGCTTCTTGAGGAGGGGTCTCACCATCACCTCTTTAAGGGAGGCAGGCAAGAACCCCTCACTCAGGGAAGCGTTGACCACCTCCTGGAGCCAGCCTCGTGTAACCTCCCAGGATGCGAGTACAAGCCAGGAGGGACACGGGTCCAATAAACATGTGGTAGCTCGCAGTCGCCCACGTAACCTGTCCATATCATCGGAAGTAACAGAGTCAAACTCTTCCCACAAAACTGTCTCAAGATCTGCCTCAGGGCATCCCACTGGGCCACTATCGGTGGGGACCATCTCGCTCTGAATCTGAGCGATTTTATCCTGCAGATATTCCCCAAATTCCTCTGCTCTACCCTGCAATGGGGCTTCCCGCACCCTCTGTTGAAGGAGGGAGCGGGTCACCCTAAACAGGGCGGCAGGGCGGTTATCTGCGGATGCAATGAGAGTGGCACAATGGTGACGTTTGGCCACAAGGTAAGTCCGTAAATGGGCTCTCACCTGTGTTCGGTCAGATTCAGACCGTGTGGATCTCCACCACCTCTCTAGGCATCTCTTGTGGCGCTTCATCTCCCTTAGCTCCTCGGTAAACCAAGGAGCCAGGGTGACTCGTCGCCACAAGAGAGGCCCGCAAGGGCGCGACCTGGTCCAGGGCCCCAGTAGCCGCGGTATTCCACGCGACCACCAGGTCCTCAGTCGGGGCGCAGGTCAGGGACTCAGGTAATGGCCCAAGCGCCGTCTGGCGCTTGGGGCGGAACCATATAGGTGAATCCGGTTCCGCCTCCCCGCAGTGGGGTGTAGTGATAGGAAAGTTGAGCCGGAGAAGTGAGTGATCTGACCATGACAGGGGTGTAATGGCTATATCCCCTATACCCAGATCACTCTTCCACTGACCAGAGACAAAGATCAAATCCAGCGTGTGCCCCCCCTCGTGCGTGGGGCCCTGAATTACTTGGGTCAGGTCCATGGCCGCCATGGAGGCCATGAACTCCCGAGCTACCTCAGATGATTCGCCAACCGATGGCAGATTGAAGTCCCCCATGACAACAAGTCTGGGGGTCTCAACTGCCATTGTAGCGATCACCTCGAGGAGCTCGGGCAGGGCTGCTGTTACATAGCGGGGAGCCAGGTATACAATCAGCATGCTCAACTGCCTCCCTAGGCCCCACTTCACGCAGAAGGACTCACAGCCGTTGGTCTGTGGTACAGTGGTCTCTCTCGGCTCAAGACCTTCCCTGACAATGACCGCTACACCTCCACCCCTGCCTAGGGCCCTTGGCTGATGAAAAGCGCGGTAACCTGGTGGGCACATTTCTACGAGGGGAAGTCCTCCCTCGTGGCCCAACCAGGTCTCCGCTATTCCTACCAGGTCCGGCTCCCCCTCCGATACGAGGTCGTAGATGAGGGGGGCTTTGTTGACCACGGACCTGGCATTACAGAACATCAGCCTCGAGCCCTGGCTCTGTAATCCCTGACCACCTAGCCTGCGGGGGTTGTGGCATCTGACCGCTTGTAAGCAACGGTCTCGTGCCCCCAACCGGGAAGAGAAAACCTGTCTCCCATCGCACCTGCCCCTCCCAACGACCGTCTTGATAGAGAAACCAGGGATATGTGATCACCACCATCTGCTGCCCTATTTGGGCTCATCTTCTGACGGGACTACGCCATTATTGTCCCTTGGGCGCCCCATTCTGCCACTCCTCCAGGAGGTAACAGGGATAATGTTGCTGGGTGGATGAACTTGCCTATCTTGGCTGAAGAACTGGGACATTAGATCTCCCACCATGGCCAGTGTGAGAGAGCGTCCTATGAGGACCTCGGCCTATGGACTCCCCTCGCTGCAGTGAGAGGGCAGGAGGGAGGGCTTCTGTTTTCATCGCCCTGGCATATTGTCCTCCTGGATTTATTACATCAGCTGGTTGAGCTCCCTCTCAGGTGTTTTAGACTATGCTATCATATACAGCGGCTGAACTATATGCCTTGGGGGGTTCCCCTCTCTCTCAAGATTGGCCATCTGGACTATCCACAAAGTTCCTTGATGACGGATTTTGGAATCCCGAGAGGTGGCACAGAATGCGGAGGAACATTTTGGGTTTTTTATAGGGATTTTTAAAGTCGATTTTTAAGGGGTAGTAGGGAGGCGGTTATTTATACGAACCGGGTGGGTTTGGGAGGAAATCCACTAGGGTCGGTGCTGGGCCCAGCTGGGGGCTGCGGCATTGGAGGTGCAGGGCTAGATGTCAGGGAGGGGGCTAAGTTCCAGATTAGTAAAGGTTGTTCCATCAGTATGGTGGGTGGGAGGGGCAGGCATGGCGGTAGCAGGGGGCCGTATCATGTTCGGGGAGCACATGTCCGCTGTCTTCAAGCGGTTGTGCGCTCCGGCACCCAATGCTTCTCTCGCCCCCCAGGTTGTCCAGATCCTCAGGGCATGGGCCTGCATCTGATGTTGTGCAATGCCAGGTCCATGGTAAAGAAAGCCCCCCTCATCTGTGATCTTGTGCAGGAGGGAGGAGTGGACCTGGCAGGTATTACAGAGACCTGGTTGGCCCAGGAGGGGGGGTTCCTCTCATGGAATTGCGCCCACCAGGCTTCTGCATGTTTCGTCAGCCTAGGGCTCAGGGTAGGGGTGGGGGGATGGCAGTCGTTATAAAGGAAGGTTTGTGCCCAAGGGAGGCCACTGTACTTCAGACAGTAGGATGGGAATCCCTCCTTGTGAAGTGGGGTTGTGGGGTACAGATGGGCCTGCTGACCATGTACCTGGCTCCCGGCTGTGTTGCAGCGGCCCTGCCCAAGCTGCTCAATGTGATTGCCGGGGTGGCGATTAGTACCCCTAGGCTTATTGTCATGGGGGATTTCAACCTGCCATCTGCCGGCGAAGCATCAAAGGCAGCTCGGGAGTTCATGGCCTCCATGACAGCCATGGACCTGACCCAATTAGTTCAAGGCCCCATGCACATCGGGGGACACACCCTGGATTTGATTTTTGTCTCTGGTCAGTGGTTGAAGGATCTGGGAAGAGGGGATATAGCCATTGAACCCTTGTCATGGTCAGAACACTCACTCCTTCGGATGGACTTCCAATCCTCTACACCCTCTTGCAGGGAGGCAGAACCGGCTAGGTGGTTCCTCCCCAGGCATCTGATGGACCCTGATAGGTTCCTGATGGAGCTTGGGCCATTCCCTGAGGCTATGGCTCACGACTCGGCTGGAGAACTGGTGGCCGCATGGGACAGGGTGGCTACAGGGGCTCTGGACCGCATCGTGCCTTTGCGGCCTCTGATCCGGTGCCGAACCCTGTTGGCTCCTTGGTTCTCTGAGGAGCTGAGGGAGATGAAGCACCGGAAAAGATGCCTAGAGAGCAGTTGGAGGGCCAGCCGTTCCGAATCTGATCGGACACTGGTGAGGTCTTATATCAAGACCTACCTAGTGGCAATAAAAGCGGCAAAGTTTAATTACTTTTCCACTCTTATTGCGTCTGTAGAAAATCGCCCAGCCGCCCTGTTTAGGGTGACCTGCTCCCTCTTACATATGGAAGTGCGGGAGGACCCCTTGCAGGGTAAAGGGGATTTTGTACAATATCTGCAAAACATAATCGCTCAGATTCGGGAAGGGCTGGACTCTGATGGGTAGGGATAGATGGGGTGATGGAGACCATTATCTGGGAGGAGTTTGACCCTGTGACTCCCGACAACATAGACAGGATTTGGGGTAAGCTTAGTGCTGCCCATGTTTATTGGACCCGTGTCCCTCCTGGTTGGTGCTGGCCACCCGGGAGGTTACACGAGGCTGGCTCCAGGGTATTATCAATGTTTCTTTGAGAGAGGGTTTCTTCCCCACCACTTTGAAAGAGGCGGTGGTGAGGCCCCTCCTCAAGAAGACTTCCCTGGACCCGGCACTTTTGGCAAACTATCGTCCACTCTCCAACCTTCGCTTTGTGGCAAAGGTTGTTGAGAGTGTGGTGGCGCAACAGCTTATCTGGATGAAGGTGTCTATCTTGATCAATACCAATCGGGCTTCAGGCCTGCGTACAGCACGGAAACAGCATTGGTCGCATTGGTCAATGATCTCTGGATGGCTCAGGAGAGGGGTTGTTCCTCTGTCCTGGTCCTATTAGACCTCTCAGTGGTTTTTGATACCATTGACCATGGTATCATACTGCGGCAGTTGGAGGGGTTAGGGATGGGGGCACTGTACTTCGGTGGTTCTCCTCCTTCCTCTCTGACTGTTCGCAGTTTGTGTTGACGGGGGGCAGAGGTCGTCCTCAAGGTGCCTAACTTGTGGAGTGCCCCATGGGTTGGTCCTCTCGCCCCTTCTGTTCAACATTTATGTGAAGTTGCTGGGCAAGATCATCTGGGGTTTTGGGGTAAAGTTGCATCAGTATGCTGATAATACGCAGCTGTACATTTCATCCCCAGACCACCCCAATGTTGCCCTTGATGTGATGTCCCAGTGCCTGGAGGCCATGCGGATCTGGATGGGGAGGAACAGGCTCACGCTCAACCCCTCCAAACTGAATGGCTGTGGTTCCTGGCGTTCCATTACAGTCAGCTGGTTTCATCGCTGGCTAAGGGGGGTGAGACCTTAGCCCCCACAAGAAGGGTTCGCAACTTGGGTGTCCTCCTGGATACATGGCTGTCCTTGGAAGATCATATGATGGCTGTTGCCAGGAGGGTGTTTTATCAGGTTCGCCTGATTTACCAGTTGCGTCCCTTCCTAGATCGGGATGCCCTACGCACCATTACTCACACTTTTGTCTCTTCCCGTCTGGACTACTGCAATGGGGCTCCCCTTGAAGAGCACCCGGAGGCTCAAACCTGTCCAGAATGCGGCCGCACGAGTAATTATGTGAGCGACGCGATGCTCCCATGTAACACCTCTCCTGCGCGAACTGCACTGGCTTCCGGTGGTTTTCCGGGTGCGATTCAAGGTGTTGGTTACTATCTTTAAAGCGCTCCATGGCTTAGGACCGGGGTACTTGTGAGATCGCCTTCTGCCACCAAGAGCCTCCCATCGGCCAGTACACTCCCATAGAGAGGGTCTCCTCATGCTGCCATCAGCTAGACAATGTCGAATGGCGACACCCAGGGGGAGAGCCTTCTCCATGGGAGCACCTGTACTTTGGAACGAATTGCCCCAGAATTCAGAACTATCCCTGACTTACGCACCTTACGCCGTGGTCTCAAAATCTTTTTCTTCCAACAAGCTGGGTTGGCATAAAACATGGCTTTTTAAATTCAAATTTTTATTAATTTTAATCAGGGTTATTTAGGGGTTTTTTCCCCACGTTTCGGCCAAGGTTTAATATGTTTTTTAAAAGCTTTTTAAACTTTTGTATATTTGTTTTTATTTTGGCTGTACACCGCCCTGAGTCCTTCGGAAGTAGGGCAGTATAAAAAACCCAATAAAACTCAAACTCAAACTAGCCGTTACTGGCCACGCATTGCTGTAGCCCAGTCTGGTTAAATGGCCAACCAATCTGTGTGTAGATCTACACCTGCACACACAACCATGTACACACAACCACCGTATAACCCCCAACCTACCTACCGACTCCATTTTTCACTTTCTCCCACTACCTACCTACCTACCTAATATTGTCAGGCTTGCTTCTTCCATTACTCAAGAAAGACCACACTTAAGCATATTTCAAATGATTAAGGTTACTTTTACTGAATAAGAAAGGACAGCAGCGAAAGTTAAGCAAGGAGTGACTACTTTAGGCGCGAAGCGTACATATCAAAGCATAAGCCAACCCCCAATAACCCATGACCCCCACAGTAGTGTCCAATGCAATATCATCCACGATGTCAGATGGGCAACACGTCCAGAGCGGTCATCAGAATGGAATGTGATACCGTTGGGTCTAGCGATATCACCACCTAGCTCCATCTTCCTCCAGCACACATAGTGAACACAAACCCCCACCCTCCCCGTTTCCATGGCAGCCAAGCATGCAGCAAAGCGAAGGCTGACATCCGGCCCTCCTCCAAAATAAGGGAGCTTAATCCTGTAAAACAGACGAAAAAGACAAAAACACATAACAACATACACAGAAAGTGAAACGAGTGTGGTTAAGGCTTATTGGGATATTTAGTATAGAATTGTCTCAGTAACTTCGGGGCTTTAACGTGGTGTTTATCTACCCATTCGTTATGGGAGGGAGGAAAATCCTTCCAAACTACAAGATACTGTACTTTATTTCTATGCACTCTGGAGTCCAAAATGTCCCGAACTTCATAATGTTGCTGTCCATCAACTACCACGGGGGTGGGAGAGCCAGAGTGCGGCTTGCGAAGGTGCGACAGGCGTTCTGGTTTCAACAAATGGACATGGAAAATTGGGTAAAGACATCAATAGGTTTTAGGAAGGTCTAATTTAACAGAAACAGAGCTGATTATTTTAGTGATCGTAAAAGGGCCTACAAATTTTGGACCTAGCTTCTTACATTTCTGAGGGCTGTCCAAATACCTAGTAGAGACATACACCCGATCACCAACTTTGTACTGTGGAGGTACCGCTCGTTTCTTATCGGCGTAAAGCTTATGAGATTCGTGAGCATCATCCAATGTTTTTCGTATGATGTGCCACACAGCTGACAGTTCACCACTCCAATCCGCGAGCGACAGAATTGTGGGAGGGTCGTGAGGAAGCTCGGGGATTGGTACAAAATCCTGACCATAAATTATTCTGAACATAAATTATCCTGACCATAAATTATTCATGCCGGTACTACTATGAACTGAGTTGTTGTAGGCCACCTCAGCATGAATTAGGAGGTCAGCCCAGTCATCCTGCTGGAAGTTTATAAAACAACGTAAATACTGTTCCAGAACTGAATTGGTCCTTTCACAAGATCCATTAGTCTGCGGATGGTGGGAGGAGCTTAAGCCTTGGGTGGAGCCAATCAGTCTTAGAAATTCCTTCCAAAATTGTGAAGTAAATTGAACACCTCTGTCTGAGACGATACGCTTCGGGACACCATGTAAGCGATAAATATGAGTCAGAAAGAGCTTTGCCAAAGCCTTAGCCGATGGGATTTTTGAGCATGGTACAAAGTGAACTTGTTTGGAGAATAAATCTGTAACAACCCATATGACGGTACAGCCTTGGCTACTTGGAAGTTCAACAATAAATCCATAGATATTTCTTTCCAAGGAGCCTCCGGCCTCGCTACGGATTAGAGGAGACCGTGAGGTTTGCCAGGAGAACGTTTAGATGCGGCACAGACTGGGCAACTGGCAATATAGGATTCAATGTCTTTTTTGAGGGAAGGCCACCAAAATTGGCGTTTAACTAAATGCATAGTCTTTACAAATCCAAAATGCCCAGCAAGTCTTGAATCATGTGCTTTCTGCAATACAAACGGACGAAGAGTTGCGGGGACATAAATTTTAGATCCAATCCAAGGTAAATCATCCCTCAAAGTACAATCCCCAGAGTGTGCGGAATACCATTCATCAGTGAGGAGTTCCGTCTTAATCTTACACACCAATTCCGGTGGTGGTTCAGCTTGCAGAATTGAACGACTTCTGGTTACAACCGGGGTAGCCATGCTATACAGTGGAATCACAGGTTGAATAACTGAGAGTTTAGAGCTGTCATATTGAGGTAGCCTGGATAAGGCGTCAGCCATAAAGTTTTTCCCCCCAGGAATGTATTTGAGAGAAAAGTTGAAACGATTGAAGTATTGAGACCAGCGCACTTGCTTTGGGGAGAGTTTACGAGGTGTCTTCAGCGATTCCAAATTTTTGTGATCAGTCTATATCTCAAACGGGTGAGGGGCACCCTCTAGAAAATGGCGCCAAGCCATGAATGCCCAACGAACGGCAAATGCTTCTTTCTCAATAAGGGTGGAGATAGCATCCATGTATGGGTTAAACCTATCCACACTCTGATTGGACTGAGTCATAATATTAAATAATTAATTAACTAGGCATGGTATATAACCCCCTACGGAGTAGCCACACCCAGTTTCCGACTCAGTCCAGCTCTGGGACTGTTCGGTGTTCCAACTCTTGGTGTTCGGCCTTCTGCGCTTATTTCTGTCAGGATTGGTGGCATTGTGAGTAGACAGGGCCCCCCACACCTCAGCAGCAGCCGGGACTCAGAGATTCCTGTCATTGGCAGCCACAGGCCCAGGCCTTCGGTTTGTCAGCCACCCCTCTAGCCTCCTGCCTGAGTCCTTCTATTGCCCGCGCCACGTCTTCTGTCTTCCAAAGCTGCTGCTGTCAAGTCAGGTGTGGGGGAGGGAAGATTTCTGGCGCTCAGGAGGCGGGCCGCACCCACAGCCTTGGCTGTGAGGCCTTGTTCGGGCAAAGAATATCAATTAATTCTGTGCAGGCTTTCCCACAACTGACAGGCCTCTGTCAACTGTGAGGGCTGTTCCACTGGGCCTAAATAAATTGTGCCTCTTTATTACCCCTTTTGGAAAAGAACAGAGCCAAGTCAGCTTCTGAAGGCTGTTTTGGAGAAGGGGTCAGGCGTGCGGCAGCTCTTTGCAGCAAGGCTGCTCTTTCACTTTATATTCAAGCCTCTGTCGGTGGCCTTTGGCATGAACGGCCATTTTGAAGCCTGCCTGAATCAAGAACCAAAATGGCTGCCGCCTCAGCTTCACAGGACAATGAGAGGAGTCAGGTCCTCGTGACTACGACCAGTGGCCCCACGGAAGGAACAGAGGCTCCTGCAGTGGTAATTGCCCCCATGGCCACAAGGCAAAGGGAAAGAAAGAGCATGTGGAACCACAAGCCTCAAAAGGGGCCAAATTGGGGTTCAAAATCCCCTAAGCCTGCTTTAAGTATGAGAAGCAGAGGCATGAGGCCCTAGAAAGCATTTATAAAAGTACCAGCAGCCAGAAGTCTTCTCTTGTCCTGAGCACTAAGGTGAGGCAGTCTGCACTCTCTTCGCCTGGGAGAGCTGCAGAGGAGGATCCCTCCCTCCATGTGAGGATCCCCATTGACTCCTCAGGCCTCTGGGGTTTTAGCCAAGGTTGGCAGTCACCCCCACGCACTGCCCCATGGGGGCTTCACCTCAACCTCTTCCCTCTACATCCGCAGGGGTTGGTGCTGCTCAATTACCCCACTTGGGGGGGGGGAGCAATTTCAGGACCTAATGTTCAGGGCTTTCCAGCAGTGCAGCGTTGCTGCTTTCCAACAGCCTCAGATTCAGCCACAGGTTTCTCCTCCATCTGCAGTTCCTGTGGGGATAGATGGTCAGGAGTCTCCCCTGTTTCTTCCCAGGACAATAGTGAGTCTGAATCTGAAGAGGGCGAAATCAGAGAGGAGAAGCTTTCAGGGGATGAGGGCATACACCCTTCTAAGCCTTCCTTCTCAGTTTGTTTCAGCATTGTTTAAGTGTCTGCTCTTTAAAGCTAAGGCATCGGCCAATTTTGGCAAAAAGCCATCGGAACCCCTGGTGCTATTGCTGGGCTTTTTTGCCGAGACTATATTTGAGGAAAAGGATATTGAGGCTGACACGTTCCCACCCCCAAGTCCTTTCTTGACCTGGTCAAGCGCCAGTGGGCATCTCCAGCATCTGGCTCTATGCCCACTTCCTCTGGCAAAATGTTCATTAATGTGGACAAGGACATGGTTCAGGTGCTGTTGCAACCCACTGTTGATGCACCAGTCACAGCCCTACATGCATCTGCATAAATGCCCAGGGAACCAGAGGACCCTCTGAAGCCAGAGGATGATGATGATGATGATGATGATGATGATGATGATGATGATGATGATGATGATGATGATAATAATAATAATAATAATAATAATAATAATCTTTATTATCATTGTACTAAAATTACAATTAAATTGACGAAAAGGGCTGACCTCACCTTACAAAGGGGTCATAAGGCTGCTGCCTAGGCAGTGAGAGCAGCTACCACTACCTCCTTTAATGGTCTTCTTTGCTTTGATTGCAGGATCTTCAACAGCTAACGCCAATAGCAGATTTCAGGTCACATCAGGACATCAACAAACTGGTGGCAGCCATCCAATTTTCTTCGGGCATCACTTTAGCTGCAGCCAGGTTTGCCTTCAGGGCAGTTGCTTCATCCATAGGCTGCAGCTGTGGCAAGCTGATGCGCGCCACATATGACGCCTGGCGTCATCCCCCTTTGCTGGAGGGTCCTTCTTTGGGGCGTCTATTGACCTTTTCTTAATTGAGAATCAGGACAAATGGAAGGTGCTTCTCACAGCTCCTAGGAAGGGCAATTTCTGGGCGGTGCCCTAGCCCCGTTGCTCCGATTTCTGTGGTCAGGACTATGGTCCTTTATTCTGGGGTCAGGACTACAGATCTTCTTTTAAGGGGTCTGATTTCAGTCAGTCAGGTTTCAGGCTGTACCAGGGAGGCTATGCCCCCAGCCAGAGATATCAACTGGATAGGCAGCAGAGGGGTGGACAGCAGAAACAGCCCTTTCACGGGGGCGAAGGAGGCGGCACTCTTCTTCCGCAAGAATTAATTCTGGGCCCAGCTCTCCCCTCGTCGGGGAATGCTTGGCATATTTCGCAGATTGTTGGGATTCCTCTACCTCCGATGCATGGGTACAATCAACCATCAGGTCTCAGATAACCCGACTCGGAGGCGACTTATGCAGGAAGCCATTCAACACCTATTGGACATTAGAGCTATCCAACTGGTGCCTCCAGTTTAACAGGATCAGGGTTATTATTCCATTCTCTCGGGGATCCCAAAGGCTTGGGGCGGCTGGAGAACTATTTTTGATTTTCAATAGTTTGGCCGCTATGTGCGTTATCGCAGGTTTAAGATGCGTTCACTGCACTCAATGCCTCTAGGCCATTAGGCAGGGAGATGTCCTCACATCCATCAACCTTACTGAGGCCTACCTGCGCATACCTATAGCCCCTGAATACTGACAGTTTCTCAGGTTTTGTTACCTTGGGCACCACTTCCAGTACCGAGCCTTACCCATCGGGTTGTCATCTGCACCTCAAGTCTTCAGGTAGGTGATGGTGGCATTGGCAGCGTTCCTGAGACAGGTACATGTGCAAATCCAAGGCGGCCTAGATGACCTGTTGCTACATTCCTCTTCTGTAAGTGGTGTCCCAAGGGATTTGGACGTTACCAGGTTGACCCTGCGAGGCCAGGTGGTTTCGATCAATCTGGCCAAAAGCTATCTATGGCATACCACTAGGCTGATTCAAACTAGTTTGAGAAAGTTGGTTTTCCAGGTTCTCAAGAAACGTAGTGTATCCTTAGCTACTTTGTCCAAATTGTTAGGCACTATGGTTTCTGCCATTGGCATTGTTCTCTGGGCGCGCCTTACCAATAGAGACATTCAATGGTTTCTTTCGCCATTTCAGCAAAGGCTCATGAGCTGCTCCCAGATCCAGGTTCTTCTGCCAGCGGAAGTCTCCTGCTCTTTGATTGGTGGACATCATCTACCCTACCCAAGGGGGAATTCTTCAGGATCCCAGACCGAGTCACAGTCACTTCAGACACCAACCTACTCGGAGGGGGGGGGGTCCAACTTCAGAGGAGAACCTGGTGGCTTAGTGGCTAAACCATCTGCCTAACATGTAATACGGCCCTGGTTAGAAGCCCAGTAGAGATATGACTAGCTGATGAGAGCTATATGGCTTGAAATAGATCTATACTAGTCTCCCTTATATGCAGATGGCACAGGGACACTGGAGCCAAGCGGAACTAGCTCACAACATAAACTGGTTGGAACTCAGGGCGGTCCACCTGGCTCTCAAACCATTTCGTTTTTCGGTCAAGGGCAGACATATTCTGGTCCTCACAGACAACATGGCCACCAAGGCTCATATTACAGGCAGGGGGGGAACCAGGTCAAAGTCCCTCATGCTGGGGGCCAGGAGCTTGGGTCTTTGGGCCAAGAAGAATTTGCTCTCAATAACCATAGAACATATAGCGGGGGTGGACAATGTTAGGGCTGACCAGCTCAGTCGGATTAAGGTGGACAATTCAGGATTGCAGCTGCAGTTGGCTATCTTCCAGGCAATTGTGGACCCTTTTGGCCGCCCAGAGGTCGACCAGTTTGCAACTCCCCTCAATACTCAGCTCCCGAGATTTTATTCCCAGTTCCTTTGCAGAATGCAGAGGGGGTGGATGCTCTCCACTGCCAATGGCCTCTGGGGCTCCTTTATGCCTTCCCGCCTTTGCCCCTGATTCCCAGAGTCATTCAAAAGATCTTGTGGGAGGGGGCGGAGGTGGTGACGATTGCCCCACATTGGCCTCAGCAGCCCTGGTTGCCAACCTTTGATCTCTATCAGTGGACAGGCTCTGGAGGATTCTCCAAGGGATTATTTCCTTCAGCCAGGGGTCGCTGGAGCATCTGGAGCCTCAATGGCTCTAGTTGACGCCTAGTGCTTGAGCAGAGTGTCCTGAGATGAGACAACTTTTCCTCCAGGGTCATTCAGATTATTCAGGCTTCCCGTCCACCTTCCATGCGGCTCATATACAGTGCGACCTGGGGCGCTTTTTGTAAGTGGTGTTTGACGAACCACTTTGACCCAGTACAAGCCACGATCCCACAGGTCCCGGAATTTCTTCAAGTGGGCCTGGGCAAAGGGTTGACTCCTAATACCATTGAGAGACAGGTATCAGTAGTTTCTTCTGTACCTTTGTGCGCTAGGTCACAAACTTTGACTCAACGTCCTAGGGTCAAGAGATTTCTCAAGGGTGCTTTGGTACTCCTTTACATAGGGTATTGGATGCTTTGACAGGTGTCCTCTCTTGACACTGGAATGAGATTTTTTTGGTTTGTGCAAGTTTTATGCAGATAGGGTTGTCCTACGTCTGGATCCCTCCTTTGTCCCGAAGATGGGGTCTTGGTTCCATCGGGCTCAGGAGGTGGTCCTCCCCAGCTTTCCTGCAGAGTCTGCGCAGACCTCGGAGGACCGGTGGCACTTGCTGGATGTCAGGCGTGCCTTGCATGTGTACATTGATTGTACAGCTGTTAGTTGCAGGTTGGAGTCTCTTTTTGTCTCCTTTCTGCCAGTTTCCCTGGGTAAGAAGGTGTCTGTCTCAGTGCATTGACGATGGGTTCGTCAAGGCATTGAGAAGGCCTATGTGGCTTGTGACGAGGCAGTTCCTTGAGGAGTCAGCACGTTCGGCACGCAGTGCAACGGCGACTTTGGCCTGGGAGACGCAAACTTCTCTGGGAAACATTTGCAGGGCTGCAGCGTGGTCTTCTCCATCCCCTTTCGTGCGGCATTATAAACGGGACATGTTTGCCTCGGCTGAGGCCGCTGGGTTCTGCAGTCTGTCCGTCCTCGTTCATTGGGGCACGTCTGATCTCGACCCTCCCGTGGGTCCTTTTCAGGGCTTTGGTATGTCCCATACATGGATGCTATCTCCACCCTTATTGAGAAAGAGCGTTGGGACTTACCTGATACGCCTCTTCTAATAAGGGGAGAGATAGCATCCGGCCCATCCCTTTCTCGTTCAGCCCTGCCTGTGTTTGGTGTCTGGCTCTTGTTGCTTTTGGTAGTGTTACTATTGGATTTTTCTTGCTAAAGGAGTTGGTTCGTACCGGTGAGTCTGTATTCTTTTCTTCGTCGAAAACTGGGTGTGGCTACTCCGTAGGGGGTTATATACCATGCCTAGTTAATTAATTATTTAATATTATGACTCAGTCCAATCAGAGTGTGGATAGGTTTAACCCATATATGGATGCTATCTCCCCCCTTATTAGAAGAGGCGTATCAAGTAAGTACCAACACTCTTTCTCCCAAATAGCCCATCTCCTCTCAGTGTTGGACAACTTACGAGAAGTGTAAGCGCAGGGTTGTAGTTGACCCTGTTGGTTGTATTGTAATAAGACAGCTCCAACAGCTACGTCACTGGCATCTGCTTGAATCACGAAAGGTGCATTAACATCTGGATGCTTTAGCACTGGTTCCGCCGCAAATAGGCGTTTTAGCTTCTTAAACGCGGCCTGGCAGTCCATAGTCCAGTTCAAGGGCGAACTTGGTTGTGGTTTGCTTTCCCCATTTGTTTTGAGAAGGTTCGTGATAGGCAGAGCAATACTAGCAAAAGAAGGGATAAATTGGCGGTAAAAGTTGGCAAAACCCAAGAAACTTTGTCATTGTTTACGGGTACGAGGAGGGGCCCATTCTGTTACAGCTTTGACTTTTCCAGGATCCATCTCAATTCCTTCTGCAGAGATGCGATACCCAAGATAGTTTATTTTCTCTTGGTTAAATTCACATTTAGAAAGTTTAGCGTAAAGTTCAGCTGCTCTCAGTTTGCCTAAGACAGAACGGACTAGTTTTAAGTGTTCCTCATGTGTTTCCGTGTAGATGACGATATCATCAAGATATACGATAACACCCTTGTACAGGTGCTCATGCAACACTTTGTTGATCAGTTGCATGAAAACTGATGGCGCCCTCTGGAGGCCAAAGGGTAAAACTTTAAATTGGAAGCACCCTAAAGGGCAGTTAAATGCAGTCTTCCACTCGTCTCCCTCTTTAATTCTTATTCTGTAATAAGCTCCTCTGAGATCAAGTTTAGTGAAGATCTTGCCTGTAGCCAAATGCGCTAACATGTCTTTCATGAGCGGCAGGGGGTAGACGTTTTGCGCTCAAATTGCATTCAGGAACCTGTAGTCTACAACAAGACGGAGAGAACCATCTTTCTTTTCTCTAAACATTACAGGGGCTGCTTCTCGTGGTCTAGCAGGTTCAATGAAACCTCTTTCTAAGTTTTTGTCAACAAATGTGCGAAGTTCAATCATTTCACCTGGTGTCATAGAGTAAATACGAGGTTTAGGAAGTTGCACCCCAGGGAGGAAATCAATGGAACAGTCTGTAGCACGGTGGGGGGGGGGGACAGTGTGTCAGAGGATTGTTCGTTAAAAACGTCCTTAAGGTCCCAATACTCCTTTGGAATCTTTTCTTCTCCTGGTATTGATTCCAGTATGGGGACAATCTGGCCCGTGTTTACAGTTTCCTGGACGGGTACAGGTTCAACAGGAGTCTGCCTGGTGGGGCTCTGCGGAGCTGGTTGGGCGTTTGGAGCAGGAGGCATAGGCAAAGGAATGCGAACCCAACCTTCTTTCCAGTCAATTAGTGGGTTCCATTTCCGTAGCCAATTCAGGCCCAAGATGATTGGGTTTTCAGCAATGGGGGCTACAATAAAGTTAAGGAATTCCTGATGGTGGTCGCCAATACATGGGGCTCCCCTTGAGGTGCACTCAAAAGCTACAGCTAGTTCAGAATGCGGCCGCGTGGGTGATTATGGGCGCCCCAAGGCAAGCCCACATAACACCTCTTCTGCGCGAGCTGCACTGGCTGCCTGTGGCCTTTCGAGTGCGCTTCAAGGTGTTGACGACCATCTTCAAATCGCTCCATGGCTCGGGGCCTAGCTATATACGAGACCGCCTTCTGCCCCATACATCCCTTCGTCCGATCCGCTCCCACAGAGAGGGCCTTCTCTGGGTACCGTCGGCCGGGCAATGCCGGTTGGCGACACCCAGGGGAAGGGCCTTCTCTGTGGCGGGCCCAGCTCTCTGGAACGACCTACCCTCCGACCTTCGCACTACCTCGGACCTCCGCCTCTTTCGCCAACATCTTAAGATGTACCTATTCCAACAAGCCGGCCTAGCGTAGCCCCGTTTTCTGACTTTAAATTTTAATTTTTTAGGGTTTTAAGGGGTTTTTAGCACGGGTTTTAACTTAATTTAATATGTTTTTAACAGTATATATTGTTTTGCTATGGTTTTAATAATGCCTGTGTACCGCCCTGAGTCCTAACAAGGAGAAGGGCGGGGTATAAATTCCCAAATAAATAAATAGATAGATAGATAGATAGATAGATAGATAGATAGATAGATAGATAGATAGATACTTGAATTGGTTCTGTTACAAACAGTGCTGGATTACCACCTGCTATGGTACCATCCATTTGGCAGAAAGCTATAGGAACTTTAAAATTTTTAAGGTGAAAGCCCATTTGCTGTACTAAATCTTGGCTGATAAGGCATCGTGAACAACCAGAATCTAAAAGGGCTAGTACTTTACAGTTGCGGCCACTAGAGGGAGCCAAAAGCCGAGTCCGTATCTTTCTCCCAGTCATCTGGCTCCTCCTTCTGCTGTTGATCGCCGGTAGTTAGATTCAGAGGTTCCGCTCCACGCATCGCTTGCTTCGTGCGCATGCTCGGGTTTTTCGCGGGCTTTCTAACCTCAGTTGATGACTGTGGGCGGGGTTTCTCTTTCATTTTGCAGTCATTTGCCCAATGCCCCTCCTTTCCGCAGCGGAAGCAAGCACTAGAGCGAGGCTTAACAGGCCTCCGTCCTCTACTTTCTCTTTGGTAATCATGCCCAAAAGTTTGAGGAGGGAAAAAACCATTTTCTCTTTCCTTTTCAATCTAACATGGTCTTTGTTCTAGCTAGGTCGAGCTCTACATCAGCGGCAAGTCCAAACCAATCCTCGAGCGTATCAGGGGTGCGTCTGTTGATGCAGCTTTGATATATAGTGGGGTTTATGCCTTCAGTCTAATTATCGATAAGAGCCTCAATGCTCCAACCCCGCATATAAATGGCCAGCTCACGAAAGCGTTGAGTATAGTCTTGCACTGATCTGTTTCCCTGGCGTAAATTTTTCATCTCAAGCCGTGCCTTTCTATGAAGGAGGGGGTCTTCGAACCGTCTTCTAAGAGTGGTCATAAATCTGTCAAAGTCTCCCATTAAAGGAGAATTATCATTATGCAATGACACTATCCAATCGGCCGCCCTCCCTTCAAGGGCCAGAGAAACAATTCTTATCTTTGACTCATCATCTGGTAAATCGCAAGCAAATTGTCTTACGAAGTTGCTGACTTGCAACAAGAAAAATCCCAGCTCGTTAGTTTCCTCCAAACTTAATCCCCAGGGGGGGAAGCCTTGAAACTCTACATGGTGCGGGGCTTGGTTCTCTCTGTTGATCTGCTCTTGGGGCACTTCCCCTAGGAGTTTCAGCGCATGGCCGGGGGCCCTCCCTCTCCTTTTCCTGGGGGGGGTGTCTTTTGCTCTTGTTCTTTCTCTTCCCAATCCGAAGGGCTAGGATCCCTCCCCCACTTTCTTTCTCGGGCCTTCTTGTCATCCGCTTGACGGATTAGATCTCTTGCCATCTCTCTTAAGTATTTCTCTTCCTTTATCTGTTCCCAAAGGGGGGTGGTGGGCTTGCCGGCGTCTGGTGGTTGTAACCCCGGGGGCAATTCCTTCAAAGGCAGCTCCCTTCATCCCCACTCCCTCGGACCAGCGATGGCGAGTTGATCTTTCCTCGGGTTTAGGTTCCACGCTAAGATCAGCCAATAATTCCATTACTGACCTTGTTTCTTCTTTCAGGGCAGTCGGGTCGAGTGCTGTCGCCCCCAGAGGGTCTTCTTTCCCGGGATCCAACATTTGGCTTCGGTTTTATTGTTTTATTACACTCACTACAGAAGTTGTTAGCTCAGAGTTGAGTGTGAAAGGTGACTCCTTGCTTTTTGTCAGGCTTGCTTCTTCCATTACTCAAGAAAGACCACACTTAAGCATATTTCAAATGATTAAGGTTACTTTTACAGAATAAGAAAGGACAGCAGCGAAGGTTAAGCAAGGAGTGACTACTTTAGGCGCGAAGCGTACATATCAAAGCATAAGCCAACCCCCAATAACCCATGACCCCACAGTAGTGTCCAATGCAATATCATCCACGATGTCAGATGGGCAACACGTCCAGAGCGGTCATCAGAATGGAATGTGATACCATTGGGTCTAGCGATATCACCACCTAGCTCCATCTTCTTCCAGCACACATAGTGAACACAAACCCCCACCCTCCCCATTTCCATGGCAGCCAAGCATGCAGCAAAGCGAAGGCTGACAAATATATTTCTTCCTCTCTCTCTATCCCTCTATCTACCTACCTACCTACCTACCTACCTACCGTATTTCTCCCTTTCTCTATCCCTCTACCTACCTACCTACTGTATTTCTCCCTCTCTCTATCCCTCTACCTACCTACCTACCTACCTACTGTATTTCTCATTATGTCATAAAGGATGACATAATACCTGTGGCCCACTGCTCTCTCTCTCTTTTTTACAATTTTTTTACATTTCCGTAGCATGCACCTGGCACAGGTGTGACATCTACACAATGTATATATATCATTGGTGCCGTATTTGAAAGGGACGTTGTGTGAAAATTTGGAAGTGATCAGTGCAGTACCTTCGGAGATTAGCGGTTTTGAACAAACTCTTGTTACATTTTTATTTATATAGATAAAAGTTTATTTTTCTCTTAAAATGAGAGGTGCCCCTTTAATTGGGGAGGACACACTGGTGGATAAGATTTTCATATTTTCCCGTACAAAATTGCGCTGTCGCACTGTTGCTGATCTCATGTACGTATTCCTGCAAATTACTTTTGCTGAAGAAGTGGGTGGGATAGTCTTTGGGAGTAGACCTTTAATTTCATACATCCATTGGATTGCTGCAGTCTGAAAACATAGAAGAAAAGATTCAATAAAAGTTTACCATTTGTTACTGTGAACAAATGGCACAATGCCTGTAATTATGTCTTTCATTGTTTTCCATGTGGAGGTGCTACACTGTTGAACCTGCACCATAGCGGAAAGAAAGCATTACCACCCATAATAAGAAAGGGCATTTTGTTTCATGTACTAAGAGCAGCATGTTCAAATATGCACACTCTCTAGCACCCCAGACAATCTGTGCCAGAGTTTGGAATTCTGTTTCAAGGAGATTATTGCACAGTAGGAAGAACACAAAACTAACAAATAAGGTGGTGGCTTTATTTGTATCCCACTGACAATTGGGGTAAGCACAAAAACAGCATAAATTTTTAGCATCTTAGTTTGAGTTAATGAGTTATCTCATAATATGGCATAGAAAAAGCAAAAAGCGAGTGCCCGCTTTCCCTGATAATGAGCCCTATCCCCAAAATAAGCCCTACTTAAGAGCTTGCACAACTTTATGCAAACAGTTTAGAACAGTGATGGGTTTCAAAAAATTTTACTACTGGGTCTGTGGCTGCGGCTTATTTTGTGGCTGTGGGCTTGGCACTCATGTGGCTGGGTGTGGGTGGCTTGGCAACTTGGCAGTCATGTGACCGGGTAGGAGTGGCTTGGTGGCCATGTGACCGAGTGTGCATGGCCAATTTAACCACCCATTTTGCCAATTTAGCAGCCCATTAAACAATGCACAGCAGCCCCCTTTTCTATTCTTTTTAATATTGCATGAAGTTTTTGCTCTAGTTTTTTTTTAACTGGGGTGGAGAGGTTGGCAATGCCTGGGGATTTCTGGTAATTTCTGCTCTGTGTTAGAAGCACCAAAATAACCAAGATGATATAAGGTCTTCTGCTGGATCAGGGGGTTGGACTACATGACCTCTGAGGTCCCTTCCAGCCCTGTATTGCTGTGCTGTTTCAAAGCATCCTCTGAAGCTGCGTCTAATGCCAGGTTTGTGGGCCTTCTTTCCTCTTCTTTTTTCTCCCTCCCTCCCTCCTTTCTCCCTTCTGGTGAAGGACCCCAGAAGGTCTTTGGTAGGAGGAAGAAAAGCCAGATGTTTGGAACTAACATGTCCATTGATCATCTGGCATTCTTAGACCTCCACTATTGATTAGCTTAGCCTGAGCCTAAGGATAGCAGCTAGTAGAGGTCTTCAAACTTGGCAACTTTAAGACTTGTGGACTTCAACTCCCAGAATTCTCCAGCCAGCAGAAGTGAATTTTGGGAGTTGAAGTCCACAAGTCTTAAAGTTGCCAAGTTTGCAGACTTCTGCTCCATGCACTTAGGGATCCCAAAACGGTGAGGATTTCTTTCTCCCATTTTTGCTCCAAGGGGGCTGCAGGGAGGCTTGTTAGGCACCTCCTATGTCCTATTTTGGGCCTAGCAGGCTTGCCTGAAGCCTGCTGGAAGCCGAAATGGGGCTCATGAGGATCCTGGAAGGGAAAGGTAAGGTTGTGGGCCCAGTGGGGATGGTGGGGGGTGCACAGCAAGCTCCAGGGAGGGGGGGGCTAGTGAGACTTACCTGTAGACAGGAGGAGGCAGCTCATTTGGGGCACAGGGCAGGCACCACGTGGCAGCTTAGGCAGGGAAGCCGCCTGGGAGGAAAGAAGTGGCTGGGTGGGGCTGGTGGGCAGGGCGAGCGACCAGGGAACTGGTTCGGGGGAGTGGCAGGCCTAGATTGCTGCCAGTTCCAGCGACCCAGGCCGCCAAGTTACACCTATTCAGCCGAACCGGTCTGAACTGATAGGAACCCACCTCTGGTTTAGAACAAATGAATGCAGTTTCATCAATAGTGCTCTCAGAAAAAGAGAGTCAGGTCATAATATTACCTATTATCGAAATTTGTATTTTATGTGAACTCTACATAGTGTACAGAGAAATTGAATCATTCTCATCACTTGCTTTCCAAACGCCAGTAGAAGACTATAGGAAGAAATATCAGCCAGCTGAATTTAATTCTATGATCAACATCACCAAAATTTTACTCACATCATATTTGAAAAACAGCTTACATTGTACTGGAGTAAAGGAAACGGCATGAATAAGCATCTTTAAAATGAGACATATTCAGTTCTAACCATACTTCAGACTTGAAATAAATGATTTACTAAAACAATTTATAGTTTCAGGACTCTCTTCCTCCCAGAATTTATGTACAGTTTTAAAATGTCACTTTAATTATAAGGAAACATTGGTATCTTTTCAGCAGTGGCTCTTTTTTAATCTCTTTAGGAACAAAACTTGAATCACCTTTCTGTTCTTCTAATTCAAGGATGATCTGTTTATGTAATAACTCTGGTGTGTGTGTGTGTGTGAGAGGGAGAGAGAGGGGGAGAGAGGGAGAGAGAGAGGGAGAGAGAGAGAGCGCCTCTAAGCAGTTTATGATATTGGTTTCTTCCTAAGGCATGTGTAGAACTGACTTTCACACAACTGAGGGAATCCTGAGGGAATAAAATCTCACTGCTGGCGAAAGACGAATCACCTTTAAAAAAAAAAAAGGCTGAGCTAACATTCTCCATGTTTAAGACATATGGAAGAAAAACCCTCACAGAATTTAAAAAATAAATAACAAAAAACCTCCAGGCCTGGAAGGTCTGATTTCAAATATTCCCTTTTGAACATACCTACAGTAATTGTTAAAATAAAGTAAAAACGCACTTTAATACACCCCATTTAATATAGGGTTTTGGATGAAATGGGCAAATTTCCATATTGACATCTCTTTAAATAGCCATTACATCTCAAATTGTCTGTACAAGGTATTTACATTTACATTAGTCTGCATTGTAATTTGCAATGAGCAATGTCATTACAACTAGTTCTTGACTTATGACCACACTTAATTGCCATTAAGTGGTGCTGTCATAAATGAGGTATCATATGGCCATGATTTGCAGCATGCTTCCTTTTTGACTTTGCTTGTTGGAAACCAGCTGGGAAAGATGCAAATAGTGATCACATGACTGTGGGATGCTAAAATTACTGTAAATGTGCAACAGTTGACAAGCATGGAAATCATGATCACATGACTGCTTGGATGCTGCAACAGTGTAAATGTGAGGACAGGTTATAAGTCATATTTTTCAGTACAGTTGTAACTTCAAGTGGTTGCTAAACAAATGTTTATAAGTTGACAACTATCTCTACCCAAATTATTGAATTTGACCCAAATGTTATTTGTATATTAAAGACTTCATGCAAATTACACAAGTCACTAAGAATGAATTTAACAAATATGTAGGAGTAACAGTGGCTCATTAAATCATTTTCTTGTGATAAAATGAAAAAAATATGTTAACATTTCATAAACTGATTTATTTTCTTATCATTTTACAATTCTGCAAATACAGCATGAAAAATGAATATAATTACGATATTTTCCTAATTTATTAGGAAATAAAACTTTTCTCAGTTGCTTTTGTATAGTAAAGCATGAACATTTAGCTATAGAAATATTGTCTTCATATTCATCAGGGAGGAAAAAGAATCTCATTCTTAGGGCTCACCTGTATTACCAGAGTTGCTTTGTGGTTTTTGCTGTACATACTGGGCTTGAATCCAACAGTAATGCAGGTTCCTACTGTGTCAAGTGGAAGAAGCTCCCCAGCTTGAGGAGATACAGTGAATTCAGGATCACTGCTTGGTAGAAAGTATGCTGTGTAAGGCTCTGGGTATCTAACAAAGAGAAATAAATTGGCAAACAGTTAGCATATGCAACAATAATTTGAAGTAATTTGTGTTCTGCTATAGGATATCAGCAATTAAACATTAATACTATCACATAGCATCCTGTTATTCACCTTTGCCATCTCTGATTTTCCTGAAATATTTACAGAATAGTAAGAGAAATGACTGCTTTGGAAAAGGAAGTATAATAATATAGCAGTATGTAACCTACCACAAGTCCCCGAGCCTATGAAGCAGCTTCTTAACGCTGATATAACGGAAGGGGAAGTAGAAGTGGCCATGATGAAACAAGCCAATGGGAAGACCCCGGGTACGGATGGGCTACCGGTTGAACTATATAAGGCGATGTTTGGGGTACTGGGTAAATATATGACAGAGTTGTATAACAGAGTGATGAGGGACACCCAGATTCCAGCATCGTGGTCTGAAGCGTTTATTTCCATTATTCCTAAGGAAGGGGCTGACTTGTCACTTATTAGAAATTATAGGCCAATCTCGCTGCTAAACTCTGACTATAAAATTTTTGCCACAGTGTTAGCAGCAAGACTTACCTGCTTTCTCAATACCTTTATACACTCAGATCAGAATGGCTTCCTCCCCAACCGACACCTACGGGATAATTTGAGGATGATTATGAATACCCTGGAATATTTTGAGGCCTGCCCTGATAAACAGATGGCCGTAGTTTTTGTTGACGCCCAAAAGGCATTTGATCGGGTTTCCTGGGACTTTATGATATCCCAGATGCATTATATGGATTTTGCATGAAATTCATAGGTGCAATTCAGGCCATATACCAGAAGCAAACAGCAAGGGTATTGATTGAGGGAGACCAAACAGAGAGGATCGAGATATATAGAGGCACAAGACAGGGTTGCCCCTTATCCCCGCTCTTATTTGTTTTGACTTTGGAACCTCTATTGAGAGAAGTAAGACGGAATAATGAGATAAAGGGATTGAGGATTAGACGGGAGGAGGTTAAGGTGCAAGCCTATGAAGATGATCTGGCTTTCATTCTAGAGGAACCAAGAGATTCAGGACCGCATCTGTTAGAATCAATTAGGGAGTTTGGGAGCGTTGCAGGTTTACTTATTAACGAACATAAGACTAAAATGCTTGTCAAAAATATGACCCTAAGACAGAAACACCAACTTGAAGAACTAGTGGGTTTGAAGATCAAATATTTGGGAATATGGTTGACAGGGAGATGTAGTTCCATAAAGGAAGATAATTATGTTCATCTTTACAATCAGATGGTTAAAGATATCGGCAGATGGAAGAGCCTGCAACTTTCCCTTATGGGGAGAATAGCAGTTATTAAAATGTGACTGACACTCCCTCGTCTTTGGGACTGAACTCTTTAACAGTGGATTGATTTAATTGACTATTAGGACCTTTCCCAGATGTGCCTTCTTTTCTTTTTCTTATTTGATTGCTTTTAAAAATTGTTCTCTCTCTGGACTGTAAGCAAATTGAACTTTGAATTTGGATATTGACTTTTGCTCTCTCTTCACCTCACGGACTACCTCTCCAATAGACGCCATATTAGTGACAAGAACTTAATACTTTCATTATGGCTTCAAAAAAGCAGCCACATCAACCCAAGATTACTTCAATGTTATCCAAAGGAACAGAGGTGGAAGCTACACAGTTATCAGCAATAGAGGAAACTCTTCAAAACATCATGAAAGAAATAAAAGAAATCCGGAAAGACAATGTTAGCTCAAAATTGGAACTTTTGGAGACACAGAAAGCACTAATGGAAAATAAATAAAGAATTGATGGATTGGAGGGGGGGGACGGCTGAGATGAAGGGACAGATAAAAAATTCTCAAAAGGAAATTGTGGATTTAGCTAGTCATATGTCTAGGATGGATTTTGAAAGGATGTCTTACTTTTTAAGGTTTCAAAATGTTCCTGAAGTTGCCTCCGAAGATTTAAAAGAATTAATGTGTACGATGTTAGCAGATTACACTAAAAAGAGCAAAGAAGATATTTGGGGGGACATCGATTTGATTTATAGAATTAACTCAGCATATGCTAGAATAAATGAGGTACCCAGAGAGATACATATTAAATTTGTAAGTAGGTCAACGAGGGACAGGATCCTGAGAGCACAAAGAGACGGTCCCTTAATATACCAACAGACTGAGATTGCCATTTTGAAACAGATCCCGAAAAAGATTAGAGAAATAAGGAGGAAATATTCCTTCTTATCAAAAAGATTCTATAAAAAGGGGGTGTGGTTCAAGTGGTTGATGCCAGAGGGAATGTTAGTGTTCTGGGAAGGGGGGAGAGTAAGAATTAAAACAATTAAGAGTAAGAGAATGTTAGTGTTCTGGGAAGGGGGGAGAGTAAGAATTAAAACAACTAAAACAATTTAGAAAAGCGGAAGCCTTTCTAAAAAAAACATTCCCCAATCCTGGAGGATGAAAATGGGGGAGCAGAGGGGGCCACGGCTCCACCCACTGGAGGTCAGGGAGAGGAAGATACAATTGCTAAAAGACTTAGATCTCACAAATGACTTTTTTCTATATAGTGTAACCGCTATTTTGATGTTTATAGAATTAATGATTGATTGCATGAATATAAACTGATATATTTGTATCTCTTTCCACTTTGTAGGGAAATGAAAAATGATTTGTATTATCTTATCTTTTTTTTTTGTAAGAAGCCTCGGAGGGGGCCGACACCTCCGACATAGATGTCCTCAAAATATCTTTGTAATACCTTATACCCTTTTCCTATTTTTTTTTTAAAAAAATTGTAAAAACCAATAAAACGTTTTTCAAAAAAAAAAAGAATTCTCCCCTATCCTATTCCTTTTCTCTCCCTTAGCCTTCCCACACAGAAACCTTCCCTAACCCTAACCCAATCATTCCCTGTCCATTCCCCTACTCTCCATACAATCCACCCCTATCCTATCCCCTTCTCTCCCTCAAGCTTGCCCCACAGAAACCTCCCAAACCCTATCCCTGTTCTCTAAATTAGGCTGGCCTCACAGAATCCTGCCCTATCTTATCCCCTTCTCTCCCTCAGACTTGCCTCATGGAATTCTCCCCTATTTCATTCCTTTTCTCTCCCTCAGTCTTCCCACACAGAAACCTTCCCTATCCCATACCCTAACCCTAACCCTAATGTATTCCCATTCTCTCCCTCAGGCCTGCCACTCAGAAACCTCCCATATCCTATCTCCTTCTATCCCTCAGTCTTGTCCCCGGTATTCCTCCCTATCCTATTACGTTCTCTCCGTAAGTCTTTCTCGACAGAATCATCCCGTCCATTTCCCTACTCTCCATACAATCTACCCCTATACTATCCACTTCTCTCCCTCAAGTTTGCCCCACAGAATCCTCCCTTATCCTATCCCTGTTCTCTCCGTCAGGCTTGCCTCACAGAATCCTCCCATATCCTATCTCCTTCTATACCTCAGGCTTTCCCCCGGTATCCTTCCCTATCCTATTACCTTCTCTCCCTCAGGCTTGCCCGCCAGAATCATCCCCTATCCACTCCCCTTCTCTCCATACAATCCTCCCCTATCCTATCCCCTTCTCTCTCTCTCAAGCTTGCCTGACAGAATCCTCCCTTCACCTATCCCCATTCTCTCCCTCAGGCTTGCTTCAGATTCCTCCCCCATCCTATTCCCAATCTCTCCCTCAGGCTTGCCCCCAGTATCCTTTCCTATCCTATTACCTTCTCTCCCTCACGCTTGCCTCACAGAATTCTCCCCTATCCTATTCCTTTTCTCTCCCTCAGGCTTCCCACACAGAAACCTTTCCTATCCTATCTCCTTCTATACCGCAGGCTTACCACCAGTATCCTTCCTTTTCCTATCCCCTTCTCTCCCACAGCCTTGTCCCACAGAATCCTCCCCTATCCTATTCCCATCCCACCTTCAGGCATGCCCAAAAGAATCCTCCCCTATCATATCCCTATTCTCTCCGTCAGGCTTGCCACAGAGAATCCTCCCCTATCCTATACCCTTCTCTCCCTCAGGCTTGCTACACAGAATCCTTGCCTATCCTGTCGTCCCCCACAGATTTGCCCCACAGAATCCTCCCCTACCCTATTCTCTTGCCACCTTTAGGCATGCCCCACAGAAGCCTCCCCTATCCTATAACTGGCCTGTCCTTCAGGTTTGCCCCACACTATACTATCCCTTTCTCTCGCTCAGGTTTGGCCCATAGAATCTGCCCTATCCTATTCCCTTCTCTCCCTCAGGCTTGCCCCAAAGCATCCTCCCCTATCTTATCTCTGTTCTCTCCCTGAGGCTTTCCCCACAGAAGCCTCCTCTATCCTATCACTGGTCTGCCCCTCAGGTCAGCCCCACACAATCTTCCACTATTCTATCCCTTTCTCTCGCTCAGGTTTGGCCCATAGAATCCCCCCCTATCCTATTCCCCTTCTCTCCTTCAGGCTTGCCACACAGAAATCTTCCCTATTCTATCTAATTCTATCTCTCAGGCTTGCCACCGGTATCCTTCCCTATCTTATCATCTTCTCTCCCTCAGGCTTCTCCCACAGAATTCTCCCCTATCCTATCCCCTTCTCTCCATCAGGCTTGCCCCAGAGAATCCTTCCCTATCCCGTTCTCTCCCTCAGGCTTGCCTCACAGAATTCTCCCCTATCCTATTCCCAATCTCTCCCTCAGGCTTGCCCCCGGTATCCTTTCCTATCCTATTACCTTCTCTCCCTCACGCTTGCCTCACAGAATTCTCCCCTATCCTATTCCTTTTCTCTCCCTCAGGCTTCCCACACAGAAACCTTTCCTATCCTATCTCCTTCTATACCGCAGGCTTACCACCAGTATCCTTCCTTTCCCTATCCCCTTCTCTCCCACAGCCTTGCCCCACAGAATCCTCCCCTATCCTATTCTCTTCCCACCTTCAGGCATGCCCAAAAGAATCCTCCCCTATCCTATCCCTATTCTCTCCGTCAGGCTAGCTTCAGATTCCTCCCCCATCCTATTCCCATTCTCTCCCTCCGGCTTGCCCCCGGTATCCTTCCCTATCCTATTACCTTCTCTCCCTCATGCTTCCCTCACAGAATTCTCCCCTATCCTATTCCTTTTCTCTCCCTCAGGCTTCCCACACAGAAACCTTCCCTATCCTATCTCCTTCTATACCTCAGGCGTACCCCCAGTATCCTTCCTTTCCCTATCCCCTTCTCTCCCACAGCCTTGCCCCATAGAATCCTCCCCTATCCTATTCTCTTCCCACCTTCAGGCATGCCCAAAAGAATCCTCCCCTATCCTATCCCTATTCTCTCCGTCAGGCTTGCCTCACAGAATCCTCCCCTATATCCTATCGCCTTCTCTCCCTCAGACTTGCCTCACAGAATTCTCCTCCATCCTATTCCTATTCTCTCCCTCAGGCTTGCCCCCGGTATCCTTCCCTATCCTATTACCTTCTCCTGTGTGCTGCTTTGGGGAATCCAAAGCCCGGGTTTAACTTAGCCCTTTAGCCTAGAGAACTGAGTTATTAAACTGTAGACCACGCCTCCTCAGTCTGGGCATGCTCAGTTTTTTAACGCAGTTCAGCCTAAAGAGACGTACTTCAGTTCCTCTCTAGGAGGATTTTCTATTTTTATGTTCCTTTTTCTTTTACAGCTTGGACTTCTCATGATCTTCAGAAGATGTAAGTTCTCATGTTCGTTTTCTACTCCTAACGGCTCCAATGGCCGGGGGGGTAAAGTCTTGCCTTGGGTGGTTGCTGCTCAGGTTAGTTCGCTGCCTGCACGCAAAATATTTCCGCAGTTGAAGGCAGATTCGCCGCCTTCGTGTTCGGGAGAGGCTCGGTCGCCTCGCTTGGTGTGGCGGTGGAAGGCGCCTTCGCGCATGGTGCTCCGGTGCGCCCCCCTCCCCCCTCGCTCTCATTCTCTCCTTCTCCTTCGCTTCGCTCGCACCGGCGTGGGAGCGGCCGTGATTGTGGTTGCCGACAAGGGTGCGCTTTCGGGCGCTCGGCTAAACGGCGGCAAGGTTTTTCTTGCTTTAAGTTTCCATTTCGGAGCCGCGGCTTGGTGCGCGCTTCGGCGCGGCCATTTTGGCTGCAAAATTGAAATTGGTGCCGCTTTTCGATCGTGGAGGCAGCCATTGGCTGGCGTTTTTTCGCGCCAGGCTCTGCTGCACAGGCGTGTTCCTGGCTTTCCCGCTCGTGGAGCCTCATTGTCGCGGTGGATCTTGGAGTGGCTAGTTTCGCTTTCCCTCTCTCCGCAAGCGTTTGTTGGGCCTTGCTTCGGCTGGTCTCTGATTCGGCAGTGATTTCTATATCTTTGCGATTGAGCCTTTTCAAATCTCTCTGCTTTGCCATGGCTGAGCAAAATGTTGAAAGCGCTGGATCCTCTGTTCCCCCTCCCCTCCCATCCACCTCGAGGGTGAGTAGGGCTTCGACCAGGGCCTCATCCCTGCCACCGCGTGGTTCGTCTGCGCCCTCTGGGAAGGCCACAAAGCGGGCGGATAAGGGGAAATCGAGCTCCGCTGCTCGAGTGGTCCCCAGGGCCCCTCTGGTGCCTTTGCCCAAGTTGCCCCCCCCCCGGTTTTACCCTTGGCTGCACCTCAGGTGCGGGGATGGTCTCCGGATGCGTCCTTGGTACAGGGGACCCGCCCTGTAGGTGTGGATCCTGGGAACCCCATGCCATCCGGGGCCTCTGAGGCCTGTTCTGGACCTGGGCCTTCCAGATCTAGGGCCTCAGCCACCTTCACCCCTCCAGCAGCAGGGCTTAGGGATGAGGAGAGTTCTGGGGAGGCCCTCTCCCCCAGTGTGCACAGCATGATTGCTGCTGCTATTTTGCACGGTGTGGATGCCGAGTTGCAGCTTAGGGCCCATTGCCCTGCATCTTCGGCTTTGTCCAGGGAACTATCTGTGTCCCCTGTGGATCCTGCTTCCTCTCTTCAATTGTTTTACAGCGAGGGGCTTGAGTTGGCTGAGGAAGGGGAGCTCCCTGAGCTCGAGCTCTCTGATGATGAAGGCCTAGACCAGTGGTGGGCAAACTCATTAGTCAACAGAGCCAAATATCAACAATACCATGATTGAAATTTCTTTTGAGAGCCGGAAGGTGTGGCCTGGTTTGTGGGAGTGGCTCAGCAGTCATGTGACTGGGTGGGCGTGGCCAACTTGGAAAATGTGAAACTCACTTAACAATGGTCTTGGTTAGCAACCAAACTTTTAGGCTCAATTGTGGTCATAAGTTCTTTCTTTCTTTCTTTCTTCCTTCCTTCCTTCCTTCCTTCCTTTTTATTTCTTTCTTCCTCTCTTTCTCTCTCTCTTTCTTTCTTTCCTTCTTTCTCTCTCTTTCTCTCTCTCTTTCTGTCTCCCTCTTTTCCTTTCTCTCTCTTTCTGTCTCTCTGTCTCTCTCTTTCTCTCTTGCTCTCTCTTTCTTTCCCTCTTTCTCTCTCTCTTTCTGTTTCTCTCTTTCTCTCTCTCTTTCTGTCTCCCTCTCTCTTTCCCTCTGTCTCCCTCTCTCTTTCCCTCTTTCTCTCTTTCTGTCTCTCTCTCTCTCTCTTTCTTTCCCTTTCTCTCTCTCTCTTTCTGTTTCCCTCTTTCTCTCTCTTTCTCTCTCTCTCTCTTTCTGTCTCCCTCTTTCTCTCTCTCTGTCTCTCTCTCTTTCCCTCTTTCTCTCTTTCTGTCTCCCTCTCTCCTCTCTCTCTCTTTCCCTCTTTCTCTCTTTCTGTCTCCCTCTCTCTCTCTCTCTTTCTCTCTCTCTTTCTCTCTCTCTCTTTCTGTTTCCCTCTTTCTCTCTCTCTTTCTGTCTCCCTCTCTCTTTCCCTCTCTTTCTGTCTCTTTCTGTCTCCCTCCCTCTCTTTCTCTCTCTCTTTCCCTCTTTCTCTCTTTCTGTCTCTCTCTCTCTTTCTTTCTTTCTTTCCCTCTTTCTCTCTCTTTTTTCTCTTTCTATCTGCTTCGTCTGCCCATCTCTGTCATTCTGTGTGTGTGTGTGTGTCTGTCTCGCATTCAAGCACTTAATCACTCATTCTGTGTCTCTATCTTTCTCTCCCTCCCTCCCTCTATTTGTCTCTCCCTGTCTCTCTGTGTGTCTGTCACTCACTGATTCGCCCGGCTGCCCGCCGCGTTCGCTCGCCCGCTCAGGGTACTTCCAGGGCTCGATGTGAGGTGGGGAAGAAACGGCGATCCTCTGGACACCGGTTCCCTCCAATCGCCCTGGAAGGAGCCGGGCTCGCCCGCCCACGCTCCTTCCAGGGCTCGATGTGGGGTGGGGTGGGGAAGAAACGGCGATCCTCCGGACGCCGGTTCCCTCCAATCGCCCTGGAAGGAGCCGGGCTCGCCCGCCCGCGCTCCTTCCAGGGCTCGATGTGGGGTGGGGTGGGGAAGAAACGGCGATCCTCCGGACGCCGGTTCCCTCCAATCTCCCTGGAAGGAGCCGGGCTCGCCCACCCGCACTCCTTCCAGGGCTCGATGTGGGGTGGGGTGGGGAAGAAACGGCGATCCTCCGGACGCCGGTTCCCTCCAATCTCCCTGGAAGGAGCCGGGCTCGCCCGCCCGCGCTCCTTCCAGGGCTCGATGTGGGGTGGGGAAGAAACGGCGATCCTCTGGACGCCGGTTCCCTCCAATCGCCCGCAGAGCCTCCGCACCCCCTGGAAATAGATGAGCGGCCGGCATGCCTCCTGGGGAGGCTCTGCGCAGGGAGCGAGGGAGGGAATGAGCGGCCGGCAGGGAGGGTTGCTCCGGCAGGTCCCAGGAGTCCCACCCTCGGCGAGGGTGGAGGAAGAGCCGGACTCGAGGGGCCAAAGAGCCGCATGCGGCTCGCGAGCCGCGGTTTGCCGACCACTGGCCTAGACCAAGGTTCTGCTCTTCATTCCAGCCTTTTCAGCCCGGCCTTGTTCAAATCCTTGCTATTCAAGGCCAAGGCCACCACTCATTTGGGTGGGGCCTCTACTGAAGCTGGTACTGATGTGGGGTTGGAGGCTACAGACCGCCTCTTTGCGGAGCAGGTCAAGGAACAAGACCTTGTTCCCTGCCCCAAGTTGTTTATGGACACTGTCCAGAAGCAATGGGAGCAGCCTACCGCAGTTTCTCCCCCCAGCAACGGGGATAGGAGGCTGTATGCTTCCACTTCCGAATTAGACACTCTTTTGCAGTTCCCTACTGTAGATCCTCCTGCGGCGGCTTTGGCATCCCTAGCTCTGATCCCCTCTGAAATCTCGGAGGGCCTCAAGGCTGAGGATCGTAAGGCCGAGCTGATCATTCGAAAGACTCACCAGGCTTCGGCCTGGGCCTTGAGGGCTGCCACAGCGGCATCCTTCTTTAACAGGACCTCCATTCTTTGGTTGAGACAGTTATAAGATAGGTTAGCTCCTGAAGACCTACGCCTTCACCAGGACGTTAACAAGCTGGTGGCGGCTCTTGAGTTCTCGGCGGACGCCACGCTTACCGCGGCCAAATTCGCTTCTCGGGCTGTGGCCTCTAACATTGCTTCCCGTCGCCTCATGTGGCTTCGCCACTGGCAGGCGGATATTCATTCTAAGTGGCGCCTGGCTTCCACCCCCTTCAAAGGGGGGTCTCTCTTTGGGGCCGCTCTCGACCCCATTTTGGTCGAAACCAGAGATAAGAGGAAGGTGCTTCCCTCGGTAACGAGATGTTCGGAGCATAGACATCAGCCCTACCTTAGGAGACAGTCCTTTCGGGCCGGGGATTCGGGTTTCACAACCATCCCTTACAACCAGCAGTATGCCAGGCCGTATGTTCCGGCGCAGGACAGGACTCAGGACAGGCCCGCTGCTAGGGATAGAAATAGGCAGCAAGCCAACCAAGCTCAGAGTCGGCGGCCATTTTGCAGCTCCGGAAATCGTTCCTTTCGGCGTTACCGATGACTCCTTGGGGGTTGGCCCTATTGGTTGGTGTCTAGCAGCGTTCGCACGTCAATGAGCCTCAACCACTTCGGATGCCTGGGCTCTTCAAACTGTGTCCCAGGGTCTCACTCTGGAATTTCTTTCTATTCCCCCGAGACGCTTCATCTGTTGCCCGGTGCCCAGGTGCCCGACCAAGCCGCGTCTCATGGACGCCGAGATCAATCATTTGTTAGAGATCGAAGCCATCGAGCAAGTACCTCTAGGGCAGGAGGGGCTAGGTTTCTATTCCATTCTCTTTCTGGTCCCAAAGTCCTTGGGGGGGATGGCGAGCTATTCTCGATTTGAAACGGCTCAATTTTTACCTAAGATATCAAAAATTCAAAATGCAGCCATTAAAAGGCATTCTGTTGTCAATATGCCAAGGCGACTTCATGTCATCTATAGATATAAAGGAGGCTTATCTCCACGTTCCCATTAATCCGGCCCATCGACGGTTTCTGAGATTCCACTTCGCCGGTCGTCATTTCCAGTACCGGGCTCTTCCATTCAGACTCTCGTCGGCTCCGCGTAGCTTCACCAAGCTGCTGGCAGTGGTCGCGGCTTCCCTGCGGTCGGTACCCGTACGGGTCAATTGTTACCTCGACGACATCTTAATTCTCTCATCGACCCGGGACCAAGCGAACCGGGATCTCCAGTATACCATCGATGCCCTTCAAATCCACGGGTTCGTTTTGAACTTCCCAAAGAGCCATCTCCACCCGACCCGGTCCCTGCTGCACCTCTGGACAGTCATCAATTCGGACAGTTGCATTGTCTCCATTTCTCAAGTGAGGCAGCGCAGTATTCGTCGCCTGGTCACGCATATTCTCCGCCTGAGATCGCCCTCCCTGGCTTCCCTCTCCCAACTGCTCGGGAAGATGATTTCATGCATCGACACCGTTCCTTGGGCGCGTTTTCATGCCCGCCCTCTCCAATGGTTCCTACTCCCTCACCAGCGGAATCACACTAGTCACTCCTAAATCAGGGTTCATCTTCCTACCAAGGTGTCACTGTCCCTGTGGTGGTGGACGTCATCCAACCTCATCAAGGGCTGCCTGTTCAAGGAACTGGAGAGGGTCATGGTCACAACCGATGTGAGTCTCTTCGGGTGGGGAGCCCACTCCGACGGTCTGGTGGCGCAGGGCAGGTGGAACCCCCCAGGAGCTGCGCAACAGCATAAATTGGCTGGAGCTTTGCGCCATTTGTCTGGCTCTCCGCGACTTTCGGTCGGTGGTGACTGCCACACATGTCCTCGTTCTTATGGACAATGTGGCCTCCAAGGCACATGTGAACCGCCAAGGGGGCACCCGTTCCAAGGCCCTGTCGCAGGAAGCGGATCTACTTCTTCATTGGGCGGAGAGGCATCTTTTATCCATCCAGGCGGAACACATCTCGGGTGTGTCCAATGTACAAGCGGATTGGCTGAGCAGGGCCACGGTGGACCAGGTGGAGTGGCAGCTCCACCCTTCCCTGTTTCAGGAACTCTCCCAGAGGTTCAGTCCGCCTCTCGTGGACCTCTTTGCTCAACCACACAATGTGCAGCTGACAAGGTTCTTCACAAGGTTTCGGACACCAGGGGCGGAGGCCACGGATGCTCTACGCAGCCCATGGCCGGAGGGTCTGCTCTATGCCTTCCCGCCACTGCCGTTGGTTCCCGTCGTCATCCAGAAGATCCTAGCAGAACGGGCGAAAGTGCTCCTCGTCGCTCCCATGTGACCCAGACGTCCGTGGTACGCGGATCTCGTTCATCTCTCTGTGTCTCGCCCGTGGCGCATCCCGGACGATCGGATCTTTCTCTCCCACTCAGAAACCTCCGATATCCTATATCCTTCTCTCTTTCAAGCTTGCTACACAGAATCGTTGCCTATCCTATTCTCTCCCACAGGCTTGCCCCCCAGAAGCCTCCCCTATTTTATCCCTTTCTCTCCCTCAGACTTTCCTCACAGAATTCTCCCCTATTTCATTCCTTTTCTCTCCCTCAGTCTTCCCACACAGAAACCTTCCCTATCCCTATCCCTATCCCTATCCCTAAACCCATATTAAAACCCCTGAATTAAAACTTTGGTAACTAGAGGCAGTGCAGTGTCGAGTAAAATCATGCCAGGCCAGCTTGTTGGAAGAAGTGCGTTTTTAACCACTGGCGGAACTCTCTCTTATCCCCTTCTCGCCCTCAGACCAGCCTCACAGAATACTCCCTTATCCATTCCCCTTCTCTCCCTCAGGCTTGCCTCACACAATTCTCCCATATCCTATCACCTTCTCTCCCTCAGGCTTGCCCCACCGAAGCCTCCCCTATCCTATTCCCATTCTCTCCTCAGGCTTGCCACTCAGAACCCTCCCATATGCTATCACCTTCTCTCCCTCAGGCTTGCCCCACAGAATCATCCCCTATCCATTCCTCTTCTATCCCTCAGGCTTACCCCATACAAGATAGAGATAGGATATGGGAGGTTTCTGAGTGGCAACCCTGAGGGAGACAATGGGAATAGGATAGGGGAGAATTCTGTGAGGCAGGTCTGAGGGAGTGAAGGGAATAAGATAGAGGAGGCTTCTGTGGGGCAAGCCTGAGGGAGAGAAGGGGATAAATAGGGAAGGCTTCTGCGGGGGAAAGCCTGTGGGAGAGGACAGAATAGGCAAGGATTCTCTGTAGCAAGCCTGAGGGAGAGAAGGGGATAGGATAGGGGAGGATTCTGTGAGGCAAGCCTGACGGAGAGAACAGGGATAGGATATGGGAGGATTGTTTGGGGCACGGCTGAAGGTGGGAACGGAATAGGATAGGGGAGTATTTTGTGGGGCAAACCTGAGGGAGAGAAGGGGATAGGGAAAGGAAGGATACTGGAGGCAAACCTGAGGTATAGAAGGAGATAGGATAGGGAAGGTTTCTGTGTGGGAAGCCTGAGAGAGAGAAAAGGAATAGGATAGGGGAGAATTCTATGAGGCAAGCCTGAGGGAGAGAAGGGGATAAGATAAGGAAGGTTTCTGTGGGGCAAGCCAGAGGGAGAGAAGAGGGATAGGGAAAGATTCGGGGGGGGGGGAAGCATGAGGGAGTGAAAGGGATAGGATAGTGCAAAATTGTGTTGGGCAAACCTGTTGGACAGAACAGGGATAGAATAGGGGAGGCTTCTGTAGGGCAAGCCTGAGGGAGAGAAGGGGATAGGACAGGGGAGGATTGTATGGGGTAAGGCTGAGGGAGAGAAGGGGATAGGGAAGGATTCTCTGGGGCAAGCCTGAAGGAGAGAAGGGAATAGGATAGGGGGGATTCTATGGGCCAAACCTGAGCAAGGGAAAGGGATAGTTTAGTGGAAGATTGTGTGGGGCAAACCTGAGGGACAGACCAGTGATAGAATAGGGGAGGCTTCTCTGGGGTAAGCCTGAGAGAGAGAATAGGGATAAGATAGGGGAGGATGCTTTGGGGGAAGCCTGAGGGAGAGAAGGGGATAGGATAGGGCAGATTCTATGGGCCAAACATGAGCGAGAGAAAGGGATAGTATAGTGTGGGGCAAACCTGAGGAACAGACCAGTGATAGGATAGGGGCGCTTCTGTGGCATAAGCCTGAGGGAGAGAAGGGGAATGGATAAGGGAGAATTCTGTGAGGCAGGTCTGAGGGCGAGAAGGGGATAAGATAGAGGAGGTTTCTGTGGGGCAAGCCCGAGGGAGAGAAGAGGGATAGGGAACAATTCTGGGGGTCAAGCCTGAGGGATAGAAGGAGAATAGGATATGGGAGGTTTCTGTGTGACAAGCCTGAGGGAGAGAATGGGAATAGGATGGGGGAGAATTATGTGAGGCAAGTCTGAGGGAGAGAAGGTGATAGGATAGGGGAGGATTCTGTTAGGCAAGCCTGACGGACAGAATAGAGATAGGATAGGAGAGGATTCTTTTGGGCACGCCTGAAGGTGGGAAGAGAATAGGATAGGGGAGGATTCTGTGGGGCAGGCTGTGGGAGAGAAGGGGATAGGGAAAGGAAGGATACTGGGGGTAAGCCTGAGGTATAGAAGGAGATAGGATAGGGAAGGTTTCTGTGTGGGAAGCCTGAGGGAGAGAAAAGGAATAGGATAGGGGAGAATTCTGTGAGGCAAGCCTGAGGGAGAGAAGGGAATAAGATAGGGAAGGTTTCTGTGGGGTCAGCCAGAGGGAGAGAAGAGGGATAGGGAACAATTCTGGGGGTCAAGCCTGAGGGAGAGAAGGAGATAGGATATGGGAGGTTTCTGAGTGGCAAGCCTGAGGGAGAGAATGAGAATAGGATAGGGTTAGCGTTAGGCTTAGGCTTTGGGTTAGGGTTAGGCTTAGGGTTAGGGAAGGTTTCTGTGTGGGAAGTCTGAGGGAGAGAAAAGAAATGAAATAGGGGAGAATTCTGTGAGGCAAATCTGAGGGAGAGAAAGGGATAAGATAGGGGAGTCTTCTGTGGGGCAAGCCTGTGGGAGAGAATAGGATAAGCAAGGATTCTGTGTAGCAAGCCTGTTCTCCCCCTCATGCTTACCACACAGAATCCTTGCCTATCCTTTCGTCTCCCACAGATTTGCCCCATAGAATCCTCCCCTATCCTATTCTCTACCCACCTTCAGGCGTGCCCAAAAGAATCCTCCCCTTTCCTATCCCTGTTCTCTCCATTAGGCTTAACCCATACAATCCTCCCCTATCTTATCCCGTTCTCTCCCTCAAGCTTGCCCCACAAAAGCCTCCCCTATCCTATTCCCGTTCTCTCCCTCAGGCTTGCCCCACAGAATACTCCCCTACCCTATTCCCTTCTCTCCATCAGGCTTGTCTCACAGAATCCTCTCCTCTCCTATCCCCTTCTCTCCCTCAGTCTTGCCACACAGAAACATCTCCTATCCTATCTCCTTCTCTCCCACAGGCTTGCCACACAGAAGTCTCCCCTATCTCATCCCCTTCTCTCCCTCAGGCTTGTCTCACAGAATTCTCCTTTAACCTAGCATCTTCCCTCCCTCTGACTTGTCCCACAGAATCCTCCCCTATACTAATCCCTTCTCTCCCTCAGGCTTGCCCCACAGAATCCTTCCCTATCCCTCTTCTCTCCCTCAGGCTTGCCCCATAGAATCCTTCTGTATTCTATCCCCATTCTCTCCCTCAGGCTGTCCCCACAGAATCCTCCCCTATCCTATTCCCTTCTGTCCTTCAGGCTTGCCCCAGATAATCCTTCCCTATCTTATCCTTTTCTCTCCCTCAGGCTTCCCCCACAGAATCCTTCCCTAACCCTCTTCTCTCCCTCAGGCTTGCCCGACAGAATCCTTCCCTCTCTCATCTCTGTTCTCTCCCTCAGGCTTTCCCCACAGAATCATCCCCTATCCTATCTCCTTTTCTCCCTTACGTTTGCCATGCAGAATCCTCCCCTATCCTATTCCCTTCTCTCTCTCAGGCTTGCCCCAAATAATCCTTCCCTATCCTATCCCCTTCTCTCCCTCTGGCTTGCCCCATAGAATTCTCCCCTATACTATTCCCTTCTCTCCCTCAGGCTTGCCCCATAGAATTCTCCCCTATACTATTCCCTTCTCTCCCTCATGCTTGGCCCACAGAATTCTCCCCTATACTATTCCCTTCTCATGGCCAGGGGGTGTGACAGGCAGCACTCAGCCTCCTGCATCCCCTGAGAGCAAAAATGTGTTGTGGGGTTCGGTACGTGCCACCCCCTCCTCACCCCATTTTGAGCCCAGGACTTTCTCCAGCCTCCTGGAAGCAAAAACAGGCCATGGATGGGCCATGTTGCACCCTCTAGCAACTTATTTTGGTCCTAGTAGGCCTCCCTGCAGCCTCCTGGGAGCAAAAGAAAACGGGGGGGGGGGTTGCTATACCCCCACACCCCATTTTGTGCCTACTAGGCCTCCCTGCACTTATCTGGGAGACAAAGCAGGGTGCGTGAGGACTCCAGGAAGGGGCGGGCTAGGAATGGGCAGGGCCAGCCAGCAATTTAACAACCGGTTTGCCTGAACCAGCTGAATCCCACCAATTATACTCACAATATGGTGATTGGCATAAAAATAACATATTGAAATATTGAATAACTAAATAATGAAAAATTATAAATCAACAAAAATATGTGTACTATTATCAGAACTATATAAGCTTGTCAAATATAGTAAATATGATATTTTTTATTTGTACTAAAATTAAGACACTCAGGTGCCACACATTGATATGTTTGTAAAAAATAAAAAACCTGGAAAAAATTATCTATTCTCTAGTTGAGAAAGTATCTTTAGCAACGTTTATGAATGTAGAACAAGTCTCCAGGAGAGACAGGTGGCCTTTTAATTTAATTAGTTGTGAAGATTTCAAATCTGTTTTGTGAAACAAAATCAGAAAATCCTGAAACCATTATTCCATGTAATCTCTGGAATTGATACACTCTACTCATTTTGCAACTTTACACCCTGGCTTTTTAAATTCAGCCCTACAGAGTGTAATTGGGCCGCATAATATTTCATAGTCTGAAATCTTAGACACATGTGAAGGCACTGGCAGTTAAAGCCATACTAGTAATTCCTGAGTCTAAATTCATTTCATTTCAAGTCAGAAAAAAAGCCCTTTCTCTGAGACAGTATTTTTGGTCTTCTTTTCCCCCAGAAACTGGCTTAGGAAAATATCAGCTTCGATACGATACGATACGATACAATACAATAGCAGAGTTGGAAGGGACCTTGGAGATCTTCTAGTCCAACCCTCTGCCTAGTCAGGAAACCCTATAAAGTTTCAGACAAATGGCTATCCAACATCTTCTTAAAGACTTCCAGTGTTGGGGAATTCACAACTTCTGGAGGCAAGCTGTTCCACTGGTTAATTGTTCTGTCAGAAAATTTCTTCTCAGTTCTAAGTGGCTTCTCTCCTTGATTAGTTTCCACCCACTGTTTCTTGTTCTACCCTCAGGTGCCTTGGTGAATAGTTTAACACCCTCTTCTTTGTGGCAACCCCTGAGATATTGGAATACTGCTATCATGTCTCCCCTAATCCTTCTTCTTATTAAACTAGACATACCCAGTTCCTGCAACCATTCTTCATGTTTTAGTCTCCAGTCCCCTAATCATCTTGGTTGCTCTTCTCTGCACTCTTTCTAGAGTCTCCACGTCTTTTCTACATCGTGGCGAGCAAAACTGGATGTAGTATTCCAAGTGTGGCCTTACCAAGGCATTATAAAGTGGTATTAACACTTCTCGTGATCTTGATTCTATCCCTCTGTTTATGTAGCCTAGAACTGTGTTGGCTTTTTTGGCAGCTGTTGCACACTGCTGGCTCATATTTAAGTGGTTGTCCACTAGGACTCCAAGATCCCTCTCACAATTACTACTATTGAGCAAGGTACCACCTATATTGTACGTGTGCATTTGGTTTTTCTTGCCTAAATGTAGAACCTTACTTTTTTCACCATTGAATTTCATTTTGTTAGACAGGGCCCAATGTTCAAGTTTGTCAAGATCCTTCTGTATCTTAAGCCTATCTTCTGGAGTGTTGGCTATTCCTGCCAGCTTGGTGTCATCTGCAAATTTGATGAGTTCCCCATTTATTCCCTCATCCAAATCATTGATGAAGATGTTGAAGAGTACTGGGCCTAAAACAGAGCCTTGGGGGACTCCACTGCATACTTCCCTCCATGTAAATGCAGTTCCATTGAGGACTACACGTTGAGTGCAGTTGGTCAGCCAATTACGAATCCATCTGGTGGTGATGCTGTCTAACCCACATTCTTCTACTTTATCTAATAATAGGTTATGGTCTACCTTATCAAATGCCTTAATGAAGTCCAAGTAAACTATATCAACAGCATTCCTCTGGTCCACTAGTTTGGTCACTTTGTCAAAGAATGTAATAAGCTTGATCTGACATGATCTGTTTTTGATGAACCCATGTTGGCTTTTGGCTATTACTTTGTTTGCTTCTTTATTTGCTTGTGGTGTAGTCCATTCAGTTCTGGTGATTTAAACTTGTCTAGTTAGACAGGTGCTCTCTTACCATTTTCTTCCCTATTTCAACTTGAGTTCCTAATCTAATTTTTGTGGTGCTGTTTTGGATAGGTTGGACGGTTTTATCACTTTGCGTAAAGACAGATGCAAAATATGAGTTAAATAGTTCTGCTTTCTCCCTGTTGCTTGTCACCTTCTTGCCACTTTCTCCCAGCAGTGGACCAATTGTTTCCTTAACTTTTTTCTTGTTTTTAACATGTTAGAAGAAGCTTTTTTTGTTATTTTTTATTTTTGTGGCCTTTCTTCATTGTGAGCTTTAGCTTTCCTCACTTCATCTTTGCAGGCTCGGGCTATTTGTTGATATTCTGCCTTAGTTATGTCCCCCTCTTTCCACTTTTTATACTTATCTTTTTTGTCTTTCAATTTGTCTTAGAGTTTAATCATAATTTGATTAAATTGTCAACATCATGATTTTCTGTTTCATATGCTTATTTATTATACTGACGTTCTCACTGCCTTTTGAAAGTTCAGAACATTCTTTAAAACAGTCTTTCTCAAGCTTAGCAGCTTTAAGATGTGTGCTGGGTGGGGAATTCTGGGATAGTCAAATTTGAAGGAAAACTGCTGTAAGTGACACTGGACCCCTGTAGTCTTGTTATATTGTGAAGTTGTTGGTTAGCCTGGCACATGAAACTAATACATAAAATCCTGAAGAAGGTCCTGAAAACTAAGTTGTATTCCAAGCTGTCTAAATGTGAGTTCCACAAGCCTAGACTACTTAGGATATAGAGTGTCTTGTGAAGGGATGGAGATGAACCTGGGAAAGATGAAAGCCATCTTAGAATGGCAAGCCCCACAGACCTATGAACAATTGCAGTTTCCTGTACTTCACAAACTTTTATAAGCAATTCATACTCTCCTTTGCAAAGATCTCCTTACCAATCAGAGAACTGCTAAATATGGGGGGTGGGGGGTGGAAAACCTTGGCCCAGCCAGCCGCTAAACTGGACAATAGAATGTCAAGCAGCCTTGGAGAGGCTAAAGAAACTGTTTGTGTCTGAGCCAGTCCTAAAGCATCCCAACCTGAGGAACCATTTGTGGTCCAAATGGATGCCAGCAATGCAGCATTGGGGACAGTTCTCCTCCAAAAGAACAAAAAGGGAAAACTGCAATCATACATCTACATATCCTGAAAGCTGAACGAGACAGCTGACATCGGGCGGTGTGGGAGAAAGAAGCCTTCATAGTGCGATGGGCACTGCTAACATGGAGGCAGTTCTTAGAGGGCAGTAAAATCCCTTTTGAAGTATGGAGTGACCACAAGAATCTAGAGGCGTTAAGATACACACACCTGCAAGCTTTCCCCCAAGCAGGTGTGGTGGGCTCAATACTTCAATTGGTTTACATTTACATTGAAGTACATCCTGAGGGGGCAGAACTTCCTGGCTGATGCACTGTCTCGCATACCCCATTATAAAAGTGCGCGAGAAGAAGTGGTTAATTCAATTATTTCTATGATCCAATTGGCCATGCAAGTGACCACTCGGCAGAAGCAAGTCTTTAACTCAACAAATGAAAAGAGAGTTGCAAATAGATGCATGGTTCAGGACCCATTGGGAAGATTTAACACTAAGAGACAAAGGGGACAAAATGTATATCCCCAAAAACTTATGGGCACAAATCGTGCAATGCAGCCATGATGCTAAACAAGTGGGTCACTTCAGATTCCTAGAAACCTTACACCTGACTAAACAGCAATTCTGGTGGCCAAGCATGAAAAAGGACATAGAAGGCTATGTAAAAAGTTGTACTATATGGACTTTATAGTAGAGCTCCTGGAGTGGGGGGACTACTGTGATCTGGACTATAGTTGACCTGTTCTCCAAGCAAGCTCACTTTGTAGCCAGCCTGAGCCTCCTGTCAGCCCAAAGACTAACCAAGACGTTTCTGCAGCAGATCTATTGAGTACACAGAATGTCGAAGTGCATCATCTCAGACAGAAGGGTGCAATTTATTTCTAAATTCTGATTGGAATTCATAAAACTAATAGGGTCCTCCCAGGGGCTCAGTTCTGCATTTCATCCAAGCATGAACAGAGCGACAAAATGAGCTAAGACAATAGTGGAGCAGTAACTACACTGCTATGTCAACTATCAGCAATCAAACTGAGCAGAACTCCTGGCATTTGCTGAGGTTACCTACGGGTCATTTTATGTCAAGTGCCCTGCTCGACTGTCACGGATTTCAATGAAATTTGGTGTGAACATGCACAAATTTCTCTAATGAAAATTGGTAAAGTGTTATGTTTGCTGATGCAATACTTGCACATATATAGTCATTTGTTTGACCCCATACCACAGCCTTCTACAGTATGACTTTGAGGTTTTAGCAACTTTGAGACATATCATCTCCGGCAATATTTTGTTGAGAGAAACAAACCTATGCTATCTTGTATAACTTGTGTTCTATTAAAACAAAATAATAAAAACATTCTCATGAACAATCTCCATCTAGATAATTTGGAGCAAAGTTGGGAGAAAATGACTGTGGCTCAAAAAAAGGTTAAAGTTTTGCTTTTTATATCTCTGGAAGAAAAGGTATGAGAAATGTGAAACTTTGCGCCCAAAACATAGCAACACAAGGATACAAAATTTCATTCTCCTACTGCTTTTCAATAGTTCACAAATTGGGTGTAAAAGTTGATGGGAGGTAAAGAAAATACAACAATTAAAAGATGAACAAGGACAAATTGCTGAAAAGAAGAAAATTATACAAGACTCCTATGCCAAACTGTATGAAGAAGAGAATATAGAAGAGAGAGGAGTTAAGCAGTATTTACAGGATGCCAATATCCCCCAGATACCGGAGGACATCATAACTATACTAGAAGGGAACATTACAATGATGGAGCTGACTGAAGCTCTTAAAAGACAAAATAAAGGGAAGGCACCAGGACCGGATAGTCTACCAGTGGAATTTTATATAACATTAGAGAACTCCTTGTCTCTTCCTCTCTTAGAAGTTATGAATGAAGTATTGGCTGAAAGTGAAATACCTAATTCATGGCTAGAAGCATATATCACATTGTTACCCAAAGAGGATGCAGATCTTATACAAATTAAGAATTATAGACCAATCTCTTTGCTAAACTCAGACTACAAGTTATTTGCATCTATATTGGCTGAAAGACTTAATACATATTTAAATGGGTTTATTAATTCGGATCAAAATGGTTTCTTACCAAAGAGGCAAATTAAGGATAATCTATATAAATAAAAATGTAAAATAGTTTGTACGAATCTACTAATCTCAAAAACTACTGGACCGATTTACCTCAATTTTTCACACAATGTTCACAAGGACTTCTGATAATAGAATACCTACTCATTTTGTGCCTAGCACACGTGTGTCGTGTGCAAGGTACACAAATGTAAAATGTACCCACTTATCAGGTTTTCACCTCCCTGTAACTTCTCCCACCAGGCAACAGTCATTTCCTCAGCCCGTATGGAAGCCTCTTAGGGCCAAAAAGGAACTGAGATAGCAAACTCCCAGGTGGCCCATAGAGAGAGAGAGAAAGGAAGAAATACAGTTTAATAAAAGAGGGACTAGGGGAGACAGGATAGCAGCCTTCCAATATCTCAGAGGCTGCCACAAAGAAGAGGAAGTCAAGCTATTCTCCAAAGCACCTGAAGCACAAGAAGCAATGGGTGGAAACTAATCAAGGAGAGAAGCAACTTAGAACTGAGGAGAAATTTCTTGACAGTTAGAACAATTAACCAGTGGAACAGAAGTTGCCTCCAGAAGTTGTGAATGCCCCAACACTGCAGGTCTTCAAGAAGATGTTGGATAGCCATTTGTCTGAAATGGTATAGGGCTTCCTGCCTAGGCAGGGAGTTCGACTAGATGACCTCCAAAGTCCCTTCCAACTCTGCTATTGTATTACAGTAGGTACCTACCTACTGTAATGCAATAATACAATACCTAGATAGGGGAATAGAGAGAGAGAGAGAAATACAGTTTAATAAAAGAGGGACTAGGGGAGACAGGATAGCAGCCTTCCAATATCTCAGAGGCTGCCACAAAGAAGAGAGTGTCAAGCTATTCTCCAAAGCACTTGAGGGCAGAACAAGAAGCAATGGGTGGAAACTAATCAAGGAGAGAAGCACCTTAGAACTGAGGAGAAATTTCCTGACAGTGAGAACAATTAACCAGTGGAACAGCTTGCCTCCAGAAGTTGTGAATGCCCCAACACTGCAGGTCTTCAAGAAGATGTTGGATAGCCATTTGTCTGAAATGGTATAGGGCTTCCTGCCTAGGCAGGGAGTTGGACTAGATGACCTCCAAGGTCCCTTCCAACTCTGCTATTGTATTATTGTATTACAGTAGGTAGGTAGATAGGGGAATATATAGATAGGGAGAAATATGGTAGGAAGGTAGGTAGGGGGATAGATAGAGAGATAGGGAGAAACACAGTAGGTAGGTAGGTAGATAGGGTGATAGATAGAGAGGGAGAAATACAGTAGGTAGGTAGGTAGGCAGAGGGAGAAAGGAAGAAATACAGTAGGTAGGTAGGTAGGTAGGTAGGTAGGTAGGTGGATAGATAGAGAGGGAGAAATACAGTAGGTAGGTAGGTAGGGGGATAGATAGAGAGGGAGAAATACAGTAGGTAGGTAGGTAGGTAGGTAGGTAGGTAGGTAGGTAGGTAGGGGGATAGATAGAGAGGGGGAATTACGGTAGGTAGGTAGGTAGGTAGAGGGAGAAAGGAAGAAATACAGTAGGTAGGTAAGTAGAGGGATATACAGAGAGGAAGAAATACAGTAGGTAGGTTAATTAGGTAGGTAGGTAGGTAGGTAAGTAGGGGATAGATAGAGAGGGAGAATTACGGTAGGTAGGTAGGTAGGTAGGTAGGTAGGTAGGTAGGTAGGTAGGTAGGTGGAGAAAGGAAGAAATACAGTAGGTAGGTAAGTAGAGGGATAGACAGAGAGGAAGAAATACAGTAGGTAGGTAGGTAGGTGGATAGATAGGGAGAAACACAGTAGGTAGGTAGGTAGGGTGATAGATAGATAGGGAGAAATACAGTAGGTAGGTAGGTAGAGGAATAGCGAGAGGAAGAGATACAGTAGGTAGGTAGGTAGGATAGATAGAGAGGGAGAAATACAGTAGGTAGGTAGGTAGGTAGATAGAGGGAGAAACGAAGAAATACAGTAGGTAGGTAGGTAGAGGGATAGGTAGAGAGGAAGAAATACCGTAGGTAAGTAGGGGAATAGATAGATAGATAGGGAGAAATACAGTAGGTAGGTAAGTAGGTAAAAGAATAGAGAGAGAGGGAGAAATACAGTAGGTAGGTAGGTAGAGGGATAAATAGAGAGAAATACAGTAGGTAGGTAGGTTGGGGGTTATACGGTGGTTGTGTGTATGTGTGCAGGTGTAGATCTACACACAGATTGGTTGGCCATTTAACCAAACTGGGCCACAGCAACGCGTGGCCGGGTATAGCTAGTATAAGAATAATTTTGGATACACCGGAATACAATGAGGCCCATCCTGAAAAGCAAAGAACACATATAAAATACTTTCCTCAATTTCATCAAGCATGTCGTTTGGTTACAAATTTTTGCGCATCAGTTTTTGCAATTAGAATTAGAATCACAGGTTATCTATCAAACATAACTAAATACATTGCTATTATTAAGCATTGTGTGCTCAAACTACCATTAATGTTCCATGGACTATACAACATATTCAATTCCAGTACTAATTTTCAATTATTACCACAAATAGTTATTAAATATTTCCATTCTTGTATGTTTCAATTATTCATTACCTCCATTAACCCATTTGACATATAAAAAATCTTTCCAGTATCGAATACTCACTACTTAAAGTTATTCCTAATGTTCAGATCATCCACTCTTATACATTCGATTCATTATTTTCCTTTATATATCATATAGTCAAACACTCTATTTTATAACAAAAAACTTTCATAGTAATAAATATAACTTTCTAGAAACACATAGATAAAACAGTTTCATTTCCAAGTTTTTTTATCTAACCATTGGTAAAACAAATCCCACATCTTGGGATCCAAGATGGATCAAGGCCCAACATATTAAGGCAAATCGCAAAATACCCTCAGAATTCAAGGCCCCTCCAGGGGGAGTTCACAAAGTACATGATATCAATAATGTAACTATTGTTTTCCAAGTATCCCCTATGTTTTAGTGGAGTCCCCCTGTCAAGCTTCAAAGGGCACTTTTGGTATTGCAACTATTATCGCTTCTCAGATTGCCAATGAACTATGGGGGGAGAGAAGCGGTAGATAGAACTTAGGTTCCAGACATCAAGATGCCAGCCATGAGAGCCAAGAATGTTTCAGCAGGTGTTTACCAGAGCCAAAAGACTTTCTCACAACATTACCAGGAGACTCCATTGGACAATGTGACCTAGCCTGATGGGGGTGGGTGGGAGATTCTGAACTTTGACTATGTTTGTGTGGGAAATGATTAGATCTGATTTTTCTGTCATCTGTGCCGAAATGAAGTACTCAATAAAAATTTGCATTAAGAGATTGGATCATCTCGACCGTGTTTGCTTTGGTTGTCAGTTGGAACTTACCATTGACACTTACTGCTCATAACACAATTATAACAGAGATATAATTTTGTCCTATTTGATCTGGAACAGTAAGACAAGCATTCTGTTAGTCCACCCCCTACTGGGCTCTTGGCATTTTCCCGCCCCTATGAAGTGAAAGGATTATAGCAATTTCCCAATCCCCCTCCCATTCTTGTATAATAATTGGAGAGGAGGGTTTGCTCATTGAACGATCACCAGGTTTTCCAGGTGGTTGTTTTGAAGATAACATTCTCTTGTGTCTTGGCTTGACCTCCTTAAGGAAAGTAAAACCAAAATCTAATCGTAAATTAAAAATTAAAAAAACAACATGGATTGGATTTTGGAGAGATTCAATAACTTCACAGTTACAGCAATTGTTAATCTGCTTTAGAATTTTATTCTGATACCATATTCTTTTCACCTATATGCTGACGTATATGAACAGTTGAAGAAAATGTTCAGTGAAGCATTGTGTTGATTAATTTTGTGGCTTCTGCTACTTATATCATGATGAAATGGTCACTAGAGTCTACATATTACCCTAATAAACAAATAGATGAAACATTTTGTCTTGAGTATTCATACCTTGTCTTGCTTGTAAGCTTAAAGCTGACTACTGATTCCTTATTTAAACCAATTGCTTCAATATCAATAATATCATCCACTTCTGGATCTGTGGCAACAAACAATACTGGAAATTTCCAAATGCCTCCTGTACTATGCTGTACCACCAAAGTTGCTGGAGTCCTAAAAAAAAAACAAGCATACAATGTTAATTATCATTAAAAGTTTCATGAAACACAATTCAAATCAATGATAAATGTGCAATGAAAGCGTATATTTTTTAAAACATAATGTATTACACAGCTGTTTCTAAATTGGATTGTAGATATTATGTTTAAGCAGGATAGTATATTTTTTCTTACTTTGGAACTGTTGATAGCTACATATTGTATTATTTTATGTGCTTCTTTATTTAATGAAAAACCCAAACTAATTGGTGCAATCTAATTCACCTTAAGCCACAGTACATTTAGATCAGGGGTAGTCAACCTTTTTATATCTACCGCCCACTTTTGTATCTCTGTTAGTAGTAAAATTTTCTAACCGCCCACCGGTTCCACAGTAATGGTAATTTATAAAGTAGGGAAATCAATTAAATTTAAAAAATGAAAGTACTTCAGTATCGGACAAAACCCCTACCGCCCATCATGAAAGCTGGAACACCCACTAGTGGGCGGTAGGGATCAGGTTGACTACCACTGATTTAGATAGTAGTCTGGTGAAGAGAAAACTATAATATGACAACAGTATAATTTCCAATAACTGAGATATATTTTAAATTCCAAAAATAATATAACATTCTCGTAAGTTCCACATTACATCAGAATAGAATAGAATTCTTTATTAGCCAAGTGTGATTGGACACACAAGGAATTTGGTGCAGATGCTCTGTGTACATAAAAAGACAAGATACATTCATCAAGAATCATAAGGTACAACACTTAATGATAGTCATAGGGTGATATTTCACTCTTAAGGAAACTATAGTTAGAAAAGATAACTTTTCCCTCCTACTCCCATTCTGCACAACCAGAGACTGAACTGCCGAAAGTGTTTTTCAGATATAATTTAGCTTGATGACAATTGGAGATACAGTGGAAGGGAGAATGAGAAACAAAGCTTTCTGAGGTCATTTTTGTCAAATGTTGTTGAAGGTGGCTTTGAATCCACCTATTCAAATTCAAGGGCAACTTGAAATATAAATACTAACTCCTTCTGACCATTGATCAATATATTTCTTGGATATTTAAATTCTTTTGAGATCAATGTTCACAGCAAACCCATGTTATCCAGTGGAAATTCTAAGACTTGAAATGGCTAAAATTTGTCATTTAAAAAGCAGATAAATTTAAACAAATTCCTAAATTTATAAAGTCCAATATTCAGGACTTTATTCAGGACACAAAGCTTTGATTCAAGTAAATTTCATGACTAGAGACACAGGAGTCTGTTTCTAAACATGACAATACCAAAATGACATGTGTTCTGACCTCATGATACATGCTGTGAAAGTTTATGTTTGGATCCCGCATCATGTAAAGAGAAAAGTTTGTATCAAACTGCCACACATGTTCCGTGGGATACCTACAGCTACCAATATAGGGTACATGAAGTACATTCATGTCTGCAATAGTTTTTGGGTTTTAACATAAACATGTGAATTATGTGAGATTTTCCAGAGCTTATTAACTCAGAGTTTACAAGACAGTAGTATTTTTCATGTGTCAGACTCCAAATTGTTAATAGATTAGAATCAACTCTTAGTTTTATCCAAGATAGGAAATAAAGGAAAACTCATGTTGCAATTCTAGTAAGTAAATTGTGGATACTATCATAACTATACCTTGTTGGTATGTAGGGTGTAAATATTATGTTAAATATCAAGGTCACATTTCCAGTTTTCAGATCTCGCTCTTTCTTTACCAAATGTATTGCTATTGAAGATTTCAGTTGAGAATTCATTCTTTCAGATTCAAATTGAATTTCATACAAAAAGTCATCTGTTGTGGAGAATCCTGTAAAATCAATATAATTATCCATGTAATATAAATGCATTTGGCTCTTTAAGCAGTTTGAAATGTTAGAGATTTTAATGACCAAAGTAATTAATCAAGAAATACAAGTCAATTCCCCAAAGAATAGCTAAGCACAAACAAATCTTGCGTTGCAAACCACTGTAGAGGCTGGTTACAATCACTTATGATTTCTTCACATAACTTTGTAGAAAAATGCCATAACTGAAAAACCCAATACTCATCTATAAAAGTATTGTATTTACCAGAAAGAGGAAAAGATATTTTTCAAATGTAATTAATTATTCCTGAATTAGAAAAATATATTTTCAGACAGAGATAATATTTTGTATGCATATCTGCACATTGAGGTCAATGAATTTTACAAATACATCTCTTGCAGGATATTATAGCTTAGTTTAATGCCTGTTTATAGTACTCTCTATAACTGTCAAATTCAGCTACAGACTCTCTGTAGGCTAGTTGATGCTCTCAATAGATACATATATGTGCAAAAGAGATAATCATGCAAAAGAGACAATAGACAGTAAACAGCCCAACCAAAAAACCTTAAGACCATCACTCTAACACTGAAAGGCAAGCCACTAGAATATAATCTGAGAGCAAACCCCAACTCTTACTAGCACTGATGGTGTTACTGTACCTAGTTTGGGTAATAAAATGTCTGCAAGAAAACAGATCAGAGAGCACCAAAAGCCCGAGTTACAAATATTCTCCTTCTTATCTTCTATCTTACGGAATAAAGAAAACAGGGCAAGATGAGGCAGGAAACAATTTCTTTCCACCTCCTGAATGAACTTTCACTGGGCATAGACTAGAAATAAGTGCCAACCAGGTTTAATATGGCCTATGAACCAGAGATTGCTCACTAATACTTAGTATATTGTATCTATAATACGTATACAACATATATTTCAGTAGCTGAAAGTTAGACCAGGACTGCAGTAAGGAATAATGCCAAAGATGGAAGTTCATAAACAAAGATTAAGTTTTGTATGAGAGCTCTTGGTTTAAGCTCTTGGTTTAAGGCAGAGGAAGAGGAGGAAGAGGAGCCCGAGTTAAAGACAGAGGAATTGGCCGCTGAATTGAACTTTAGCCTCCACATGGCATTCCAGCAGGCCATGTGGCGTACATTTCGAACTATCTGGGGGAAGAAGATCAGTATTGTTTTGTGTCATCTACTATTACCCCCCCCCCCACTGGACAGATCGCTTCCACTCCACCCGAACTACCTGCCTCACTTTACCATCTAACTTGTATTATATGCTTGTATGCTTTCTGTTTTAATCTTAGACTTGCAATGCACTATCTTGGGCGATTCCCCCCTTTTAGAACCAATGCCATTTATACATGCTTTTGTCGTATTCCAGAACAAGTAGCCAAGTAGCCTGGGTTACACTGTTATATGGGTGGTTACTGATTTGTTCTCTAAACAAGTTCATTTTATACCCTGTGCTAAGATCCCATCAGCTAAGTTGTTGGCGAAGATGTTTGTTTCACACATTTATCGGCTACATGGGGTTCCTAAACATATAATTTCTGATAGAGGTGTTCAATTCAGTTCTCGTTTTTGGACAGAATTTCTGAAATTGATTGGCTCTTCCCAGGGGTTAAGCTCCTCCCACCACCCTCAGACTAATGGGGCTTGTGAATGGGCCAATTCTGTGCTAGAACAATACCTTTGTTGTTTCATAAATTACCAACAAGATGATTGGGCCGAACTCTTGCCTCATGCTGAGGTGGCTTACAATAACTTAGTGCATAGCAGTACGGGAATGACCCCGTACTGCTTATCATCAGGAAATATGCATGTGTAAAGCTTGTAGCAATTATGGGTAGTTGGAAAGTTGATAAAAGGCAACATTAGACAATTTGCAGATCTCAGCTAAAAATTAGGAATAGAGATGTCCAGCAACAAATGAAATGTCTATTAGACAACTCCTGGGGCATTCATTAGCTAAAACGTAGGAATGGGACAGCTATAGACCAATAGAAAAAATTGTAGAATTAGTGCTAAAATGTTTATTAGAGGATATTTCTTATTGTTTCACCTTGTCCCGCCTTCTTCTTTACTGAAAATGTATAAAAGCTTCCTTAATCCTTTGTTCTTGGTTCTTGGCCTTTTGACCAGGAATCCTTTTCCTTGGAGGACTCCAATAAAAAGCAATCAGAAAACCTGCACCTCGTGTCTGGCGTTCATCATTGGCTTTGGCACCAGGCTCAGACCCGAATTGGGGACAACACACTCTATCAAGATATGAATACCATTTCCAGCCTTTGTCAAATTGATCAGTTACTAATAGTGTACTAAAGTAGTGCATTCACAGTAGTATACCACAAAAGACTCATAATAGAGAGAGTCAGCGCCGTCGGGTAGAGTCCCTTGCGGAGTACCCCAGAAGGTTTTTTGCCTCTGGGGTGCGAGCAAGGAGGGGCTCCCCTTCTAAGCAGCTGTTTGCTCCGAGCGCCTGGGAACCTCCGCTTTTAGCGGAACAAGACGCCGCATTCAACCTTCAATCCACATTCCAAACAAGCCAAGGAAAGTACCCTGCTTAAATCGCAAGTATTTAAAGCCTGTGAAATTTCTAAACAATAGCAGTGTTGAAACTTGAATAGTATGGATTTAGAACAAAGGATTTAAAACAAAGGATTTAAAATGGCGTTAATCTCCAGTGGAAAGGAAACGAAAGTTAACCAGTTTGTGTATTCCAGTTTGTTACAAAGTATCCAACCCTGGCTGAAAGTTAAAGGTGGAAAGGGAAAGGAGAAAGCAATTATAAGAAAGTCAGCTAATATATAATCTGATTTATTTTGAAGAGTATTTTGTGAGAAGTTGGGAAGAAGTTTGCTTTATAAGCATGGCAACGAAGCAAGGGGGAGGTCCCCCAGCTGGCGCAGTTCTAATGCAACCGCAGATAGAGACAATAAGCCTACAGGATTTGAAAAACTTTATAGGCAAAGAAATCAAAGAAGTTAAAGGAATGGGTCCAGGATAATATGGATAAATATGATCAGCTTGATAAAAATATACAAGCAATAGCTAAGGGTTTGTCTGATGTGGTGCTCAAGGTGGATAATAAAGTTGAACAATTGGCTTTGGACCTGGAAACTAAAATGAAAGAATCTGATTTAAAATTTGTGGAAGTTGATGGAAAAATACAAAGGATTGATAATGAAGTAATTATGATGCAATTTAGATCAATGGAATTTGCTATCAGATTGAGGGGAATAAGGGAGAATCCTAGAGAAGATATTAGAAGAATCTGTGGGGATGCACTGGCTACATTACTGAAACTGGATGATTCCGATGAGATTTTTTTTAAGATTGACAAAATTTACAGAGTAAACTCACGTGCAGCACTACAAAGACAGCTACCAAGAGATGTGGTTATATATTTTACTGATAGAAGCCTTAGAAATGATATTTTGCAGAAGTCCTTTTACTCTGCTCTACAAATAGATGGAACCCAGATTGGTATTTTCAAGGAGTTACCACCAGCGATGTTAAAGTCTAGAAGGGATTTTGGATTTTTGGTAGCAGAGTTGAAGAAGAGACAGATACAGTACAGGTGGGATGTTCCAATGGGTATTATACTGAGATATGAAGGTGTGAGATATCGTTTGAATACCTTAGACAAAGCAAAAGAATTTTATTATGCAGTACTGAAGGCAAGCGTTACACCTCCACGCACATCTACACCAACAGATATTGAGATTGAAGAGCAGAGGCAGTTTGAAAAAGAGACAGAAGAACAAATAAGACAGCTGCAAAAAGAAAAGGAAACCCAGGGTGCTGCAGGTGGTTTTCAGGTGGATCCTTTTGGACCTCTTTTAAGCTCTTCTCTGGAGGAATCGTCAAAGACTGTTATAGAGGGAACTGTTGAAATGCCAATGCTTAAATTAGATGAGCAACGTGTAACTAGATCTATCACCAGACAAATTCAAGAAGCGCAGAAGCAGGGGAAGCCCCAAACACAACGAGTTAAGAAAGATAAAGGAAAGAAGCAAGTTGAAGCCATGGGAGGAGGCAAGCGGCTTTTATATCGTTGATACCTAAAGATGAGGATGGTCCTAAGAAGCCAGAGGACTATAGACCAATATCTCTCTTGAATACAGACTATAAAATTTTTGCTAAAGTATCAGCCAACAGATTGATGCCAGTTATTCAAGAGGTAATTCATCATGACCAAGCAGGATTTATCGAAGGTAGACATATGAAGGAGAATGTAAGGCAACTTATAGATTTAATTGACTATCTAGATAAAAATAAACAGATCTCTGCAGTGCTGGTTTTCTTGGACGCGGAAAAGGCCTTTGATCGAGTGAACTGGAACTTTCTAACCAAGACTTTGGAAAAAATGGACATGGGGATTCGGTTTCGACAGGCGATAGGAGCAATATATCAGCAACAAAATGCACAACTTATTATTAATGGAAATTTGTCTATGAGTTTCGAGATACAAAAAGGTACAAGACAAGGTTGCCCATTATCTCCATTGTTATTTATTTTAACCTTAGAAGTCTTGTTGAATACAATTCGGGACTCGAACTCCTTAAATGGTATAGATACAAGGCAAAAGGAATACAGAACTAGAGCATTTGCAGACGATCTGGTTGTTACCCTATCACGTCCTTTGAATTCAATAATCCAGATGAAAAACATTATAGAAGAATTTGGCATGGCATCTGGGTTCAGACTTAACCAAAAAACCACGAAAATGATTGTTAAAAACATGACAGAGATTCAAAAAAAGAGACTTGTAAGATTGGCAGGTTTTGAAATAGCCTCTAAGGTCAAATACTTAGGTATACAAATTGCAGACTTAAATATAAAACTTTTCCAAAATAACTATGAAGTACTGTGGCAAAAGATACAGAAAGACCTACAAGCATGGAAAAAGTTACAATTATCTCTGCTTGGAAGAATTTCAGCAATCAAAATGAATATCTTACCTAGATTCATCTTTTTATTTCAGATGATTCCGGTGCTTAAAACTGATAAAATCCTGTTAGAATGGCAAGCACCGGCCTAACTGGGATTATAAAATACCGCTTTGGTTGGATCTTGCAGATACCACGTGGGTTATAAATACTAAGTCACTCGGGGGTTGTTTATATAAAGATGTGCTTTTTGCTGATGGGGGCAGTTGGCAGCTGAAAACTCTGGAATAACTGTTGGAAGAAGGAATTATTTTAAACTAGTTACATTATAAACAGCTACAGATGAGATGGAAAGAAGATCAAAGAGTTGGATTCATGGATAATGAAGCAGATCTGATTAAGCAGATAAAAGAGACTGGCCCAAAGCATATCAAAAGAATATATAATGTATTGTTAGAAAGGGATCCAGAAGTGAATTGGTTAAGGATTGTATGATTAAATGGGCTCAGAATTTTGGCGAACCTGTCATGTTGGAGACGTGGGAAAAAATATGGGTTCAGAATGTTAAATTTATACAGTCACAGAACTTAAGGGAGAACTTTTATAAAATGTTTTATAGATGGTATTTAGATCCTAAGAAATTATCATGTATGTATCCTAATGTTCAACCGAAATGCTGGAGGTGTGGGTGGAAAGTGACGGGGTTTGCGGAAATGGCAAAAATCTCAGCTTTTTTAAAAGACCAGAAGCAGGAGAATTATATACAGGAATGGGAAAAATGGATTGGTTATATACAAAATAAATACCAGACTAGAAAATATCATGTAGCTTTTAGGTAAGAATGAATAGACTGTCAAGGTAATAAGCAAGGGGAACAACATGAAGAGAACGAATAACATATGGGTTGTTTGGAATTATTAGAGTGGCGTATAGTGGAAGTCTGGGGGGTGGGGTGGAACGGGAGGTGGGGGAGGGTTAGGGTGGTTAGGGGAGGGAAATATATTTGTATAAGATTTATATGAATTAGCTTAAAAGATGGGGTCAAGGGGGTAATGTTATTTTATGAGAAATCTATATTATGTTGGGTGGGAGGAGGGGGGTACAATATTTGTATCTGAACTATATTATATGTAGGGGGGGGAAAGGGGGGATTTGTTTGTATAAAACTCTTTCAATAAAAAAAAGACTCATAATTATTCCACCGCATAAAATGTAATTATGCAGAGATTCTAACATAAAAATAAACTTCATAGAAGAGAGGAAGAATGACATCATTTGAAATCTACCACACAGACAAAACTGATATTCCTTCAGCAATCAAATCACTGTATTGTGCAAAGACAATGGTTATTGAAGCTCATGGTGTTCAGATATGTAGTTCTGAACTATAACATATATTGCATTTCCATGCATTTCTTTAAAAAATGGTTAGTTTTGTTTCTCCCATATACACTCACCATCTCCTGTCGTTCACTATTTATTTTTGTTGAAATCTCTTATTTTATAAACTACATGATGTCTTTGCCAAATACATTATTGAATATATTAATCATGAATAACCATTTTAAATAATGTACAACATATTAGTATATTAATGTCAGTGAATTAGCACTAGCATCAAACCACTTATTATATACCGTATTTTTCGGAGTATAAGAGGCACCTTTTTTCCTCTAAAAAGAGGCTGAAAATCTGGGTGTGTCTTATACATCGAATTTTTGCCTCCTGAAACCCCGCCCCTTCACCAAAATGGCCATGTGTATACCCTTATGGAGGCTTCCAGAGAGCTCGTGGAGGCTGGGGAGGGCAGAAATGAGCAAAAAACAGGGCGTTTCTGCCCCCCCCCAGCCCCCAGCAGCACTCTATAAACCTCCATAAGGTTATGCATGCTATTTTTTGAGCAAAAAATGGCCCGTTTTCATGAAAAACGGGCCGTTTGGGGGAGGTTTGCAAAGTGTAAAAAGGGCTTTTTTTCCCTTTTGAAGAGCTGTTTAGTTAGAGTGATTGATGAGAATTACGTTGGTCAAGTACTGTGCCTGCAGAAACAAAGATTTGTTCCAAAGGTGGCCAGTGATTTCCTTCTCCAGCACATGGGTAAATACACCTGAAAACATCTACCTACCTACCTATCTACTGTATTTCTCTCTATGTTTCTCTATTTTTCTCTCTCATTCCCTCTACCTGCTTACCTATCTACACTCTCTCTCCCTACCTACCTACTGTATTTCTCTCTCCCTCCCATCTATCTACCTATCTAGCTACTCTCTCTCTCTCCCCCTACCTATCTACTGTATTTCTCTCTTTCTCTCTCTCTTTCTCTCTCTATCCCTCTACCTACTTATCTATCTACACACACACTCTCTCTCTCTCCCTACCTACCTTTATTATTATTTGTTTTATTAGATTTCTAGACCGTCCCCTCTCCCCGAGGGGACTCAGGGTGGTGTGTACAGGTAAAAAATTAAAAAGAGACATCAACATTATATATAAACTAAAATCCAATTAAATAATCCTCTGTACAAATTTATAAAAATTAAAAACTTGACCTTAAAACCTAATCACTTAATTTAAAATTACAAACTGAGGCGGGAAGCATGGAATTAGCCCAGGCTGGCTAGTTGAAACAGGTGAGTTTTGAGTTTCTGGCAGAAGGAGCGGAGGTCCGTAGTCGTTCTAATGTCAGGGGGAAGGTCATTCCAGAGGGTCGGGCCCATCACAGAGAAGGCCCTTCCCCTGGGCGTTGCCCACTGGCATTGCCTAGTGGACGGCACCCGGAGAAGTCCCTCTCTGTGAGAGCGAATCGGCCGAAGGGATGTATGGGGCAGGATACGATCCCGCAAATAACTAGGTCCTGTGCCATGGAGCGCTTTGAAGATAATAACCAACACCTTGAAACGCACCCGAAAGGCCACAGGCAGCCAGTGTAGCCCACGCAGGAGAGGTGTTACGTGGGAGTATCTAGTTACTCCCAGAACTGCCCGCTCGGCCGCATTCTGGACCAGCTGTAGCCTTCGGATGCATCTCAAGGGGAGCCCCATGTAGAGAGCGTTACAGTAGTCTAGACGGGACGTCACAAGCGCATGAGTGACTGTGTGAAGGGTGTCCCGGTCCAATAGGGGACGCAACTGGCGCACCAGGTGAACCTGGTGAAACGCCCCCCTTGCCACGGCTGTCACATGGTCATCCATTGACAGCCGGGCATCTAGGAGGACGCCCAAGTTGTGTGCCCGCTCCACGGGGGCCAGATGTTCGCCCCCAATGGCCAGTGATGGAATCAGCTGGTTGAACCGGGGCGCCTACCTACTGTATTTCTCTCTCTCCCCCTCTATCTACCTACCTACCTACCTACCTACCTACCTACCTACCTACCTATCTACACATTCTCTCTCCCTACTTACCTACCTACTGTATTTCTCTTTCTATCTCTCCCTCTCTATCCCTCTATCTACCTACCTATTTTTTTTTTAAAAAATTGCCTCTTCAAAACCTGGGTGCATCTCATACTCTGGTGCATCTTATACTCTGAAAAATACGGTAATGCCATGGTAGAAAAATAATGCAACTCTCAAGGTTCCGATGAAACAATAAAAAAATAAAACACCAGTCCTGGTTTAAATGCTTCTTTATCACACCGGTACTAACTGACCACCAAATTCTTGCAAAAATGGAATAATTGTTGGAGTTGCTGCTCCATGCTCCCCTCCACCTTATAAGCCAACCTTGTGAGCCCCACCCAGCATCCAGTGGCCAATCCCTTCTATATTTCCCCTTTCCCTCCCCCTGAGCCCATCACCAGCTGCACTGGAGGGAAGACAAAGCCTTGACTTGAAAGATAATAAGGAACTTGTTTGGAATCTAACAAAAAGCCTTGAATGTAACAGTGGCAGTGTTTATAAGTTGGAAGAATGGTAGAACAGGAAAAAGAAAAAGAAACTGTAACATTGCAAATGATTATGTTTGAAATTGAAAAATTACTAGTTGTAACAGAGAAAATTGAGAAGAGAATTGGAGAATATGGAATACAAATGTGAAAAATTTGATGGGAAAATTGAGGATGTTTCTCAAATGAAGACAGTGGAGGACAGAGTTCAAAAAACCGAAGAAAAAAATGAGCAAAGAGATAAGAAAATTGTGGCTAATGATAACAAATTGAGCATTGTTGGAAATGGCAAGAGTGGAATATGGAAAGGGGAGATAGAGGGACTGGAACTCTACCCCAGATTTCTAAGTATAGAAGAAGAGAGAAAAATTGATGGAGGTAAGGAAAGAAATCTTGACGGAAGCACCAGTAATAACCAAAGATAAGCTGATAGAAAGAGCAGATGGAGGGTTTCAAGTTTTCATGAGATATGAAAGGAACAACATGTTGCAAAGAGAAGTACATACAAAATCTATTAAGAAATTAACCACAATACTAATGCTACAAATGGCAAGAGATATAAGACTGTACTATTAATGGAAAGATACAGGTTGATGCAATGAAAGTGTATAATAAAAATTAAATTAAATCTAGTTATTAGTATTATGTATGAAATGAAGTGACAATGGTTATAGTTAGATAATGATAATTTTAATAATACACACACACATATATATATTAGTTTGATATGAAATTTTATATAAACTACAAATGGAGATTATGAGAGAAGGTTTAAAAGTTTTGTTATTTATTTATTTATTTTATTTTCATTTTATTAAATTTATACCCCACCCTTCTCCTTGTTAGGACGCAGGGTGGCGCACAGGCATTATTTAAAAACACAAAATACGTTAAATATCAATTAAAATGTATTAAATTAATAAACCCGTGCTAAAACCCAATATTAAAACCCTTACCAAATTATAAATTTTTCTTTAAAAAGTCAGAAACGGGGGGCTATCCTAGGCCGGCTTGTTGGAATAAATACGTCTTAAGACGTTGGCGGAAGAGGCGGAGGTCCGAGATAGTACGAAGGTCGGGGGTAGGTCGTTCCAGAGGGCCGGGCCCGCCACAGAGAAGGCCCTTCCCCTGGCTGTTGCCCCACCGACGGCACCCGCAGAAGACCCTCTCTGTGGGAGCGGATCGGACGAAGGGATGTATGGGGCAGGAGGCGGTCTCGTATATAGCTAGGCCCCGAGCCATGGAGCGATTTAAAGATGGTCGTCAATACCTTGAAGCGCACTCGAAAGGCCACAGGCAGCCAGTGCAGCTCGCGCAGGAGAGGTGTTATGTGGGTTTCCCTTGAGGCACCCATAATCACCCGCGCGGCCGCATTCTGTACTAACTGTAGCTTTCGAGTGCACCTCAAGGGGAGCCCCATGTAGAGAGCGTTACAGTAATCCAGCCGGGATGTCACAAGCGCTTGAGTGACTGTGCGAAGGGCTCCCCGGTCCAGTAAGGGGCACAACTGGCGTATCAGGCATACCTGATAGAATGCCCCCCTGGCCACGGCCGCCACATGGTCCTTCATGGACAGCCGGGAATCCAGGAGGACGCCCAAGTTGCGCGCCCTCTCCACGGGGGCCAGTTGTTCGCCCCCAATGGCCAGTGTTGGACTTATCTGGCTGAACCGGGGTGCCGGAAACCACAGCCACTCGGTCTTGGACGGGTTGAGCTTGAGTTTGTTACTACCCATCCAGATCCGTACGGCCTCCAGACACCGGGACAGCACCTCGACGGCATCGTTGGGGTGGTTTGGGGTGGATATGTACAACTGAGTGTCATCAGCGTACAGATGGTATTCCACCCCAAAACCACGGATGATCTCGCCCAGCGGCTTCATGTAGGTGTTGAACAGGAGTGGCGAGAGGACTGACCCCTGAGGAACCTTACATGTGAGGGGCCTCGGGGACGACCTCTGCCCTCCTGCCAACACCCATTGCGACCGACCAGAGAGGTAGGACGAGAACCACCGTAAAACGGTGCCTCTCAGCCCCAACCCCCCCAATCGGTGCAATAAGATACCATGGTCGATGGTATCAAAAGCCGCTGAGAGATCTAATAGGACAAGGATAGAGGAACAGCCTCTATCCCATGCCCTCCAGAGATCATCCACCAACGCGACCAATGCCGTCTCAGTGCTGTGACCGGGCCGGAAGCCGGACTGGCGCGGGTGTAGATAATCAACTTCCTCCAGATGTCGGGGAAACTGTTGAGCCACCACACTCTCGACAACCTTCACTAAAAAGTGAAGGTTGGAGACGGGACAATAGTTCTCTAATAAAGCTGGGTCCAGGGATGGCTTCTTGAGGAGGGGCCTCACCACCGCCTCTTTCAAGACGGTAGGCAAGGACCCCTCACTCAGAGATGAATTCACAATACCCTGGAGCCAGCCTCGTGTCACCTCCCAGGATGCCAGTACAAGCCAGGAGGGGCACGGGTCCAATAAACATGTGGTGGCTCTAAGGTTCCTCCGCAACCTGTCCATATCCTCGGTAGTAACAAAGTCGAACTCCTCCCAAGGTGTTATCTCAAGACCAGCACCGGACACCTCGACCGGACCACTAGTGGAGGGCAGCTCGTTCCGAATCTGAGTGATTTTGTCCTGCAGAAGAACTCCAAATTCCTCTGCTCGACCCTGCAGAGGGGCTTCCCACGGCCTCAAATGCAAGAGGGAGCGGGTCACCCCAAACAGGATGGCAGGGCGGTTTTCCGCGGACGCGATAAGGGTGGCACAATACTCACGTTTGGCCACTCTTAGCGCCACTAAGTAAGTCCTAATATGGTCTCTCACTAGTGTTCAGTCAGATTCGGATCAAGAAGATCTCCACCTACTCTCTAGGCGTCTCTTGCGGCGTTTCATCTCCCGAAGCTCCTCGGTAAACCAAGGAGCCTGGGTGACTCGACGCCGCATGAGAGGCCGCAAGGGCGCGACTCGGTCCAAGGCCCCCGTGGCCGCACTATACCATGTGGCCACTAGATCCTCAGTCGAGCCGTGGGACAGGGACACAGGTACTGGCCCAAGCTCCCTCTGGAACCTTTCCGGGTCCATCAGGCGCCTGGGGCAGAACCACCTCGATGTTTCCGGTTCCGCCTCCCCACGGTGGGGTGTGACGGTTGGAAAGTCTATCCGAAGGAGAGAGTGATCTGTCCATGACAAGGGTAAGATGGCTAAATCCCCTGTTCCGAGATCACTAATCCAGTGTCCAGAGACAAAAATCAGATCCAGCGTGTGTCCTCCCTCGTGAGTGGGGCCCTGAACTACTTGGGTCAGGTCCATGGCCGTCATGGAAGCCATGAACTCCCGAGCTGCCTCGGATGTTTCGCCCACCGATGGCAGGTTAAAGTCCCCCATGACCATCGCGGCGAGTAGCTCGGGCAGGGCTGCTGTTACATAGCGGGGAGCCAGGTATACAACCAGCAAGCCCAACTGCCTCCCTAGGCCCCACTTCACGAAGAGGGACTCACAGTTGGTCGTCTGAGGCACAGTGGTCTCCTTCAGCTCCAGACTTTCCTTAACGATAACCGCCACCCCCCCACCCCTGCCTAGGGTCCTAGGTTGATGAAATGCACGGTAACTTGGTGGGCACATTTCCACAAGGGGTAGACCCCCCCTCGGGGCCCAACCAGGTCTCCGTAATTCCCACCAGGTCCGGGTCCCCCTCTGACACAAGGTCATTTATGAGGGGGGCTTTGTTCACCACGGACCTGGCAGTGCAGAACATCAACCTAGGACCCCGGCTCTGTAATCCCTGACCGCCTAGCCCACAAGTGGAGCACAGGGGGTTGGGGCAAGCGATCGCTCGTAGCCAGCGACCACGAGCCCCCAACCCACGATGGACATCCTGTCTCCCACCGCCCCTGCCCCTCCCTAAGACCAACTGAATGGGACAGCCCTCAACAGAGACGACCCCTGATCCCCCCTCCCTAATGGACTCCTCCTTTATCCCACTTCCGCCAGCTGGCCCTATAACTTGACCCCCCTCTGACTGAATAAACCCTCCCCCCACCCCAGAACCCCTTAAAAACCGAATTTAAAAACCCCCTAAGAAACCCCTCAGTTTCCTTTTCCGCCACCTCTCAAGATTAAGAAATCCGTCATCAAGGTGGGCCCTCGTTAGAGCAGAGGGCCAAACCTGCGAGAGGGGGGACTCTCGCAGGGCGCGGAGGTCAGCTGCTGAATAAATAGCAAGTTCATAATTCCGGAGAGGAGAGTTGTGTCAGTCTCGCTAGTTCTGGCTTCGCTGCCATGGAAACGGGGAGGGTGGGGGGTTTGGGGTGAATGTGTTCTGCTGGTGGACAATGTTGATGTTTCGTGTTATCTCCTGCTAACGGACCTACATTCCAGGATGGTGACGACCTGCCCACCTGATGTTGGAGATGGCTGCATATTGGACAATGCACAGGGGGGGTTTGGGGATTGGGATGGGCTTAAGCTTAATACTTTCTGTTCGCGCCTAAACTATTCATTCTCAGCTTTACTTGGTCTGTACGCTATCGTAACTTAGTAAAAGGAGCCTTAACATTTCAAAATAATGTCTAAGTGTGGTCTTTCCTGAGTCAACGAAGAAACAGGCCTGACATTAAGCTGAGAATCAACAAAACCAAAAACCTGCCCTGATGTCGGACCCTTCACAAGAGGAGCCTCCGTTGGTAGAGGTCCTGCCTGAAACCATTTTGGGAGCTGAAGCATCGCATCCTCCTGCTCAATCTGAAGGGATCAGGTCAGTGATGGAAGGTTTGGCTGGCCTAGATCTAAATCTGCCAGCTGAAGAATCAGTCAAACCTAAACGTTGGTCTGAAGGGGTTGGAATGAGTGGGGTAAACGTCTCCAGGCGTCGAATTTCCCCAAAGAAAGTCATTCCGGAGCTCCTAAGAGAAGAACGGGAACTAAGGGAGATGGCTCAGGACCTACTCCGCCAGGCAGATGAGAAAAGTTTAGCCCTGGAAAAAATCTGGGGGAGGGAGGCGGATCGCCCACAGCCAAGAGGTTCACAGGCAGCTCCGGGCAGACGAAGCAGGGTTTCAACACCATCCCCCCCTCCTCAGGCCGGCAGGGAATTGCGAAGAGAGGCAGCTTCTGCCAGGCAAAGCAGGAGAGCAACTCCCTCCCCCCCCCTCAGGCTGGAAGGGAAGCCAACCCCATTAACCCCCGCCGACTTGCAAAACTGCCTCCTTTGGGTGTGAAATACAACGGAAGTGCCGACAAACTGGCGTTTTTTCTAATTCACGTTGATAATTACATGCAGTTTTACGCAGCTGATTTGGACGATGAAATCAAAATCAGAATTGTATCTATGACCCTAGAAGATCAAGCTTCTAATTGGTTAGTTTCATTACATAATTGCCGCTCACCGGCACTGCGCGATTTCGATCGTTTCATGAATGCTCTTAGAAGGCGTTTTGAAGACCCCCGTGTTGAGAGGAAAGCAAAAATGAAACTAAAAAGTTTGCAGCAGGGGGACATGTCTATTCAGGCTTACACGCAGATTTTCCAGGAGTTATCAGTGTTTATGATTGGTTATAGTGAACAAGCCCTAATGGACATTTATATTGAAGGGCTGAATAAAGATATTTATCAAACATGTGTGAACAGATTTCGCCCCGAAACTTTGAATGACTGGATAGATCTAGCTTCGGATGTCGAATTGGATCATGCCCACTTGCAGGATCCAGTCCGCTTGGAGAAAAAAGCACAGGAGGATAGCCCCAAATCTCACCCCCCTGCGAGGGAGAAACGCATGCAAAAGGGGGAGGGGAGAACAACCCAGCCTCGTTCAGGCAGCTGTTATCGCTGTGGGAAGGAGGGGCACTGGGCAGACAAATGCCGATCAAAACCACCTCCACGCCCACTTTCTTCCTTGGACCGGAAACAGCCTAGAACGCCAACTGTGCGCGCCAAACCGGCTATGAGTGGGGTGGAGCCCATCAACCTCTCTGCTGACCAGCCCGCCGCTGGCCCTGACGATTGGGAGGCGTCTTCAGACTCTTCTGACGACAATCTGGTGAGTCATCGCTCCGGGCCCCTTTATATTAATTTAAAGCTTTTAGCTCCATCTACTGGTCGTACATGCAATGTGCAGGCTCTCATTGACTCTGGGTGTTCAAAATGTCTCATAAGCCAAGACATCGTGTCTTCGATGGGTTTTCACCTTAAGACCCTGAAAACTCCCATAGCCTTTTGCCAAATGGATGGTTCTGTAGCTGGGGGAACCCCAGCATCTTTTATCACCGAACCAATTCATGTTTCTATAGGCACAGGCCATACTGAGACCATCAACTTTATTGTAACTGCCATTGCCGATAATGCTGTAATTTTGGGGGTCAATTGGCTTCGAAAATGGAATCCTCTGATAAACTGGAAGGAAGGTTGGGTGCGCATTCCTTTATCCCTCCCGGAAGATACCTCTCTTCCATCAGAAACTGATCAACCCCCGCACCATCAGCCACCCCCCCATATTGAATCTGCTGCGCATTTATTGGATTTCCCATCACCCGAGGTCATACCAGGTGAGGAGAAAATTCCCAAAGAATATTGGGACCTAAAGGATGCTTTCAGTGAAAGATCTTGTGATTCCCTTCCTCCTCATAGGGCTACTGACTGTTCAATTGATTTTCTTCCTGGGGTTCAATTACCCAAACCTCGTATGTATTCAATGACCCCACGGGAGATGGAGGAATTACGTAAATTCATCGATAAAAACCTTCAAAGGGGTTTCATTGAACCAGCTAGGCCCCGTGTAGCTGCACCAGTTATGTTTAGAGAAAAGAAAGATGGCACTCTAAGATTAATACAGGACTATTCATATCTCAACACCATTTGTGAACACAATATTTACCCCCTTCCGCTCATGAAGGACATGCTTGCTCACCTGGCTACCGGTAAGATTTTTACGAAGCTGGACTTACGTGAAGCATATTACAGGGTCAGGATCAAAGAGGGGGACGAATGGAAGACAGCTTTTAACTGTCCGCTCGGATGTTTCCAATTCAAAGTCCTCCCTTTCGGTCTTCAAGGTGCCCCTTCAGTGTTTATGCAACTGATCAATGAGGTTCTCCACGAGCACCTTTACAAGGGAGTAATTGTTTACATTGATGACATCGTCGTCTACTCGCAAACACACGACGAGCACGTTAAACTAGTGCGCTCCGTATTAAATAAGTTGCGTTCCGCTGAACTTTATGCCAAACTCTCTAAGTGTGAGTTTCACCAGGAAAGAATTGACTATTTGGGTTACCGTATCTCCTCTGAGGGAATTGAAATGGATCCTGCTAAAGTCAAGGCAGTGACGGAGTGGGCCCCTCCCCGTACCCGTAAACAATTGCAAAGTTTTTTAGGATTTGCGAATTTTTACCGCCAATTTATTCCGTCATTCGCTGATATTGCCTTGCCCATTACAAACCTTCTGAAAACAAAAGGAGAAGGCAAGCCTCGTCCTGGAACCCCTCTCAAATGGACGATGGAATGTCAGGCCGCTTTCGAAAAGCTTAAACGGTTGTTTGCGGCTGAGCCTGTTCTTAAACACCCAGATGTGAATTCCCCATTTGTGATTCAGGCGGATGCTAGTGATGTCGCGGTAGGCGCAGTCCTGTTACAACTCAATCAACATGGCCAATTACAACCCTGTGCTTACACATCTCGGAAACTCACTGCGTCCGAACGCGGTTAGGGGGTTTTGGGAAAAGGAGGCTTTTGCTGTTCGGTGGGCTCTCATGACTTGGCGACATTTTCTTGAGGGTGCCCCACATCCTTTCGAGGTCTGGACGGACCATAAAAATTTGGAAGCTCTTACCTCTTCTCGGAAATTGTCCCCAAGGCAACTTCGTTGGTCTCATTATTTCCATCGTTTCAATTTCCACCTCAAATACATTCCTGGGGGGAAAAATTTTATGGCTGATGCACTTTCCAGATTGCCTCAATATGATGTGTCTAAGCTCACCATTGTACAACCGATAATGCCACTCACTTTACCTGCTACTCCAGTATCTACTATAGCCCAAACTACTGTCCAGACTACTCCACCTGCTGACCTAATTGCTCGTATTAAGGATGAATTACTTACTGATGATTGGTATTCGGCTCATTCTGGTGATTGTACTACCAGAGACGATCTTCCCTGGATTGGTTCTAAAATATATGTTCCTGCTACATTACGTCCTTTTGTCTTGCAACGAGCACACGACTCACGTTTAGCTGGTCATTTCGGTTTCGTTAAAACTATTCATCTTATCAAGAGACAGTTCTGGTGGCCATCAATGAAGAAAGATGTTGAATCGTATATTGCCAGTTGCCCTGTATGTGCGGCCTCAAAACGTGCGCCGGGTAAGCCACAGGGTCTTCTCCAGTCTGTGGCTACCCCGGAAAGGCCTTGGAAGGAAATTTCAATGGACTTTATAGTTGATCTTCCACCCAGTCAGGGTTATACCGTTATCTGGGTAGTTACCGATCTTTTTTCTAAACAAGTTCATTTTGTCCCCTGTACTAAGATTCCTTCTTCCAAATCTCTGGCTAGACTTTTCGTTTCCCATATCTATCGTTTTCATGGCGTCCCGCAACGCATCATCTCCGATAGAGGAACCCAATTTACTTCCCATTTTTGGAAGGAGTTTTTGAGACTGATTGGCTCCGCCCAAAGCTTAAGCTCCGCCTACCACCCTCAGACGAATGGATCTTGTGAGAGGGTTAATTCCGTCCTCGAACAGTACTTACGCTGTTTTATTAATTTCCAGCAAGATGATTGGGCTGATCTTCTCATACACGCCGAAGTTGCGTATAATAACTCTGTTCACTCCAGTACGAATATGACCCCCTTTAAAATCATCTACGGACAGGACTTTGTACCCATACCCGAACTGCCTCACGTCTCGCCGACAGTTCCCTCTCTATCTGAATGGTCCTCTCGATTATCTTCTGTTTGGCCGCTTCTCCGGAAAACTTTAAACGATGCCCATGACTCGCACAAATTGTACGCTGATAAGAAACGAGCAGTCCCTCCCTCCTACAAAGTTGGTGATCAGGTTTATGTATCTACCAAAAATTTGGATAGCCCCCAAAAATGCAAGAAGCTGGGTCCCAAATTTATTGGACCTTTCACGATCACCAAAATTATCAGCTCTGTGTCGGTCCGTTTGGATCTCCCCAAGACCTATCGGCGGCTATACCCTGTATTCCATGTTCACTTACTGAAACCTGCTCGTACCTCTCATCTCCGCAAAAGATTGCCTGATGCTCCTACGCCTACCTTGGTGGATGGTCATCATCATTACGAGGTGCGGGACATTTTGGACTCCAGGATCCGCAGAAATAAAACTCAGTTCCTAGTCATGTGGAAAGATTTCCCCCCTTCTCACAACGAATGGGTGGATAAAGAGCATCTCAAAGCTCCTAAACTGGTACGCCAGTTTTATGCCAAGTATCCGCACAAACCTTGACTCTTTTTCTTTCTCCTCTCCGTTGTTTTGTCTCTCCCTTCTTCTCTTTCAGGTGTAGCCTCTCATTTGCCTATTGCTGCCCTAGATTTCCCGCTGTTCCTGGAGGAGGTCCGGATGTCAGTCTCGCTAGTTCTGGCTTCGCTGCCATGGAAACGGGGAGGGTGGGGGGTTTGGGGTGAATGTGTTCTGCTGGTGGACAATGTTGATGTTTCGTGTTATCTCCTGCTAACGGACCTACATTCCAGGATGGTGAAGACCTGCCCACCTGATGTTGGAGATGGCTGCATATTGGACAATGCACAGGGGGGGTTTGGGGATTGGGATGGGCTTAAGCTTAATACTTTCTGTTCGCGCCTAAACTATTCATTCTCAGCTTTACTTGGTCTGTACGCTATCGTAACTTAGTAAAAGGAGCCTTAACATTTCAAAATAATGTCTAAGTGTGGTCTTTCCTGAGTCAACGAAGAAACAGGCCTGACAAGTTGCCATAAGAAAATATCCACAGCCCAAAATATGACTAAATATGACTATATTTAGGTACAGTGGCACTGTTGGTAAGCCACTAGCCAGTCACTATGGTTTTTAAAGTGCTTGAGTGCGTTGCAAAGCCAGATGGACCAAGGCATATCAGATGGTTACAGCAGGGGGATAAAAGTCACGATGGTATTGAGGGGAGAGGACTGGCGATGAGGAGGAAAATCGAGACGAGCAGCAAAGTGTAAACAACAACAACAATACATAATAACACAGTCCGTCATAACAGGAAAATAGTCCAAAGCAGAATCAAGCTGAACATAAATTGATTGGTAGATTTGAATCTAAAGATAGTCCATAGTTTGTAAATTGGAGTTTGAAAATAGTCCATAGTTTATAAATTTGAGTTTGAAGATAGTCCATAGTTTATATTAGTTGGTAAAGTAAAATAGTTGGTAAAGTAAAATAGTTAATAAGGTAAAAGCGGCGGCAGCAGAGATCTAACACCTGGCTGCTCCCAGATCAAGCAGTCAGCATGGTGGAAGGGAACGCAAGCCAGAGCCCATGCGCCAAACTAAACGCCAGCCGTTTTCCAAAAAGTAAAAATAAACACAATGAACACAAAGCCAGCAAAATACCAGCGGAACAAAAACGAGCAGCAATAAAACAAAATCGTATAATCCAAGACAATCCAGCACCGCCATACCAGAGACCACTTTTTATTTAGAATATGTTATAAAGATATAATGTTATTGGGTGATTTTAGGAAGATCTAATAGAATGCCATTGTACAATTTTATTTTAGATTTCATATAAAAGGATGTAAAAACAATTTTAGTCAAATGAAGGCTGAAGTATAATAATTGCAATATATATAAATATATTTGAACTAAAAATATGTGATTTGATATGAATTGTAAGTGATGACTATAGAAAGGGTGCACAGAAATTTTGTAACCAACCAAATTATACTTTCTATAATTTGTAATGGAAGATGGTTTTTATGTTTTTTGTTTTCTGTTATGTTTGTTTCTGTTTGTTTAAAAAAATACAGAAAAATGTAAAGATGTTTATATAAAAATATTTTTGTGAAATGAAAGAAGCAATGCATTCTAGTGAAACATTATCAGGAGGGATGCAAAAAAACATCAAGGTGGGTCATGGATTTGTAAGCCTTGAGAACCAACCTTACTATTTGAATTTTACACATGTAGAAAATAGCTAGATTTTAAGTTGGATATGTATCAATAGGAATGACTGTGTGAAATTTGTAAGCCTATGTTTATGTTTATACATATCTGAATAAAAAAATAAGCAGCACCAAATAAGATTTGCAGTCTTCAGTGGTCTAGTTGGCATAATCCAGGATGGAATACTAAAAGTAATGAAGAAAATAAAGATTTTTTTTTTAAAGTTTAAAAATTAAGAAATGAGAATATTCAAGGTAACAGGACTGGGAAAACTCCACCACAAGTTGGGTACTATCCTGAAGATGCCAGGCATGTTTGTGGAATAGTGCAAATAAACATTTCATCAATAAAGGATACAACATGGACTCCTTATGATGGGAAAAACTGACACATATATTGGAAGTCTCTAACTGGGAAAATAATGAGAAATAGTAATAGATGGCATCACCATCACAAAAGAATTCTATTGAGAACACTGCAAATATAAATTTGCTTTGAAGAAAAAACCAAGTTTGCCAGCTGCTCAGGATGACTGAAAGTTTTCTGTGGACCAAGAAGCTAACATGGCCATTTGATGGATAATTTGAAAACTAGTTGGTAATGCGTATGAGTAGTCTGAGGTAGCATTGCAGAAGGTGAAAGTTTTGGGAGATGGCTTAATTGCAGACAACAGAATGGTTTGCTGCAAAAATTCTTGATTGAATAAGGGTTCTAGAGATATTGTTTTCTTTTAAATGTATCTTAATGGGAGCAAAAATATCTGTTCTAAACAATGTAAAATTGGCTCAGTGCTGCCAACTTAGCTTTCACAAAAAAGGTACTACTTGTAATTCTGAATTGAAACAATATAGGGAAGCATAAAGGAGAAATAATGAGGTTTTTTTTACTAATGGGGAATCAGTTGCAAAATAAACCACATTGGATACAGAGTATTCCCCTAGGAAGGGTTTTTTGATAGTCAACAGTATAGAAACATGAGTTACAGTACCTTTTAAGACAAAGGATTTTATAAAATGCCTAAATATATTTCCAGTTACTAAAAACCAAACAAAACCAATTTTAAAAAAGGCATGTTTCATCATCACCATATGTTTCATCTCTAGCTCATAGATACATTTGAAATAAATCAGAGGACTGTCAGACTTGTAGAAAATTTTGAATAATCTGAATCATGTAGTTAATCAATCAATCAATCAATCAATCAATATTTAATTTGTAGACCGCACCCTCTCCCCGAAGGGACTCGGGGCAGTGCACAGGAAATTAAAAGCATATAAACATAAACAAATTATAAATATTTAAAATCCAATTAAACAAACTATAACCCTGCGCTAAAATCATTAAAATCCTTAAAACTATACCCTTTAAAATCCTGATTAAAACAATTTAAACATTCAGACTGAAAGCTGGCGAAGTAGATTAGGCCAAGCCGGCCTGATGGAAGAAGTAGGTCTTTAACTTTTGGCGGAAGGAGCAGAGGTCCGTAGTTGTTCTGAGTTCGGGGGGGTAGGTCATTCCAGAGAGTTGGGCCCGCCACAGAGAAGCCGCACTGGCGCGGGTCCAGATAATCAATCTCCTCCAGGTGACGGGGAAACTGTTGTGCCACCACACTCTCTACAACCTTCGCCAGAAAGTGAAGGTTGGAGACCGGACAATAATTTACTAATAATGCTGGGTCCAGGGAAGGCTTCTTGAGGAGAGGTCTCACCACTGCCTCTTTCAAGATGGTAGGCAAGGACCCCTCACTCAAGGAAGCATTCACTACTTCCTGGAGCCAGCCTCGTGTAACCTCCCAGGATGCCAGTACAAGGCAGGAGGGACATGGGTCCAACAAACATGAGGTAGCTCTCAGTTGCCCACGTAACCTGTCCATATCTTTGGAAGTAACAGAGTCAAACTCCTCCCACAAAGCTGTCTCAAGACCTGTCTCTGACAATCCCTCCAGACCACTTTCGGTGGAGGCCAACTCGCTCCGAATCTTAAATCTCTAATAGATTTTATGCGTTAGGAAATACAGTATATTGTATCAAAATATTGATATATTTTAAAATACATGTTTTACAGACATTCGCAGAGGGAATGCTAAACATATTTATAGCCTGTACCATTTAAGAAACCAACTGAAGATCACCATGAAGCAAAATTTCAGCTTTAAAAAAAATGATAGCAAATAGAAAATAAAAGGTTCATCCCTTTTGCCTAAGCAGGCTCCAACTCAACCCATCCAAGACCGAGTGGCTGTGGCTTCCGGCGTCATGGTATAGCCAGTTGGTGCCTTCTCTGGCTATTGGGGGCGAGGTATTGGCCCCCACAGAGAGGGCTCGCAACTTGGGCGTCCTCCTGGACTCTTGGCTGTCTCTAGAAGACCATATGACGGCCGTGGCCAGGGGGGCTTTCTATCAGGTTCGCCTGATACGCCAGTTGCACCCCTTTCTGGATTGTGACGCTTTACACATGGTCACTCAAGCCCTCGTCACTTCCCGCCTGGACTATTGTAACGCTCTCTACATGGGGCTTCCCTTGAGGTGCACCCGGAGGCTCCAGTTAGTTCAGAATGCGGCTGTGCGGGGGATTTTGGAAGCATCTAGGCGCTCCTATGTGACACCTCTCCTGCATGAGCTGCACTGGCTGCCTGTGGCTTTCCGGGTGTGTTTCAAGATATTAGTGACCATCTTTAAAGCACTCCATGGCAAGGGACCTGGCTACTTGCAAGACCGCCTCCTGCTGCCAAATACCTCCCACCGACCAGTTCGCTCCCACAGAGAGGGCTTCCCCAGGGTGCCGTTGGCCAGGCAATGTCGGCTGGCAACCCCTAGGGGGAGAGCCTTCTCTGTGGCAGCTCCTGCCCTCTGGAATGACCTACCCCCCTGAACTAAGGACGATCACGGACCTACGCCTCTTCTGTCGGGCCCTGAAGACCCATTTATTTCATGTTGCCTGCCTGTCGTAGTTTTTTAAATTGATTTTAGCAGGGGGTTTTAATTGGCAGGCCAATCCATTTAATATATCTTAACATATGATTTTAGCTTTTGTATTATCCATTCTTACTGTTGGCTGTACACCGCCCTGAGTCCCGAAAAGGAGAAGGGTGGTATATAGATTCAATAAATCTAAATCTACCAGGTTTCAAATGTTTTTACTAACAGTTCTGTGTGCTTGGCTAGGGGGGGGGGCATGTGACTGAGTGGGTGTGGTCTACTTGACATCACTCACACACATGCAGTCATATGCCCCCCCACCTAGCCACGGCCACAGAACTGCAAAAAAAAAAACGAGCTGGGGAGCTGGGAGGCTGGCAAAGGAGCCTCGGTTTCCCCGTTGCCACTGCTCTTGGAAAAAGGAGGCAGGGATGCTGGCCGGCACTCGCTTCCCTTACCACTCACCACCACTCGCCCCCCTCGCTGCTTTCCCTGCCAGTCACCCAGTTAAGCAGGTGGGGCCCAGACTGCAGCCAGTGGGGAGGGGGCAGGTAATGCTCTGTTCCACAGGGGCTGCAGTGGTGAGCGGAAAGGAAAGTGAGCGCCAGCCAGCTTCCCTGCCTCCTTCCTCCAAGAGTGGGAAAACTGAGGCTTCTTTACCAGTCTGCCAGCTGATCAGTCCCATCCAGCCCCCCCTTACACACACACACACAAACACACACAACACTTGCCGTGGCACAAGGCGAGTGTGGCCAGGGAGAAATCAGGGGAAGAGGGAGGAGATGGGAAGCAGAAGCTTGGCTTTCTCCTCCCCCTCCCCCTGATTTCTCCCCTCATCAAGCAAGGCAGCTCTCAAAGACAATGAAGTGGCCCTGGGCACTTCTTCCAACAGCCCCTCTTCCTTTCTTGGCTGTTGGAAGAAGCATTGTGCCAGCTTCGTTCTCTTTGAGAGAGGTGCCAGGCAGATGTCTTGGGACTGCTGCACATTTGCACTGCCTGCCCTCCTGGAGCATTTTCTTCCTTCTCCTGCCGCCAAAAGAAAGAATACCCCACCATGTGGAACACCCCCACCCCAAAAGGCAGAGTGTGTTCTGTTGGTGTTGTTGTTGCTCCTGCCGCCAGGCGCATGCAAGAGAACTCTCCAGAGTGGTGCAATTCTGGGAGAGTGGGATATTTTTTTTTCAACAGTGGGAGAAGGAAGAAAGTGTTCCAGGAGGGCAAGTGGACATCCAGGGGCTGCGGCATGGGTGCCTGCCCCATTTCTGCAAAGGCAGAGCTGCCCCCCCCCCATTGCAGGGCACCCTTTTCTGCAGCAGCAGCTTCCCCTCTTTGGATCTCCCTGCAGCAGGGGTGGGGGCTCTGCTGTCAGGGTCCGTTTCTTATAGTACTCAAGAAAGACCACACTTAAACATTGTTTGGAATGAATAAGGTTACTTTTACTGAATACCCAAGATTAACAGACCATAGTGAAGCAGAGAGTAACTAGTTTAGGCGCGAACAATGAGTATTATTGCTTAAGCCCACCCCAATAGCTTTTGGGGTGGGCTTAAGCAATAATACTCATTGTTCGCAAAAAGGAGGCTTTTGCTGTTCGGTGGGCTCTCATGACTTGGCGACATTTTCTTGAGGGTGCCCCACATCCTTTCGAGGTCTGGACGGACCATAAAAATTTGGAAGCTCTTACCTCTTCTCGGAAATTGTCCCCAAGGCAACTTCGTTGGTCTCATTATTTCCATCGTTTCAATTTCCACCTCAAATACATTCCTGGGGGGAAAATTTTTATGGCTGATGCACTTTCCAGATTGCCTCAATATGATGTGTCTAAGCTCACCATTGTACAACCGATAATGCCACTCACTTTACCTGCTACTCCAGTATCTACTATAGCCCAAACTACTGTCCAGACTACTCCACCTGCTGACCTAATTGCTCGTATTAAGGATGAATTACTTACTGATGATTGGTATTCGGCTCATTCTGGTGATTGTACTACCAGAGACGATCTTCCCTGGATTGGTTCTAAAATATATGTTCCTGCTACATTACGTCCTTTTGTCTTGCAACGAGCACACGACTCACGTTTAGCTGGTCATTTCGGTTTCGTTAAAACTATTCATCTTATCAAGAGACAGTTCTGGTGGCCATCAATGAAGAAAGATGTTGAATCGTATATTGCCAGTTGCCCTGTATGTGCGGCCTCAAAACGTGCGCCGGGTAAGCCACAGGGTCTTCTCCAGTCTGTGGCTACCCCGGAAAGGCCTTGGAAGGAAATTTCAATGGACTTTATAGTTGATCTTCCACCCAGTCAGGGTTATACCGTTATCTGGGTAGTTACCGATCTTTTTTCTAAACAAGTTCATTTTGTCCCCTGTACTAAGATTCCTTCTTCCAAATCTCTGGCTAGACTTTTCGTTTCCCATATCTATCGTTTTCATGGCGTCCCGCAACGCATCATCTCCGATAGAGGAACCCAATTTACTTCCCATTTTTGGAAGGAGTTTTTGAGACTGATTGGCTCCGCCCAAAGCTTAAGCTCCGCCTACCACCCTCAGACGAATGGATCTTGTGAGAGGGTTAATTCCGTCCTCGAACAGTACTTACGCTGTTTTATTAATTTCCAGCAAGATGATTGGGCTGATCTTCTCATACACGCCGAAGTTGCGTATAATAACTCTGTTCACTCCAGTACGAATATGACCCCCTTTAAAATCATCTACGGACAGGACTTTGTACCCATACCCGAACTGCCTCACGTCTCGCCGACAGTTCCCTCTCTATCTGAATGGTCCTCTCGATTATCTTCTGTTTGGCCGCTTCTCCGGAAAACTTTAAACGATGCCCATGACTCGCACAAATTGTACGCTGATAAGAAACGAGCAGTCCCTCCCTCCTACAAAGTTGGTGATCAGGTTTATGTATCTACCAAAAATTTGGATAGCCCCCAAAAATGCAAGAAGCTGGGTCCCAAATTTATTGGACCTTTCACGATCACCAAAATTATCAGCTCTGTGTCGGTCCGTTTGGATCTCCCCAAGACCTATCGGCGGCTATACCCTGTATTCCATGTTCACTTACTGAAACCTGCTCGTACCTCTCATCTCCGCAAAAGATTGCCTGATGCTCCTACGCCTACCTTGGTGGATGGTCATCATCATTACGAGGTGCGGGACATTTTGGACTCCAGGATCCGCAGAAATAAAACTCAGTTCCTAGTCATGTGGAAAGATTTCCCCCCTTCTCACAACGAATGGGTGGATAAAGAGCATCTCAAAGCTCCTAAACTGGTACGCCAGTTTTATGCCAAGTATCCGCACAAACCTTGACTCTTTTTCTTTCTCCTCTCCGTTGTTTTGTCTCTCCCTTCTTCTCTTTCAGGTGTAGCCTCTCATTTGCCTATTGCTGCCCTAGATTTCCCGCTGTTCCTGGAGGAGGTCCGGATGTCAGTCTCGCTAGTTCTGGCTTCGCTGCCATGGAAACGGGGAGGGTGGGGGGTTTGGGGTGAATGTGTTCTGCTGGTGGACAATGTTGATGTTTCGTGTTATCTCCTGCTAACGGACCTACATTCCAGGATGGTGAAGACCTGCCCACCTGATGTTGGAGATGGCTGCATATTGGACAATGCACAGGGGGGGTTTGGGGATTGGGATGGGCTTAAGCTTAATACTTTCTGTTCGCGCCTAAACTATTCATTCTCAGCTTTACTTGGTCTGTACGCTATCGTAACTTAGTAAAAGGAGCCTTAACATTTCAAAATAATGTCTAAGTGTGGTCTTTCCTGAGTCAACGAAGAAACAGGCCTGACAAGTTGCCATAAGAAAATATCCACAGCCCAAAATATGACTAAATATGACTATATTTAGGTACAGTGGCACTGTTGGTAAGCCACTAGCCAGTCACTATGGTTTTTAAAGTGCTTGAGTGCGTTGCAAAGCCAGATGGACCAAGGCATATCAGATGGTTACAGCAGGGGGATAAAAGTCACGATGGTATTGAGGGGAGAGGACTGGCGATGAGGAGGAAAATCGAGACGAGCAGCAAAGTGTAAACAACAACAACAATACATAATAACACAGTCCGTCATAACAGGAAAATAGTCCAAAGCAGAATCAAGCTGAACATAAATTGATTGGTAGATTTGAATCTAAAGATAGTCCATAGTTTGTAAATTGGAGTTTGAAAATAGTCCATAGTTTATAAATTTGAGTTTGAAGATAGTCCATAGTTTATATTAGTTGGTAAAGTAAAATAGTTGGTAAAGTAAAATAGTTAATAAGGTAAAAGCGGCGGCAGCAGAGATCTAACACCTGGCTGCTCCCAGATCAAGCAGTCAGCATGGTGGAAGGGAACGCAAGCCAGAGCCCATGCGCCAAACTAAACGCCAGCCGTTTTCCAAAAAGTAAAAATAAACACAATGAACACAAAGCCAGCAAAATACCAGCGGAACAAAAACGAGCAGCAATAAAACAAAATCGTATAATCCAAGACAATCCAGCACCGCCATACCAGAGACCACTTTTTATTTAGAATATGTTATAAAGATATAATGTTATTGGGTGATTTTAGGAAGATCTAATAGAATGCCATTGTACAATTTTATTTTAGATTTCATATAAAAGGATGTAAAAACAATTTTAGTCAAATGAAGGCTGAAGTATAATAATTGCAATATATATAAATATATTTGAACTAAAAATATGTGATTTGATATGAATTGTAAGTGATGACTATAGAAAGGGTGCACAGAAATTTTGTAACCAACCAAATTATACTTTCTATAATTTGTAATGGAAGATGGTTTTTATGTTTTTTGTTTTCTGTTATGTTTGTTTCTGTTTGTTTAAAAAAATACAGAAAAATGTAAAGATGTTTATATAAAAATATTTTTGTGAAATGAAAGAAGCAATGCATTCTAGTGAAACATTATCAGGAGGGATGCAAAAAAACATCAAGGTGGGTCATGGATTTGTAAGCCTTGAGAACCAACCTTACTATTTGAATTTTACACATGTAGAAAATAGCTAGATTTTAAGTTGGATATGTATCAATAGGAATGACTGTGTGAAATTTGTAAGCCTATGTTTATGTTTATACATATCTGAATAAAAAAATAAGCAGCACCAAATAAGATTTGCAGTCTTCAGTGGTCTAGTTGGCATAATCCAGGATGGAATACTAAAAGTAATGAAGAAAATAAAGATTTTTTTTTTAAAGTTTAAAAATTAAGAAATGAGAATATTCAAGGTAACAGGACTGGGAAAACTCCACCACAAGTTGGGTACTATCCTGAAGATGCCAGGCATGTTTGTGGAATAGTGCAAATAAACATTTCATCAATAAAGGATACAACATGGACTCCTTATGATGGGAAAAACTGACACATATATTGGAAGTCTCTAACTGGGAAAATAATGAGAAATAGTAATAGATGGCATCACCATCACAAAAGAATTCTATTGAGAACACTGCAAATATAAATTTGCTTTGAAGAAAAAACCAAGTTTGCCAGCTGCTCAGGATGACTGAAAGTTTTCTGTGGACCAAGAAGCTAACATGGCCATTTGATGGATAATTTGAAAACTAGTTGGTAATGCGTATGAGTAGTCTGAGGTAGCATTGCAGAAGGTGAAAGTTTTGGGAGATGGCTTAATTGCAGACAACAGAATGGTTTGCTGCAAAAATTCTTGATTGAATAAGGGTTCTAGAGATATTGTTTTCTTTTAAATGTATCTTAATGGGAGCAAAAATATCTGTTCTAAACAATGTAAAATTGGCTCAGTGCTGCCAACTTAGCTTTCACAAAAAAGGTACTACTTGTAATTCTGAATTGAAACAATATAGGGAAGCATAAAGGAGAAATAATGAGGTTTTTTTTACTAATGGGGAATCAGTTGCAAAATAAACCACATTGGATACAGAGTATTCCCCTAGGAAGGGTTTTTTGATAGTCAACAGTATAGAAACATGAGTTACAGTACCTTTTAAGACAAAGGATTTTATAAAATGCCTAAATATATTTCCAGTTACTAAAAACCAAACAAAACCAATTTTAAAAAAGGCATGTTTCATCATCACCATATGTTTCATCTCTAGCTCATAGATACATTTGAAATAAATCAGAGGACTGTCAGACTTGTAGAAAATTTTGAATAATCTGAATCATGTAGTTAATCAATCAATCAATCAATCAATCAATATTTAATTTGTAGACCGCACCCTCTCCCCGAAGGGACTCGGGGCAGTGCACAGGAAATTAAAAGCATATAAACATAAACAAATTATAAATATTTAAAATCCAATTAAACAAACTATAACCCTGCGCTAAAATCATTAAAATCCTTAAAACTATACCCTTTAAAATCCTGATTAAAACAATTTAAACATTCAGACTGAAAGCTGGCGAAGTAGATTAGGCCAAGCCGGCCTGATGGAAGAAGTAGGTCTTTAACTTTTGGCGGAAGGAGCAGAGGTCCGTAGTTGTTCTGAGTTCGGGGGGGTAGGTCATTCCAGAGAGTTGGGCCCGCCACAGAGAAGCCGCACTGGCGCGGGTCCAGATAATCAATCTCCTCCAGGTGACGGGGAAACTGTTGTGCCACCACACTCTCTACAACCTTCGCCAGAAAGTGAAGGTTGGAGACCGGACAATAATTTACTAATAATGCTGGGTCCAGGGAAGGCTTCTTGAGGAGAGGTCTCACCACTGCCTCTTTCAAGATGGTAGGCAAGGACCCCTCACTCAAGGAAGCATTCACTACTTCCTGGAGCCAGCCTCGTGTAACCTCCCAGGATGCCAGTACAAGGCAGGAGGGACATGGGTCCAACAAACATGAGGTAGCTCTCAGTTGCCCACGTAACCTGTCCATATCTTTGGAAGTAACAGAGTCAAACTCCTCCCACAAAGCTGTCTCAAGACCTGTCTCTGACAATCCCTCCAGACCACTTTCGGTGGAGGCCAACTCGCTCCGAATCTTAAATCTCTAATAGATTTTATGCGTTAGGAAATACAGTATATTGTATCAAAATATTGATATATTTTAAAATACATGTTTTACAGACATTCGCAGAGGGAATGCTAAACATATTTATAGCCTGTACCATTTAAGAAACCAACTGAAGATCACCATGAAGCAAAATTTCAGCTTTAAAAAAAATGATAGCAAATAGAAAATAAAAGGTTCATCCCTTTTGCCTAAGCAGGCTCCAACTCAACCCATCCAAGACCGAGTGGCTGTGGCTTCCGGCGTCATGGTATAGCCAGTTGGTGCCTTCTCTGGCTATTGGGGGCGAGGTATTGGCCCCCACAGAGAGGGCTCGCAACTTGGGCGTCCTCCTGGACTCTTGGCTGTCTCTAGAAGACCATATGACGGCCGTGGCCAGGGGGGCTTTCTATCAGGTTCGCCTGATACGCCAGTTGCACCCCTTTCTGGATTGTGACGCTTTACACATGGTCACTCAAGCCCTCGTCACTTCCCGCCTGGACTATTGTAACGCTCTCTACATGGGGCTTCCCTTGAGGTGCACCCGGAGGCTCCAGTTAGTTCAGAATGCGGCTGTGCGGGGGATTTTGGAAGCATCTAGGCGCTCCTATGTGACACCTCTCCTGCATGAGCTGCACTGGCTGCCTGTGGCTTTCCGGGTGTGTTTCAAGATATTAGTGACCATCTTTAAAGCACTCCATGGCAAGGGACCTGGCTACTTGCAAGACCGCCTCCTGCTGCCAAATACCTCCCACCGACCAGTTCGCTCCCACAGAGAGGGCTTCCCCAGGGTGCCGTTGGCCAGGCAATGTCGGCTGGCAACCCCTAGGGGGAGAGCCTTCTCTGTGGCAGCTCCTGCCCTCTGGAATGACCTACCCCCCTGAACTAAGGACGATCACGGACCTACGCCTCTTCTGTCGGGCCCTGAAGACCCATTTATTTCATGTTGCCTGCCTGTCGTAGTTTTTTAAATTGATTTTAGCAGGGGGTTTTAATTGGCAGGCCAATCCATTTAATATATCTTAACATATGATTTTAGCTTTTGTATTATCCATTCTTACTGTTGGCTGTACACCGCCCTGAGTCCCGAAAAGGAGAAGGGTGGTATATAGATTCAATAAATCTAAATCTACCAGGTTTCAAATGTTTTTACTAACAGTTCTGTGTGCTTGGCTAGGGGGGGGGGCATGTGACTGAGTGGGTGTGGTCTACTTGACATCACTCACACACATGCAGTCATATGCCCCCCCACCTAGCCACGGCCACAGAACTGCAAAAAAAAAAACGAGCTGGGGAGCTGGGAGGCTGGCAAAGGAGCCTCGGTTTCCCCGTTGCCACTGCTCTTGGAAAAAGGAGGCAGGGATGCTGGCCGGCACTCGCTTCCCTTACCACTCACCACCACTCGCCCCCCTCGCTGCTTTCCCTGCCAGTCACCCAGTTAAGCAGGTGGGGCCCAGACTGCAGCCAGTGGGGAGGGGGCAGGTAATGCTCTGTTCCACAGGGGCTGCAGTGGTGAGCGGAAAGGAAAGTGAGCGCCAGCCAGCTTCCCTGCCTCCTTCCTCCAAGAGTGGGAAAACTGAGGCTTCTTTACCAGTCTGCCAGCTGATCAGTCCCATCCAGCCCCCCCTTACACACACACACACAAACACACACAACACTTGCCGTGGCACAAGGCGAGTGTGGCCAGGGAGAAATCAGGGGAAGAGGGAGGAGATGGGAAGCAGAAGCTTGGCTTTCTCCTCCCCCTCCCCCTGATTTCTCCCCTCATCAAGCAAGGCAGCTCTCAAAGACAATGAAGTGGCCCTGGGCACTTCTTCCAACAGCCCCTCTTCCTTTCTTGGCTGTTGGAAGAAGCATTGTGCCAGCTTCGTTCTCTTTGAGAGAGGTGCCAGGCAGATGTCTTGGGACTGCTGCACATTTGCACTGCCTGCCCTCCTGGAGCATTTTCTTCCTTCTCCTGCCGCCAAAAGAAAGAATACCCCACCATGTGGAACACCCCCACCCCAAAAGGCAGAGTGTGTTCTGTTGGTGTTGTTGTTGCTCCTGCCGCCAGGCGCATGCAAGAGAACTCTCCAGAGTGGTGCAATTCTGGGAGAGTGGGATATTTTTTTTTCAACAGTGGGAGAAGGAAGAAAGTGTTCCAGGAGGGCAAGTGGACATCCAGGGGCTGCGGCATGGGTGCCTGCCCCATTTCTGCAAAGGCAGAGCTGCCCCCCCCCCATTGCAGGGCACCCTTTTCTGCAGCAGCAGCTTCCCCTCTTTGGATCTCCCTGCAGCAGGGGTGGGGGCTCTGCTGTCAGGGTCCGTTTCTTATAGTACTCAAGAAAGACCACACTTAAACATTGTTTGGAATGAATAAGGTTACTTTTACTGAATACCCAAGATTAACAGACCATAGTGAAGCAGAGAGTAACTAGTTTAGGCGCGAACAATGAGTATTATTGCTTAAGCCCACCCCAATAGCCCTAACCCCCCCCTAGCATTGTCCAATGTACTTTCTTCTCCGACATCAGGTGGGCAGGTCATCACCAGCATGGAATGTGAGACCGTTAGACCAAAGATAACACCGGCCGGCAACATCTTCCACCAATCGTCCACCAGCGTTCATAATTGAAACCCCAGCGCCCCACCCTCCCCATTTCCATGGCAGCCAAGCAGCATAAAAATAAATCAGAAGCGAAGGCTGACAGGGAAACGGGGAGGGTGGGGCGCTTTGCAGAAACCGAGCGGGTGCATGTGCAGTAGCCCTGGGATGTCCTCTTCCCCTCCTGCAGCATCCACCACCACCCCTCTCAGCCCCAGCACAGCATTTGCGTTTCCACCAAGGGCTGCCCACCCACCCACTGGCCAGGCCAGGCTGGACACCACCTCAGAAGGCAAGTGGGCATGAGGGACCACTGGTAAGGCCACGTGGAAGGCAGGGAAGCATGGCAAGGCCACAGCAAAGAGAGTAGGCTGTTTGCTCCCTTCCACCTGGCCATGCCATGCTTTCCTGCTTTCCACGTGGCCTTCTGCTTGCCTACCTTCGCAAGCTGGCCACGGGGACACTGGAAAGGATGTGTGGAATGCAGGGAAGCATGGCAGGGCTGCAGGGAAGGGGGAAGGGGCAGCTAGCTAAGCCATGACTCACAGCCTTGCCTGGAAGACAGATCAGGGCCGCAGCACTTCACACAGGCAAGCTGCACAACAGAGACTGGGTGGAGTGGGGTGAGTGAGCCATGACCAGGGAACTGGTTCAGGGGCATGGCCAGGCTGCCATTACTACCAGTTTGGAAAGATATGCCAGATTTTCACTACCTATTTGGCGGAACTGACCTCTGGTTTATATTAAGTCTTTTTTTTTAGATATGTCAAAGGGAGTGTGTGCAGCATGTTTGTTTCTATTATGCAAGTGTTACGTGCTGAAAGCTAAACTAGATAGTGAATTTTGTTGCTCTATTCCAAATTTATTTTATACTACTATAAATGGATGGCACATTATGAATGCATGGTGGGTGACAATTAGATGACAAGCAGCAGAATATGCCACTTACATATTTTATAATGTGGCTCAGAGGCAGGTTTACTATTTCCAGATACTATTTATAAGAAGGTATCATGGCTTGCTGGCTGCTTTTGTGAAACTATAATTGCATTTGTTCATTATGTAATTGCTATTGAGGAAGTTATATTCTTAATTTGGATGGTGGAACTTTATGTTCTTGTAGATTCTGGAGCAACTGGTAACTTCATAGACATAAATGTTACAGAAGCTAAAGTTGCTGACCTAATTCTTATGAAGCTCAATGATTCTTATAATTATGTATGGTAGCCAGTGGTATTCAGCCTACCATCTGGTTGTTTCTAGACCATGGCAACTAGAAGCTTAGCTTTGAGTAAGGTATTTGTGACCTGTAACAACTGTACAACTGTAGTCAACAAAAAAGTAAGAGAAAGAGTTGCCAGAATCCAAGTCTAAGTATTCAAAGCAAGGTTGTATTGTACACGGAATAAAGACTGTTGGAATTAATATCAGATTTGCTGTTTACAATTAAAAGAGTTAATCCAAGTAACAAGAATCAAGAAGCTCAGATTAATAATATTAGAAAAATGGAATGAATGGAATGAATCAACTTTAATGGGAATCTCTGAATTTTGTTGCAACCCAATAAACATTCAAAACATGTTCTTAAATATATACTGTATAGTTTTAAGACAGCTATAGCATTATCTGTACTGTAATTTTTTTAAAACTTTCCTTACCACCAATAACTTGAATTTCATCATGAATTGGAGACGACGTGCTCTGAGAAAGAGTTAACATTGGTGAAGCAGTTGTTCCAGGAACTACACCAGTTAATAGCACTTTTAACTTTTCCTCCAATCTACTGCAGGCACGGCAGCATACTAAAAAAGCTAGGAAAAATGTGTGAGATAATAATAATAATCTTTAGTCATTGTACTAAAATTACAATGAAATTGATGAGATATTTTTTAGTTTTCATAACTTCATCTGAGAGCATATTACACATGAAGAACCATTGCAATACGTAGAAGACACTTGTTAAAAAAGCAGTCAGCATCTTAATTTGAAGGATATGTTTCTCATACTTGACATTTAGAGTATTATAACAATATTTATTACAACATTGACACATCTCTGAAATATATACCAAAACAACATTTTATTTATTCATGTAAAAAAAAAAAAAATCTTGGCCTTCTTTCATCTTAGTCTGGAGCTACAAACTGCTTTTCAGTTCCTACCTATTAGTATGTAGAGATATTGTCTATATAAGATACATATTTATCCATCCACACTAGGCTATTTAGTGCTGATTTTATTCCAAGCAGAGCCTGTGACTCTCAGATATAGTTCAGGGGGCATCTGAATCGCCTATTATCCAGTAAAGATTTAGAGCTCCAATAAGCGGTAACACACCTATTTAACAAAAATGAAGATACAGAAGACAGGCCTGATCCTAATGTAATCAAACTGCATATAGCCTTTCAAACACTATAATAATCCAGATAAGAGTGAATATAGAAGTTAAAAAGGCTTCAGCTTTGCATATACTTGAAATAGTTCCTTCTGAAAATCCCAGTCCTTAAGAGACTATGAAAGATGCATTTAAAAGAAGTATAGTTTAACACACTTTATGCCAAAACAATAGAGGGAACAAGAAAAAAATGAAGAACAAGAAAACCAAATAATACTATGTAGACTCTAGATGGGCAGAGAGTGCTTTGAAGAGTAAAATAGCACTAAGAATAGTAATTAATGCCTCAATATAAGAGGTGGTATTAAGCTAGTTCACACCAGTTCATAGGACCTGAGGTGTTGTAGGACCAGTCTCTCAAAGCACTTCATCACTATAGATGTCACTGCAATGGGTCTATAGTCATTCAAGCTTTTTATGGCTGCTGTCTTTGGAACTGGGATATTGGTGGCTGCTTTCAAGCATGATGGGACTCTAGCCTGTTGCAGGGAGAGGTTAAAAATCCTTGTCAGAACCCCTGCTAATTGGTCAGCACAGGTTTTTACCACTTTCTCCAACACCCCGTCTGGACCTGCAGCTTTGTTGGGATTTACAGCCTTCAGCTCAGCTCTCACTTGATGTTCTTCCAGGGTGAGTGGCTGGATGTTAGACGGCCTTTGGGATAAAGCCACAGAGACTGGTCTTTTTACCTCAAAGTGGGCGAAGAAGCTATTTAGCTCCTCTACTAGCAGGGCATCAGCATTGGCTATTTTTTTTTGTATTGCCCCTATAGTTGGTTAGGTGTTGTAGTCCCTGCCACACCTGTCTTGAGTTATTATCTTCCAGATACCTCTCTACGTTTTGCTTGTATTCCTGCTTAGCTGCCTTAATACCTCTTTTCAAGTTTGCACTGGCTTCATTGTCTTTGTTTCCTGCTTTGAAGGCGGAGTTTCAGGCTCTCAGCAGTGATTGTACCTCTGCTGACATCCAGGGTTTACGATTGCTGTAAACTCTGATACGCTTATTCACTGTTACATTATCTGTACATGTTTTAATGTATGAGGGTACAGTGTCAGTGAATTCTTGCAGCTCCAAATGTTCAAATATACTCCACTCGGTAGTCTCAAAGCAGTCCTGCAATTGTCAGAGTGCTCCCTCTGGCCAGATTTTGACAGTTTTCAAGACTGGTCGTATCCTTTTCCTGAGGGGGATATACTTTGGGCACAGCAGCAGAGAGATGTGGTCAGACGTACCCAGATGGGAGAGGAGGATTGCTCTATATGCCTGTCTTAAGTTTGAGTACATATGGTCTAGAGTATTCTTACCTCTGGTGGTACACTGCACATACTGTACAAACTTAGGGAGAACAGACTTTAGACTGGCTTGATTAAAATCCCCAGCCACGATAAAAGCGCCCTCAGGGTAAGTTTGCTGCTGCCTCTCGATGGCATCATGTAACTTAGAGAGTGCTGTGCTAACATTTACATCAGGTGGAATATAGACAACAGTGATCACTATAACAGAAATCTCTCTAGGTAAATAAAATGGCTGACAAATGACAGTTAAGAATTCCACGTCTGCAGAACAATGTGTGTAAGCAACTCTACTGTTAGTACACCAGTTATTATGTGTGTAAATACACAGTCCTCCACCTTTGCTTTTACCAGAGTTGTTGTTTCTGTCAAAGCGGTGTGTGGTGCAGTTAATTAGCTCCACAGACACATCCGGTACAAGTGGATGAAACCAGGTCTCTGTGATGATCATTACACAGCAGTCACAAATGAGCTTATTCGCTGCCATCCATAGCTCTAGTTCATCGGTTTTGTGGACAAAGGATCTAGACCTGGTTAGGAAAATGCTTGGTAATGCTGGTTTGTGAGGCTGTTTCCGTAACCAAACTAGCAAACCAGCTCTGCATCCCCGCTTCTGCTTCCGCTCTCTTCACTGCCTCCTACGCCAAACAACGATCCATGGAGAGCCTGGCAGTCTTACTATGTCACTCGGTATATTATGAGACTGCTGGAAGTCACTGGTAATATCTAGTCGACTAGAAGATCCAATCTTTAATAACTCCCTGTGGGTATAGACTAGTTTTGGCCTAACTACTGTGACACCAGGCGCTCAAAGCCGCAGCACCTAAGTGCGCCGCCATCTTGGGAAAAACAAACAAACATACAAACATAGTTTTCAAATAGACAGATATTTAAAGTTACAACTGCCAAAACATCTTAGGGAAATATTTATGTGAGTGAGATTTCAACAGCTTGACACAATGGTCAGATGTGGGAGATTCCATTCTATACCCTATAATGGACATCTTTGTGTTTGTGGAGTGGCAGAGGTAAAAGTCCTGACACATCCTATTTTATCGTCGCCTGTATAAGAGGGTGAGAGCAATGTATCTTGGCCTATATCAGTCTTGGCAAACCTTTTTGGCACTGAGTGCTGAAACAGGAATGCGCATATGGGGGGGGGCAAGCACCAAAAACCAAAAGAGCAGCTCCCCGGCGTGCGCACACAGGAGCACCAGAAACTGGAAGAGCAGCTCTCCAGCGTGCATGTGCACACCAGGAAGCTGAGCTTCTGGTTTCCGGTGTGCTCATGTGCGCCAGTCACCTGGTCTTCCAGTTTCTAGTGCAATGCGCGCACAAAGACCAGCTGACCAGTACACATGTGTGCGCCAGAAACTGGAAGCTCAGATTTCCAGCACACGTATTAGTGCCAAAGATCTGTTCTTCCGGTTTCTGGCACCCCCCGCACATGAAGACCAGCTGGCCAGCATGCATGTTTGTGCCAGAACCTGGAAGAACAATGGGCAACGGCTGGTGTGCCTGGAGAAATGGTTCTGTGTGCCACTTCTGGCACGTGTGCCATAGCTTCGCAGGCGCGAAGATGGCGGTCTGCCTCTGAGCTCCGTTGGGTTCTGGAGCTTGTTGGCTTATTAAAACATGCAGCCCGGTCTGTTTTCCATTCCTAAGGGCCGGGCCCAGTGAGTTGCTTACCCTAGCAATGGTTTGAGATCTGGACGGCTCTCTAGGGTAAGACAGCGGCGGAGATATCGCCGAGGACGCCGGGCGTGGATGGCGGCGGAAACGTGGCGGCCGGAACGCAGACCTGAGGAGAAGGAGGTCGATGCGAGGGCCGATGTGAGTGCCGACTCGGAGCCGTTTTTGAGCTGAGGCCAGGAGGGCGTGGTGGCCGGGGCTAGAGCGGCGCTGGGATGATCTGCGGCGCTGGGATGATCTACGGAGCCGCGTTGCCGAGCTGGGGTGAGCTGCTGAGCTGGAGGTCATCGGGGAGATTTGGAAATGGAGGAGAGACCGGATCGGGCCGGGCCGGGCTGGGAGAGGAGCGGCCGGCCCGAGGCCTCTAGGAGGAGGTGAGATTCTTTTTGGGCGGCAGAGAGAACGGCTGGAAGATCTGAACTAATGGCCGTGGCGTATGCATCCTGTGTGATCGAGGCCTATAAGATCTGGACGACCGAGGCCTATAAGAACTGTTATCCGGGCCTGGCCAGGAGTAGGAGGAATGCCTTGGCCTGGCCTTTTCTTGAGAGGATGCAAGACCAGAAGAGCCCTTTAAAAAAATCTGGGCTCCAGAGACTGCCCACTCCCCCCCCCTCCACCCCCAACGATTCCCCAAATTACATTCCTGACCCCCCCCCCCAACCCGGACTGATAGACTGATTGACCATTTTTAACATCTGCAATGAATTTTTGAGATCAAGCCGGACTTTATCCCACTGTGCATGTGAATTATTTAATTATTACTTTTAACATCTATTTTTACCATTCTAATTGTCAACATGCTCCCCATAATTAACTTTGACCCATTTTATATCTCGTATTTATAGTTGTATTATATTTTTATATCTATATATTTATATATTTATGTATTTATATGTGTCTATGTATTTATATATTTATATTTATATACTATAATTATGACTATGTACTCTGTGGCAGACCTTATGCTTCTGCGAGAGTCCCCGCTCTCGCAGGTTTGGCCCTCCTCGTTAACGAGGGCCCGCCTCGAGGAGGGATTTATTAATCCGGAGAGGTGGGCGAAGCGCGGCCTCAGGGGTTTTTTAGTTAGGAAATTGTTTAAATTATCTTTTTTAGGGGGTTCGAGGGAGGGGGGTGGGTATAGACAGATGGAGACGGAAGCAACAATCAATAGCAAGGGCCAGGATAGCAGTCGACGGAGGGAAGCGGAAGGTGCCGAAAGGAGGGGGGATCCCCGAGTCGTTCCACAGGAGGGCATACCAATTCAGAGGGTCGTGGGGAGGGGCAGGACCGAGGGGAGACAATCTTCATCCTCCCGGTTGGTGGCACGTAGCCGTTGGTTGCAAACGGTCGGGTGCCACAACCCCCGCAGGCTAGGTGGCCAGGGAATACAGAGCCAGGGTCTGCGGCTGATGTTTTGCAACGCCAGGTCCGTTGTCAACAAAGCCCCCCTCATTAGTGACCTTGTGTCAGAGGGGGAGCCGGACCTGGTAGGAATTGCGGAAACCTGGTTGGGCCACGAGGGAGGTCTTCCCCTCGTTGAAATGTGCCCACCAGGCTACCGCGCATTTCATCAGCCGCGGGCCCTAGGCAGGGGAGGTGGGGTAGCGGTCATTATCAAGGAAGGCCTTGAGCCGAGAGAGACCATTGTGCCTCAGACTACCGGCTGTGAGTCCCTCTCCGTGAAGTGGGGCCTAGGGAGGCAGTTGGGCTTGCTGGTTGTATACCTGGCTCCCCGCTATGTAGCAGCAGCCCTGCCCGAGCTCCTGGAGGTGATCGCTACGGTGGCAGTTGAGACCCCCAGACTTTTAGTCATGGGGGACTTTAATCTGCCATCGTTGGGCGAATCATCTGTGGCAGCTCGGGAGTTCATGGCTTCCATGACGGCCATGGACCTGACCCAAGTAATTCAGGGCCCCACCCATCTTTGTCTCAGGCCAATGGAAGAGTGATCTGGGTATAGGGGACATAGTCATCACCCCCTTGTCATGGTCAGACCACTCACTTCTCCGGCTCGACTTTCCGACCGCTGCTCCCCTCCGCGGGGAGGCGGAACCAGAGTCACCAATCTGGTACCGCCCCAGGCGCCTGATGGACCCGGATGGGTTCCAGACAGCGCTTGGGCCATTTCCTGTATCCCTGACCCGCGCCCCGATCGAGGACCTCACGGCCGCATGGAACATTGCGGCCGTGGGAGCCTTGGATCGGGTCGCGCCCTTGCGGCCTCTCTTGCGGCGGCGAACCACCCTGGCTCCTTGGTTTACTGAGGAGCTGCGGGTGATGAAACGCCGCAAGAGATGCCTAGAGGGAAGATGGAGGTCTAGCCGTTCTGAATCTGACCGGACACAGGTAAGAGCCCATTTACGGACTTACATTGTGGTGCTGAGAGTGGCCAAACGTCATCATTGTGCCACTCTCATAGCATCCGCAGAAAACCGCCCTGCCGCCCTGTTTAGGGTGACCCGCTCCCTCCTTCAACAGAGGGAGCGGGAAGCCCCGCTACAGGGTAGAGCAGAGGAATTTGTGACTTTTCTGCAGGAGAAAACCGCTCAGATACAGAGTGAGCTAGCCCCCATTCATGGCCCAGTGGGATGCCACGAGAGAGATCTTGTTTGGGAGGAGTTTGACTCCGTTACTTCCGAAGATATGGACAGGCTACGTGGGCGACTGCGAGCCACCACATGTTTATTGGACCCGTGCCCCTCCTGGCTTGTACTGGCATCCTGGGAGGTGACACGAGGCTGGCTCCAAGAGGTTGTCAACGCATCCTTGAGTGAGGGTTCCTTGCCTGCTTCCCTAAAAGAGGCCATGGTGAGGCCCCTCCTCAAGAAGCCCTCTTTGGACCCAGCTCTTTTAAACAACTATCGTCCAGTCTCCAACCTTCCCTTTTTGGCGAAGGTTGTTGAGAGTGTGGTGGCACAACAGTTTCCCCGTCACCTGGAGGAAATTGAGTATCTAGATCCGCGCCAGTCCGGCTTTCGGCCCGGGCATAGCACCGAGACGGCATTGGTCGCGTTGGTAGATGATCTCTGGAGGGCCAGAGATGGGGGATGTTCCTCCATCCTGGTCCTATTAGACCTCTCGGCGGCTTTCGATACCATCGACCATGGTATCCTATTGCATCGGCTGGGGGGGTTGGGGGTGGGAGGCACCGTTTTACGGTGGTTCTCCTCCTACCTCTCTGGCCGATCGCAATTTGTGCGGGCAGGAGAGCAGAGGTCGACCCCGAGACCCCTCACATGCGGGGTGCCTCAGGGGTCGGTCCTCTCGCCTCTCCTGTTTAACGCATATATGAAGCCGCTGGGTGAGATCATCCGTGGTTTTGGGGTAGAGTACCACCTGTACGCTGATGACACCCAGCTGTACATATCTACCCCAAACCACCCCAACGATGCCGTAGCGGTGATGTGCCAGTGCCTGGAAGCCGTGCGGATCTGGATGGGAAGTAACGGACTCAGGCTCAACCCGACCAAGACCGAGTGGCTGTGGTTTCCGGCTGCCCGATTCAACCAGCTTTCTCCAACGCTGGCCATAGGGGGCGAACATCTTGCCCCTGTGGATGGGGCGCGCAATTTGGGTGTCCTCCTGGAGTCCCCTTGGGGAGAGAGAGCGGGATATAAATTAAAATTATTATTATTATTATTATTACCCGGCTGTCTATGGAAGAGCAAGTGACAGCCGTGGCCAGGAGGGCGTTTTACCAGGTTCACCTGGTTCGCCAATTGCGCCCCCTATTGGATCGGGACGCCCTTCGCACAGTCACTCATGCCCTCGTGACATCCCGACTGGACTATTGTAACTCTCTCTACATGGGGCTTCCCTTGAGGTGCACCCGGAGGCTTCAGTTAGTTCAGAATGCAGCCGCGCGAGCTATTATGGGGACCACCAGGTTCACCCATGTTACACCGCTCTTGCGCGAGCTGCACTGGCTGCCTGTCGTCTTCCGGGTGCGCTTCAAGGTGCTAACTATCATCTTTAAGGCGCTCCATGGCTCGGGACCTAGCTATCTGCGGGATCGGATCCTGCCCCATACATCCTCACGACCGATTCGCTCCAACAGAGAGGGACTTCTCCGGGTGCCGTCCACTAGACTTTGTCAGCGGGCGACGCCCAGGGGAAGGGCTCTCTCTGTGGCGGGCCCGGCCCTCTGGAATGACCTTCCCCCCGATATCAGAACGACCACGGACCTCCGCTCCTTCCGTACGAAATTAAAGACCCATTTCTTTCGACTGGCCGGCCTTGGATAGTCTCTCTGTCTATAGATTTTAAATGTATTTTAATGGGTTTTAATTTTTTAGCACGGGATAACATTGTTTAATTGTGTTTTAAAGTATATATTTTTGTATCTATTGTTTATATTGTTTTTAGTCCTCCTGTGCACCGCCCCGGGTCCCTGTGGGGAGAGGGAGCGGTTAATAAATTCAAAGTTATTATTATTATTATTATTATCACTGGCCTATATACTAAATCAGTGGTAATCAACCTGGTCCCTACTGCCCACTAGTGGGCATTCCAGCTTTTCTGGTGGGCAGTAGGGGTTTTGCCCAATACTGAAGCACTTTCCTTTTTTAAAATTAATTGACTTCCCTACTTTATAAATCACCATTACCGTGGAACTGGCGGGCGGTTAGAAAATTTTACTACTAACAGAGATACAAAAGTGGGCGGTAGGTAGAAAAAGGTTGACTACCCCTATACTAAACTAATGATCCATTGGGAAACCCATATCAAAACAACTTACCTTATGGGCAGCCCGAATTTGAAAACATTTAATAGAGCATAGTATTTGAACAATGTGGGACTCATTGGGGTAGATTGTAGGTGTGACACTGAAATATAATTTCATCATATTTTATTTACCATATATTACATTATTGTGTTTTATTCCAATTTCATTTTAAATTGTATTTTATTCCAATTTTATTTTAAATTGTATTTTATTGCATTCCATTTTAAATTGTTTTTATCAGATTTTAGTAACAATTTGTGTTTGGAACTCTGCACTTTGATATAGCCCATGGGGTAGTCAATAAAGTAAACTAACTAAATTATCTGCATAATGCAGGCCACAAAGTGACACCAGCATGTGTGATTACATGTTCAATAAACTTGACATCCAGCTTTCTGGACAAGGTTATAGTGAGAAAAAACTGCAATAGAATTCCAGATAGTTTTCCAGAGGAATGGGGAAGGGAACTTCCTAGCAATGTCAGCTAGGAATATGTTTCTGGGAAGATTTTGGTTCTCTGGGCATTTGTTCCCTTGCTTGGAGTTCCTAGAGAAAGCAGGTACAGATAGTCCTCCTATTACAGCAACAATTGGGACTTCCGGTTCCGGCTCCGGCGGCGACGGGCGAACTTAGGGTTCGCTCGCCGCTTTGTTCCTTTTCCTGCCCCCCCACGGGGGCGAGAAACCCCTTGTTTGGGGCTTCTCCCGTAAAGCCGGCTCGACAGGGAAGCCCCCCCCCACGGCAGTGGGGAGAGCGACCCTGCTCCTCGGCTTAGGCGGAAGAGGACATGCTGCGGGGGGTCTTCCCTTCGCCAAAGGTTGGCGGCACCATTTAATTCCATGAAGAGAGACGATCGGAAGAGTCGGGAGGCTTTTCGGGACCTCAGCTGTGAGCGGAGAGTGAGCGTTTAAAACTTTTTTTTTGTACTGTCAGCCGGGCTGAAAGGGACTGGAGGGGGGTGTTTGTTCCCAAAAAACCCCCCTTGGACTAAAAGCGGCACTCGGAAATGCCTCGTTGCGAGGAATCGGAAACTTTTAATTCGGATGGTCTTTAACAAGGGAAAGTACTTTGCGGCTTGCTTGCAATTATGTCTCTAGGTCTGGCTGAAACAGTTTCTTTTTTGCTTTTTAACCGCTCTCTCCCTCGGGCTCTGAGTTTGGGCGGAAAATGGCTTCTCTTTGTCCCCGACTGACTATGACCTATGGAAAATTACCAGTGTCTCTTTGTGATTTGGACTTCCTCTAATTATTGATGAAGAATTTTCTTTTTTTGGATTTGTGTTTTCCTTTCTGGATTGCCTTCGTTATTATACCTATGGAGTTGGAAAAGTGTTTCTCTACTGGTTTCTGAATTTTGCAGCTATACAACTTTAAGCACTTTAGACTCCTGATCAGCCCCACCCTAAAAACGCCATTTTACTGGCACGGATTTTAACAGCTAAACATGGCACAAGAAGCAACGCTGGCACGCCTTGAACAAAGAATGACTGCCCTTGAATCTGTTATACAAAATTTGGTATTAGAAATTAAGGCCCAGAGGGCAGAAAATGTCAACTTTAAAAAGGAATTATTGGACACTCGAAAACAAGTGCTTGAGAATACACAGAAGAATGAAGAATTGAAAGGGGGGCTGGAGGGGGCTAAGGGAGAGATTAAAAATGTTTCTAATGAGGTTGTGGAAATAAATGGGCATGTGACTAGGATAGATATGGAAAGGATGACATATTTTTTGAGATTTCAGAATGTTTTTGAGATGGATGGTGAATGTCTCCCTGATCTTATGAGTACAATTATTGCAGACTATTTACATGAACCTAAAGATGAGATCAGAGGGGACATTGACCTAGTCTACAGAATAAATTCTGCATATGCCAGGATGAATGAAGTACCCAGAGAGATACATGTAAAATTTGTTAGAAGGTCAACCAGAGAGGAAATCTTGAAGGCGCAAAGAGGGAGTCCTATGATTTACCAACAAAAGGAGATTACCATCTTGAAGCAGATTCCAAGAAAGATTAGAGAAGCTAGAAGGAAATTTTCCTTCTTGTCTAAAACATTGTTTGATCATGGGATCTGGTTCAAGTGGGTGATACCCGAAGGGATGCTGGTGTTCTGGGAAGGAGGTAGAGTGAAGATTAAAACAGTTGCTGAGGCGGAAGCCTTTCTTAAAAAACATTCCTCTGTCCTGGGAGAAGATCCAGGGGGGGCAGGGGGAGCCATGGCCCCGTCCGCTGGGGGCCCGGGGGAGAAGGGGGAAGATACAATTGCCAAGAGACTTAGATCTAAAAAATAACTTTGCCCTTGTTTTTTTTTTGAGTAATATTGTATGATATTTGTAATCTGGATTTTTGTAATTGACTGACAGTATATAACTGAAAAATTTAGGAATATGTACTTGCTCCCAGCTTGCAGTGTTATGTGAAATGTTTCTTTTCTTTCTTTTTAATAATGTAACTTGAGGTACCGGAGGAGCCGACGACTTTGACGTGACTACTCTCAAAATTTCTATGTAACCCTTACCCTACCCCACAAAAAATGTAAACTCAATAAAACTTTTTCAATATAAAAAACAATTGGGACCAAAAATTCCATTACTAAGTGATGTAACTGTAAAGCACAATATAACTTTATACAATTCCGGTTGCCATTATTAAGCAAGGACCATCTGAGTCTTTAAGGAAGAAAAACACATGATCATGACTTCAGACTTTCTGTTGGCTTCTCCATTGCCTGCTTGTGGGAAATCAACAGGGAATATTGGAAATTGCTATTATGTGACCACAGCTCACATAATCTCTTTAAATTTGTCAACTATGAATAATTACATCCTTATCCAACAACTGAAAGTTAGTCATATATTGCATATTCAACTTGTAAATGTCACATCATCTTATTGGCTATTACCCATTTGGCAATGATATCAAAGATAGCTTTTAGCCTTGCTATGAAGTTAGCATGCATATCTAAATGGTTCTGTTGCGAAAAAGTATCATATTTGCAGACCCTCTCATAAAAATCCTACATGGAATCTATCAATAGAACTTTAATGAAGGAGGCGGTAGCGAGGCCCCTCGTCAAGAAGCCTTCCCTGGATCCATCTTCTTTAGCCAAAGGATCTCCAACGTCGGTCAAGTCTCCAACCTTCGCTTTGTAGTGAAGGTTGTTGAGAGTGTGGTAGCACGTCAGCTTCCCCAGTACCTGGAGGAAGCTGCCTACCTGGATCCGTTTCAGTCAGGTTTCAGGCCCGGGTATAGCACGGAGACAGCATTGGTCACATTGGTTGATGATCTCTGGCAGGCCCAGGACAGGGGCTGTTCCTCTGTCCTGGTCCTATTAGATCTCTCAGCGGCTTTCGATACCATCAACCATGGTATCCTACTGCAATGCCTCGGAGGGTTGGGAGTGGGGGACACCGTTTTGCAGTGGTTATCCTCCTACCTGTTGGATTGATCGCAGTTTGTTTTGACTGGAGGACAGGGATCAACCCCGAGGCCTCCCACTTGTGGGGTGCCCCAGGGGTCAGTTCTCTCGCCCCTCCTGTTCAACATATATATGAAACCGCTGGGGTATGGTATCATCAATATGCTGATGATACCCAACTTTTCCTCTCTACCCCAAACCACCCCAACGATGCCCTCGACATGATGTCCTGATGCCTGGAGGCTGAGCAGATCTGGATGGGGAGGAACAGGCTGAGGCTCGATCCCTCCAAGACTGAGTGGCTGCGGTTCCCGTCATCCCGATTTGTCCACCTGGTTCCAACTTTGGTGATAGGGGGAGAAATTTGACCCCCCTCAGAAAGGGCCCGCAATCTGGGAGTCCTCCTGGATATGTGGTTAGCTTAGAAGAACATCTGACAGCCATGACCAGGGGGGCCTTTTACCAGGTTCGCCTGGTACGTCAGTTGCGCCCCTTTCTGGATCAGGATTATTATTATTATTTTATTATTTATTAGATTTCTATCCCGCCCTATCTCCCAGAAAGGATGCCCTGTGCACAGTCACTCATGCCCTCATCCTTTCTTGCCTGGACTACTGTAATGCTCTCTACATGGGGCTGCCCTTGAAGAGCACCCGGAAGCTTCAACTGGTCTAGAATGCGGCCGCACGGATTATCCTGGGGTTACCTAGGTGCTCCCATGTTACACCCCTTTTAGGCAGCCTGCACTGGTTGCCAGTTGTTTTTCGGGTGCGATTCAAGGTATTAATTATGACCTTCAAAGCACTCCATGGCTTAGGCCCAGGGTACTTGCGAGACCACCTACTGCCACCGGTAGCCTCCCATCGTCCAGTACGATCCCAGAATTGGCCTCCTCAGGGTGCCATCAGCCAGACAGTGTCGGCTGGCGACCCCCAGGGGGAGAGCCTTCTCTGTGGGAGCGCCTTCCCTTTGGAATGAGCTACCCCTGGAGCTTCGCATAATTCCCGACCTCCAATCCTTCCGGCGTGCCCTAAAAAGCTGGCTTTTCCATCAAGCCGGCCTGGCCTGAGTAAAATAAACTATCAATTTTAATTGTTAATTTAATTTTAAATTTAATTGTAAATTGTCAATTGGTTATTGGATTTACTATTTAATCTTTTTTTAACTTTTGTAATATGTATTTTTATGTTGTGCGCCTCCCTGAATCCTCTGGGAGAAGGGCGGCCTATAAATCTAATAAATCCTAATCCTAATGTGAGATTACTGCCTTTGCTTCTGCCCTTGCCTGATCTACCGTGTTTGCCTGAAAATAAGACAGGGTCTTATTTTCTTTTGACCCGGGAAATAAGCACTTGGCCTTATTTTCGGGCAGATCTTATTATTTTTGAGGTGCAGGAGGCGCTGAACATGGTCACCTCATGGCTACTGCTGTGTTCCAATATTTTCAGGGAGGGCTTATTTTAGTGCATGCACTCAAAAATCCAATTGGGTTTATTATCCATGAAGCTCTTATTTTCAGGGAAACGGTAATTATCACAGACTGCCAGAATTTTCAATTCTTCCCTTTTGCCTTACAAATTTCAGTAATAGCTGCAAAAAAAGTTTTAGCTGCATAATTAGCTTAAAATCAATCACAGAATTGCCATAAAAATTGATTTTTTATAAAATGAGTTTCCCCCCCCCAATTTAAATCTTAAAGTTAAAATGGGATGTAATACCAATAGTTTTAAGTAATTAATGACTGCTATACAGCATATCAAATACCACCTTTAGTATTCTTGGTTCAGCTTTTTCATATTAAGATAGAATTGATTTGATGGATTTAATGGGATGGCAGCGATGATCCAAGAGTTGGCTATGCTTCAAATCTCTGATCAAAGTTCAAATCTCTTTGAACTTTGAATTAAAGTTCAAAACTTTAATTACATTAAAGTTAATAAATTAAAAATTCTAATGACTGTTATGCATGGGGGATTCTTAATGCATAATCATGGCTTGGCAAATTATAAATTCTCAAATTCTCATATTTAAATTCAATATAGAGAATAAATAACCTCTTCTATTACTTGCTAGCTTTCATCAGTATCTATCCTTGCATACTGTTATTTCACATACTGTAAATGTGAGGAAGAGAAGTTTCTCTTCTCTGACCTAATTTTTCTTTTTTTGAAGCAGTAAATGCCAAACAGAGGGAAAATGTATTCTGCTATTCTCCTTTCTGCACAAAATACTATAGAACAAACTGCTGAAAAAGTAGTAGATGCGGTGATAGTTGGAGAAAGTTCCATCTGTATGGAATTACTTTGGCAGTCCTTCCAGGTTTCTAGGACAATAGCAATTTTCCAAACCCTATTACATATCATATTGAATATTTGTACTAAATTCTCTTTATCTACTATTTCATTTATTTTAGCTTGGATCATAGCTGGGGAATATTCTTTTCATTTTCTTCTACTCAATTTAAATTGTTCATTGACACCTGGTGCTGATTCATTGGACGGAGCTTCAGGAATTCCATAAATTGGGTAGATCCAACGGAGTCCTTTAAGTTTTTCATCCTTTATTATTACAGTTTGGCTGAGAAATATAAGCAAGTTAAATATTAATATTATCATTTTAGAAGAAAAACCTAGTACAGTCATTACTTTGTGGCCTTATCTATCCATTTAAAACTTGTTTGAAATTTCTTGTATCAATAATACATCTGATACAAAACCTAATTTAAAAATTTACTTCTTACAAAATTATACCATGAACTAGGACTAATCCCATTTCATAATATGTGCCATCCACCAAGCAATTAAAGTGGCATTAGTACAAAAAACTGATGTAACATCAAAATAGAAAAGAAATAGCAACACATGTGTTGATGACATACCTCATTATAGTCTCTTTCATAGCTTGTGTTATTACATTATTTATAGCAGAGATATTAACCCTTAGATCAGGCACGGTTTAATTTGCTTAAATCAGCAAAGATGGCAATTTGGCTCATCTTATATAACTATCATTCCATTGAGTTTAGTAGTTGAAAACTATTCATACTCTCTTGGATAGCTGACAAATCTTATGAAAGAGTTGTCTTGATAATATAACCAAAGATGGCTTTGTCATACTTAAACAGTCTAATAATTTTAGGCAGTACAGAATTATCTGAAGCTTTTTAGTATGAAATTCTTAAGATGTCCTATACTTGTTCAAATTTAATAAGTGTGAAATATTCTATATTATTATGTAATTATATAAATTATTAAATTAATTCACATAATGATTTCAAATTTAAATCAGCATTAGTTATGGATAACTAATGTTTAAAGTACTTACCTGTTTACTGCTTCTCTTAATTCAAATGTGTCATCATAAATCCAGTTTTCTTCATGTACCTTCTTAACTTCAATAACAAGAAAAGTTTCATAGAGTTTCATAGAAAGAGGGGCAAATAATATAGGAATATCTAGCTTGCTTTTTTGAGGTAAAATTATTCCTAAAAAGCAGAAAATTAAATAGTATAAATAATTGGTTTGTTATTTACTCTTAATTATGTATTTTAAAAATATGCAGCATAAAAGTAAACACAATTGTTTATAAAGAACCTCTTTTCCCCTTTAAAAAAATCCACTATCATATATAACTAACATTAAAACGGTTATTTTTTAGAAACAGGTAACCAGCTTACCACAAATGCTTGATATCTAAATAATGGCACTATGAGAATAGTGGTTGCCTAATCTACACATTGCTTCTTTAATTCCACCCTTATCTAATACAACCCTGAGATTATATCTCTCCTCTTTTGGGTTAATTTATACAAAATATGTTACTATTATTTCTAGTGGAGAATCTTTAGCCTTCCAAGGGATTTACCATCCTGAAATCGTGAAAAGATCCCTGGCTCCAGGACCCTGAGACCAATTCAGGCAAAAAAAATAAGCTACTTAAAGCTGGATAGAGACAGGGAAGCACAATAGGGATAAGGGGATAAGCCTCCACATGTCCCGTTTTCGGCCCATAGCACTGCTGATCACCGCTGCCTATCGCCACCTATTGCCAGCACCACTGATCCCTGTCACCGTTCGCTGCCAATTGCTACTGTTGCCATTTCCACCAACTTTATTTGGTGGGGAAGTGTGTCTTATAGTGCGAAAAAATATGGTAATTATAATGTGTAGCAATTGTTTCTTCAACAATTTTCAAGAAATGCTAAATGCAACATCAAGAAAGAATGTAAAAATAAAAAAAACTGGAGGAATCTGGAATTACAGATTGATTTGAATTGGATAAACACAATCATAGATGAGATATACAGGGGGTTTTTCCCCCCCAAAAAAATATCTTACTAACACCTAATTTGATATGCAAAAGATAGAATCCCAATATAACATCATTATACCATAGTATATTGTAGTTCAATATATTTCATTTATGTGAAAGAGAACTTTATGAGCTATGGGAAGAGATAAGAGACATCCTAATAACTAAAGCACTAAACTAAAAAATACACAAAGAGTAAAAGAGCTAAGTAACATTCAGAGCATGCTATTATGATAGTTTATTTTAAAATATAACACAACCACACAGAAAATTTACTTAAACTAAAATACTTAAGAATGATCATGGAAGAAATCTACTAGAGACAAAAGCGGAAGACAGAAAACTATACTGAAATCCTTTACAAACAGGATTATAGAAATACAAAAACATTATTTATTTATTTATTTAAATTTATACCCCACCCTTCTCCTAAAAAAGGACCCAGGGGGCGCACAGGCGTTATTAAAACCATACAAAAATACATAATTATTAAAAACTATTAGCAGAGAGATCCTATTCAGATCCTATTCCATTAGATACTAGGAAACGATAGGCAATAATTTCAAATCGGTTATATACCATAATGTGAAGTAGAAAGTCTACAAACCCCTGTTAAAATGCCAGATTTTTGAGACGTTAAAAAAAATCAAACAGGTAAATCACGTCAGAATTTTTTCCCTATTTATTATACTATAAGGTGTACAATTCAACTGAAAACCAAAGTGAAATCTTAAAAACTTACAATAACACAATTGCATAAGTATGAATATGCTAAAAGTAATATTTTATTGATTTATGATAGTGTTCAGGCTTTTGGCGTAGGAGCCTACAGCATGGCACATTTTACCTTAGGAGTCTTGGGAATCTTTGCCCACTCCTCTCTGCAAAAATCACTGTCAGATAGCACTGTCCTCTGCACAGCCATCTTCAGGTCACCTCACAGAATTTCATTTGGATCAGGTCCCGGGCTCTGGCTGATCCATTCCAAAACTTTGATTTGTTTCTGGTGAAGCCATTGTCATGTTGAAAGATGAAATTCCATCTTCAACATTTTAGCAGAGGCCTGCCCCAAAGCATGATGCTGCCACCATGCTTCTATATGGCCATAGTGTATTTTTGTTGATGTGCAGTGTTGTTATTGCATCAAATATACAGTGGTACCTCGGTTCACGAACGCCTCTGTTCACGACCAACTCGGTTCACGAACAGAAAAGTTCCTCAAAATGTGCTCCGGTTCACGAACTCTGCTTCGGTTCACAAACAGGAACCGCGGCCATTTTTAATGTATTCCTGGCTGTCACATGGTTGTGACTTCCTGTAGGAAGATCGTAGAGAGAAGACACAGAAAAAAGCCCCAGCACGCACACTGTGAGTACTTTCAATGACTTTTTTTTATTTTTGCTATGCTTTTAGCATATGGAAAACTGTGCCTCGGTTCACGAACAATTCGGTTCGCGACCAGAGTGAGTTCACGAATTAAGTTCGTGAACCGAGGTACCACTGTACTTTCTGGCATTATGACCAAAACTTTCAACCTTGAACTCATCGGACCATAACATATTCTCCCATATGCTATTGTCAGGCCTGATGTAGGTTTTTGAAAAATGTAGCTGGGCTTCAGTGGTGGGATTCAAACAATTTAACAATTGGTTCTCTGCCCTAACAACCAACTGGGAAGATGTGGCTGTGTGCCCGGACCAGGCACTTTCTCTCGGGCCTCACAGAAGCCTAAAGCTGGGCCCAAAAGGCAGCTGAGCCTCACTGTGTACTGTCCCCCCACTCCCAAGGCAGCCCTTCAGTCAAGCATGGCAGGCCCAAAGTGGCCATCAGCCTTACTTTACAGCCTGTGGGGCTTGCACCACTTTGCTCACTGTAGCTACCCATGAAGGTAAGGCTGATGGCGACCTGCATCCAGAGCATCCCCTCAGCCCAGGATGGAGGAAAAGGCCCCAATCTTTACACAGGAGAAGAGCAAGGGAAGGTTTTTCAGTGAAGGAGCATCACTCAGTCACGCCCCTCACTGCCCGTCTCCACCCATTCATGGCAAAGTAACTCCTCACTTGCTGGGCATTAACCAAGGGGAAGCAGCCAGAGGAGGGCACAGCGGGACAGCCTGGCGCAGAAACACACAGGCCAGGGAGGTGAGTTGGCAACAGAAGAGAGCATATCAGCCTGGCAGTTAGGAAACGAGCTAGGGCTAGCTGTCTGTCCCCAACGGGGCACTCTCCAGCGGCATTGGCCTTACCTTCTCAGGCCGGGTGAGGAGTGTCTGGGAGGGAAAGGGTGAGGCCAGCCAGTGGTGGGATCAGCCGATTCGCCAAACTGCAGAAAAACTGGTGCAAACCAGCTGAATCCCACCACAGCTGGGCTTGGATAGTTTTGTTTTTAAGAAAAGGATTCCATCTTGCCATCCTACCCTACAGCCAAATGAAGAATATGGGAGATAGTGTTGTAATAATCAGTAATTTCCAGAAATTCCTGCAGCTCCTATAGCTATAACCCTTTTGGTAGCCTCTTGGACTAGTTGTCTTCCTGCTTTTGATCAATTGTGGAGGGACAGTCAGTTCTTTTTAACTCTGCAGTTGACAGTGAAGAAGTGAGTAGTTAAAGAGATTTATTTTGATGAAAAATAAAGCTATTTATATAGTAAACAAGGTAAGAATAGTTATAGAAAATAGTTAAAGCATTTTCATACCTTCAAACAATGAGATTGCACATGTTTTTTATTGTGGATTATAAGAATCAATCAGGACTACTGTGAATAGTGAGAATCATCAATCAATCAATCAATCAAATTTTAATTTGTAAACCGCACCCTCTCCCCGAAGGGCGGTGCACAGGAAATTAAAAACATATAAACATAACAATTATAAATATTTAAAACCCAAATTAAATAGCTATCGCCCTGTGCTAAAATCTTAATACTATTTCCCCTTAAAATCCCCTTAAAATCCCGATTAAAACAATTTAAGCTTCAGCCTGCAGGCTAGGTGAGGTAGAATTAAGCCTGATGGAAAAAATAGGTCTTTAACTTTTGGCGGAAGGAAAGGAGGTCCGTAGTAGTTCTGAGTTCGGGGGGTAGGTCGTTCCAGAGGGTTGGGCCTGCCACAGAGAAGGCCCTTCCCCTGGGCGTCGCCCGCTGGCATTGCCTAGTGGACGGCACCCGAAGAAGTCCCTCTCTGTGGGAGCGAATCGGCCGAAGGGATGTATGGGGTAGGATACGATCCCGCAAATAACTAGGTCCCGTGCCATGGAGCGCTTTAAAGATGGTGATCAACACCGTGAAGTGCACCCGAAAGCCCACAGGTAGCCAATGCAGCTCGCGCAGGAACAGTGTCACGTGGGAATACCTGGAGGTTCCCATAAGGTGTTGTAGTCCCTGCCACACCTGTCTTGAGTTATTATCTTCCAAATACCTCTCTACCTTTTGCTTGTATTCCTGTTTAGCCGCCTTAATACCTCTTTTCAAGTTTGCTCTAGCTTCATTGTCTTTGTTTCCTGCTTTGAAGGCGGAGTTTCGGGCTCTCAGCAGTGATTGTACCTCTGCTGACATCCAGGGTTTACGATTGCTGTAAACTCTGATATGCTTATTCACTGTTACATTATCTGTACATGTTTTAATGTATGAGAGTACAGTGTCAGTGAATTCTTGCAGCTCCAAATGTTCAAATATACTCCACTCGGTAGTCTCAAAGCAGTCCTGCAACTGACAGAGTGCTCTCTCCGGCCAGATTTTGACAGTTTTCAAGACTGGTCGTATCCTTTTCCTGAGGGGGATATACTTTGGGCACAGCAGCAGAGAGATGTGGTCAGACGTACCCAGATGGGAGAGGAGGATTGCTCTATATGCCTGTCTTAAGTTTGAGTACATATGGTCTACAGTATTCTTACCTCTGGTGGTACACTGCACATACTGTACAAACTTAGGGAGAACAGACTTTAGACTGGCTTGATTAAAATCCCCAGCCACGATAAAAGCGCCCTCAGAGTAAGTTTGCTGCTGCCTCTCGATGGCATCATGTAACTTAGAGAGTGCTGTGCTAACATTTACATCACGAATGAGCTTATTCGCTGCCATCCATAGCACTAGTTCATCGGTTTTGTGGATAAAGGATCTAGAGTTGGTTAGGAAATGCTTGGTATTGCTGGTCTGTGAGGCTGCTTCTGTAATCGAACTAGCAAACCTGCTCTGCATCCCCGCTTCTGCTTCCACTCTCTTCACCGCCTCCTACGCCAAACAATGATCCATGGAGAGCTGGCAGTCTTACTATGTCACTCGGTATATTATGAGACTGCTGGAAGTCACTGGTAATATCTAGTCAACTAGAAGATCCAATCTTTAATAACTCCCTGCAGGTATAGACTAGTTTTAGCCTAACTCTACTGTGACACCAGGAGCTCAAAGCTGCAGCGTCTAAGCGTGCCGCCATCTTGGGGAAAAAATAAAAAATAAAATTGAAAGATTATTTATTTACCGTATCTGCCTGCGTATAAGATGACTTTTTTGCCCTGAAAAACATGCCTCCAAGTGGGGGGGTCATCCGCGAGGTCCCCTTCTTACAAGTCTACGCGCGATGGTTTCCTCTTTCCCCCTGTCTCTTTCCCCTCCATGCAAGTCTCTCTCGCGCGCGATGGTTTCCTCTTTCCCCCTGTCTCTTTCTCCTCCATGCAAGTCTCTCTCGCGCGCGATGGTTTCCTCTTTCCCCCTGTCTCTTTCTCCTCCATGCAAGTCTCTCTCTCGCGCGATGGTTTCCTCTTTCCCCCTGTCTCTTTCTCCTCCATGCAAGTCTCTCGCGCGCGCGATGGTTTCCTCTTTCCCCCTGTCTCTTTCTCCTCCATGCAAGTCTCTCTCGTGCGCGATGGTTTCCTCTTTCCCGCTGTCTCTTTCTCCTCCATGCAAGTCTCTCTCGCGCGCGATGGTTTCCTCTTTCCCCCTGTCTCTTTTTCCTCCATGCAAGTCTCTCTCGCGCGCGATGGTTTCCTCTTTCCCCTCTATGCAAGTCTCTCTCGCGCACGATGGTTTCCTCTTCCCCCCTGTCTCTTTCTCCTCCATGCAAGTCTCTCTCGCGCGCGATGGTTTCCTCTTTCCCCCTGTCTCTTTCTCCTCCATGCAAGTCTCTCTCGCGCGCGATGGTTTCCTCTTTCCCCCTGTCTCTTTCTCCTCCATGCAAGTCTCTCTCGCGCGCGATTGTTTCCTCTTTCCCCTCCATGCAAGTCTCTCTCGCGCACGATGGTTTCCTCTTCCCCCGTCTCTTTCTCCTCCATGCAAGTCTCTCCCGCGCGCGATGGTTTCCTCTCCCCCCCTGTCTCTTTCTCCTCCATGCAAGTCTCTCTCTCGCGCGATGGTTTCCTCTTTCCCCTCCATGCAAGTCTCTCGCGCGCGCGATGGTTTCCTCTTTCCCCCTGTCTCTTTCTCCTCCATGCAAGTCTCTCTCGCGCGCGATGGTTTCCTCTTTCCCCTCTATGCAAGTCTCTCTCGCGCGCGATGGTTTCCTCTTTCCCCCTGTCTCTTTCTCCTCCATGCAAGTCTCTCTCTCGCGCGATGGTTTCCTCTTTCCCCTCCATGCAAGTCTCTCTCTCGCGCGATGGCTTCCTCTTTCCCCCTGTCTCTTTCTCCTCCATGCAAGTCTCTCTCGCGCGCGATGGTTTCCTCTTTCCCCCTGTCTCTTTCTCCTCCATGCAAGTCTCTCTCGCGCGCGATGGTTTCCTCTTTCCCCTCCATGCAAGTCTCTCTCGCGCACGATGGTTTCCTCTTCCCCCCCTGTCTCTTTCTGCTCCATGCAAGTCTCTCTCGCGCGCGATGGTTTCCTCTTTCCCCTCTATGCAAGTCTCTCTCGCGCGCGATGGTTTCCTCTTTCCCCCTGTCTCTTTCTCCTCCATGCAAGTCTCTCTCACGCGCGATGGTTTCCTCTTTCCCCCTGTCTCTTTCTCCTCCATGCAAGTCTCTCTCGCGCGATGGTTTCCTCTTTCCCCCTGTCTCTTTCTCCTCTATGCAAGTCTCTCTCGCGCGCGATGGTTTCCTCTTTCCCCGTCTCTTTCTCCTCCATGCAAGTCTCTCTCGCGCGCGATGGCTTCCTCTTTCCCCCTGTCTCTTTCTCCTCCATGCAAGTCTCTCTCGCGCGCGATGGTTTCCTCTTTCCCCCTGTCTCTTTCTCCTCCATGCAAGTCTCTCTCGCGCGCGATGGTTTCCTCTTTCCCCTCTATGCAAGTCTCTCTCGCGCGCGATGGTTTCCTCTTTCCCCCTGTCTCTTTCTCCTCCATGCAAGTCTCTCTCACGCGCGATGGTTTCCTCTTTCCCCTCCATGCAAGTCTCTCTCGCGCGCGATGGTTTCCTCTTTCCCCCTGTCTCTTTCTCCTCCATGCAAGTCTCTCTCACGCGCGATGGTTTCCTCTTTCCCCCTGTCTCTTTCTCCTCCATGCAAGTCTCTCTCGCGCGCGATGGTTTCCTCTTTCCCCCTGTCTCTTTCTCCTCTATGCAAGTCTCTCTCGCGCGCGATGGTTTCCTCTTTCCCCGTCTCTTTCTCCTCCATGCAAGTCTCTCTCGCGCGCGATGGTTTCCTCTTTCCCCCTGTCTCTTTCTCCTCCATGCAAGTCTCTCTCTCGCGCGATGGCTTCCTCTTTCCCCCTGTCTCTTTCTCCTCCATGCAAGTCTCTCTCGCGCGCGATGGTTTCCTCTTTCCCCCTGTCTCTTTCTCCTCCATGCAAGTCTCTCTCCCGCGCGATGGTTTCCTCTTTCCCCTCCATGCAAGTCTCTCTCTCGCGCGATGGTTTCCTCTTTCCCCGTCTCTTTCTCCTCCATGCAAGTCTCTCTCGCGCGCGATGGTTTCCTCTTTCCCCCTGTCTCTTTCTCCTCCATGCAAGTCTCTCTCGCGCGCGATGGTTTCCTCTTTCCCCCTGTCTGTTTCCCCTCCATGCAAGTCTCTCTCGGTTTCCTCTTCCCCCCCTGTCTCTTTCTCCTCCGCGCAAGACTTGCACGGGGAGAGAGACTTGCACGGAAAGAGACAGGGGGGAAGGAGGAAACCATCGCGCAAGAGGGGAAAGAGACAGGGGGGGAGGAGGAAACCATCCGCAGCCACGCAGAGACTTGCCGCTTTTCCACGCGTGCAATTACAAGGCAAGTTTCCACCGCTGGTCTGAAGTGCAGTGACAGTGACAGAGAGAGAGAGATGCCCAGAGCGAGAGAGAGAGACGGAGGGAGGGAATCAGAGTCTGTCAGGTACATACAGGGAGGGAGAAACAGAGAGAGACAGGGAGGGAGGGAGGGAAGATGACAAAGAGCCACAGAGACATTGTGTGTGGAAGGTGTGCGGAAGAGGGGGTAGTCTTATACAGCGAGTATATAACAAACTCTATATTTTGAGTGGAAATGATGGGGGGTTGTCTTATACGCCCAGTCGTCTTATACGCCGGCAAATACGGGTATGTATTTATTTATTTCCATTTGTAAATCGTGCCTATCTCCATCGAAATGGACTCAGGGCGGTGTACAGATAAATCTACCATAATAAATAATAACATATACAATAAAAGAATTAAAATTAATTAAATTAACTTTTACTAAAATTCCCATTAACCTATTAACCATTTACTAGTTTGGTTGGAGTTTTGGCGTATATGAGGTAAATTGAAGTAAAATAGGAAGTTTTTATAATCATAGTAGTATTATTAATAAAAGCAATGTGCTTAGGCGAGCTCTCCTTCCATTCAGCCCTGACAGACAGTGGGGAGAAATATTCATCATTTGTATCTGTCCTTATGGGTCTTTTGGTACACACTTTTATAACCCAAGGCTATACAAATCTAATATGCAAAATAAACAATGAATATTAAACATATCAGATTTTAATACCTTTTTGAGCACTGAATCCTATGCTTCATTTATCACAGTCATGACAAATAGAAATAATACTTCAGAATGAATTAATAACTAATGTAAACTGAAGTAGTGGAAGAATATCCCTTCTAAATCAATTCACACAAGTTTAACAGCATGAATTTTAACTAATTCAAATACTACTGTTCAAAATAAAAAATGGAGAAATCCATATGGCAAGGGATGGGTTTGTATATGTGAAATAAGTGATTTATCACCTCTCCCTTAATAAGATTTAGAACATTCAAAAAATATTTGACTATCAAAAAGAACGTATTACAGTGGTGAAGCAGGGCAGATATATTCATTTTAATTGAATTAATCTTTTGCTACAGTGCACAATTTAAATAACTGAATTTGTCTTGAACAAGAGCTCTGATATTAGAGTTTTTGAAAAGCTTAACAATATAATTAAGTAATAAGACTTCCAAACATTATTATAACACATCTGATATTCTTTGAGTTTTCTACAAGTTATATCTGTAGAATATGGCATGAGGAATGATAATAAATAAACAAGAAAAGGTTTACTGCTTCTGCCATCAGAATTCTTGCCCATTCAGCAGTTTTCTATGTTTTTCCAAATAGAAGGGAGATACAAGGATCATGCAGACTTTTGCCATTAATTTGGGGAAGGAAATATGCACAAAGAATTGCTAGAGCAGGGGTATCAAACTCACATTGTCACGGCAACTTCATGTGATACATCAGGACTTTCGCCAAACCAGGCATGGGGATGGCCAACATGTGACGCATCCAGCCCAAGAGCCAGAAGTTTGATAGCTCTGTGCTAGAGTATAACACTTGCAGGAAAGAAAACTAGATTCAAATAGTCCATATCAAACACTTGGCCTTCTCTTTTGCTGTAGAGGAACACCTCAGTTTGATAGTTTCACTCCCTTCAAGATCTAGAAGAACATTTCAGACATTTTGTACAGCAGCAATGAAATATCCAATGTACTAGCCTGCTGTGATATGAAGGGTCATATCAAAAGACCATTTATGATGATGATTTAATTCCTCCTAACACAATTAAAAAGTATCATCAATGGTGGTTACTACTTCAGCCATGCTGTTTTAATGAAACTAATAAATACTGATAAATGGGGCCACGTTTTTAAAGTAATCCTAGTCCTTATCTTCTTTATTTTCAAAAGTTTTGAAGCTTTGCCCCTCTAGAGCTTGTTCAATATAAATTTCCTAAAATACTACTTTGGCTTACCCATTGTGTTTGTAATGCTTTTATATGACTACAAATATATCTAATGAAAACAGAAGGTAGAGTTTAGTTATATACCATGTTACCTTGAAAATATGACATGTCCTGAAAACAAGGCCATGCCAGATTTTTGGGGTGGGCAAAAATATATGGCCTTCCCTAAAAATAAGCCCATTGGACAACCTCCCCCGGCCCGGCTAGGCACAGCGCAACTCACCGTCCCAGTGGTATCCCAAAGGTGCCAAACTGCGAAAGCCAAGGGAGAACAGGCGCTCGTGCGGCTTGGTGTCTTCAGGATACCACTGGGTCGGTGAGTGGTGCTTTGCTTGGCTGGAGAGGGGGGTTGCGTGAATGTGTGTTCCGCCCCCACTTGTGCACCTCCCAGCCTCACCACGACCTGAGCCAACTCTCCCTGCAGGGCCAGGGAACTGCCACTGCTGCCATCCCAGCACTGAGCATGGCTTCTTCTGTGGCTTCCAAATCCCAGAAGTCTACTGCCGAGTCTTCCAGGAGCCGGGGCAGAGAGTCTTCCAGCAGTGGCCACTCCGGGAGTGCACTTCCTACTCTATGCTTGTGGCCCAGCTGCTGGAAGATTCTCTGCCATATTTTCAAGGCCATATTTTGACAGTCAAAAGAAAAGAAGACCCTGCCTTACTTTTAGGGAAACACAGTATTTAGATATGACCTACACACCACATTTTTCTTGTAGATTCTATCCCTTTGATACAAACAGATGGTTTTCAAATCAAGTGGACGTGATCCCTCATATTAAAACTGTCCTAACATCAAACTTTTGTTTTTACTATAAAATAGTTGTGCCTGCATACAACTATAATGTGAATTTGATCTACATAACCATATAGTTTCACAGTTACATAAAAGTTTTCTTTAGAAACTTATTTTATTTATTTTATTTTATTAAATTTATACCCCACCCTTCTCCTTGCAAGGACCCAGGGCGGCGCACAGGCAATATTAAAAACCATACAAATACAAAATATTATTTAAAAAACTATTAAATTCTATCCCGTGCTAAAACCCATTATAAAACCTTAAGAATTTAAAATGTATCCACATTTAAAAGTCAGAAAATGGGGGGCTATGCTAGGCCGGCTTGTTGGAATAAATAAGTCTTGAGACATTGGCGGAAGAGGCGGAGGTCCGAGGTGGTGCGTAGTTCGGGGGGTAGGTCGTTCCAGAGGGCTGGGCCCGCCACAGAGAAGGCCCTTCCCCTAGGCGTCGCCAACCGGCATTGCCTGGCCGACGGTAGCCGGAGAAGGCCCTCTCTGTGGGAGCGGATCGGTCGAAGGGATGTATGGGGCAGGAGGCAGTCTCGTATGTAGCTAGGCCCCGAGCCATGGAGCGATTTAAAGATGGTCGTCAGCACCTTGAAGCGCACCCGAAAGGCCACAGGTAGCCAGTGCAGCTCGCGCAGGAGAGGTGTTACGTAGGATTGCCTTGAGGCACCCATAATCATCCACGCGGCCGCATTCTGGACTAACTGTAACCATCGAGTGCACCTCAAGGGGAGCCCCATGTAGAGAGCGTTACAGTAGTCCAGCCGGGAAGTTACGAGTGCTTCAGTGACTGTGCGAAGAGCCACCCGGTCCAGTAAGGGGCGCAACTGGCGTATCAAGCATACTTGATAAAACTCCCCCCTGGCCACGGCCGTCACATTGTCCTCCATGGACAGCCGGGAATCCAGGAGGACACCCAAGTTGCGCGCCCTCTCCACGGGGGCCAGTTGTTCGCCCCAATGGCCAGTGTTGGACTTATCTGGCTGAACCGGGGTGCTGGAAACCACAGTCACTCGGTCTTGGACGGGTTGAGCTTGAGTTTGTTACTCCCCATCCAAACCCGTATGGCCTCCAGACACTGGGACAGCACCTCGACGGCATCGTCGGGGTGGTTTGGGGTGGATATGTACAACTGAGTATCATCAGTGTACAGATGGTATTCCACCCCAAAACCACGGATGATCTCGCCCAGCGGCTTCATATAGGTGTTGAACAGAAGGGGGGAGAGGACCGACCCCTGAGGAACCCCACATAAGAGGGGCCTTGGGGCTGACCTCTGCCCTCCTGCCAACACCCATTGCGACCGACCAGAGAGGTAGGACGAGAACCACCGTAGAACGGTGCCTCCCACCCTCAATCCCCCCAGTCGGTGCAATAAGATACGATGATCGATGGTATCAAAAGCCGCTGAGAGGTCTAATAGGACCAGGATAGAGGAGCAACCTCTATCCCGTGCCCTCCAGAGATCATCTACCAACGCGACCAATGCCATCTCGGTGCTGTGACCGGGCCGGAAGCCGGACTGGCGCGGGTCTAGATAATCAACTTCCTCCAGGTGTCGAGGAAACTGTTGGGCCACCACACTCTCAACAACCTTCGCTAAAAAGTGAAGGTTGGAGACGGGACGATAGTTTTCTAATAATGCTGGGTCCAGGGATGGCTTCTTGAGGAGGGGCCTCACCACTGCCTCTTTCAAGATGGTAGGCAAGGACCCCTCACTCAAAGATGCGTTCACAATGCCCTGGAGCCAGCCTCATGTCCCCTCCCAGAATGCCAGTACAAGCCAGGAGGGACACGGGTCCAATAAACATGTGGTGGCCCTAAGGCTTCTCAACAACCTGTCCATATCCTCGGTAGTGACAAAGTCAAACTCCTCCCAAGATGTTATCTCAAGACCAGCATCAGACAAACCAACTGGACCACTTTCAGTGGAGGGCAACTCATTCCGAATCTGAGTGATTTTATCCTGCAGATAGACTCCAAATTCCTCTGCTCGACCCTGCAAAGGGGCTTCCCGCGGCCTCTGGTGAAGGAGGGAGCGGGTCACCCCAAACCGGGCGGCAGGGCGGTTATCCGCGGACGCGATAAGGGTGACACAATACTCGCGTTTTGCCACTCTCATCGCCACTATGTAAGTCCTAATATGGTCTCTTACTAGTGTTCGGTCAGCTTCGGAGCGAGAGGATCTCCACCTACTCTCTAAGCATCTCTTGCGGCGTTTCATCTCCCGCAGCTCCTCGGTAAACCAGGGAGCCTGGGTGATTCGACGCCGCATGAGAGGCCGCAAGGGCACGACTCGGTCCAGGGCCCCCGTGGCCGCACTATACCATGCAGCCACTAGGTCCTCAGTCGAGTCGCAGGGCAAGCACATAGGTATTGGCCCAAGCTCCCTCTGGAACCTTTCAGGGTCCATCAGGCGCCTGGGGCAGAACCATCTCGGTATCTCCGGTTCCGCCTCCCCGCGGTGGGTTGTGACGGTTGGAAAGTCCATCCGAAGGAGAGAGTGATCTGTCCATGACAAGGGTAAGGTGACTAAATCCCCTGTTCCGAGATCACTTCTCCACTGCCCAGAGACAAAAATGAGATCCAACTTAAATCATAAAAGTGCTACCTTGTTTTTCCTTGAGTGGAAGCCAGAAAATACTGTCTTTACTGGAATGGTGGCATGGAGTTGCATGATGATAATCTGTGATGTGATCATGATCTAATGAAAAAGGAAAAATATCTCTTATATTTCAATGTCACATTCAAGGAGGAGAATTTGCTAAAGATTGAAATGATCAAAGGCTACTTTAATGTTCTTCAAAGTATCTTGGAACAGAAATAGACAGTTAGAAGGTCTTTTTGCATTTTAATTTATACATTACATGCCAAAAAACTATGAATATTCATAGTGACATATTCAAATTCTTTGAAATAATGTATAAATAATTTCTGCTGTTTCCTACCCTCCCCAAAAATACCTATTTAGCAAAAGGGTTAAGTTAGAGGTTTGCTATTTAAAACAATGCTTACATAGTTTAAAGAAATTATCTGCACTGAAAACATAATCAGACTACGATGTGCTTTTAGTAATTCTTTGTTTTATAATTTTCATTTGCAATAAATTTTGTGAAGATTTATAATGTTCTTCAGATTCAACAAATCTTTGAATAGTGTTTGATAATAAAATGATTTTTAAATATAATATAATAGAAAAATACAACAATTGGAAAGCAATTGGAATGCTACTGCTACAATAGTAGAAAGCAATGAATGCTGCTGCTGTAGAGAGGAAAATAAGACTGTTTGATTGGGGGCGGAGCTGCAGCCGGTGCAGCTGGAGCATGTTTGCAGAAGTGCCTCCCGGTTTTATTTTATTTTATCAATTTTTAGCACTCCAATTGGATCCTTTTTTATTTAATTAACATTTTTCCATGGAGATAACAGCGTAGAACAAAATACAAACAAAAACTCTTGTTGCTGCCGAGAATTTAAAAAGCATGGGAAAAAGAAAGAAACGCCATGGCACCAGCCTGGGATCTCTCCCTCCAGTGAAAACAGCAAAACAGCCAAGAATTGAGGAGCTCTTTGTTGGCAAGCAAGAGATCTGTAAGTAAAATTAACCTCCCCTCCATTCCCAACAATCTGGAAAACCCACAATTGATTACTGGATAATATCATATGACCTCCTGAAGTTCTTACAGAAGATGGAGGTAGACTCGCAACTGGAAAGCGATCATAATACAATACTCCTTACTCTCACATTGCCCCAGAAATCTCTAAGGGAAGGAACAGCCTACCTTCCCAGGCTAGAGAGTCAAAATACCCAAATAAAAATTATATGGAATGAGAAAAATGCTAAGGAAGTTACAAAATGGATGTTAACCATTGAAATGGTTAACATCCATAGAAACCATAGAGCTACATACATCTCTATTAAGAAATAAGTGTGGAGGATCTTACTTAGAGGGGTTTGAAATCTTAATTTTAAATTTGAATTCGATTCTCAGTAACAGATCACTAGCTCACTCCAAAAGGCCAGTTTCAAAGAATAAAAAATGGCTTGATAGAGATTGTGTGCAACTTAAAAGGATATATAATATGGAGTACAATAAAAGTAAAAATGGCCCTTTTGAGGATCACACTCACTACTTAAAGCAGCTGAAAGCACAATATAAGAACCTTCTAAAAGAAAAGAAAAGTGAGGCTCTGAAGGAGTCTTGGCACAGACTAATTATGGCAGTCAGGACAAAAAATACAGCCCTTTTTTGGTACATCACCAGGGGATTGGGGAAACCTCCCCTACCCCCAACCATCAGGTTCCGATCCATGCCTGGGAAGAATGTTTTAGGGAGCTTTATACAGATCCTGAAGATGTAACCAAGGAGAGCCAAACTAGTGTAGACCAAACTCCTTACTGGCCCCCTGTGACACCAGAAGAAATATCCCAGTTGATTGGAGCCCTAAAGGCTAATAAGGCACCGGGGGCTGATAATGTCCTGCCAGAAATAATCAAAAAGAATGCCAGTTGTTGGGCTCCACTTTTAGCTTCACTGTTTACATTTATAGATAAAACAGGCCATATGCCAAGAGATTAGGGAGTAGCAATTATCATACCAATTTATAAAAAAGGTAATAGAAATGACCCAGGCAATTGTAGACCCATTAGTCTTCTGAGCGTTATTAGTAAATTGTATGCCAAACACCTAAAGTATAAACTTTAGGATTGGCTAATTTCAGGGGGGGGGGGGATAATCAAAGATGAACAGGGCAGTTTTAGAGAAGGAAGATCTACGGTGGCTCATATCTTGGTACTCCACCACTTGTACAAAAATGCACATATAAAAAAAATCCTCTCTTTTTGTGCCTTCCTTGATTTTAAGCAGGCCTTTGATTCAATATCCAGGATTACCCTCTGGGAGAAATTAAAATGTACCACTATCGATAATACAAAAATGGTATGCCAATTCCACAATGAAAGTGAGGTGCAATCCCCAAGGGAATTTAACCAGCCCAGTAAGAGTACAAAAAGGGACAATACACACTACATAGTTGAATATCTATCTATCTATGTATGTATCTATGTACGTATCATATATACAAGTTATTTCAATTGACTTGCTCAATCTAGTACAATAAATAGATTTAAGGATTAAACAAAACATAAAAATGACTCAGGGTGACAATCAGAAGAGTCAAATTTCATATTGGAAAGAGCAGGCTCTGATCAGATAGGAGCTGGCCACAGAATATGGCTATTAAACCAAACCAGTGGCAGCTATGTAGAACCAGAGGTGGGTTCCTACCGGTTCAGACCAGCTTGACTGAACCATTAATAATCTGGTGGCCTGGACTTCCTTCCGGTTGGCCGGAGGTGACGGTCGGGTCTTGTGCTCGTCCGCCGCTTGGTTGCTTCTGCGCCCCCCCCCGGGGGCAGGGGGCTCTTGTAAAGAGCTCCCGCTGTACGGGCAGCTTGCGGGGAATCCCCCCATCCTGACGGCGGTTGGGGGGTGGCCCCCGCTTCGACCTAGGTGCAGAAGAACGAGTCGCGGGGGGGTCATCCCCTTCGCCGATGGAGAGCCGGAACAGCTATCTCGTTTAAAGAAGGACTGAAACGGCAACACTGAGGCTCCTGGCTGCAAAGTGGATAGTAAGTGATTTTGCTTTAATGCTCTCAACTTTAAGTTTGAAAGAAGAAGGAGGGGGGAGTTTGTAAAAAAAAACCTCGGAAAGGAAAAAAAGCGGCGTTTAGAAATGCTCCCCAGGCTTGGGGAGGCGGAGGAATCAACATCCGATTTTTTTAAACCATAGTTTAAAAAAACCATTACGATCTCTGGATACTTTGTATCGAAGTCTGGCAACAACTGAAATGATTTTCACTAACTCTCGGTGGCTTCCAGGGGGGCGGGGGAAGATGGCGTTCCTTTGTTCTCAGGAGACATACTTTTCTTGGAAAATTGCTGACACTTCCTTGTGTTCGGAACTGTTCTTCTCTTTTTATTAATGGATGAACATAATTGATTAATTGGACCTTTCCCTGATGTGCCTTCTTTGTTTTTTTCATCTGATTGCCTTTAAGAACTTGTTTTCTCTCTGGATTATAACCAAACGGAACTTTGAATTTGGACATTGGCTTTTGCTCTCTCCTTGACTCACGGACTGCATCTCCAACAGACGCCATATTAGTGACAAGGACTTAAAACTTTCATTATGGCTTCAAAAAAAAAAAAAAAAAAATAATAATAATAATAATAATAATAATAATAATAATAATAATAATAATAATAATAATAATAATAATAATAATAATAATAATAATAATAATAATAATAATAATAATAATATTTAATTTTGTATACCGCGTCCTCTCCCCAAGGGGACTCGGAGCGGTGCACAGGGAAATTAAAACATATAAAAATATATACAAACAATAAATACAATAAATAAAAGCAGATTAAATTGATCGTCCCTGCGCTAAAAACCCCATTAAAACTAAATTCCCTAAACTCCCCAGAGGTAGAGACTAACCAAGGCCGGCCAGACAGAAAAAGTGTGTTTTCAGTTTTCGACGGAAGGAGTGGAGGTCCATAGTTGTTCTAATGTCGGACCTCCGCTCCTTCCGTCAAAAACTGAAAACACACTTTTTCTGTCTGGCCGGCCTTGGTTAGTCTCTACCTCTGGGGTGTTTAGGGAATTTAGTTTTAATTTAATTTAAAAAAGCAGCTACATCAACCTAAGATTACTTCAATGTTACCCAAAGAAACAGAGGTGGAAGCTACACAGTTATCAGCAATAGAGGAAACTCTACAAAACATTATGAAAGAAATTAAAGAAATCCGGAAAGACAATGTCAGTTCAAAATTAGAACTTTTGGAGACACAGAAAGCACTAATGGAAAATAAACAAAGAATTGATGGACTGGAGGGGGGGATGGCTGAGACAAGGGAAGAGCTAAAAAATTCTCACAATGAAATAGTGGATTTGGCTGGTCATATGTCTAGGATGGATTTTGAAAGAATGTCTTACTTTGTAAGATTTCAGAACGTTCCTGAATCAAGCACTGAGGATTTGAAAGATTTAATGTGTACGATATTAGCAGATTATACAAAAAAGAGTAAAGAAGATATTTGGGGGGACATCGATCTGATTTATAGAATTAATTCAGCATATGCCAGGATAAATGAAGTACCCAGAGAGATACATATTAAATTTGTAAGAAGGTCAACAAGGGAGGGGATCCTGAGAGCAGAGAGACACTGTCCTTTAATCTATCAACAGAATGAGATTGCCATCTTGAAACAGATCCCAAAAAAGATTAGAGAGATAAGGAGGAAATATTCCTTCTTATCAAAAAGATTATTCAAAAAGGGGGTATGGTTCAAGTGGGTGATGCCCGAGGGAATGTTGGTGTTCTGGGAGGGGGGAAGAGTAAGAATTAACACAATTGCAGAGGCGAAAGCCTTTCTTAAAAAACACTCCTCAATCCTGGAGGACGAAAATGGGGGAACGGAGGGGGCCATGGCTCCGCCGACTGGAGGTCAGGGAGAGGAAGATACAATTGCCAAAAGACTTAGATCTCACAAGTGACTTTATTTCTGTATAGTACAACTCTTATTTGGATGTTTACAAATGATTGATTGCATAGATTTTAAAATGAAATATTTGTATATCTTTCCACTTTGTAGAAAGAATGAAAAATTTATTGTATTATCTATTTTTTTTTATGAAGCCTCGGAGGGGGCCGACACCTCCGACATAGAGGTTCTCAAAATGTCTTTGTAATTCCTTATATTCCCTTATCCTATTTTTATAAAATTTGTAAAACCCAATAAAACTTTTTCAAAGAAAAAAAAAACCTGGTGGCCTGGGTTGCTGGAACTGGCTGTGGCACCCTCAAACTGAATTTCTCGGTGGCGCCATTGGCGCTGCCATCTTGTTTTTGCCTTCTGCGCATACACAGAGCAATTTTTGTTGCATTGTGCATGCACATGCAATGCACATCAAACACGCACATGGCACATCCCTGATTAAACCAGCAGTAGCGGCAGCCGGAACCCACCTCTGTATTGAACCCTAGCAACACATATAATCTAGAATCATATTGTCTATGATATAACGTTGTAATGAATTCAGAATTCTGGAAGTACTATATTCTGCCGACTCCCCAGTGGTTTCTTGAGTATGAGTTGGAACAAAACCAGATAGACAGAAGTGTCAGGAGGAAAAAGAAATGAAAAAGAATATAGGGGAGAGAGAGAGAGAGAGAGAGAGAGAGAGAGAGAGAGAGAGAGAATGGCTCTACATATAATTGGTATGCAGACATCTACCATGACTCTCTAAAGATTTATTAAATAAAACCTCCTTTTAAAAATAGAAACATTTTTTAAGATAAAGTTGTTCTCCACTGCACAATTCCTGAAATCTAGGATTAATTTTGAATACAATCCATTGTGTTCACTAAAGTTAAGAAGAGAAAACAGAACTTCCTCACTTTAAACTAGCTTCTGTTATGCTGCTCTTGAAATGTTGCAGCTTGCAAAACAGTGACTTGCAGTAAATTGCTTTTGTCAGTCTCTCTCCAAGTGCAGTTGCACTGAGATAAAATCACCCCTCCTCGCCCCCCCCAAAAAAAACATAGAAAGGAAGATATTAAAAATTCAAGCTGGTTTTTAAAAAGGCTGAGGAAGACTAGACTTTACTGCTGTTGCATGCTGAATCATTACAAAACAAAGAAACTAAAAATAAGTGTATGTGTACACTGAAGATCGGGCTGAAATGCCGGAGTCGGAGGAACGCTCCGGGACTCCGGTTTAGGCATAGTGGACTGTGAGTTTTATTTTACCATTTACATTCAATCTTTTTTGGGAAAGAAGAATAGAGGGGGGAGTTTGTCTGTAACCCCCCCCTCGCAAAGCGGCGTTTTAAAATGCTCCCCAGACCGGGGAGAGAGAGGATTGCCAACATCTGAACTATTACTACCTAAAAGGGAATGTTTTTCCATATAAGGAATTGCAGTAGCAACTTTGTATCTGAGACCCGTTATAACTAAAATGAAACTTTCACTACTTCTCCTCTTCCGGCGTTGAGGCGGGAAAATGGCGTTTCTTTGTTCCCAGCTGAAAACTTTTTTTTGACCAATGAACATTCCTTCAACTTTATAAGATCATAAAGTTAAAATCCTATAATTAAAGCCTCCTCAAGAAGCCCTTGGTGTTTCTCCCAATTTGTGAATTCTTCTTTTGGGGGGGGGGGGTTGATATTACAATCATCTCTCTGGATTTTATACAACATATGGTTTGAACTCTGATGCAGACTGTTCCTGATATCTTGGATTTCACTGACTGCTTGCTCACCGCCACCATCTTTTTGTTATAAAAACTTACAATTATAGCAATGGCTTCAGGAAAGCCTCTGACTGGAAAATCTCTTTCCGCTCCAACTTCAACTAAAGCCAGTCCAACTCTGCAACAGACGAAGATCTCTACAATGCTACAAAAAGAAGCTGCAGGAGAGGACACCCAAGGATCAACAACAGATGAAATGCTTCAAAGTATAATGAAAGAAATAAAAGAAATGCAGAAAGACTTGTTAAGTTCAAGACTGGAATTGTTGGAGACACAAAGAACAATAGCAGATAATAAACAAAAGATTGAGGTGTTGGAGGGGAGAGCAGTTGAGATGAAAGAAGAGATAAGAGAAATACGAAAAGAAAATATAGATATTTCTGGGCATATGTCAAGGATGGAATTTGAAAGAATGTCTTTTTTTTAAGGTTTCAGAACGTTCCAGAGTCAGAAGCAGAGGATTTGAAGGATTTCATGAGCACAATTTTAGCAGAATATACTAAAAAGAATAAAGAATATATCTGGGGGGATCTGACGCTCTCTACATGGGGCTCCCCTTGAGGTGCACCCGAAGACTACAGCTAGTTCAGAATGCAGCCGCGCGGGCAATATTGGGTACCTCTAGGTATTCCCACGTAACACCGCTCCTGCGCGAGCTGCACTGGCTGCCTGTGGTCTTTGGGGTGCGCTTCAAGGTGCTGGTCACCATCTTCAATTTCCCTTTGAGAATTTTTTTATCTCTCCCTTCATCTCAGCCATCCCCCCCTCCAATCCATCAATTCTTTGTTTATTTTCCATTAGTGCTTTCTGTGTCTCCAAAAGTTCCAATTTTGAGCTAGCATTGTCTTTCCGGATTTCTTTTATTTCTTTCATGATGTTTTGAAGAGTTTTCTCTATTGCTGATAACTGTGTAGCTTCCACCTCTGTTCCTTTGGATAACATTGAAGTAATCTTGGGTTGATGTGGCTGCTTTTTTGAAGCCATAATGAAAGTATTAAGTTGTTGTCACTAATATGGCGTCTATTGGAGAGGTAGTCCGTGAGGTGAAGAGAGAGCAAAAGTCAATATCCAAATTCAAAGTTCAATTTGCTTACAGTCCAGAGAATTTTTAAAAGCAATCAAATAAGAAAAAGAAAAGAAGGCACATCTGGGAAAGGTCCTAATAGTCAATTAAATCAATCCACTATTAGAGAGTTCAGTCCCAAAGACAAGGGAGTGTCAGCAAATTTCAAAAGAAAACATTTCCTGCTGAGAACAAAGGAACACCATCTTCCCCGTCCCTCTGGAAACCGCGGAGATCTAGTGAAAGTTCATTTCAGTTGTTGCCAGACAGAGATACAAAGTATCATTGAAATTCTTAAAGTAAAAGACTTTCACTTGTAGTTTAAAAGTCGGATGTTGATTCCTCCACCTCCCCAAGCTTGGGGAACATTTCAAAACGCCGCTTTGTTTTCCTTTCCGAGGAGGGGTTTTACAAACTCCCTCCTCCTTCTTCTTTTAAAGTGAAAGTTGAAAGCATTAAGTGAAAATCACTCACAATCCACTCTGTAGCCATGAGCCTCAGTGTTGCCTCCAGCCCTGGCTTTCAGCCCGTCTTGAATCTCAGCAGCTGTTCCGGCTCTCCATCGGCGAAGGGGACGAAAGAGGAACTCCCCCCCCCCCGCGACTAGTTCTCCTGTGCCTAGGGCGAGGTGGGAGCCCCCCCCAACCGCCGGCGAGGTGGGAGGACTCACCGTGAGCCGCCCATGCAGTGGGGGCTCTTTGCAAGAGTCCCCTGCCCCCGAAGGCACCGCAGGAGCAACCAAGCGGCGGACGAATGCAAGACCCGACCGTCACCTCCGGCTAACCGGAAGGAAGTCAAGAAACTTTTTTTTTTAAATAGTAAAACTAAAGCTTTTAATCAAGAAATAAGTGGCGGAAATAATCTAATATGTTCTGATCTGGGAGGTTTTCTTTTTTTTCTTTTTTCCCCCTGTAATTGTGGATTGAAGTGTCAGTAATAAGGTTTTTTTTTCCTTTGAAAGTGATTGGACTATTTCTTTTCCTTTTATTTTTTGTTACTTAAATTCTTGAATTTGGGATTATTTTTATAATTCCTCCTATGACCTACCACTTATTTTTAAAACCCAACAAGAATTATACTCTTTACTTTTTTTTAACAATAAAGAAGAAGGATATATTAAAAAGTGAAAATCTGCAACACTGGGAGGTCAGAGGCTGGTCTTTATGAAACAATCTATTTGTTGAAGGCTGTGAAAATTGTTTATTGAGACTCACAGAGCATGAATTGTTTTTAACAGGTGCTCTTTGATAACTGATCGTAATATTTTCCTTTGGAGAACTCAACAGGAACTGTATTTCAAAGTAACCCAATGAAAGGATAAAATAGGCCCGAGACCAGGGTGGCAGTGAGAACCAAGTTTCATCACTTTTTGATTTGTCAACATGGTTCCATATCCAGAAGAGGATACTTTAGAAAATCAGAAGGCTTTGGCTGGAATCTTAAATCTTTTGGAAAAATATGGAAGAAGAATTGATAAAAAATTAGATAAACTTTTGTCTATTACACCAAGCTATGAGCAGTTTGAGGCTCCAAAAACTAAAGAGAAAGAAGAAAACGTTGAAGATACTCATTTTAGTTGAAGATAAAGATATGATAATAAAGAATTTTATTAACGGATCAAATGTGGGAGAAAATAAAAAGAAGGAAATTCTGAAAAGAGAATTTGAGGAATGTGAGCCCCATCTTGGTTTTCAAGAAAAAGGGGAAAAAAGAATTGAAGATGGATGTCAAAGGAGAAATCTCTCCAGAAATACGTCTGATATTCAAAGACAAACAACGTGTAATGGCAGGAACTGGGCAGCAATATTATTTGAGAGCTATACAGGACAATAAAGTGCGAAAAGAAGTTTATAAGAAACCTGGAAAGAAGAATAAAAAGAGACTGGAACCACAAATGGCAAGACAGACAAGTTCACCTCACTACTAGAAAGACACTGGCTGACAATAATAAATAAATAAATAAATAAATAAATAAATAAATAAATAAATAAATAAATAAATAAATAAATAAATAATTTTAATTTATAACCCACTCTCTCTCCCCGAAGGGACTCGAGGCGGGGCACAGGGAATTAAAAATACAATTAGAACCACAAACAAAGTACAAAGTTAAAAACGAATTAAACTGACCCTGCACTAAAACCCATATAAAACTAAAACTAACCCTAAAACCCCCTAAAAACAGTTTAAAAACAATTTAATTACCCTAGGCCGGCCAAGCAGAAGAAGTGTGTTTTTAATTTCTGCCGGAAGGAGCGAAGGTTGTTCTAATTTCGGGGGGAAGGTCGTTCCAGAGGGTCGGGCCCACCACAGAGAAGGCCCTTCCCCTGGGCGTCACCCGCTGGCATAGCCTAGTTGACGGCACCCAGAGAAGTCCCTCTCTGTGGGAGCGAATCGGCCGCAGGGATGTATGCGGCAGGATGTGATCCCGCAGATAGCTGGATCCCGTGCCATGGAGCGCTTTGAAGATGATAACCAACACCTTGAAGCACACCCGAAAGACGACAGGCAGCCAATGCAGCTCGCGCAGGAGCGGTGTTACATGGGAAAACCTGGAGGTTCCCATAACTGCCCGCGCGGCTGCATTCTGGACAAGCTGAAGCCTTTGTGTGCACCTCAAGGGGAGCCCCATGTAGAGAGCATTACAGTAGTCCAGTCGGGATGTCACGAGGGCATGAGTGACTGTGTAGAAGGCACCCCGATCCAATAGGGGACACAACTGGTAAAAACCAGGCGAACCTGGTAAAACGCCCTCCTGGCCACGGCTGTCACTTGATCTTCCATGGACAGCCGTGCATCAAGGAGGACGCCCAAGTTGCATGCCCCATCCACAGGGGTTAGATGTTCATCCCCTATAGCCAGTGATGGAATCAACTGGTTGTACCGGGATGCCGGAAACCACAGCCACTCGGTCTTGGACAGGTTGATGGACAATGAAAGTTGATAATTAAAGATTAGCCATCCTTTTATGATTAACAAGTAGAAATTTAGTATATTATAGATTGTTTTAGATTGTCATTGAAGGATTGCTAGTTAGTAAATAATTATCTAGAAAAAGAGTAATTAATGATAATGGTATAGTTTAATGATATATATGTAATAATAATCTTTATTGTCATTGTAAAAATTACAATGAAATTGGTTTTAACTTCACTGGTGCAAAATGTATGTATGTATGTATGTATGTATGTATGTATGTATGTATGTATGTATGTGTGTATGTATGTGTAGGTATGCATGAGAATGAGGTTGGACATAAACAATAAAGACTTTTAGCTAACCACGTAGGAATGTTGATGGAAATTGTTTAACAAAGTAGGGGAGAATTTTAGCAAACTCTAGATTCTTTTAGATTGTTATTGAAGAACTACCAGTTAATAAACAATGAGTTATAATAAGAGCAATGGAATAATAATAGATGATATATACCTATATGTGTATGTATGTATGCATGTATGTATGTAGGTAGGTATGTATGCAAGTATGCGAATGAGTGTATTTTTATCAGGTTGGATATAAATGGTAAAAGATTTTTAGTTAACTATTAAGGAATATTAATGGATATTGTTTAATAAAAAGGCCAGAAACAACATGATTTCTATGTAGAATACATTTCCAGGGTGAAATGCCAGGGGAGACTTTTTGGAATAGACAATGAATGCCATTATGTGCTTATGTTTAAGTAAGACTTGTCTGAAGAAGAAGATAGACTAAATATGGAATATTAGAGGAGAATTCTGGTATAATGATATTAAGATATATAATGATTTTTTTATTTAAAATCTATAAATTGAGATTATTTATGAGCAATGATGGTTCTAGAAATGCACAAGAGTTATGTGTAATCAGTCAACATGCTTTCCAAAGGATACAATGTAGAATGATGGTTTTTCCTTTTTGTATTTTTGATTTATTAAAAAAAATAATTCCCCCTCCCCCCAAAACAAAAGAAAGCGCCAAGCCACGAGAGTCGTGTGGCGGTGAACAGGCACTCACGTGACTTGGCGATACCCTGTGGTCGGTTAATGGCACTGTGCCTGGCTAGAAAGGGGATTTGCCGGGTGGCTGCTTGTGAGCGTGGCCGCTTCATGGCTGCTGCGCTGCGCTGCTGCGACAGCGCAACACAGCCATTCGCCCGTGAGGCTGTGCCTGGTTCTTTGGGAGCCTCCTCGCAAGAGAGCAGCCACCCGGCAACTCCCTTCTTCAGCTGAGCACAGCATCACTCACCAACATTTGTATCTTAAAAAGGATGTTTACAAAAGAAAAATACTATATAAGAGTGGTTTGGAAGGGGGGAGCTAAATGCAATATTTAATTTTAAAAGTTGCATGTTAAAGTCAAAGAATAAGATGCATTAGAAAGTTTTGGTTTTTAAAAAAAGTGTTTTTCCCTTTGTTTTTAAAAAGTTTAGTATTTTGAGGGAAAGGGAGGATGAAAGGGGGGGAAAGGTCCCCCCCCCCCTTTCCGAAAGGCCAAGGAATTTGAAAGAAGAAAAAATAAATTTTGTAAATAAAAATGGTGACAGTTCACAAAGATTAATAGGTACAAATAGAAATACATAGTATTTTCATAGCAATAAAGATAAAGCAGGAATGGTTAAATTTAATACTTTATCTAAAAAAGAAAATATGTTCTTATTTAGATATCACTTCTGGAATTTGTGCTTGTGGGGAAAAATGAAAGTTTGGTTTTGTTGATTAGAAAGATTTGGTGTCATAGTAATGGCTAGTTATATATTAATATGTAAAAGCAAAAAGTTGAGGTTGGAGTGCATTTCATCTTGTACTGTACTAGGAAGAATTGGAAGTCAATGCCCCCTTTTCTTTCTTTTTCTTTTCCCCCTTGTATTTCACACCTCCTTTTCCGGTTCCCTTCCCTTCCCTTAATTTCCTATTTTCTTTTCTCTTTTTTTGTATTTTACACAATTAAAAAAAGAATAAAATGATGTCACATCTGTAATATCAAACCATCTTGCAGTTTAGTACATGAATTCATGAGTAATTTTTTTCCAACTTTTCTGGTATAGAGTTAACTCACGTCACAATAGTAATCCATCTACTCATGGTTGGCAGTTTGTAAAGGTTATGGAGCTATCTTGTTTAATTACTCCCTTCTATGTTACTATTAATTTACAAAAAAAGATTCTAAAATATTGCACTTGAAGAATAGTGTGATTTGACTGATAACTTTGTTATAGTCTTCAACCAATCAAAAGTTACATCATCAGCACAGCAAAATTGAAAACAAATGCATGAATATAATAGAAGCATTTCTTAAGCAACTAAACTGATATGACGAGTGAGCCTAGCAACATAATTAGAAACCACACTTTACTGCTCTAAGAATAGACAGTAACTAGGCATTCCATTGCTGGTTGGGTTACCATTGGGTCCAACAGTTTCCTGGAATGGGTCAAATGAATGGGTGAGATTGATGATGAGCCAGAAAGCAATCAGAGAGCGATCTGTCTCAGGATACACATACATTTTCACATAAACTTCAGGGGTCATACCTATTCAGTGCAGAATGTGAAGGTAGTTACGCTACCTCAGCTAATCCGTCGGCTTGGAGAGGGAATTATGCTACCACTGTGTTACCAAATTCACTGAACTATACATGTTAACCTATAATATAATTTAAATGAGAATTATAGCTGTTCTCAAAATCAATGTTTTCTTTATCAAATGTAAATAAATGTGAAAACAATTTGTTCTTAATAAATACGCTGAATACTTTCACAGTTTAAAATATACCAGCTGCTATAACTATAATAAACAATATGAATTTGGATTAGATTGTACCCAGTATACAATTCTGTTAAATATTTTATTTAAATAATAGTTCCCCTAAGAAGCAGAGTAGCCGAAATATAGCAATTTCACAATGGAAATGAAGTGACTGAGGTTCATGGTCTACAATTTCATCCTATAAATGTTCTTAATAGCAATGTTCCTGCACTATTATCTGTGACAATAAAGTATACCAATTAAACACAATTTCAAATATTTCTGCATAGTTTGTTTTAAAAAGCACACCCAGTAGATATAACCTGATCCAAAATATGAAATAGTTACCATCTAGAACGTATTAGTAATTGCACAGAGGCACTAATATTTTAGTTCAACAAAATTCTGTCTTGATTTTTATAAATATTAACTATTTTCCCAGTGAGGGCCTACTAATATGAAAATCAAGATTCCTATAGATAAATGTAAATAATATTAATTAATGTTTGATTGCTATTTTATGGGCATTGCACAATTATAGTTATACAGTTGTACATGGATGGGTTCAGATCTTCCTTGTATTGGTTCTTGTTGAAAAGAGACAATAAAGTTTATACCCTGTATCTCTCATTCAGTTTTATGTACCTTCTAAGCAAAGATTCCAAAATGACTGATATAAGTTGTTAAGTTTAATGATCATGCAGCATAGATTATTGCAGTTACATTGTTCTTGCTACTCAAGAAAGCAAACTGATCCAGAAAGGTACAGTCCAACCTGCTGTTATCTATCAGCATCAATCAGAATAGAACTGGAAGTGACCTTGGAGGTCTTCTAGACCAATGGTCACCAACTGGTGGTCTGTGGACCACTGGTGGTCCGTGGGAAAATTTTGGCGTCCACAGAAAAATTATTTGCATTTTTTTATTGCACTAAATTAGAGGTCCTCAAACTACGGCCCCTGGAGCGGATACATGCAATGAACGTTTGTGTTGATGCAGAGTCTTTTTGATGCAGAGTCTTCAGGATCTTTTTGTGTGGGTTGGAGGAGGGGAGAAATTCCAACTTGGGGTCTGCTTCTTGGTGCGAAGCTTTGAGTGAAGGCTGGAGGGAAGTGCTGCTAGTGGCGAAGAGCCAGAGAGTTTTGTTCCAGTGAGACAGCCTGGAACTGGCTGACTATCTCAGCCTGCCTGCCAGTACCTAGCCTTGAGCTCCCGCAGGTCTCCCCTCTGCTTGGAAATCCTATGCTCATAGTCCTCAGTGGGGTGCATTTGCTGAGCCGACTTCTTGGTCAGATCCATTTTGAACTGAACCTGCTATTTTGCCAACGTTTTCTCGTGGTGGCTGTTTAGCTCCAACAGCTGCTTCCTGTTGGGGCCCTAAGGAGCCTGGAAGGTCAGTGAGGAGTGGCTGAGAGGGGAGGGGCAAGTAGAGGCTAGTGAGGCACCCCTCCCCATTAGTGACATCAAATTGGCCACGCCCACCCAGTCACATGACCATCTAGCCACGCCCACCCAGCCAGTCATTAGGCAGATCATATTAGTGGTCCATTGGATTTAAAATTATAAATTTAGTGGTCCCTGAGATCTGAAAGGAGAACTTATTCCATTTCAGACAAGTGACTGTTCAGTCTCTTCTTAAATCTCCAGTAATAAAGTACCTATAATTTTGGAAAGTTCCACTGCTTAATTGTCCTCACTGTTAGGAAGTTTCTCCTTAATTCCAGTGTAAAGTTTCCTAACAATGCCTGATTCATATTATAATATTCATATTATGCGGCTGATGTTCTGCAACGCCAGGTCCGTTGCCAACAAAGTCCCCCTCGTTCATGACCTTGTGTCAGAGGGGGAGCCGGACCTGGTGGGAATTGCGGAGACCTGGTTGGGCCACGAGGGTGGACTCCCCCTCGTTGAAATGTGCCCACCAGGTTACCGCGCGTTTCATCAGCCCCGGGCCCTAGGTAGGGGCGGTGGGGTAGCGGTCATTGTAAAGGAAGGTCTTGAGCCAAGAGAGACCATTGTGCCACAGACCACCGGTTGTGAGTCCCTCTGTGTGAAGTGGGGCCTAGGGAGGCAGTTGGGCTTGCTGGTTGTATACCTGGCTCCCCGCTATGTAGCAGCAGCCCTGCCCGAGCTCCTCGAGGTGATCGCTACGGTGGCAGTTGAGACCCCCAGACTTTTAGTCATGGGGGACTTTAATCTGCCATCGGTGGGCGAATCATCCGAGGTGGCTCGGGAGTTCATGGCTTCCATGACGGCCATGGACCTGACCCAACTAATTCAAGGCCCCACTCACGAGGGTGGACATACACCGGACCTCATCTTTGTCTCAGGCCAATGGAAGAGTGATCTGGGTATAGGGGATATAGTCATCACACCCTTGTCATGGACAGACCACTCACTTCTCCGGCTCGACTTTCCGACCGCTGCTCCCCTCCGCGGGGAGGCGGAACCTGAGTCACCAATCTGGTTCCGCCCCAGGCGCCTGATGGACCCGGATGGGTTCCAAACGGCGCTTGGGCCAGTTCCTGTACCCCTGACCCGCGCCCCGATGGAGGACCTCGTGGCCGCATGGAATATTGCGACCACGGGAGCCTTGGATCGGGTTGCGCCCTTGCGGCCTCTCCTGCGGCATCGAAACACCCTGGCTCCTTGGTTTACCGAGGAGCTACGGGTGATGAAACGCCGCAAGAGATGCCTAGAGGGAAGATGGAGGTCTACCCGTTCTGAATCTGACCGGACACAGGTAAGAGCCCATTTACGGACTTACATTGTGGCGCTGAGAGTAGCCAAACGTCACCATTGTGCTACTCTCATAGCATCCGCAGAAAACCGCCCTGCCGCCCTGTTTAGGGTGACCCGCTCCCTCCTTCAACAGAGGGTGCGGGAAGCCCCGTTACAGGGTAGAGCAGAGGAATTTGTGACTTTTCTGCAGGAGAAAATCGCTCAGATACAGAACGAGCTAGCCCCCATTCATGGCCCAGTGGGATGCCACGAGACAGATCTTGTTTGGGAGGAGTTTGACTCCGTTACTTCCGAGGATATGGACAGGTTACGTGGGCGACTGCGAGCCACCACATGTTTATTGGACCCGTGTCCCTCCTGGCTTGTACTGGCATCCTGGGAGGTGACACGAGGCTGGCTCCAAGAGGTTGTCAACGCATCCTTAAGTGAGGGTTCCTTGCCTGCTTCCCTAAAAGAAGCGATGGTGAGGCCCCTCCTTAAGAAGCCCTCTTTGGATCCAGCTCTTTTGAACAACTACCGTCCAGTCTCCAACCTTCCCTTTTTGGCGAAGGTTGTTGAGAGTGTGGTGGCACAACAGTTTCCCCGTCACCTGGAGGAAGTTGATTATCTAGATCCGCGCCAGTCCAGCTTTCGGCCCGGGCATAGCACCGAGACGGCATTGGTCGCGTTGGTTGATGATCTCTGGAGGGCCAGAGATGGGGGATGTTCCTCCATCCTGGTCCTATTAGACCTCTCGGCGGCTTTCGATACCATCGACCATGGTATCCTATTACATCGGCTGGGGGGGTTGGGGGTGGGAGGCACCGTTTTACGGTGGTTCTCCTCCTACCTCTCTGGCCGATCGCAATTTGTGTTGGCAGGGGGGCAGAGGTCGACCGCGAGACCCCTCGTATGTGGGGTGCCTCAGGGGTCGGTCCTCTCGCCCCTCCTGTTCAACACATACATGAAGCCGCTGGGTGAGATCATCCGTGGTTTTGGGGTAGAGTACCATCTATACGCTGATGATACTCAGTTGTATATATCTACCCTAAACCACCCCAACGATGCCGTAGCGGTGATGTGCCAGTGCCTGGAAGCCGTACGGATCTGGATGGGAAGTAACGGACTCGGGCTCAACCCGACCAAGACCGAGTGGCTGTGGTTTCCGGCCGCCCGATTCAACCAGCTCACTCCATCGCTGGCCATAGGGGGCGAACATCTTGCCCCTGTGGATGGGGCGCGCAATTTGGGTGTCCTCCTGGATGCCCGGCTGTCCATGGAAGATCAAGTGACGGCCGTGGCCAGGAGGGCGTTTTACCAGGTTCGCCTGGTTCGCCAATTGCGCCCCCTATTGGATCGGGCCGCCCTTCGCACAGTCACTCATGCGCTCGTGACATCCCGACTGGACTATTGCAACTCTCTCTACATGGGGCTTCCCTTGAGGTGCACCCGGAGACTTCAGCTAGTCCAGAATGCAGCCGCGCGAGCAATTATGGGGACCGCAAGGTCCACCCATGTAACACCGCTCTTGCGCGAGCTGCACTGGCTACCTGTCATCTTCCGGGTGCGCTTCAAGGTGCTAATCATCATCTTTAAAGCGCTCCATGGCTCGGGACCTAGCTATCTGCGAGATCGGATCCTGCCTCATACATCCTCACGGCCGATTCGCTCCCACAGAGAGGGACTTCTCCGGGTGCCGTCCACTAGACTGTGTCAGCGGGCGACACCCAGGGGAAGGGCTCTCTCTGTGGCGGGCCCGGCCCTCTGGAACGACCTTCCCCCCGATATTAGGACGACCACGGACCTCCGCTCCTTCCGTCTTAAATTAAAAACTTATTTTTTCCGTCTGGCCGGCTTGGGATAGTCCCCCTTTTACTGGGTAGATTTTAGTTCAGTTAGTTTAATGGGAATTTTAGCACAAGCTGGGTTTAATTTGGCTTTTAAAATTGTTTGTATATTTTATTGTTGTTTGTATGTTTTTTACTGTTTTTATTCTACCTGTGCACCGCCCCGAGTCCCCATGGGGAGAGGGAGTGGTTTATAAGTATTAAATGAAATGAAATGAAATGAAATTAAGTGACCCAATATTGTAATACAAAAACCAGTGTTTTATTAACAGCTTCATTAGGCATTCTTCATTAGGCATTTCTTATTCACAGCCATCTCTTTGCTTTCTTTATCTGTTTCTGAACTTTGCCCCTGTTCCTTTCCTCCCTTCAGTCTGTGTCATAAATCACGTTACCCAACAGTTACATCCACCTCAACCCAGCTACTGTAATCTGAGATCCAGCTCCGCCAACGGTATGCGTGGAATTTCAACACAGAGAATTGACGTCCAGGTTGCTTCTTTCTTTGATTAGTTTCAATCAGTGGTGGGTTTCAAATCCCATTCCAACTGTTACAGTTGGTACGGGGCTGGCAGCACACATGCACACACGCGCAGGATGCACATGTGCTTTAGTGCCTCTGCAATTCTCCAGCTGCTCCACGGAGCGTTGGGCAGGTGTTGTACCACACCATGTGCCTGCATGGAAGCACAGAAGTCTTTAAATACCGGTAAGGAGTGTGGGCGGGCAGGTGGGCCCTCCGGAGCACCGTACTGGAATGGTATCCGGTGCTCCGGGCTGGCTCTGGTACGCCCGTACCGGGGCGTACTTCCTGCAAACCCAAATCTTGCAACCATTCTTCATATGTTTCAGTCTCCAGGCCTTTAATCATCTTAGATGCTCTTCTTTGCACTTTTTTTTTCCAAAGTCTCAACATCTTTTTTGTAATGTGGTGAGCAAAACTGAATGCAGTTTTCCAGGTGTAGTTTTACTAAGGCTTTATAAAGTGGTACTAATATTTCACGTGGTTCTGATTATATGCCTCTGTTTATACATGCCTATCTTCTCTAGGGTTGGGTAGTTGTGAGCAGAATGAAACCCTATATCACATTCTAGTTACTATGGTAGAAGGCCTACCATGAATCTCAATCTTCACTGTTGAGAGAAATTAGTTTTATATAATTAATTTAAAAAAAAAGAAAACATCATTCCATTGCATACAGTAGAAAAGATTTTAAGCTTTCTTTACATGGCTAATCCAATTTCCCAGTCATAAAGGAGAATGAGGGCAGTCATACCTGTTAAAATGATATCTACCACAACTTCTTCAAATGTAGGATTCTTGAAGTTTACAATGATAGAAGAATGGTGACCCAGACAAGAACTGATGCTAGTTGGTTCCATTGGCTGAGGTATCAGACCAATACCTGACAAGTAAAACACCCATTCCTCAAGCTGTAAATGGATAGAAAGGCACATATTTTAAGTAGATTAAGTGTTTTAGCTAACTCTAAAGTACAATTTATAAATTTTATATCAAATAAAAATGTATAAATACATTTAACTCCATGTCAGTCAAATAGTTTTGGTACTCCTGTGCTTATTACAACCCAAACTCAGAGCTCGAGTACAAGGAAAATATACTGTTACCACAGGAGAGTTTTCTGCTTTTCCAATGAGGTCATTGCTGATTATGATTACTATTATTCATTATGATTTGGGAAAAACTATAAGACAGTTTTCATTCTTAACAAACTGGTTATTCCTGTCATTGTCACACTGGACTAGTTTCTTTATCACTGTAGCACACAGAACAATGGCTTCTCATGGAGACCTAATTTTTGCATTTTTATTCAACAAAAAAGACAACAAATCTCTTATGAATCAGATTTCTGTCGTGAATAACTATTACACTATTTTGATAACAGTGAAAAAACTATAAAAACCTTAAATGAAAAATCACTGTCACAAGAGCAAATAAGTTGGGCATTCTACGGAGAAAAGACTTATTATAGAGAGAAACTTTTATAGAAACAAGTACTTTGTTAAGAAATCCAAAATACATATTACATATAGATCAAGAAACATTATAAAGTAAGTATTTAATTTTTTTTACAGATACTTAAGTAATCCTTTAAACACAATGAGTTGCTTTTGCACTGACAACCTTGTTTCCAAAAGTTGTACTTTCCATACTCGGAGCCCCCTACCTCAGAAGAAATTCAAAAACGTTCTAGAGCAGGAGTGTTAAACTTGATTTCATTGAGGGCTGCATAGGGTTGTAGTTGACCTCAGAGTGCTGGGGTGGGCATGGTCAGGGTGGGCATGGCCATGGTGAGCGTGGCCATGGTGGACATTTCATTCAGGCTCAAGATGCAATTTCCCCGTTCTCTTCTTTATTTCCACAGTCCTTTACTATAATATTTTCCTATCTCTTCTACCAGATATTACTGACAAACATTTATTACTTATTCTTCATATGCCACTAAAAAATTTATTTTTTAATTTGTACCCAATTGTTTAATAACCCATGGCATTTCCAGGCAGAAAATCTATTAATACTATTGTATTTTTATTATTCAACTAATAATAAAAATACAATAGCATGAATAACATGATAATACAAGATCTAACAGCAGAGATAATTTCCAGAATAGAAATGACTGTCAATTATATATTGTTAATTGTAGATTAAATGGACCTACAGTATGTAAAATCTGGCATTAAACTGTAGTATTAACATAGGACATTGTTTTCTATCCAGATCAGGTATTTAGCTTGAGATCACATAATTGTAATCCGATCAAACCCAGTCCTCCTGCAGCACTGTGCTGGCTGAAAATGGGCTGCATGGGGGCCCTGTGTGGCCCATTTTTGGCCGGAAGAGTGGTGCTGGAGTTTGGGGAGGCTGAAAATGGGCTGCAAGGGGCCTTGTTGGGCCTCCATGTAGCCTGTTTTCAGCCGGCAGAGTGCTGCAGGAGACCGGGGAGGCCGGAAATAGCTGCATGGGGTGCACACATTGCTCCCCATGGCCCATTTTGGCCAGCAGAAGCACTGTGGGCTGATGCTTTGTTATTTCCAGATCAGCCCCATGGGCCAGATGTAATCCACCCGCTGGCCTTGAGTTTGATACCCCTGTTCTAGAGGATGGAGGAGCTCTTGGAATATTGGAGCTCATCCTCACTTATAAGTAAACATTTATAATAAATATTAATACATTTGCAAAAAGAATACAATATTTAACAGTTAGATCAACTATTCAAATAACCATTCTAAAAGCATCTCAGAAAAGTAATTTTAAAAAGTTGAAATCACTAAATTAAAGAAACAAAGTCTACTATAACAAATGCTTCACTTAAATGGAAATTACAGTATGTTCAATCAAAACAAGAAAGGTAATAAACCCAATTCTAAAATAGTTTTGATTTTTTTTTACAAGCTTTGTGTTCCTATAGCTGTTATCTGTGACGAGTTCTGCTTATTTAGAGGAGCTGCATAGTCACAGTAGCATATTAAATATGGGGACCAAAAAGAATTCTAAGCAAAGAATATTTTGAAGGACCTGATAACAGATTCTTCTCACTTCTAATAGCACTTAGTATCATTACATTCTAAATGAATGTGGCTGGTTTGTCAAAGAAGCTAGTGTGGGAAGCCACCCCCCTCCTAGAAGAATGAAATATTTTGAGAAATATTAAAAAGGGAAGATTATTATATTTCCCCAAAGGGAGAAATGGAGAAACATTTTAGAAGCAGAAAACAGCCTCCAAGTCTTTCTTAATAGCCCAGCAGATACTGAGGCCAGCTTTTCGTAATGCAGATTTAGTAATCCATTTAAGACAGGATATTTTGAAACAAAGGCAGAACCTATAGAGCCAGCTATGACCCCCTACATAGCCCATACAACAGCCAATAGAATACATCTTCTTTAACAGGAACAGGAAGCTCAAATGCAAAGCCCAAGGGAAGGTAAACCCCCACTCTCAAGTCCAGATGCACCAGAACCATGTGCTTGGTGATTCTGCTTCATCATTAAACTATCTTTCCAATCAGCCTCCATGTTTCCAGTGTCTTTCTCCTGGATTGGAACTGAACCAGATGGATATTTCTTCTCACAATTTGGCATCCCAAGATGGGACTCCAAACTAACCTGACCAATGAACCTGGCCCGGGTAAGCCTCCCTTCCTGGCAACAGACCCATTGTGTCTGTGGGTGGATTCTCCTAGACCTTGGTCATTTGGAACAAAGGTAGTAAAGGGGTTTTGAATTTTGAGCTCAAAGCTGATTGGAAAGAAGGTGAGTACCTCTAAATTTTAACTTTAAAGCTCAGAAAAGCAAGGGAAATACGTGTATGCCTGTGTGTGTGAGTGAGAGGACCCTTCTCTCAATCAAAGCTGGATATTCGACTGCTTAGGAAAAGCAGCAGGTTCTCCCAGACCCCTCGAGGGTCTGAAAATTGACAGCACTGTTCACTACAAAAGGAGGTGCCTGTACTCTGTGAGGGAACCAGAGTCCTCCCGGATTTTTTTTCCATCTGAACACTGATTGCAGTAGGCTCGCCTAAGCCAAAGTGAACCCCACATTTGAAGGGGAACATGGGAAGCTGGAGTTTGAGGGCTGTGATAGTATCACACACGCACACCCCTAGGAGATTCGCTTGTGGCATTGGATGAACGGCAGATGCCTGTCCTGGCCCGTAAGAACAAGAGAGCAAAGGAAATTGTGTAATGAGTTGGCTTTGCTCAGGGACGAAGCTGGAAAACCAATTTGGCTAAAAAAGGTACTGAAAAGAAAAGGAAAATATATAAATAGGAACACTGATTCCCCCCCCCCCCTTGCCCCTCCCTTCCTCTCTGTCTTCTGTGCAATCGTGTAACATGCTTGTTAAGATTTGTGCCTTCCCTAGGTTAACTGAGATTTATGGTGGGAATGACCAGGATGTAACCTGAGAGTTCTGTTTTTCTTTCCTTTTCTCCTTGTTTTTGTATGTGGATCACCCACAGGGGGAGGAAGGGCCCTGTTCTCCTGTCTTTCAGCCCTGCACCGGCAACTCTGCAACCTATGGAAGCCGATCACACTGACCTAGATATTGCCTCCAGAGGAGACCTTCCATTCATTTGAGCCAAAGAATTGGGTTTGCATTCAGCCATCCACTAGAAAGTCATCACAGCAATCAGAATGGAGGAGACCTTCCCAAACCTGACTGACTGGCCTTATCACCAAGCCAAGCCTAATGCCATCCAGCAGGCATGAAAGGGAGAACCCTGAGATAGACAAGTGTAGATTAAAGACTCTTTTCAATCCTCTTTTCAATGAGAGAGAGAGAGAGAGAGAGAGATAAAAACCCATTTAAAACCCTGCCTAATTATAATTTATCCATAGAAAGTCAGAAACGGGGGGCTATGCTAGGCCGGCCTGTTGGAATAAAAATATCTTAAGACGTTGGCGGAAGAGGTGGAGGTCCGAGATAGTGTGTAGGTCGGGGGGTAGGTCGTTCCAGAGGGCCGGGCCCGCCACAGAGAAGGCCCTTCCCTCCTCTGTGGGAGCGGATCGGACGAAGGGATGTATGGGGCAGGAGGCGGTCTCGTATATAGCTAGGCCCCGAGCCATGGAGCGATTTGAAGATGGTCGTCAACACCTTGAAGCGCACTTGAAAGGCCACAGGCAGCCAGTGCAGCTCGCGCAGGAGAGGTATTATGTGGGCTTGCCTTGGGGCACCCATAATCACCCGCGCGGCCGCATTCTGCACTAACTGTAGCTTTCGATGATTTAGCCACAACAACCTGTACTGTCCCTTAATAATTATTATTCAAAATATTAATTACAATATGAATTATATTCAGAAAAATATAGGAAGGAAGGAAGGAAGGAAGGAAGGAAGGAAGGAAGGAAGGAAGGAAGGAAGGAAGGAAAATATTTATCTTTATATACCATATATACAGTATATACCGCACATCTATGCATAAGTCAAACCCAGACTTTTGGAGGTGCATTTTGGGACCTAAATTCTCAATTTATTTTCAAGTATATAGGAACCCTCTTGGTTAGATTGAAGGAGGAAGTGGGTTGTCCAACAAGATGTGGAAGGAAGGAAGGGGGAGGAGGGGGGGAGGAAAATTACAGTTGAGCCATACTATTAAAAACTAGCTTTTATTGTCAGCCTAACAATTACTTGTATTAATATTAGATAATCTGTTATTTATTACATCTAACTGGACATTCCTACCTGTGGGCATTTAAAAATTATGCTTGCAGTGTGATTTGTTCTTCCTAGTGCAGATGGACAAAACAGAACTGATACTTCAGTAGTGGAATGAGGAGCAACAGTCAACTGCAAAAACACGGATAGGGAAGAGAGAGATGAAAAAGCAAGCAAGTAAACAAACAAACAAAGCCCCCCAATGTTCTTTGCCCCCCCCCTTTCCTTTCCCCCCAATCCAATTCTTTTCTTGTTCCTTGTATCAGCACTGTTGATGTTTACATGATTAAGATGCTCCACTATATGACTTCCCTACTCTCACTTTGCAGGATCTGCTAAAATTGATAAATACACTGCAGTGAACTAAGTGAACTACTAAGTGAAATCACAGCATGCTTATTCCCTAGAAACTAGAGAATATGTTGATAACCACAAAAATGGAATTGGGATTGCTTTTAAAATATGGGGGGAAAGACAGCTTCAGTTTTTCAAGTCATATATTGCTACAAATCCCCCCCCCCTTTTTTTTCACATCACAGGTACTTTTAAGACTTGCATGTGACACAATCTTAAAAAGTTAAAATGCAATTTAACTAGCATTATCCAAGTTATTTTTAACTGGTGTCTCTATGCTCTTTCAATAGTTATACATTCATATGAGTAAAGAAACTATCCTATTTGTTACTTATTTAGTCTAAATTAAAAGTGATTGATTCATTACAGGCAATGCCCACATAATCATTATAAAATGTGATAAAGCTCAAAGCATTTAAGGAAGCATCACATGCATATTCAGAAATAAAATAATTTTGAATCCAGTTTCAAGCTTGATGTTAGTTTATTGTTGCCTGATTTAATCTATCCCTCTAAAAGGACCGCCCTGGGTCCCTTTAGGAGAAGGTGCGGGGTATAAATCTAAATAAAATAAAATAAAATAAATAAAATGTATCCCGTTTGTCTAATTGGGGCTGGGTAACAAATTTTCCCAAGGAGCCACATAGGAGACTAGGACTGTTGTGGAGGGCTGCCACTGCCACCTTCCCGATGCCACTCTGCCCTTGCCTCATCCCCTGCCGCCACTGCCACCACCAGACAGGGAAAGCCGAAAGGCTGGATGTGGCCCACAAGTCGTAAAATGCTCATTATTAATATTACAGTCAAACAAACACATAAAAATCTCAGACAACAAACTTCTACAATAAAACTGAACTGTCTAGGAAGTAGTTCTCCTAAGGAAAAGGATCTTACTGTGATGAGAAGTAGGCTGCCCTCATCTGTTCTTGTTCATTTCTTGTTCATCTGCGGGATCGTATCCTCCCCCATACATCCCTTTGGCTGATTCGCTCCCACTGGGAGGGACTTCTCCGGGTGCCGTCCACTAGGCAATGCCAGCGGGCGATGCCCAGGGGAAGGGCCTTCTCTGTGGAGGGCTGAACCCTCTGGAACGACCTACCCCCCGAACTCAGAACTACCATGGACCTCTGCTCCTTCCGCCAAAAGTTAAAGACCTATTTTTTCCATCAGGCCGGTCTGGCCTAATTTACCTCACCTAGCCTGCAGGCTGAAGCTTAAATTGTTTTAATCAGGATTTTAAGGAGAAATAGTTTTAAAATTTTAAGATTTTGGCACAGGGCGATTTATAATTGTTATGTTTATATGTTTTTTAATTTCCTGTGCACCGCCCCGAGTCCCTTCGGGGAGAGGGTGCGGTTTATAAATTTAATAAATAAATAAAATAAATAAATTCATTTATTGGATACTGCTGTTCTAGTAACAAGAATGAACTTTCCAAAGAAAAAGTGATTCGCTTTCCCTTGTCAACTGTCTGACTGGTGAACCCAAGAAAAGTAGGCACACTCAGGAACTTTAAAATCCCAAAAGTAAAACTTTATTGGATACATGATTTCGGCACTGAAGGAATAAAACCAGTTTTGAGATTTTCCTGTGTAATGTTGCATACTTAAACATTAGTTTCCCCTTCTTCCCACCCTTAATGATCACGCTGTCCAATTTAGAATCAGTCTTTTGTTTTGAGAACAATTCATTTCTTTGTCAGACACCTGCAGAAGTGACTTTGGTGGGTTCTTGGCTCATGGTCTATTCTTGGATTGTCTGCATTCCTTCTCACCCTTCCCTCCCCACAGTTCATTGGCAAGTTGAAAAGTGATATCAAATGGTTCAAATGGTTCAGAAGTGGTTCAAACTATCTCGGATTAGATAAAGAGGTCACCAGGTACATTAGAGCCCCCTTGTATAGATGCTCATGCAGCATTTCGTTTATCAGCTGCATAAACACGGCCAGGGGCCCTTGCAGTTCAAATGGTATCACACAAAATTGGTAGTATCCCCAACAGATAGTTAAAAGCGGTATTCCATTCATCACCCTCTTTAATCCTCGCTTGGTAGTATGCTTCCCTCAAGCCCAATTTGGTAAATAACTTCTCTTTGGATAGGTACCCCAACATGTCCTTCATGAGGGAGAGGGGGTACATGTTCTCCACACAGATGCCATTTATCCCACAAAAATCCACGCACAGTCTCAATGACCTGTCCTTTTTCTTTTTGAAAAGCACTGGGGCTGCAACTCAGGATTTTGTCAGTTGGATGATACCCCTAGCCAGGTTTTTGCACCTGAAATCCCTCAGGTCCTCCATCCCCCTGGGGATCATTGCATACAACTTTGGCTTGGGTAACTTAGCCCCTGGTAATATGTCTATGACACAGTCAGTGGGGCGGTGCAGAGGGAGGCCATTAGATTCCTTCTCGCTGAACACATCTGCCAAGACCCTGCACTCCCTTTCAGTGGTGGGTTCCGGATCCCGTTGCAACCAGTACAGTGCAACAGGGCCAGGCGTCCACCACATGCATGCACACAGTATGTGTGCAGCACATGCACACATGCACGCAGCACGCGCATGCATACTTACCACTCGTGACACTCCAGCTGCTCTCCGGAGCACCATGCAGGTGCTGTACACTCCATGCGTGGAAGCCCCGATTGGCTCAAATACAGGTAAGGAGGGTGGGTGGGTGGGTGGGCCCTCCGGAGCACCATACCAGAACGGTTCTTGATGCTCTCAGTAGGCACCGGTACACCCGCACCAGGGTGTACTGGTCATATCCCACCACTGCTCTCTTGGGATGGACAGCTTCCCTCAATCAAGCTCTGCTAGGGCATCCATTGGCTCCGTCCTCCCTATCAGCTTTAGCTTCTTCACTGTTGGCTTTAAGCACCACTGGTCACTTTCCCAATCCACCGTGGGGTTACACTTTTTCAACCACCACAACCCCAATATCATTACCTCTGCCATTTTTGGGGCTTTTACAAACCAGATTGTTTTTTCATGGCTCCTTGCTCTCATGCTCACTGACTCTGTTAGGCACATGGTGGGCTGCCTCAATTTCTTTACTCTCAGTCCCAACTATTGTATAGTTTTCAGGCTGACCAGACAGCGGGTGCAACCTAAGTCTATTATTGCAGTAAAGATCCCTTAGGCTCCAAAATGGGAAACCATAATCTCCACTTGGGAAGTGAAAGGGGTGATGGCCACACTTATCATCTTCACCCCCACTATTGCACTCATAGAAGATTAGGTTGGGCTTGTTGGTGGTTGGCATTCTCTACCCTTCTCTGGACTGGGTAGAGACCTCCACAAATGGGTATACTCACCTGTGTTTTCTCCTTCGCCTTCTTTGGTACTTTTTCAGCTTTTGGCTGACTTGTGGCCGCAATCGGCTGCAGCGCTGGGCAAGTGCAGTCCAATGGCCCTCCTGACTGCAGCAGAAGCAGGTACCCTCTGGATGCCATGAGGTCTCCTTTGGGATCAAGGAGGAAGAGGCTGCCAAGGTTCTCTGTCCCAGCGAGCACCTCTCCTGGCTCTTTCGCGGTCAATAGTCCAACTCAACTGCCAAGTAGTACCATGCTTGGAGTTTGTCAGGGAGCCTTGAGGCAGAGAATTCTGATACAACTCCCAATTCAGCCCATCTCAGAAATGCTAGGCCAGCAATCTTTCCAGCCGCTCTCTCAGCTTCCCCACCAAGCCTTGGAATTTGATGTACTCAGCCAACAGACTGGTCCCTTGCAATGATGATCCAGAGTTCTGTTTCAGTTTGGTGTGCCTGTGAGGGATCTCCGAATCGGTTCCGGAGCTCTTCCATGAAGGCATCCACATTCCCCAACTCTAGCACCTCTTCGTCATGGAGGAGCACCACACAATCTTCTGCTTCACTCTCCATGCTCACAGTGACATCACCACATTGTCCAGATAGGCAGCTCTGTACTGGTCCCTGTGGCTCCACACTTGGTTCAGGAAGTAGACTAGCTTCTCCAGATTCCCTTCTCTTGATTGTTTTGGACCAGGACATACCCAGTGGCAACCCCACTGCCTATGAGATCATCTGTGCCTGACCTCCCGCTGCACCCTAGGGCACTTGGTCTTGTCCCAGGGCCAACTGGGAAGAAATGGTCATGCTTTGGGGGCTCCCTATGGCTTGAGTCATGGTCCTCAGCATTGTGGGTTGGGAAAACAAAGGCCCCACAGTGGCTCAGAGTTGACCGGTACCAGTTCCTGATCCCAGGGATGTTGAGTGCACCAACGTTGTGCCCAGCACTTTCTTTTTTTGTTGTTGTTTCAAAGAATTTTATTGGTTTTTTTAATAGTATACAAAGGAAAAAGGGAAATGGTGCATAAAATTTTGTGGTGGCTTCATGCCGGCAGTGGTGCCCCCCCCCCTCATATTTTGCTATTTTAAAAGAAAGGAAAAACAAACTGTAGGGGTGAGATCATCCGTGGTTTTGGGGTGGAATACCATCTGTACGCTGATGACACTCAGTTGTACATATCCACCCCAAACCACCCCAACGATGCCGCCGAAGTGCTGTCCCGGTGTCTGGAAGCCGTACGGATCTGGATGGGTGGTAACAAACTCAAACTCAACCCTGCCAAGACTGAGTGGCTGTGGTTTCCGGCACCCCGGTTCAGCCAGATCACTCCAACTCTGGCCATTGGGGGCGAAACACTGGCCCCCGTGGAGAGGGCGCGCAATTTGGGTGTCCTCCTGGATTCCCGGCTGTCCATGGAGGACCATGTGGCAGCCGTGGCCAGGGGGGCGTTCCATCAGGTTCGCCTGATCCGCCAACTGCGCCCCTTACTGGACCGGGCTGCCCTACGCACAGTCACTCAAGCACTCGTGACGTCCCGACTCGACTACTGTAATACTCTCTACATGGGGCTTCCCTTGAGGTGCACTCGAAAGCTACAGCTAGTCCAAAACGCAGCCGCGCGGGTGATTATGGGAGCCACTAGATGCTCCCACATAACACCGATCCTGCGCGAGCTGCATTGGCTTCCTGTGGCCTTTCGAGTGCGCTTCAAGGTTTTGACTACCATCTTTAAAGCGCTCCATGGCTCGGGACCTAGTTATATGCGAGACCGCCTCCTGCCCCATACATCCCTCAGACCAATCCGCTCCCACAGAGAGGGCCTCCTCAGGGTACCGTCGGCCGGACAATGCCGACTGGCGACGCCCAGGGGAAGAGCCTTCTCTGTGGCGGGGCCAGCCCTTTGGAATGACCTACCCCCTGAATTACGTACCATCACCGACCTCCGCCTCTTCCGCCAATGTCTTAAGACATATCTGTTTCAACAAGCCGGCCTAGCCTAACCTCCCTTGGGGACTTAAGATAGTTTTAAATTGGGTTTTAAAATTTGGTTTTAGCGCAGGATGGGGTTATTTAATAGTTTTTTAAAATTATATTTATTGTATTTTTGTATGTTTTTTAAATTTCCTGTGCGCCGCCCTGGGTCCTCTGTGGAGAAGGGCGGGGTATAAATTTAAATAAAAAAAATAAAAAAAATAAAATAAAAAAAGCACAAACAAGTTTTCACATTACATCAAACACATGTTCAATCCCATCTTACTTTTCCCTCTGTATCAAGAACTATAATATTAACTCCATTAAACTCATTTTTGCGATCTGAGCCTTGTCAGTATTGTTTCCTCCCCCCTGTCCCCTGGTGGAGGCATGGCTTCTTCTGTTTTTTCTCTGCCCCTGCTATCTGTGTCACCTAGGAGGGAAATGTGTTTATTCAAAAAGGCTTCCGCCTCGGCTTGTGTTTTAAGATTAATTCTGTCTCCCTCCCAGAAGATCAACATTCCTTCTGGCATCAACCATCTGAACCAAACTCCTTTATTATATAATTTTCTAGATAAGAAAGAATATTTCTTTCTCGATTCTCTTATTTTTTTTGGTATTTGCTTCAGAATGGTCACCTCTTTATCACGATATCTCAGCGGCACACCCCTCTGTGCTCTCAATACCTCCTCCCTCGTGGATCTCCTGAAAAATTTCACATGGACCTCTCTTGGAAGATTATGAGTTCTAGCATATGCTGAATTAATTCTATATACCAAATCTATGTCCCACCATATTTGATCTTTGTCTCTCTTAATATATTCTGCTAGCATCTCACTCATAATTTCTTTGATATTTTCATTCTCTACTTCTGGTATATTTTGAAACCTAAGAAAAAGAGACATTCTTTCAAATTCCGTTTTAGAAACATAATTTTGAAACTCAAGGTTCTTTTTCTATAGTTACTTAACTTCCCCTCCCACCTCATCCACTCTCTTCTCCAGTGAAACAATCTTTTCTCTGTTATCTGTTGTACTCTGTTGAACAATTTTAATATCTGCTCTAGAATCCAACAGTTCTTTCCGCAAGTCATTTATGCTTTTCAATATTTCTTGTAACATTTGAGTCGTAGATGATTCTTGCGAAGTCTCTGCCACTGCCTCTCTCTGCAAGAAGGAAGTTAGTTTCATTTGTTGCGTAGCAGGGCTGGAATCGGCCGACACAGGTGCAGATGAAGGGGCAGATGCAGGCTTTCCCGTTGCGGTTTTTTTAGGACCCATTGTCACAATTCAAAAGTAGCAGAGAACAGAAAATGGCATCCAAGAGCAAAACAAGGTGGAGAGGCTCGCAAAGTCAGGAAAAGTCCAAGTCCAAATTCATTAGTTCCAATTTTAAAAGAGAGGAAAAAGAAATATTTTATTGTCCTTATTCAGAGAGTCCACACACTGGAGAGGTAGAGAGGCCCCGTGGGGTAAGCACACAAAGACACCAATTGTTCTTTCTTAAACGACTGCCAGCAGGACTTTCCACAGGCGAGAGAAAGTTTTGATAGTAGAACAAAGAGATGCCATTTTTGCCTCACTTTCCCGCAGGGAGAGAGAGTGAGAGTTATAATTAAGTCTTTAAAGCTGCTCTGCAACGCGTTGTTATCACTGTCATTCCACTTTCCCAGTAAGTTAGTTCAAATGGCAAAGTTTATATCCTTTTTTCCCCCCTTCTCCCTGTCCGGGAGAACGCTTAATCACCGCTTGTTTCGAGGGGGGGTTAAGAAGAAGAACTCCCCCCTCTTTTTCCCATTGATTTGTTGAACAAAACTCACATTCCTTCAGCCGCCTGGCTTCCAACATTCATCCAAGGGGTTTGGAGGTGCCTCTCCATCGCCGGCATTCCAGTCACTCGTTCAAGTTAGAATATTACCTCCGAAAATCATTGGGCGAAGAGGCAAGTGTTTGCCCCCCCCTCTGTGCCATCCCAACGCCTGGGGCGAGGTCGGAGTATCCCCTGCCGACTGCCGACAGGCTGAGGATCCCGACAAGCCACCCATTTTGGCAAGAAGCCCCTCCAGGGCTCCTTGTGCCCCCAAAGGGGCCCGCTAGAAAGGCATCGGCGGACGAAGCTCAAAGCCCATCCGTCACCTCAAAAGCCGGAAGTGAAGTCCTGTGCCCAGCACTTTCATGCTCATGAATTGCTCTCAGTTGCTCCATTGAAAGACTCCAGCATGTAGTCAAAGATCCAATCCACTGGCTCTTCCTAGCCCACTACCCTCCTGGCAGTGACTTCTTGGCTTTCCACTTCATGGGTTATGACTACTCCCAGTAGGAATAGGGGGAATTCCGGCTCTGTGGCCTTTCCCACTTTTCTTCGCTCTGATTTCTCTGTTCGCTCTTTGGAGCAGATCATGACCATCTACATTCCATAATCTGCTACAGTTCCCACCGGCACCTCCTTGAATAGGGATGCCCTGGCTTTTGCTACCCTCTCCACTTTTCTTTCTGCACCAGACATCTTCCTCCATCTCCTCTCACAGCACTCTCGGCGAGAGCCAAGTAGGCTGCAATATGGGTTAAAAGAGCTGATTTACTGGCCTCTGTCCAACTAGCAAAACCAAGAAAAGTAGGCACACTCAGAAACTTTAAAATCCCAAAAGTAAAATTTTATTGGATACAGCATTTTGGTACCGAAGAAATAAAACTAGTTCTGAGGTTTTCCTGCACAATGCTATATAGTTAAACATTAGTTTCCCCTTCTTCCCACCCATAATGATCATACTGTCCAATTAAGAATCAATCTTTTGTTTTGAGAACAATTCATTTCTTTGTCGGATACCTGCAGAAGTGACCTTGGTGGGTTCTTGGCCCATACAGTCTATTCTTGGATTGTCTGCATTCCTTCTCACCCTTCCTTACTAAATTATACTTTGCTTTTACTTTGTATGTGAGTTCATTGTGTCTGAATGCCACAACCTGCTATCCACAATTTACTACGATAAAGAGTGCTACATCACTCTGTATCTTACTTGCTTTAGCTGATTGAAAATAACTAAACAACTCAGACCCACTTACTTAGATGGGATACCACTAAGAAATCCAGAGTAAAAACTAGAGTAAAAGATTGAAAAACACTTCCTCAGACAAGACAAAAGCAAACAATTCTATACTGTTGTGAAGACAACAGAGTGAACCTGTTTATGAAGTCACCAAGATTTAGACTCAATTCATACTGTATATTCTTTGTGACATAAAGGAATTCTAAACATTAAAACTTTCATAATTAACTGCTCTAGGGTTTTTTCTTCAAAATAATTGTAGTGATATCTAAATTATATTGCATTGTTTTTCTTTGTTCCATTCAGATATTTGTTTTTACTTCTAACTTTTATATTATTCTTAGGCTTTGTCTAACTGTTCCCTATAAACTTCATTAAAATTTTGGGCTGAAATTCCACTTGTTTTCTACAAAATACATAGTTCACCCAGACATTTTTTCTTCTAAACAATAAAGCAGAATATGTGAACAATATTTAAATTCTTAAACGAAAGTGTCTTATATGAAACATTTTCATAAATACAAATGTTTATCAGTAAAACCTACCTGGGATTTGGGGTCAATCTCCATTGAAAAATGGCCTGGATTGCTGTTCACATATTCCAATTCCAGAATTTCATATGTAGAATTAACCAGAGGAATATGCTGGCTGACCCATCTGTAACAAAGCAGCACAAATAGTCCAGTTATTTAATCATTATAAATTACTTGGGTAATTCCAATGTTGCTGCTAGTTACTTTATTTAAATAGCACTTTCTTTTCTTTGAAAAGTTATTCAAGCAAATATCTTCAGCACTATTCATGTTTTTACCAAAGCTAATACTGATTGTCCTATTTCTGTGGCAAAGATTTCACATATTTTGGCATCATGAATTGACAGAAATGCTGATAAAAGGAAAGAAACATTCTTTCAATTCTCTTCAAGATAGAGTCATGCCCATATTTAAAAAACAGAAATAGGCTCTAATAGAACTAACCCAGCAAGCATGATGTATTAAAAAAAAACCTAAAGCATTACAATAACAGCTTTCACAAATGAAACTTAACAGCTTTAGAATTAAATTAGTTATATTTTAAGATATTATATAGGTCAATGATGGCTAACCTTTTTGTTGTTGTGCGCCAAAAGCATGCATGCATGCATCCACACCCATAATGCAATGTGCGTGCGACACCCCCACTGAGTGGCCTACCCCCCTGTGCATGTGTGCAATCACCCCATACTCCCCACTTCCCCCCGCAGGCATATGCAACATACCCATTTTGGACCTAAGCTGTCCTCCCTCAAGCCTCCTGAGACCAAAAATGGTTAGGTTTTTGTTTGTAATTGCCTGCGTTAATTTCATAACAGGACATGGCCTTCTGATGGGGGGGAGGGGGGGCTGTCAGGCCTGGAAGCCATCTTTTGCATTGGGCCTTCAGGCCTGCCCCATTTAGTGCTATGGGATGCTGGGAGGAGGGATTAAGGGAGTATGGGAGATATAATCAAAATAACATTCCTGTTGTGGTCTGTCAGCAGAGCTGGCAGCAGATTCGGACAGCGAGGATGTTGGGGAGGAACATGGACCAGTCCTAGAGTCTGGGATAAAAGGTGGGTAGTGGAGGCCCCAGACCGGGAAGAACTGGCCTCGGCTAAAACAACTTTCCAGCTGACGCCCATGAGATACTTGGTGTTGCGGGACTGGAGGAGGCCAATAACAACTGGGCTAGGCCCTTAGAGGACTATAGGCCGGGACTAGAATACAGCTGGAAGGCCAGGGCCACCCTCCAGCCCCAGTCTGATATACATGAACAAACTTTTCCACCTCCGATGACTATTTACGAACTGTTTACGAACTTTTAGAGCTGGACTAGACTGTCTCCTGGGTTTACTTGAATTTTATATATTTTTAACACCTATTTATTGTATTTTAACATCTTTTATAACATCTGTGGAATTCTGATGCCCTGACTAGCAACTCCTGTGACGTTTTATATTTTATATATATTTATATCTACCATGAAGTCCTCTAGGGCAGACCTTATTGTACTGCGGGAGTCCCCCTACTTGCAGGTTTGGCCTTCCGCGTTAACAAGGGCTCACCTTGATGAGGGATTATGTAATCATGAGAGGTGGGCGAAACGCAGTCTCAGGGGGTTTTTAATGAAATTTTTTATTCGGATTTTAGGGGGTCCCAGGGAGGGGGGTGGGATTAGTAAGACTGAGGGCGGAACTAAAACCAAGCTGGCGGGCGGAATTAAAAAGGAAGCGGGTGGGTCCGTTAAGGGGAGGGGGACAAGGGATGTTCCGGAAGAGGGTCGTTCCATCCAAACGGTCATGGGGAGGGGCAGGTGCGATGGTAGACAAAGATCTCATCACCAGTTGGGAAAGCGTGGCCGATGGGTTCAAATGGTCACATGTCCCAACCCCCACAATCTAGGTGGTCAGGGTTTACAGAGCCAGGGCCTTAGACTGATGCTATGCAATGCCAGGTCCATGGTCAACAAAGCCCCCCCTCATTAACGACCTTGTGTCGGAGGGGAAGCCGGACCTGGCGGGAATTACGGAGACCTGGCTAGGCCACAAGGGAGGACTTCCTCTCATGGAAATGTGCCCGCCAGGTTACCGTGCGTTCCATCAGTCGCGGGCCCTAGGCAGGGGTGAGGGGGTGGCGGTCATAGTCAGGGAAGGTCTTGAGCCGAGAGAGACCACTGTGCCGCAGATACCCGGTTGTGAGTCCCTCTGCGTGAAGTGAGGTCTAGGGAGGCAGCTGGGCTTGCTGATTGTGTACCTGGCTCCCCGCTATGTATCAGCAGCCCTGCCCAAGCTCCTCGAGGTGATCGCCGAGATGGCGGTTGAGACCCCCAGACTGTTAGTCATGGGGGACTTTAACCTGCCATCGGTAGGCGAGACATCTGAGGCAGCTCGGGAGTTCATGGCCTCCATGACAGCCATGGACCTGACCCAAGTAATTCAGGACCCCACTCACGAGGGAGGACACACACTGGATCTAGCCATCCTACCCCTGTCATGGTCAGATCACTCACTTCTCCGGCTCGACTTTCCCACCGCTACACCCCACTGCGGGGAGGCAGAACCGGAATTTCCTAGTTGGTTCTGCCCCAGGCGACTGATGGAACCTGAAAGGTTCCAGACGGAGCCTGGGCCATTACCTGAGATCCTGACCCACACCCGGATGGAGGACCTGGTGGCAGCGAACCACCCAGGCTCCTTGGTTTTCCGAGGAGTTGTGGGTGATGAAGCACTGCAAGAGACACCTAGAGAGGAGATGGAGATCCACACGCTCTGAATCGGACCGGACACAGGTAAGAGCCCATTTGAGGACCAACCTTGTGGCGTTAAGAGTGGCCAAGCGTCAGCATTGTGCCACCCTTATCGCGTCCGCAGATAACCGCCCTGCCGCCCTGTTTGGGGTGACCCGCTCCCTCCTTCAACAGAGGTCGCGGGAAGCCCCATTACAGGGCAGAGCAGAGGAACTTGGGGAGTATCTGCAGGACAAAATCGCTCAGATTCGGAGCGAGTTGGTCTCCACCGAAAGTGGTCTGGAGGGGATGTCAGAGGCGGGTCTTGAGATACCATTATGGGAGGAGTTTGACTCTGTTACTTCCGAGGATATGGACAGGTTGCATGGGCGACTGAGAGCTACCACATGTTTATTGGACCCGTGTCCCTCCTGGCTTGTACTGGCATCCTGGGAGGTTTCACGAGGTTGGCTCCAGGAAATAGTGAACGCTTCTTTGAGTGAGGGGTTCTTGCCAACCGTCTTGAAAGAGGTTGTAGAGAGTGTGGTGGCACAACAGCTCCCACATCACCTGGAGGAAATTGATTATCTGGACCCGCACCAGTCCGACTTCCGGCCCAGTCACAGCACCGAGACAACATTGGTCGCGTTGGTGGATGATCTCTGGAGGGCCAGAGATGGGGGTTGTTCCTCCATCCTGGTCCTATTAGACCTCTCGGCGGCTTTTGATACCATCGACCATGGTATTCTATTGCATCGACTGGAGGGGTTGGGGGTGAGGGGCACCGTTTTACGGTGATTCTCCTCCTACCTCTCCAGTCGATCGCAATTTGTATTGGCAGGGGGGCAGAGGTCGACCTCAAGGCCTCTCACTTGTGGGGTTCCTCAGGGGTTGGTCCTCTCGCCCTCCTGTTCAATACATATATGAAGCCGCTGGGCGAGATCATCCGTGGTTTTGGGGTAGATTACCATCTGTACGCTGACGATACTCAGTTGGACATCTCTATCCCAAACCACCCCAACGATGCTGTCGAAGTGATGTCCCAGTGTCTGGAAGCCGTACGGGTCTGGATGGGAAGCAACAGACTCAAGCTCAACCCGTCCAAGACTGAGTGGCTGTGGTTACCGGTGCCCCGGTTCAACCAGTTGACTCCATCACTGGCCATAGGGGGCGAACATCTGGCCCCCGTGGATCGGGCACGCAACTTGGGCGTCCTCCTAGATGCCCAGCTGTCAATGGAGGACCATGTGACAGCTGTGGCCAGGGGGGCATTCCACCAGGTTCGCCTGGTATGCCAGTTGCGTCCCTTATTGGACCGGGATGCCCTTCGCACAGTCACTCATGCGCTTGTGATGTCCCGTCTAGACTACTATAATGCTCTCTACATGGGGCACCCCTTGAGATGCACCTGAAGACTGCAGCTGGTCCAAAATGTGGCCGCGCGGGCAGTTTTGGGAGTTACCAGATACTCCCACATAACACCACTCCTGCGCGAGCTGCACTGGCTGCCTGTGGCCTTTTGGGTGCGTTTCAAAGTGTTGGTCATCATCTTTAAAGCACTTCATGGCACAGGACCTAGCTATTTGCGGGATCGTATCCTGCCCCATACATCCCTTCGGCCGTTTCGCTCCCACAGAGAGGGACTTCTCCGGGTGCCGTCCATTAGGCAATGCCAGCGGGCGACACCCAGGGGAAATGCCTTCTCTGTGATGGGCCCGAGCCTTTGGAATGACCTACCCCCTGATATCAGAACTACCACGGACCTCCGCTCCTTCCGCCAGAAACTTAAAACTCACCTGTTTCATCAAGCCGGCTTTGCCTAACTTATGCTTCTCACCCCAGTCTGCAATTTAAATTATTTTATTCGGTTTTAGGGGTTCAGTTTTAATTTTTATAAATTTGTACAGGGTTATTTAATTTGATTTTAACTTTGTATGTAGTGTCATGTTCTTAGTAGTTTTTAATTTCACCTGTACACTGCCCCGAGTCCCTTCGGAGAGAGGGGGCGGTCTAGAAATCCAATAAAATAAATAAATATAAATAAGTCTGGGGAAGGCTCTGATGAGTGCTCCACATCAGAGTCAGAGATGGGGCCAGGGCAGTGGTGAAATTCATTTTTTTTTACTACCAGGTTTGTGGGCGTGGCATGGTAGGCATGGCAGGGGAAGGATACTGCAAAATCTCAATTCCCACCCCACTCCATGGGAAGGATACTGCAAAATCCCTATTCCCTTTTTACTACTGGAGGAAGGATATTGCAAAATCTCCATTCTCACCCTACTCTGGAGCCAGCCAGAGGTGGTATTTGCTTGTTTTCCGAACTACTCAAAATTTCTGCTACCGGTTCTCCAGAATCTGGCAGAACCTGCTGAATTTCACCCCTGGGCCAGGGCTGTCTGACAGTTATCAGCTGCCATTGGAGTCAGACATCAGTGAGGCAGACAAACAGCTGGAGCCTGTTCCCAGTGTGCACATGCACAATGTTGCCAGACAAAGGGAACAGCTAAGGAACAAGGGTCGACTTGGGAGTAAAGCCACAGGTGGATGGTGAATAGCCTCTCCCATAGGGAATAAAAGAGGAGTGAAAGGGGAGGGGTGCTTGCAGGAGACAATAACTTCATTCCTGCATTCTATTGGCCTGGCCACTCTCCAAGCCTGATAAAGGTTGGTAATTGTGAACTATATTGAAAGACTGTGGGACGGGACTTTGCTGGACAGGAATTCACTGTAAATTAAATAAAAGGGATTTATCAGGATGAGGACTAGACTTCGTGTGACTGAGGAAGCCTAGGTCAGAACAATTCCTTTCTCGGAGAACCCCAGAGAACTGGGGTTCCTCCTGGTACGATACAGTACACCAGAAGAGATAGTGAAAATCTGGTGGACCGGACCAGACCGGTGGTGGCCTGGCCATGCCCCCATACCGGCAAAAGTAAGAATATTCTGCTATCCCGGAACTGCGCTATGAAGTAAGGGAAGCAGGTTTTGGGAGAGACCTTCCCTCCCTCTTCAAAGAGCCCATGTGGGGATGAATGAGGTTGGGCAGTTTAGTGGCCAGTGCCTCCTTCACTTGTAGGGGCGGGCAGAGAAAGAAAGGAGGTGTGTGATAGCCTAGGGTGAAGGCGCTCCACTTCGCCCTTGGTGGCGGGGAGCTGCTTTATCGCACATCTCCTTCCCTTGCTCAGTTGCTATCGCCAGGGTGTTGCCAGGACAAGCTAGGGGCTGGAGAAAGAAAGGAGGTATGTGATAAAGCAGTGGCCCCTGCCACCAAAGCCAAAGGGGAGTGCCTTCACTCTCTGCTATCACGCACCTCCTTTCCCAAGATTAGCAGGACGCCTCTCCCCACTCCTCAGTCACCACCATACAGGGCTGCTATACCCCACTAGAACTTTCCTAGCCCAGAGGAAAGCTGACGGAAAGTTGTGAGCCTTTACAGTGCCTGTAAAGGCAGCAGCAGAAGCTTCCTCTTGGGCTGGCAAAAGGATTAGCAATTCTAGGCAGATGAGCTTCTCTCAGGATCCCAGGTTAGGAAATCTGTTGCAAGGTGTAGCAGCCATGGTAGTGACTGGGGAGTGGGGAAAGGCATCCTGCCAATCTTCAGAAAGGAAGCGCATGATAGCAGAGGGTGAAGTCGCTCCCCTTCACCCTTGGCGGCAGGGGATGCTACTTTATCTCATGCCTCCTTTCTGGACATAGCTGGGCGCGGACTGGATGAGGCCGCGCTTTGTTTCAGAAAGACGGCGTGCTTCGGTTCAGAGGGACAGCTGCGGCCCCTCGTTGCTCCCTTGCCCGATAAAGACAGGCCCGACAAAGCAGAGGGAGCTAAGGAGCTCCACTGCCATTACCATCACCATCCGCACCACCATACCCCCACCACCCGAATCACTACGCTCCCCCATGGAGAAGGTAGAAGTACGTTGTATCATTTCGCACAAGCATTAAGGGGGACGCTGAAATAACTTGGCAACAATTTATGCCCTTACTGACTACCCGTTCAAGCCACCTTAGGCTGCATTTATGAATAGACATGACCTTTGAACTTTGAATGCATTGAATGTATTCGGCAGCTGCCCTCCATGCCTTGCGGGAGTCCCCCCTCTCGCAGGTTTGGCCCTCAACGCTATTGAGGGCCCACCTCAATGATGGGTTCATGAACCTAGAGGTGGTCAAAACGGAAATTGACGGGTTTTTTAATTAAATTCTTAATTCATATCTTAAGGGGCCCCAGGGAGGGGGGAGGTCAAAATAATATTAGAATGGTGGGTGAGGGGTAAAACCCACCAGGGAATGTCTCCAGGCCGGCTAGCGGTCCCGGCAGGGAGGGTGTAGTGTCTAGAATTGGGGAGGGGTTGGGGGTCTATCCAAAAGAGGGCTATACCATCAAGACTGTGTGTGGGAGGGGCAGGTATGGTGGGAGCCGAGGGCCACATCATGTAAGGGGAGGGCGCACCTGCTGTTTGCGAGTGGTGGCGCGCTCCGGTCCCCAGAGCATTTCTCGCATCCCAGGAGGTTTGGGTGCGCAGGGCCCGGGCCCTAGACTGTTGTTATGCAACACCAGGTCCATCACCAACAAGGCCCCCCTTATCCATGACTTGGTCCTGGAGGAGGGCCCGGACCTGGCGGGTATTACGGAGACCTGGTTGGGCCACAAGGGGGCAGTCCCCCTCGTTGAAATGTGCCCACCGGGCTACCAAGCGTTTCATCAGCCTAGGGCCCGCAGACAGCCGGCTGTGACCTGGACACAGCACCGAGACGGCATTGGTCGCGTTGGTTGATGATCTCTGGCTACCCTAATGTGGCCCTCAATAAAATTGAGTTTGACACCCCTGGTATAGGGTCTCTTACTTGAACAGGAGGTTGGACTAAAATACCTCAAAGATCCTTTCCAACTCTGTTACTCTGTATTCTGTAGGTCTCAGGAAAATATTTATAGTAGGCAATGAACTATTATGTTGAAACTTCATCTTTGTCTGCAGTAAAAAATTCTAATGGAGCTGAGGAGTATCTATAATCTCCTGCCAAGTCTACCAAGAACTGAATTAATGGTTACTTGTCTCAATATCAAAAAACAATTTAGCCAAAAAAATAATATTTTGTTGTACTGCTATATAAATGATTCAGGTTAAATGTAGGATTGCTTACTTTCCAAGTTCACATTTTACTTCAGGCAATCTTATTGGATGAGGCATCTGTCCATTCAGTTTCAATGAATACCAACACTCTCCTAATTTCTCTGATGTAAATATAACACTAAAATGAGAGTTATAAATCTGTTGATAAAATTATCTTGTTATATAAAAGACAGCAACAAAGTGAAAAAGGAGATAATACAGGAGATCAGCAAAATGAACTTTCCTGTTATACCTCAATTAATTTCTTAGATCTAATCACAGAGTAGGTGCCCACATCATCAATACCACAATGATTATTATAATTATTATCATCATGATCACCTCCTCCTCCTACATCATTAAATAGTACAAAGTAAATCATGAGGTATATATAGCCATGCAGTATATCAATAGATTAGACTAGTAAAATTAAAGTAAATAAAAAGATATAGACAAGGAATTTTAACTTAAAAGAATATTAGGAGTAAAAAACATAGACTGTCATAAATAAAACTAAAAAGATCAGATCACATAAAATAATCTAATCCACAAAGAACATACAGAAGTAAGATTGCTTTACATTCCTTTTTAAAATATTGTAGAATTAAATGCATGGATGTGCCAAAATAAATATGTGTAAATCCTATCTTTGCAGAAATAAAACTATTTTTATTTTAAAAAGCAGCCAAAAATACTCCAAAATTGCAATAAATTTTGCTCCTTTCATTATTTCTTATTATTTATCTAAAACTACAAACTCAAAATCTATAACGTGTAATGATATTTAGTGGTAAAAAGAATGCAGATAATTTTCTTGCTAATTTCACCCAAAATAGGCTGATCAATTAATAATCAATTAATTATTACACGCAGACAATCTGAAATAGATTAAAATATTCTATGTCTTTCTAAGCTTACATCAGAAATGAAAACTCATATCACATAGATCAGTCTAACAGAAAAGAAGCTAAAGAAAAGATCAGTGGTAAAGACTTCCGGGGTGGAGTCACGCCGGTGCAGAGTAGGAAAACAGAGCTCTCTGCCCGATTTCCCATGCCAGAGGCTTGCAAAGGCAGAGTTGAGTCTCAGAGGGACCAGCGACAGAGAAGGGAAGTTCAGAGGATAACAGGGAGACATGCCAGCCCCTGTTATACTAGGAGAAACCTCTCAAATCCAACGTGGGAGAGACTGGCCTTTATGGCCGGATCCGGAGGCGTGACAGCCCTTTAAATGGAAAAGGGAGAAGAGGGAAACAGCTGAAAGTTTCGGTGGATTTCGAGGAGTTGGAATGATTTACTGCTGTGAATCTCAGGAAGTGTAAATTTATAGTCTAGTGAGTGAGTGAGTCTCCAAGGCGGAAAAAAAAGTGGCACTTTAGCGGTGGAAGCAGAACCTTGAGAAAACGGAGTTAACGTTCAGAGAAGAAATGGAGGAATTGTACTGACAGCTTGAACTTGCTGGAGATTTACTACAGGCAGAAGGAACATGAGCTGAGATTGTGATTAGCCTGGGACTAAACATTGTGGATTGCAGAAAAGGAAAGAACAAGCTACCAGAAGCTTCTGCCTGGGAAGAAGACAGTGGAAATTTGATCTGGCAGGGGAAGCGAGAGAACTGTGATAGTGACTGTGCTAAATAGATAGAAGGCAACATCCTGGACTTTAAGGGAGGAGAAGCTGATGCAAAAGTAAGAACAAGGAAAAAGAACTCTCTAGGATTCTGGAAATCTGTGCAATCTAAGTAACCTGATATAATTACAGTGGTACCTCGGTTCACGAACGCCTCTGTTCATGACCAATTCGGTTTACGAACAGAAATTTTCCAAAAAATGTGCTCCGGTTCACGAACACCGTTTCGGTTCACGAACGGAAAAGTTCGTAAAAATATGCTCCGCTTCACGAACTCCGCCTCGCTTCACGAACTCCGCTTCGCTTCACGAACTCCGCCCTCGCTTCACGAACAGAAAAGTTCGTAAAAATGCTCGGGTTCACGAACTCCGTTTCGCTTCACGAACCGGAGCCGCGGACATTTTATCTACGAACGTATTTCCTTTTTGTCACATGGTTGCGACTTCCTTCCTGTACGAACGTTCGTGGAGAGAGACACAGAAAACGACACAGAGAAGCTGACTGCGAAAATGGCTCCCAGGAAGCATGGTGGAAAGAAGAAAGTGCGGAGCAGCAATGCAGGTGACAAGAATATGCAGAGCAAGCATGGTGGAAAGAAGAAAGTGCAGACCAGCAATGCAGGTGACAATGTGCAAACTGGGAATGCAAGTGGTGATGTTGTGCAAACTGGGAATGCAGGACTTGATGTGCAACCTGGAAATGCAAGTGGTGATGTTGGGCAACCTGGGAATGCAGGACTTGATGTGCAACCTGGAATTGCAAGTGGTGATGTGCAACCTGGGAATGCAGGACTTGATGTGCAACCTGGGAATGCAGGAGATGATGTGCAACCTGGGGATGCAGGAGATGATGTGCAACCTGGGGATGCAGGAGATGATGTGTAACCTGGGAATGCAGGAGATGATGTGCAACCTGGAAATGCAGGAGATGATGTGCAACCTGGGAATGCAGGAGATGATGTGCAACCTGGGAATGCAGGTGACAAGGATATGCAGCGCAAGCATGGTGGAAAGAAGAGAGTGCGGAGGAGCAATGAAAGTGACAGCAAGGTTGTGAAGAAAATAACCATTGAGCTGAAGAAGGAAATTGTAGAAAAGCATGACCATGGTATTCGTGTGACTGATCTGGCCTCGGAGTACAAGATGCCAAAGTCAACAATCTCGACTATTTTGAAAAACAAAGCTGCCATCAAAGTAGCTGATGTTGCAAAAGGAGTAACAAGATTAACCAAGCAGAGGACGCAAGTGCTGGAAGAGGTGGAAAAACTTTTGTTGGTGTGGGTGAATGAGAAACAGCTGGCAGGTGATAGCGTTAGTGAAACTATGATCTGTGAGAAAGCCAGGATATTGCACAGTGATTTAGTGCAAAGAAGCCCCTCTACAAGTGCAACAAGTGACGAATTTAAAGCCAGTAGGGGGTGGTTTGAAAAATTCCGCAGGAGAAGTGGCATCCACAGTGTGATTAGACATGGTGAGGCTTCCAGCTCTGACAAGGCCGCAGCAGAAGCCTACAAGTTAGAATTTGCAGAATTCATGGCGACAGAAGGATACGTCGCTCAACAAGTCTTCAACTGTGATGAAACAGGGCTCTTCTGGAAAAAAATGCCAAACAGAACCTATATCACGCAGGAGGAAAAGGCACTACCAGGGCACAAGCCCATGAAGGACAGATTGACCCTTTTGCTGTGTGCCAACGCAAGCGGCGATCTGAAAATTAAACCACTACTGGTGTACCATTCACAGACCCCTCGTGCATTTAGGGAACAAAATGTCAACAAGGCCAGACTGCCCGTCATGTGGAGATCCAATGCCAAAGCTTGGGTGACAAGGCAATTGTTCATGGAATGGCTGCACGAGGTGTTCGCACCCACCGTCAAAAAGTATCTCTCTGATAACCAGCTGCCTGAAAGGTGCCTTCTTCTAATGGACAATGCCCCAGCACACCCTCCAGTCTTGCTGGATGATATGGATGCTGAGTATGACTTCATCAGGGTCAAGTTCCTCCCCCCCAACACAATACCACTTCTGCAACCAATGGACCAGCAAGTCATCTGCAACTTCAAGAAGCTGTACACAAAGGCGCTCTTCACTAGGTGCTATAATGTCACTGAAGAAACGTCCTTGACTTTAAAAGAGTTCTGGAAGAAACATTTCAATGTTGTCCACTGCATTAATCTCATTGACAAAGCCTGGCAAGAGGTCACTCACCGAACCCTAACTTCAGCCTGGAGGAAACTGTGGCCAGAATGTGCCACTGAACAGGAACATGTACATGACATAGACCTAGAAGGGTCTGATACAGAGGTAGTGGACGAAATTGTGTCCATGGGCAAGAGTATGGGTCTGGACGTTGACGGTGCTGATGTGGAAGACCTTGTTGAGGAACATAGGGAGGAGCTGACCACTGAGGAACTTTCTGAACTCCACAGTGAGCAGCAAAAGGCACTTCTTGAGAAGCATTCAACAGAGGAGGAGGAAGAGAGGGAGGAGGTTACCAGTGATGCCATAAAATCCATTATGCTAAAATGGCATGAGTGCCATGATTTTTTTGAAAAGCACCACCCCAACATAACTGTCACGAACAGAGTGTTAAATCTCATGGATGATAATGTGGTCTCTCATTTCCGGAAGGTTTTGCAGCGCAGGAAAAGACAAGTGACATTGGACAGATTTTTCAGCAAAACTGAGCCTGCAGCTAAGAGACAAAGGAGAGAGGAAAGCCCTGAAGAAGATCCCCCTGATGTCCTTATGGAGGGGGACTCTCCCTACAAACAATAACCGCCTCCCACCTGCCTTCATCCATGCCAGAAGTCATCTCAAGCAAGCTTGGTGTTCTCTCTTTACTGTATACTGTACATTACCATACTGTACAAATGTGTTTTGTAATTTGTTTCATATTTTGGATGCTTCAAAAACCTAAAAACCAGGTCAGAAATGTACAAATGTGTAGTTTTTTCATATTTTGGGTGCTTCTATAACCTAAAAACCAGGTCAGAACTGTACAAAGGTGTCTTGTAATTTGTTTCATATTTTGGGTGCTTCAAAAACCTAAAAACCAGGTCAGAAATGTACAAATGTGTAATTTTTTCATATTTTGGGTGCTTCTATAACCTAAAAACCAGGTCAGAACTGTACAAAGGTATCTTGTAATTTGTTTCATATTTTGGGTGCTTCAAAAACCTAAAAACCAGGTCAGAAATGTACAAATGTATAATTTTTTCATATTTTGGGTGCTTCCATAACCTAAAAACCAGGTCAGAACTGTACAAAGGTGTCTTGTAATTTGTTTCATATTTTGGGTGCTTCAAAAACCTAAAAACCAGGTCAGAAATGTACAAATGTGTAATTTGTTTCATATTTTGGGTGCTTCTATAACCTAAAAACCAGGGCAGAACTGTACAAATGTGTAATTTTTTTCATATTTTGGGTGCTTCATAAACCAAAATACAGTACAAGGTGAGAACTGTACAAATGTGTCTTGTAATTTTTTTCATATTTTGGGTGCTTTAAAAACCAAAAAACAAGGTCAGAACGGATTAACCGGATTTACATTGAACCCTATGGGAAACTGTGCCTCTGTTCACGACCAATTCGGATTGCGAACAGAGTCAGTTCAAGAATTACGACCAAAAAACAAGGTCAGAACGGATTAACCGGATTTACATTGAACCCTATGGGAAATTGTGCCTCGGTTCACAACCAATTCGGTTCGCGACCAGAGTCATTTCACGAATTAAGTTCGTGAACCGAGGTACCACTGTATATAAAATCCTGTATAGACATATTATTTACTGTATAGCTGTTCATTTAAAACTAGAATTGGAACTTTACGTAGATAGAATACCTTAAAGATCTTCATATTTTATACTCTCTGACATATAATTCTCACATATGTATTCTCATATATCTTCATAGATATTTATAGATAATAACCAGTGGACATAAACATATGTGAAAACAAATTTATATAGACATATAATATATTTATATATTTATATATATTATAATATATAATATATTTATATATATTATAATGATATGTTCCAGGATCTCTGAAAGATATAGTTCAGTGGTTCTGAGATCTCATCTGCCAGTTCCTTCAAAACCCTGGGGTGTAATCCATCCGGTCCTGGTGATTTGAACTCATCTAGGGTAGACAGGTGCTCACTTACTATTTTCTTCCCTATTTCAATTTGTGTTTCTAATCTGATTTTTGTGGTGCTGTTTTTGATAGATTGGCCTGTTTTATCCCTTTGTGTATCTGTCTTTACTAATGCTAATAACCTGTCAGGGAAAAAAAATCCATATTGACTTGCTGGAAAAGGCACAGGAATTTTATGATCACTAAATAATAGGAGAATATGAACAAGATAGTAGAGAGGTAGCAGAAAATAAGAGTCAGGAAGAACAGACATCAGAGGAAAAACGTATGTATCCAAGGGACTGACAGGAAACAAAACGACAGGAGAGAGAAGGAGCCAGGACAAGAACACAATTCGAGACAAGAACAAGGAAAGGACCAAAACCAACATACAAATAAGATGGAAGATGAAATAAAGATGATATCCTTGAACATCAATGATATCAATTCACCGGCCAAGCGAAAACAAATATTAACAAGACTCAAAAGACAGAATATGGATATTGTCTGCCTACAGGAGGTTAATATCAAAGAAAAATATGGTAATATTCTAGAATGCCCCAAATTAGCAAAGCTGCATCTGGCATTAGCACAAAATAAGAAAAGAGAAATTGTGGTATACATAAAAGATTGGTTAAATTCGAGGGAAATATTTAGTGATAGAGAAGGTAGATATTTAATGACAGAAATAACAACAAATCAAAAAAGAATTCTGTTGGTGACAATTTATCCTCCAAATGTAAACCAGAAAGAATTCTATAATAAATTACATAAGAAAATAATTGAATCAGATTGGGAAAATGTCTGCATAATAGGTGATTTCAATGTGGTGGCAGACAACAAAATAGATTATAGGAATACAAAGAAGAAGAAAAGAAAAGACAACTACTGAATACCTTCTTTGAAATGATGCAAGAATTAAATTTAAGGGATGCATGGAGACAGATAAATAAATAAAAAATGACAGTACTTTCCCATCCACACAATTCATGGTCCTGAATCAATATGCCATGGATGAACCAAGAATTGATCAATAACATAGAAGATTTGGAGATTTCACCAAATACATGGGCAGGCCACAATCCACTAAGGGTAAAATGGAAAGGTCAGAGGAAAAAATTCAGATGGATGCTAAATCAGAGAATTGTAGAAGAAAAATCATATATACAAATGATGGATGAGGAATTAGATATTTTCTTTAAGGAAAACAAGAAAGAGCAAACAACATTACAAAACCAATGGGATACCACAAAAGCCTATATGCGGGATATCTAGCATATACAGCAGGGGTAGTCAACCTTTTTATACCTAACGCCTACTTTTGTATCTCTATTAGTAGTAAAATTTTCTAACCGCCCACCGGTTCCACAGTAATGGTGATTTATAAAGTAGGGAAGTCAATTAAATTAAAAAAAGGAAAGTGCTTCAGTATTGGACAAAACTCCTACCGCCCACCATGAAAGATGAAATGCCCACTAGTGGACGGTAGGGACCAGGTTGACTACCACTGATATACGGCAAGGAGAAATAAGGAAAAAAGGAAACAGCAAACACTATTACAGGAGAAGCTTAAAGAGTTGGAGACCAATTTTGCAGAAAGAACAACAACATATTAAAATCAAAGAAGGGAGAGATTTGGCGAAACACAAAAGCAATCTAACACTTCAAGAAGAAATGATGCGCAATATAAAAATGGTGAAACAAAACTATTTTGAAACAGCAAATAAGCCAGGTAGATGGCTGGCATAAATTGAAGAAAGAAAAAACCAAAAAGCTAATACAATAATTACAGGACGAACATGGGAATTTGTTCCATAGGACAGAAGAAAAAAAATGTATAACCCAATTTTTTTTTCAAACTCTATAGTCAGGAAAATATTTCAGAAAAAGGAATCCAAAATTATTTACAAGAGAGAAACCTACCAAGTATTTCAGAGGAAGCAAGAGAAATGCAAAATGAAAAAATAACTCTAATAGAAATAAAGGAGGCAATTAAGAAACATTAAAAATTACATCACCAGGACCAGATGGGATCCACTCAAAAATCTATTAAAAATTTCATGAAACTTTTGAGGAAATCATTTTAGAACTGTACAATGAAGTACTAGAACAAGCAAAAATGCCAAGTTCATGGACTGAGGCATTTGTAACATTAACTCCAAAAGAAGAAAATGATAATCAATTGATCCAAAACTATAGGCCAGTGATGGCGAACATTTTTTGGCTCGTGTGCCATAAGTGGGGGGAGCGCAGGGGGGTTGTGCGTGGGCGTGCCATACCAATAATACAATGCACGCGCCCCCAGTGTGCATGCACACACTACATTTTTTGAATGCTCTTTTCACCATCCCCAGGCTCCAGAGGCTTTATAGGAGCCTGGAGAGGGTGAAAACAGCCTCCCCCAGCCCCCTAGAGGCTTCAGCAACCTTCAGGAATCTTCCCTGAAGCCTCCAGGGCACTCAAAACGTCGCTCCGACCAAACCGGAGGTCACTTCCGGTTTGGTTGGAGCGTCATTCTGAGTGGTCCGCAGGTTTCAGGGAAGCCTCCTGAAGGTCTCTGAAGCCTCCAGAGCACTCAAAACGATGCTCCGACCAAATTGGAGGTCACTTCTGGTTTGGTCGGAGTGTCATTCTGAGTGCTCCAGAGGCTTCAGGGAAGCTCATGAAGCTTCCGGAGGGCCTCTGAGGTGGGGGGGGGGGGAAAGGGGAGGCTCTTTTCACCCTCCCCAGGCTCCAATAAGGCCTGGGGAGGGTGAAAAATAGCTTCAAAAAAGGGCAAATTCAGCTGGCCAGCACGCTCATGCGCACTGGCCAGCTGACAGAGCAGCACCTCACATGCCCTGACAAATGGCTTCGCGTGTCACCTGTGGCACGCGTGCCATAGGTTCGCCATCACGGCTATAGGCCAATCTCTAAATGCTGAATATAAAATATTTATGATGATCATTGCGGAAAGACTTTAAAAAATAGTAAATAAAATTGTTCATTCGGATCAAAACAGATTCCTACCCAAAAGATAATTAAGAAATAATATAAGAATTATAATGAATGTATTAGAATACTATGAAGCTCATCCAGAAAAACAATTGGCATTAGTATTGGTAGATGCACAAAAAGCTTTTGATAATTTAAATTGGCAGTTTCTTATCACACAATTAGCTCTTATGAAATTTGGAGAAAAATTTATTAGAATGATTAAGGCAATATATTCAAATCAGACAGCTAAAATAATAGTAAATGGAGATCTAACAGACAAAGTCAATACAAATAGAGGGGTCAGACCAGGATGCCCACTATCTCCTCTTCTATTTATCCTCTCATTGGAGGTTTTACTAACACGGATTAGGGAAAAAGAGGAAATAAAAGAGTTAAAAATTAAAAAAAGAAGAATACAAAACTCAGGCATTTGTGGACCATATGGTTTTTATAATAGAAGACCCCCTTGAAACAGGGAAAATATTAATTCAAAAATTAATTCAAAAATTTGGTAAAGTTGCAGGCTTAAAAATAAATAAAAATAAAACAAAGAAAATTACTAAAAATCTTACACAAAGTTAAAAAGAGGAATTAGAGAGATTATTTGAAATGCAAATAATTAAAAAGGTAAAATATCTTGGAATCTGGCCAATGGCTAAATGTTCTACCATAAAAGAAGACAATTATTCAAAATTATTACAACAAATATGAAGGGACTTGGAAAATTGGGCTAAATTACAATTATCTCTGATAGGAAGAATTGCGATCATAAATTTTTTTTATTTTTTTTATTTTATCGAATTTATACCCCGCCCTTCTCCTTGTTAGGACCCAGGGCGGCGCACAGGCATTATTAAAACCATAATAAAACAATATACATCGTTAAAAACATATTAAACTATAAAAATGAATATCCTACCAAAATTTTTATTTCTATTCCAAACTATACCAGTAAAATTAGGGAGAAAAATTTGGAGGAACTAAATAAAATAATTTTAAATTTTATTTAGCTGGGTGGGGGGGAAGCTAGGATAAAATTAAAATTACTACAGGACTGTAGAATTAAAGGAGGATTTGGCCTCCCAGATTGGGAGCTTTGCTATCAGGCAGCATCGATAACATGGCTCAAAGAATGGATAGTACTTCAAAATAAAAGAATATTAATGATAGAGGGTTATGACTTACAGCTGGGCACACTTTTATCTGGAAGGGAAAGAGTAAAGCCCGTAAATATTTCCAGAGACATCAGGTAAGAGGAAATATTAGAAATATGGATAAAAATCAAAAGAAACTTCTACACAAAGATTCCCAGATGGATATCAACCATGGGAGCAATCATCTACCTGAATGTAGTAGATTTGAATAGGATATTGGCATATAAGGAGTTATTACATGGGAAAGGAAAACTTAAAACAAATGAGGAGTTAAAATTACAGGGAACTGAATTAGGTTGGTGGCCTTATCTACAAATTCAAACAAGATACAAAAGGACTTAGAACAGTACGAATTTCAAAACGAACAACAAGAACTGAACAAAATAGTAACAGGAACAGAAGAAAAAATGATTACAAAAACATACAAATGGCTCTTAAAATTCAAAACAGAGAAGGAAACTGTGAAGGAAACAATAATAATTTGGGCTAAAAACTTCAGGTATAATATTGAATTGGAGCACTGGGAAAAAGTATGGGGAGAAAATAATAAATTGACAATATCGGCATCCTATAAGGAAAACATTTACAAAATGTTTTATGGATGGCATTTACCCCCGACAAGATTGGCCAAAATGTTTCCAAATAGATCACCAAACTAGAGGACCTTCTATCATATGTGGTGGACGTATCCGAAAGCCAAAGAATTCTGGATCAAAATTCAAAAATGGTTAGAAGACATAATAGAACAAAAAATTGACATGAACCCTGAGCTGTTTCTTCCAGGAGTAATAAAAAATATTATTAAGGTTTTCCAATATTTAATGCTTCGTATAATCACTGCTGCCAGAATTTCATATGCCCAAAGTTGGAAACCAAAAACCATTCCATCAAATGCAGAAACCATAAAAAAAGGTGTTAGAATGCTCAGAAATGGACAAACTAGCGATGGAACTAAGAGATAGAGAGGAAACAGACTACTACAAGTTATGGAACAGGTGGTATAACTGGCTTGACCTGGCTAAAATCAATGCATAAGGAAGACATAGCAAACACAATGAAAAGAGATAGAATATATTTAGAAAGCAATAGAGATGGAAATATTGTATATAGATGCATATATTGTAAAAATGAGAAAGTATGAAACAAAGAAGAATGTGTATAAAATAATAGAATGGAAAATGGAAAACCCAAAATCAGAAAAAAGAAATACCTATAACAGAAAGCTGTAAAAGTGTAATTGCAATTTTAATGTTTGGAAAATGTCAAATACAAAAAATTTAAAAGAAAAAAGAAAAGATCAATGGTGAAGGCAGAAGAAAACCATCACTGCCTTTTCCACTTTGCTTCTTTCATTAGCTTTATTGAGGCTGGCTCCTCTGAAGGCCAGATGGCACAGCCTCTCAGTAGCACAAGAAAGGTCACCAGAAAAACTAAGTAGCCTTGGGGGGAAATACTTTTTGACTGGGTGAACTGAGTCTCAGTCTGCTATTGTAATTAGATGTAACTGTAGTCAACATTATCTTTCCATTTTTAAACAAATTGTAACTTATTTTTAGTTGATTGAAATACTTTTTAAGTTCACAGAAAGTATAAAACAAAAGTTGCTTATCACCAGAAATGTATTTCAAGAGGGGAAAACCCATCAATTTGAAGGTTGTATCCCAAACAGAAATATTCATAATACATCATTAAAAACACAACATTAAAAACAAAAAATTACAAAACCCCAAGTACAAGTACTCTTCGACTTACAACAGTTAATCTAGTGACCATTCGAATTTACAACAGCACTGAAAAAAAGGACTTATGACCATTTTTCACACTTTTGACCATTGCAGAATCCCCATGGTCACATGTTTACATTTGGATGCTTGATAATTAGTTTATATTCATAACGGGATCATGTGATAATCTTTTGTGACCTTCTGATAAGCAATGGGGAAGCCAGATTCAATTAACAACTGTGTTACCAATTTAACAACTGCAATGATTCACTTTACAAATATGGCAAGAAAAGTGGTAATGACTCACTTAAGAAATTTCTTACTTAGCAACATAAATTCTGAGCTCAATTGATGTCATAAATCGAGGATTATCTGCACTGAAGCAATCTAAAAGTCATTCATTCATAAGACAATTGCACTGAGCAATAAACTACTTGTATCAATATGAAAGTTCACAATAAATCACAAAATAAAGGTAAAGTGAAAACATTTAATGACAATAAATGTATATATCATCTACAATAACAGAGCATACCTTCCGTCCATATGGCCAGTGGTAGCTGGAGAATATTTTACTTCATAACATAATGTTTCTTTTGGTTCAAGAACCAGCTTGTTTTCACCACGAAGTATAATAGCATCTATTAATTCTACATCTAATTCCAGAACATCATCTGTGGGATTAGTTATTGGAATTCCAATGTCAATAGTATTCTAAGAGGGACAAAAGGAGAGATATCTTCAAACATTAGTAAAATGGCAGATAAATCATGTTTATTTGAAATTCTCTACATAGTATGGATCTTCTAGATTCCTTTACTGACTGTACCTTATTAATAATGAAAATACATTCATAGAATCCAAAAGAGAAAGAAGGAAAACTCCACATAATAATGTAAGCAACAAATGGTAAAGAGACAGTGTTCCTGGGGGGTTCGAAAACACTATTTCACATGGCCCCAAACAAACAAAATGTTTCAGATACAAGGGATAATCACTTATGCATGATAAACCTCAAGCAATGTACAAATGTTCAAACTATTTGTATGAGAAACAGAATGTTCTGGAGTCCAACAACTTCAAGCTATACACTACAGTTGTACATCCAGTTCTTCCCAGAGTAGACAGAACTGTCTATTGTCACTGTTCTCTTAATTACCCAGCTTTCAGATGATTTTTCTTGAACTTGAAATATTATTATTGTTGTTGTTATTATTATTATTATTATTATTATTATTATTATTATTATTATTATTATTATTATTATTATTATTATTATTATTATTATTATTATTATTATTATTATTATTATTATTATTATTATTATTATTATTATTATTATTATTATTATTATTATTATTTAGATTTATATCCCGCCCTTCTCCAAAAGGACCCAGGGCGGCTCACAGGAATTTAAAATACATACAAAATCGTAATACAAAATTTAAAAACCTATTAAATACCTGTCCTGCGCTAAAAACCAATTAAAATCCCCGAAATAAAACTATCTAAACTAGTCCCAGCGGAGGTTATGTTAGGCCGGCTTGATGAAAGAGGTGTGTTTTTAAACACTGGCGGAAGAGGCGGAGGTCGGTGATGGTATGAAGTTCTGGGGATAGGTCGTTCCACAGGGCAGGGGCTGCCACAGAGAAGGCCCTTCCCCTGGGTGTCGCCAGTCGCCATTGTCCGGCCGACGGCACCCTGAGAAGGCCCTCTCTGTGGGAGCGTATCGGTCTAAGGGATGTATGGGGCAGGAGACGGTCTGTCTATTGTCACTGTTCTCTTAATTACCCAGCTTTCAGATGATTTTTCTTGAACTTGAAAGATAATTAAAAGATACTGTCATGCAAAATGCTGGAGCTATATTGCTTTTCAGTTTTTCATATTATAAAATCATTTTTAAATAAAAACAACATCATTTAAAAATAAAATCACCGTGTTTCCCCCCACTTTTTGGCAACTCTACTATAAAGTCCATTGCAATCTCCTCCCATGGCCTCGTTGGCTCTGCCACTGTTTGCAGCAGTCCGGGGTTTTTTCCCGGTCATCTCTTCATTGTGGCGCAGATGGTGCAACTTTTCACGTAACTAACCACATCTTTCTTCATGCCAGGCCACCAGAATTGCCTCAGGGCTAGGTGAAAAGTCTTTAGAAACCCAAAGTGGCCTGCCGGTTTGGCGTCGTGGCTCCTCTGGAGGACTAGGATACATAGAGTTTGGATACATCTGGAATATAGAGTTTCGTCCCCTTCCATGCAAGGTCATCTCTTTCCGTCAGGATGTGTTGGTTGTTTTGGAACCAGGGGTCTGCTAACAGTTCAGTTTTGAGTGTTGTGGTTAGGTTGTTTGCGGGTTGGCCCTGCTGGTTATGGCGTTGCCGCCTGGTAGTTACTTGGGCAGCTGTTTGAGTAGAAGGAATAATGGCATCCACCCTGTGCTCCCATTTGCATTTGTACTGAGGCATGTGGGAGAGCGCATCAGCTAGAAGGTTGCTCCCACTTGGAATGCGCTTCAAGACAAAATCAAAACGGTTGAAGTATTGAGCCCATCAGACTTGTTTGGGTGATAGTTTCTGTGGAGTCCTAAATGCTTCCAGATTTTTGTGGTTGGTCCAGACTTTGAACGGTTTCTGGCTCCCCTCCAACAGGTGTCTCCAGATTAGCAGTGCCCATCTCACTGTGAAAACCTCCTTTTCCCATGCGGCCCACCTTCTCTCTGTGTCTGTGATCTTACGGGAGGTGTAGGCGCATGGTTGTAAGTTTCCTTGGTTGTTTCTTTGGAGTAGCACCGCTCCCACTGCCATTTTGCTGGCATCTGCCTGGATCACGAAACGTTGCTCGGGATCAGGATGCTTCAGTACCAGCTCCTTCAGTACCAGAATTAGGGTCAGGGAAGTCAAGTTCAGCTGCTTTAGGGGCTAATTTCCACCAGTACTCATCTTTCCTTGCTTCTGCTGCTGGGAAAGGTTTCACAGGTTGGAAATCTGGAGCTCCGCTGTTCAGGGTGGCTGGCTGGCCTCCAGCTGAAATGAGGCTTTATTCTGATAATCTACCTTCTGCCATGATGGCATGATTTTCTCTCCAGGTTTTCCAGATATCAGGGAGTGACTGGAGGGCATGGGACTCGGTAGCCCAGAAATCTTGATGGATTTTTAAAAGGCAGTTCTGTCTCTCTGTGAAGCTCCCAAGGGAAAACCCCAATTAATTCACAGCCTCACGATAAAGTTAAAAAAACATCCATTTATTAGAATTAACATCTTGGCTGACATTCCAGTGGAGCCAGAACTGAAAGTTATTTGATGGCGTCTGAACTTTACCCCCCTATGCCCCCTCCCCTCTGCTTGTCATAAATCACATTACCCAATTAGCATTGAAATTAGATCTATGCATGCACAGTCACAGGTCATCCTGAGATTCCATTCCGACCATAGGAATGTCAAGAATTCTCACTTCTCTATGGCAGCTTGATAATCGTCATGGCGATGGTTTGCAAGCTGACATAGGGCATCTTTTGGAAACCTCACAGAGAGCCAGATCTAACTTTTAAAATTTATCAAGATTACTGGGTTTCCTGAATCCTAGGCTCTCCAATCACTTCCCAATATTTGGGGAAACTCGGGCAACCATTGCAGAGGGAGGACTATCTGAAGAGAGCCTAATTGCAGCAGGAGGAGTGCGGCCAGCTCCAGACATTGAAGCTCCAGAGATCAAAGCTGAGATGCCTTTCCAAACGGCAGAAGCAAGAAGGGATGAGTACTGTGGAAATTAGCCCCTAAAGCAGCAGAAGTTGAATTCCCTTACTCAGAAAAAGAGAAGGGTCCTGAGCGAGCTAGCAAGGGTGGACTGGATGTGGAACTGAGAACAAACCAGGCTCCCAAAGCCCCAGATGGAATCCCTGGGGAGTGCAATAGAACAACTGAGGGAGGATTTTGACCATACCATTCTTTGTGATGAGGGGCCATCATGCCACCCAAAAGAGAGGGGAGGGAATCCGATCCTCTTGAAGGGAGGAGATACAGACTGGAATGATGTCCCCCTCCTCCACCCAATAGAAGAAGGAACCCAAAACTGCAACCAGCACCTCTCCCACGCAGCAGGCAGGCTGCTCAGGGAAGACAACCCCCTACATCTTTCCAAACTAAAGGTGAGGAAGATGGCGAGCCATATCAAGCATAAGCATACAGTGGCTGACAGGAGGTGGGAGGAGGAGGGCTGAATGACCCACCCCAATTCAGGGGAAAGTTTGATGGGGAATCAGACCAGCTAGCTCTATTCCTTGATTCAGCTGATATCCACCTAGAATGCTATGGGTACTTTACCCATCTCCCAGAGCCATGGTGAATACCATCACAGAGGGTCTAGAGGGAGAAGCAAGGGAATGATTTGCAGCCTTCCACAAGAGGAGAGCCCCCCAACTGCAAGACATAGATGACTTCCTACAACTACTAGAGGTCAGATTTGAGGAGGCAGAGGAGGACCCATATGCAGAAGAGGACCTCAGCAACCTAAAGCAGAGGGGCTCCCCCATCAAAGAGCACATCCACAAATTTAAGAGGTCATTGGGAGGCTACCCCCTTTACCAGAGCAGCTGCTGGTGCATTTTTTCAGAATGAGCCTGGACAAGCATATTGCCCAGGTAACCGCATACCGGGACATCCTGAATCAACTCTCTGAGTGGTTCCGAGTAGCAACAAAAGTGGATAGCAGACTGTGCACCAACAACATGAGAAAGCAACCAGATACAAAAGAGAGAGGTCAACCTAACCTAAAACTGCCCAGCTGAAGGGGAACTACAGCACCATAGCGGGTCCTGAGAATCTGCTGAAATGCTACAGATGTGAGGTGATGGGCCACATGGCATGCTCATATATATATTGGAGCTGCACATGCGTGACGAATGGCGAGGATTCCTTGAGTGCGATGGCGATTGGTGTTGGAGGATGCAGCCGGCCCCTTTTGAACATCTAGGGGGGCCGGCCCAGCAAGTCTAGGTACCCGGCATCACACCGAGGCTATTTTGGCGCTGGACGGTGTGACGGCTGAGGTGGGAGAAGCGGGAGAAGTGGGAGAAGCGGCCAAGTCGTGGAGTGGCTCTGAACGGCCGGTGTGTGCGGCCTGGTGGGCCCGGCGGTAAGAGCATCCGAGCGTGGCCCCGGCGCAGCCTTGGCGTCCTCCAGCATCCCTAGCGTTCGCAGCGTCCCCCAGTGAAACATCTATGGCTGGGGTGTGGCGAGTAGAGGCCCCGGACCCAGTGGAGCGGCTAGGGCTTGGAGTGGCCCTGGCACGGCTTGGTGGGCCCGGCGAAAGATCCCCCAGCAATAACATCCGCAGTGAGGGGCGGTGAGCGATGAGTGGCGAGAGGCCTCGGCCCTGGTGGAGCGGCTTGGAGCGGTGCCGACGTGGCCTGGTAGGCCTGGTAATAATAATTAATAATAATAATTTATTAAATTTGTTGACCGCTCCCTCTCCCCGAAGGGACTCGGAGCGGTGCACAGGGCTAATAAAACAATAAATACATACATATAGTTAAAAACAAATTAAATATTTCCCTGCGCTAAAAATTCCAATTAAAAAACTAAAATCCCTATCTAAAATTTCTGGCAACCCCATCAAAGAGAGACTATCCTAGGCCGGCCAAGCAGAACAGATATGTTTTTAGTTTTAGACGGAAGGAGCGGAGGTTCGTGGTAGTTCTAATGTCGGGGGGAAGGTCGTTCCAGAGGGCTGGACCCGCCACAGAGAGAGCCCTCCCCCTGGGCGTCGCCCGCTGACAAAGTCTAGTGGACGGCACCCGGAGAAGTCCCTCTCTGTGGGAGCGAATCGGCCGTGTGGATGTGTACGGCAGGATCCGATCCTGCAAATAGCAGGATAGGCCCGGTGAAAGACCCCCCCCGGCAATAACATCCGCTGGGGGATGGCGAGCGGCGAGCGGCGAGAGGCCTCGGAGCGGCTCGGAGCGGCGCTGATGTGGCCTGGTAGGCCCGGCAAAAGACCCCCCCCGGGCGAAACATCTGCGGTGGTGGCGATGGGCAGCGAGATAACTCCCCCTCATTGAAATGTGCCCACCAGGTTACCGCGCTTTTTATCAGCCCCGGGCCCTAGGCAGGGGTGGTGGGGTAGCGGTTATTGTTAGGGAAGGTCTGGAGCCGAGAGAGACCGTTGTGCCACAGACCACCGGTTGTGAGTCCCTCTGTGTGAAGTGGGGCCTAGGGAGGCAGCTGGGCTTGCTGGTTGTATACCTGGCTCCCCGCTATGTAACAGCAGCCCTGCCCGAGCTCCTCGAGGTGATCGCTAGGATGGCAGTGACTTTTAGTCATGGGGGACTTTAATCTGCCATCGGTGGGCGAATCATCCGAGGTAGCTCGGGAGTTCATGGCTTCCATGACGGCCATGGACCTGACCCAATTAATTCAAGGCCCCACCCATGAGGGTGAACATACACCGGATCTGATCTTTGTCTCTGGCCAATGGAAGAGTGATCTGGGTATAGGGGATATAGTCATCACGCCCTTGTCATGGTCAGACCACTCACTTCTCCGGCTCGACTTTCCAACCGCTACTCCCCACCGCGGGGAAGCGGAACCCGAGTCACCTATTTGGTTCCGCCCCAGGCGCCTGATGGACCCTGACGGGTTCCAGGCGGCGCTTGGGCCATTTCCTGTATCCCTGACCCGCGCCCCGATGGAGGACCTCGTGGCCGCATGGAATACTGCGGCCACGGGAGCCTTGGATCGGGTCGCGCCCTTGCGGCCTCTCTTGCAGCGGCGAGCCACCCTGGCTCCTTGGTTTACCGAGGAACTAAGGGCGATGAAACGCCACAAGAGATGCCTAGAGAGGAGATGGAGATCTACTCGGTCTGAATCTGACCGAACACAGGTGAGAGCCCATTTACGGACTTACCATGTGGCGCTGAGAGTGGCCAAACGTCATCATTGTGCCGCTCTCATAGCATCCGCAGATAACTGCCCTGCCGCCCTGTTTAGGGTGACCCGCTCCCTCCTTCAACAGAGGGTGCGGGAAACCCCATTACAGGGTAGAGCAGAGGAATTTGGGATTTATCTGCAGGATAAAATCGCTCAGATTCAGAGCGAGTTAGTCTCCATCGATAGTCCAGTGGGATCTCCCAAGGCGGGTCTTGAGACAGTTTGTTGGGAAGAGTTTGACTCTGTTACTTCCGAGGATATGGACAGGTTACGTGGGTGACTGCGAGCCACCACATGTTTATTGGACCCGTGTCCCTCCTGGCTTGTACTGGCATCCTGGGAGATTACATGAGGCTGGCTCCAGGAGGTGGTCAACGCTTCCCTGAGTGAGGGGTTCTTGCCTGCCTCCCTTAAAGAGGCCATGGTGAGTCCCCTCCTGAAGAAGCCCTCTCTGGACCCAGCATTATTGGTTAACTACCGTCCGGTCTCCAACCTTCACTTTTTGGCGAAGGTTGTTGAGAGTGTGGTGGCGCAACAGTTTCCCCGTCACCTGGAGGAAGTTGATTATCTGGACCCGCGCCAGTCCGGCTTCAGGCCCGGGCACAGCACCAAGACGGCTTTGGTCGCATTGGTAGATGATCTCTGGAGGGCCAGAGATGGGGGTTGTTCCTCCATCCTGGTCCTATTAGACCTCTCAGCGACTTTTGATACCATCGAACATGGTATCCTATTGCGTCGGCTGGGGGGGTTGGGGGTGAGAGGCACCATATTACGGTGATTCTCCTCCTACCTCTCCGTTCGATCGCAATTTGTGTTGGCAGGAGAGCAGAGGTCGACCTCGAGACCCCTCACATGTGGGGTGCCTCAGGGGTCGGTCCTCTCGCCTCTCCTGTTCAACACATATATGAAGCCGCTGGGTGAGATCATCCGTGGTTTTGGGGTAGAGTACCACCTCTATGCTGACGACACGCAGTTGTATATATCTACCCCAAACCACCCCAACGATGCCGTAGCGGTGATGTGCCAGTGCCTGGAAGCCGTGCGGGCCTGGATGGGGAGTAACAGACTCAGACTCAACCTGTCCAAGACCGAGTGGCTGTGGTTTCCGGCACCCCGATTCAACCAGTTGACTCCATCTCTGGCCATAGGGGACGAACATCTTACCCCTGTGGATGGGGCGCGCAACTTGGGCGTCCTCCTGGATACCCGGCTGTCCATGGAAGATCAAGTGACAGCCGTGGCCAGGAGGGCGTTTTACCAGGTTCGCCTGGTACGCCAGTTGCACCCCCTATTGGATCGGGATGCCCTTTGCACAGTCACTCATGCCCTCGTGACATCCCGACTGGACTACTGTAATTCTCTCTACATGGGGCTCCCCTTGAGGTGCACCCGAAGACTTCAGCTTGTCCAGAATGCAGCCGCGCGAGCTATAATGGGAACCTCTAGGTTTACCCACATAACACCGCTCTTGCGCGAGCTGCACTGACTGCCTGTCGTCTTTCGGGTGCGCTTCAAGGTGTTAGTCATCATCTTTAAAGCGCTCCATGGCATGGGACCTAGCTATCTGCGGGATCGGATCCTGCCTCATACATCCTTACGGCCGATTCGCTCCCACAGAGAGGGACTTCTCCGGGTGCCATCCACCAGGCTATGCCAGCGGGCGGTGCCCAGGGGAAGGGCCTTCTCTGTGGCGGGCCCAGCCCTCTGGAACGACCTTCCCCCCGAAATTAGAACAACTACGGACCTCCGCTCCTTCCGTCAAAAACTTAAAACACACTTTTTCTGCTTGGCCGGCCTAGGTCAGTCTTCCGTCTAATAGGGCTTTAGGGGTTTTTAGTCAATTTATAATTGGGGATTTTAGCGCAGGGATAATTTTAGTTTAATTTGTTTTTACTTACTCTATTTATGTATTTTCTATTGCCATTTTAAATTTCCCTGTGCACCGCTCCGAGTCCCTTTGGGGAGAGGACGCGGTATACAAATAAAATTATTATTATTATTATTATTATTATTATTATTATTATTATTATTATTATTATTATTATTATTATTATTATTATTATTATTATTGTTATTATTATTATTGTTATTATTATTATTATTATTATTATTATCAGGCCGAGGAGTGGGGGCATGGAGGAATCGGGTAGAACAGTGGAACAACTTGGGGACTGAGAATTTAAGGGAGCGCTGAGGGATGCAACATCTAAGGGGGACTTGATGGTATTCTCGCCGCCCTGGGTCCGTTTGGAGAAGGGCGGGGTATAAATTCAATAAAATAAAATAAAAATCAAATTCCTTCTGGCCGGGGCCGTGAGACTGAGTTGTGGAATGCACAACCTATGAGGCCAAAGAAGAAGCCTATATTTGGATCATCAGAGGGAAGAAGAAGCAGTGGCACTGAGAGAGACAGTGACTTACGTGTGGTCTTTTGGCCATATTCCCTCCATCTGGTCATCTGACATGCACTGTATTATTTATTCTTCCCCTATTATCCCCCCCCCCAGCCCTACCCTCCTCTAGATCTTTCCACTCCTCCAGGAACATCCATCCACCACTATACCATCTGACTTGTTTTATATGCTTTTCCTCTGCTTTTAATATGACTTGCTATGTACCAACTTATGCTGCCCCCTTGTAGAGCCAGGGCCGGTTTAAATGCTGTTATCGTATTCAAGGACAGATCTCCTTTGTCTGCGAGAGTCTCCCCTCTCGCAGTTGTGGCCCCCTTGTTTATCTGGGGCCAACTCGAGGATGGATTGTTAGATCCAGAGAGGTGGGCAAGTCGTAAGCTCAGGGGGTTCCTATGTAAAATTTTAATTAGGCTTTTAGGGGGTTCCAGGGTGGAGGGGGGTCAGTCAGTCGGGTTGGCGACAAGCTATAGGGCTGGCTGGCAGAAGTAGGGAAACGGAGGGGGGGGAGGTTGATTCTACAGAGGGATTTCCCATCAGATCGGTCCTGGGAAGGGCAGAGGCGGTGGGAGACGGGGTGTGCATTATCTGTTGGAGGATCATGGCCGCTGGCTACAGGCGGTCACGCGCCCCAACCCCCCAAACTCCCTTTGCAGGTTAGGAGGTCAAGGATCACAGAGCCGGGGCCCTAGGCTGATGTTATGCAACGCCAGGTCCGTGGTTCACAAAGCGCCCCTCATCAATGACCTTGTGTCAGAGGGAGACCCGGACCTGGTGGGTATAACGGAAATCCCGGTTGGGCCACGAGGGAGGATTACCACTCGTAGAAATGTGCCCACCAGGCTACCGAGCCTTTCATCAGCCTAGGGCCCTAGGTGGGGGAGGGGGTGGCGATTATGGTTAAGGAAGGTCTTGAGCCGAAGGAGACAACGATCCCTCAGACGACTCTTTGTGAAGTGGGGCCTGGGGAGGCAGTTGGGCGTGCTAGTTGTATACCTGGCTCCCCGCTATGTAACAGCAGCCCTGCCCGAGCTCCTGGAGGTGGTAGCCAAGATGGCGTTTGAGACCCCCAGACTGTTGGTCATGGGGGATTTAAACCTGCCGTCGGTAGGCGAGGCCTCTGGGGTAGCTCGGGAGTTCATGGCTTCCATGACGGCCATGGACCTGACCCAAGTAGTTCTTGGCCCCACTCACGAGGAAGGACACACCCCAGATTTAATCTTCGTCTCGGGACAGTGGAGGAGTGATCTGGGAATAGGGGACTTAGTCATCTCACCCTTGTCATGGACAGATCACGCTCTCCTTTGGCTGGACTTTCCAATCGCCACACCCCACCGCGGGGAGGCGGAACCAGAGATTCCTAGATGGTTCCGCCCCAGGCACCAGATGGACCCAGAAAGGTTCCAGAGGGAGCTTGGGCCAATACCTGTGGCCTTGCCCCGCGACTCGACTGAGGACCTAGTGGCCACATGGTTTAGTGCGGCCGCGAGGGCCTTGTACCGAGTCGCGCCCTTGAGGCCTCAGCGGCGCTGAATTACCCAGGCTCCGTGGTTTACCGAGGAGCTGAGGGAGATGAAACACCGCAAGAGACGCCTAGAGAGCAGATGGAGATCTTCTCGGTCCGAAGCCGACCGAACACTAGTAAGAGCCCATATTAGGACTTACTTAGTGGCGATAAGAGTGGCCAAACGTGAGTATTGCGCCACTCTTATTGCATTCGCAGATAACCGCCCTGCCGCCCTGTTTGGGGTGACCCACTCCCTCCTTCACCAGAGGCCGCGGGAAGCCCCTCTACAGGGTCGAGCAGAGGAATTTGGTGAATATCTGCAGGATAAAATCACTCGGATTCAGAACGAGTTGTCCTCCATTGAGAGTGGTCCGGTCGGATTGTCCGAGGCTGTTCTTGAGATACCATCTTGGGAGGAGTTTGACTTTGTTACTACCGAGGATATGGACAGGTTGTCAAGGAGACTCAAGGCCACCACATGTTTATTGGACTCGTGTCCCTCCTGGCTTGTACTGGCATCCTGGGAGGTTACACGAGGCTGGATCCAGGATATTGTGAACGCTACCTTGAGAGAGGGGTACTTGCCTACCGCCTTGAAAGAGGCGGTGGTGAGGCCCCTCCTCAAGAAGCCTTCCCTGGACCCAGCATTGTTGGAAAATTACCGTCCGGTCTCCAACCTTCACTTTCTAGCGAAGGTGGTAGAGAGTGTGGTGGCTCAACTACTGTTAGTCATAGGGGACTTTAACCTGCCATCGGTAGGCGAGAATTCCAAGGTTGCTCGAGAGTTCATGGCCTCCATGACGGCCATGGACCTGACCCAAGTAATTCAGGGCTCTACACACGAGGGAGGACACACACTGGATCTCATTTTTTTTTTATATTGAAAAAGTTTTATTGGTTTTACATTTTTTCTATAGGGTAGGGTAAGGGATACAAAGAAATTTTGAGAGCATTCACGTCAGAGTCGTCGGCCCTTCCGAGACCTCAAAATACACAATAAAAAAATAACAAAAAAAAGCATTTTTCATAACACTACAAGGTAAAAGCAAGTACATATACCTAAATTCTCAATTCCATGCTGTCAGACATTTACAAAAAATCCAGAAAATATTATGCAAAATTGTTCAGGAAAATCAAGGCAAAGTTATTTTTTCGATCTAAGTCTCTTGGCTATTGTATCTTCTTTTTCTCCTCCCTGGCCCCCAGCGGGCGGGGCCGTGGCCCCCTCCGTCCCCCCTGGATCTTCCCCCAGGGCAGAGGAATGTTTTTTAAGAAAGGCTTCCGCCTCAGCAACTGTTTTAATCCTCACTCTTCCTCCTTCCCAGAACACCAGCATCCCTTCGGGTGTCACCCATTTGAACCAAATCCCATGATCAAATAAAATTTTAGACAAGAAGGAAAATTTCCTCCTTGCTTCTCGAATCTTTCTAGGAATCTGCTTCAAGATAGTGACCGTTTTTTGTTGGTAAATTAAAGGGTTCCCTCTCTGCGCCTTCAAGATTTCCTCTCTGGTTGACCTTCTAACAAATTTCACATGTATCTCTCTAGGCACTTCATTTATCCTGGCATATGCTGAGTTAATTCTATAGGCTAGGTCAATGTCCCCCCTGATCTCATCCTTAGGTTTTTGTAAATAGTCTGCTAAAATTGTGCTCATAAGATCAGGGAGGCATTCACCAGGTTGCTCAAAAACATTCTGAAATCTCAAAAAATATGTCATTCTTTCCATATCAATCCTAGACACATGCCCACTTGTTTCCTCAACCTCTTTAGCAACATTTTTAATCTCTCCCTTAACCCCCACCAGCCCCCCTTCCAATTCTTCAGTCTTCTGTGTGATTTCCAGCGTTTGCTTCCGTGTGTCCAATAGCTCCTTCTTGAAAATGATGTTTTCTGCCCGCTGGGCCTGAATTTCTTGAACCAAAGTTTGTATAACAGTTTCAAGAGAAGCCATCCGTTGTTCTAAACTTGTCAGTGCTGTTTCTTGAGCCATCTTAACTGTTAGAGTTAATGCCACCAAAATGGCGTTTTCAGGGTGGGGCTGGTGAGACTAACCGGGAGCCAAAAGTTCAGATCAAAGTTGAAACGTTGTAAAATTCAGGAACCAAGAGAGAGACAATTTTCCAACTCAATAGTTATAATAACGAAGGTAATCCAGAAAGGAACCACAAATCCCAAAAAAAAAATCTTCATTAATATCCAGAGTCCCAATTGTAAAAAGACGCTGGAAATTTTCCATAATTAAAATAGTCAGGCAGGGACAAAGAAAAGCCACTTTCCACCGCCCATCTCAGAGCCCAGAGGAGAGAGTAGAAAAATAATTTTTTTTTTTAACCAGCCAGACCTAGACACAATGTTGCAAGTAGCCGCATACCACTTTCCCTTGTTAGAGACAGTCCGGATTTAAGATTTCCGCTTTCTCTTCCAGAGAAGCCATTTTAAAGTGCCGCTTAAGTCCGAGGGGTTTTTTTTGAAAACAAACACCCCCCTCCCAGTCCATTCAGCCTGGCTGGCAGCAAGGAAAAAAAGTCTTTTTAAAACTCACTCTCCCTCGCAGCTGAAGCCTCGGCAAGCCTTCCGATCTCTTCCGCTCAGCCCTCTTCATTAAAGTGAATGGCGCCGACAGCCGTTGGCGAAGGGAGAACCCCCCGCAGCATGTTCTCCTTCACCTAAGCCGCGGCAAAAGGGTCGCCTCCCCCACCGCCGTGAGGGGGGGCGTCCCTGCCGAGCCGGCCCTACGGGAGACCCCCCAAAAAGGGGCGTCTCACCCCCGTGGGGGGGCAGAAAAAGCAACAAAACGGCGAGCGAGCACTAGGCTCGCTCGTCGCCGCAGGAGCCGGAACCGGAAGTCCCTGGATCTCATTTTTATTTCCGGCCCGTGGATGAGTGATCTGGGAGTTGGGGATTTAGTCATCATACCCCTGTCATGGTCAGATCACTCACTTCTCCGGCTCGACTTTCCCACCGCCACACCCCACCGCGGGGAGGCGGAACCGGAATACCCAAGATGGTTCCGCCCCAGGCACCTGATGGAACCTGAAAGGTTCCAGACAGAGCTTGGGCCACTACCTGTAGCCCTGACCCGCGCCCGGATGGAGGATCTAGTGGCTGCATGGAATAGTGCGGCCACTGGGGCCTTGGACCGGGTTGCGCCTTTGCGGCCTCTCTTGCGGCAGCGAACCACCCTGGCTCCCTGGTTCTCTGAGGAGCTGAGGGTGATGAAGTGCCACAAGAGCCACCTAGAGAGGAGATGGAGATCCACACGCTCTGAATCTCACCGAACACAGGACTTACATTGTGGCGATAAGATTGGCCAAACGTCGGTATTGTGCCACTCTTATCGCATCCGCAGATAACCGCCCTGCCGCCCTGTTTGGGGTGACCTGCTCCCTCCTTCACCAGAGGCCGCGGGAAGCCCCTTTACATGGCAGAGCAGACTGGAGGGATTGGGGGTGAGGGGCACCGTTTTACGGTGGTTCTCCTCCTACCTCTCCGGTCGGTCGCAATTTGTATTGACAGGGGGGCAGAGGTCGACCTTGAGGCCTCTCACTTGTGGGGTGCCTCAGGGGTCGGTCCTCTCACCTCTCTTGTTCAATACATATATGAAGCCGCTGGGCGAGATCATAGGTCGGTTTGGGGTAGATTACCATCTGTACGCGGATGACACCTAGCTGTACATCTCTACCCCAAACCACCCCAACGATGCCGTCGAAGTGATGTCCCGGTGTCTGGAAGCCGTGGGGATCTGGATGGGAAGGAACAGACTCAAGCTCAACCCGTCCAAGACTGAGTGGCTGTGGCTACCGGCGCCCCGGTTCAACCAGTTGATGCCATCACTGGCCATAGGGGGCAAACATCTAGCCCCCGTGGAGCGGGCACGCAACTTAGGCATCCTCCTGGATTCCCGGCTGTCTATAGAAGACCATGTGACAGCTGTGGCCAGGGGGGCATTTTACCAGGTTCGCCTGGTGCACCAGTTGCATCCCCTATTGGATCGGGACGCCCTTCGCACGGTCACTCATGCGCTTGTGACGTCTCGTCTGGACTACTGTAATGCTCTCTACATGGGGCTCCCCTTGAGATGCACCCGGAGACTACAGCTGGTCCAGAACGCGGCCGCGTGGGCAGTTATGGGAGTCACTAGATACTCCCATGTAACACCACTCCTGCGCGAACTGCACTGGCTGCCTGTGGTCTTTCGGGTGCGTTTCAAGGTGTTGATTATCATCTTTAAAGCGCTCCATGGCACAGGACCTAGTTATTTGCGGGATCGTATTCTGCCCCATACATCCCTTCGGCCGATTCGCTCACACAGAGTGGGACTTCTCCGGGTGCCGTCCACCAGGCAGTGCCAGAGGGCAACGCCCAGGGGAATGGCCTTCTCTGTGATGGGTCCGACCTTTTGGAATGACCTACCCCCAGATATCAGAACGACTACGGACCTCCCTGCCTTCCGCCAAAAAGTAAAAACCTATTTGTTTCATCAGGCCGGCTTGGCCTAATCTACGTTTCTCGCCCCAGTCTGTTTTCTCAAATTGTTTATTGGGTTTTAATGGGTGGTAATTTTCATGGTTTTTAAATTTTGTACAGGTTAGTTTAATTCGTTTTTAACTTGTGTGTTTTGTATGTTTTTAGATGGTTTTTAATTTTCCTGTACACCGCCCCGAGTCCCTTTGGGGAGAGGGGGCGGTTTATAAATATAATAAATTATTATTATTATTATTATTATTATTATTATTATTATTATTATTATTATTATTATTATTATTATTATTATTATTATTATTATTATTATTATTATTATTATTATTATTATTATTATTATTATGTACCGGAAAAACTTCTGGCAGCCAACCTGTATGTCAGGGTAACAAAATGCAAATTCCACCATACATGGATAGACTACCTGGGTTATTGAGTGTCAAATGAGGGAATACAAATGGACCCAGCCAAAGTACAAGCTGTCCTAATCTGGCAAACGCCTTGCACCCACAGACAGCTACAAAGCTTCCTGGGGTTCACAAACTTCTACAGACAATTCATGCCCTCCTTCACAAACACTGCCAAACCCATGATGGACCTCCTAAAAACATGGAGCTCAAGAACAAAACTTCACCTGGGACAACCACTACAGTGGGACCTAACCTGCCAAGAGGCATTCAAAACATTAAAAGAAATGTTTGCAAAGGAACCAGTGCTGAAACATCCAGACCCAGAACAACCCTTTGTTATCCAAGCACATGTCAGTGACGTGGCAGTGGGAGCAGTACTACTCCAAAGAAATAGCCAAGGAAACCTACAGCCCTGCACCTACACCTCCCGCAAGCTCACAGACACAGAGAGACAGTGGGCCACATGGGAAAAAGAGGCTTTTGTGGTGAAATGGGCACTGCTAACCTGGCAACATCTGCTGAAAGGGGGCCAGAAACTGTTGAAAGTCTAGACTGACCACAAAAAGCTGGAGCCCCTAAGGACCCTGCAGAAACTATCACCCAGATAAGTCCACTAGGCTCAATACTTCAACCATTTCAACTTTGTTTTAAAGTATATTCCAGGGGGGAGGAACTTTTTAGCTGACGCCCTCTACCGCATGCCCCAGTACAACAGGAACAGGAGCAGGGGTGGACACCATCATTCCCCCTACTCAAATAGCTGCCCAAGTGAACACCAGATGACAACGTCATCACCAGCAAGACCAACCAGCAAGCAACCTAACCATGAGACTCAAAACTGAACTGTTAGCAGTCCCCTGGTTTCGAGACAACCAACACATCTTGACAAAAAGAGATGACCTTGCATGGAAGGGGATGAAACTCTACATTCCGGAATCTTAATTCTCCAGATAGCCACAATGCCAAACTGGTAGGTCACTTTGGGTTCCTAAAGACTTTATACTTAGCCCGGAGGCAGTTCTGGTGGCCTGGCATAAAGATGTGGACAGTTGCATGAAAAGTTGCACCATCTGTGCCATGATGAAGAAACAACCAGGACAACCACCTGGACTGCTGCAACTGGTAGCAAAGCCAATGAGGCTGTGGGAGGAGATTGCAATGGACTTTATAGTAGAGTTGCCAAAAAGTGGGGGAACACGGTGATTTGGACTGTAATAGACCTGTTCTCTAAATAGTCGTATTTCATACCCTACAACGGACTACCCTTGGCTCACTAGCTAGCCAAACTGTTCCTGAAGCACATGTACCACATGTATGGAGTACCTCGGAGAATTATCTCAGAGAGAGGGGTCCAGCTCACGGCTAAATTCTGGAGGGAGTTCCTGCGGTCCATTGGGTCATCCCAGGGTCTTAGCTCGGTTTTTCATCCAAGCACCAATGGGGGGGAGGGGGCATAGAGACTGAATGCCTTGTAGGTGCTACATGAACTATCAGTAGTCCACTTGGGCAGACCTCCTATCTTTTGCTGAAGTCGCGTACAATAATGCTGTTCACAGTAGCACATGGCTTATGCCATTCAAGGTAGTGAGCAACATGGACTTCATCCCAATGCCTGAGTATCCAAGGGATCCCCCCCTCCTCAGTCAGCTTGACTGTTTGGATGTCAATGCTAAAAGTGACCTGGGAAAATTTCAAAAAAGTGCTGGGTAAAGTGGCACAAACCTATAAGAAACAGGCAAATAAACACCGAACTCTGCAATGGCCATTCTGGGTGGGACAGAAGGTTTACTACTCCACAAAATATTTGAAGTTAAAACTCCCTAGCAAGAAACTGGGGCCAAAGTTTATGGGACCATTCCCCATAGTAAAGATCATCAACCCAGTCACAGTGCAATTGGAACTGCCCTGACTGCTGGGGAAGATACACCCAGTGTTCCATAGTAGCCTCTTAAAACCCATGTTCAGATCCACTCTGAGACCATTACCCTGGGAGCCCCCAGGCCCTGTGGTCATAGGGGACCAAACCCATTATGAGATGCAATGATATCCCTAAATTATATACCTGTATTCAAATTGCTTTTGTTTTGCACAGGTTGCTTTCAGAAAGTGAAGGGAGCCAAATGTCAACTTGTAAAGCATTTCTATGCCTATTATCGTTGACTTTGGAGGAGAAGAGGATAGAGAATTCCACACATACCTTCAACGAGGGTCGAATCTCAGATTTCTACAGCAGGCATGTGAGGTGTGAAATTTTACAACCTGCTGCAGCACTTCGCTGGTGGATGTGATTTATGGCACAGACTGAGGGGAGGGGAGACACATGGGTAAAGTTCAGCCACCATTAAAATCAGATCTGGCTCTACGGCAGGCAATGCCAAAATGTTGTTCCTAATAAATGACTGGATTTCTTTTGAACTTTGTCTCAAGGCTTGTAAATTAATTATGGCATCTTTTGGAAACCTCACACACAATGCTTTACAGCATTCTCTGAGAAGTTTACAAATATCAGCATATCACCCCCAACAATCTAGAGCTTCATTTTATTGAGCTTGGAAGAATGGAAAACTGAGTCAACTCTGAGCCTATCATGATCAAACTCCAGGCTATGGATAGAATTGTTCTGCAATACTGTATTCTAACTATTATGCAAATACAGCAACCAGTTATATTTGGAGAAGGCATTCTACCAGTTCCCACCTATTTGCTAGAATCTCTTGTTAATTTTCTAAGCAGTTCAGAGATCTCTTTTTGTTTTTTTCCACTTTATAGGGAAATCCTGTAAGAAAAGCAGGAAGGAAACATTCTGGTGTTGTTTCTAGTCTAATCTTTATTGCCCTGCTTATAGAGACTGCCTTTCTGTTAACCCTTATTACATTCTTGGAAATACACCTAGATTTACTGTTGCCTTTGCAGCTCCTCCCGAGTTTTTTTTCTTTGTTGGGGCTTGACTTTCTTAAAGGGGAAGGGGTATTTTAAGCTTTTTACACTGCTGTTGGGAGGAAATACTCCCCTCTTGGAGTTCTTCCAGCAGGGATGCAATGGTCAGCACTTTGAAGAAATAATTGAATAACGAAGCAGAGCTGCTAAAAAGAAGCTTTTAATGACAAGGAACCAAGATGAGTGACATCGAACAAGGCTTTTTGGCTAGCTAGAAAGATTGACATTCAAACATGACTTATAAATCCTTTCTGAGTTTTGGTCTAAAACTGGTTTTTGGTGAAGTTTAATTCTGTACTTGGTGATATTTAATCCGGTGTTTATTGATGGGATAATTTTCCCTATTCAGCTTTGTTTGGAAGGAAAAAGGTTAATCTCTGTTCCTGAAAAGAAACTGGGTTGAGGAATCTGTCTATTTCCTGTGTCTATTTGTTCTGGTAATTGGTTTAACAAGCAACAGTTACTGTGTTTGCTCTTTTGCTACATTCTATCGCTAATTGCTTTCTTTATAGTTAGACTTATTTCAAGTTTTTACAGTTGAGCTTGCCTGGGATGGGAGCTCTGGCAATCAGCCAGACAAGGCTTGTGTTTTAGTTTTAAAAGAATTTAAATTTATTTAATCATTTGTATTGTGTTTGAATTTTTACCTACCTCATGGTTTCTTTTTCTATCTGAAGAGGGGGTCTTCCTTCACTGCTTTAGTGGTTCCTGGCACTGTTCTTTTGGGGTGTACTTCCAAGAGGCAACCTTGGCACTGATATTTTTACTGCCTTTCTGGGGGCATGTGATCTTTCCTTAAATCTGGATGATTTCCTTAGGATATCTTGTGAGGTGAATGAGACCAGCTGGTATTTTTAAGTGATGCAAATGGATCTAAGGTGGCTGTCGGCAACCTGCAGCCCAAGAGCTGCATGTGGCTCTTTGACCCTTCTCCTGCGGCTCCCTGATACTGAGTTTCATGATCTGCTCTCTGCCCCGAGAAGGCACAAGACTCTCGGATGCTTTTTGCGATTCTGCATCCTTCATAGGCAACTCAGCATCAGGAAGACTCAAGCCCTTTTCTCCCCCTAATCTCTTTCTTGCACATGCACATACAAGCAAAATATCCTCCTGGGCTGGGATCATAGCAGCGGGGACAGCTATCACCACTATGTAGTAAGGTGAGTAGCTGGCTGCGCAGCAGGTCCCTTTCATGTTGGCTCAGGAAGGAGGGGAATGGGGAGCAGCAGGGCTCTTCTTGCGCAGGACTTTCCTGCGCTGTGCCCTGCATCTAGTAATGGCTGCTGCTGCTGCTCCCCTTTTCCCCTCCTTCCTGAGCTGACATGAAGGTTTGTGTCTCCTGTTGTTTTCTTTTCTGTGGGAAATGGGCCCAAATGGCTCTTTGAGTATTTAAGGTTGACGACCCCTGACCTAAGGATTGTTTCTCTGCTAAAGGGTTTCACTTTATGAGCAAGAGTTGGCTGCTGATAGTTATCACTGCATTTCAACTATTTTAATTCCTCAAGGTGCTCTGCCTCCCTGCCTGATTTGTAACTTTGTCTTGCAAGGCTTTTTAATCTAATGATTGGTATATAGGACAGCTTTTTGCAAGCAAAGAAGCTTTTTGTATTTTTGCACAGGTAGTCCTTGACTTGCAACAGTTCATTTAGTGACTATTCAAAGTTACAATGGCACTGAAAAAAGTGACATGACCGTTTCCCACATTTACGACCATTGCAGCATCTCCAAGGTCCCGAGAGGCCAGGAGAGGAGAAGCAACTCTCGACATGAGTGATGTCAAGTTGGCCACGCCCACCCAGTCACATGACCAACCAGCCACACCTACCCCCTGGTTATTAGGGCAGAGAACTGGTTGTTAAATTATTTGAATCCCACAACTGGCTATATTAGTTGAGGATTAAAAACAAGCAACAGATTGATTAAAGGATAGATGAATGTATGGACAGTGCACAGAAGCCTATGGTTTCTTAACTTTTTAAAAGAAATATTCACTGTACTCTTATCTTAGAAAAGTTCATGATGGATTAGAAAATATAACATTTTACAGAATTATCACACAATAAGGATAATGAAGCTTCAGACTACAACAAATTAGTCTACAGTCTTAGATGATGCGGTTTAAGGAATATTATCCAAGACTTAAATTGTATAATAAAAGAATACCAAGACATTTGTCCAAGTACCTTTTCCTTCTTTTTCTTTTTACACCATAAAACACAGCTGCAATTTGACATCTTTCTAAATTAAGGAGATTCCTGGGTCAGAAAATAGGAATCCTGCCTCATCAGTAAAATCACAATTTACCATATGAAATAGACAACTAAAATATATTTCCTGGAATTCTTTTAGAAAGCTGACTTACGAAAACTGCACATTCCACATCCAGAGTTTTTTCTGGTTGCGCTGGCATACTATGTATTTCCAAGGAGAACCACACTTTGTAGCATGATGACTTGTATTCTGGGAAGGAAGGAAGGAAAGTAGGAAGGAAAGAAAGAAGGAAAGTCCTGAGTTTCAGCTGAAGACTTCAAACACATTTAGCATTTTAGTATTTAAGTTATTATGCTCCTTTTGAAGTATCCTAAATATTTACACTGCCAAGGAGCAGAATGATTTGAGAGATTTATTTTCTTGGGATTGTAACAGGACCAGTCATTATATTAATTAAATTATATACACTGGAATATAGATTGGAGAACATAGACTGGAATCTCTAAACCACTATGTGCTCTGTACTGTCAATATGTCATCAGACTGATGAACATTGGATGTCTAAGACAATACCTTTTTCACACACACACAAACACACAAATTTATTTATTTATTTGGTTTATATAGCCGATTTATATTTATAATGGCATGTTCACCTCAACTCAAGTTTCATAGAAACCTAGAATCTTAGGGTTGGAAGGGACCTTAGAGGTCTTTTAGCCCAACTCCCTGTTCAAAGCAAGAGTCCTAATACCATCTTGGTCAAATAGTTGTCGAATCTTTTCTTTAAAACCTCCAACAATGAAGCACCCATAACTTAAGAAGCAACTTGTTCCAATGCTTAATGTTCTGTTGGAAAATTCCTTCTTATTTCCAAGTTGGAGCTACCTCCAACAAGCTTTCACCCACTGCTTCCTATCCTGCCTGCAGATTTTATAGAAAATAACATCGTTTCTGAAGCAGTCATTCAAGTATTGGAAGACTGCTATCATATTTTCCCTCAGTCTTCTGTTTATTAAGTTAAATATAATCCCCTCTTTCCTTATTTTACCTTTCTTGCTCTCTTCCCATCTTCCCATCTTTTTCTTTTCTCTTTCCCTTTCTCCTTTCCTGTTCCTTCTTGGATGCTCAAATGCAAAAGGGGAAGCACTTCTCCTTTTGTTTTGTTTTGCTTTTAGTTTATTTTGCTAGCCCTCTGCTAGCAAAAACAGAGCTCAGGAAGGCTGAGCACATGCCCCCAAGTCCTATCTTCATCCATGAGGGCCTCTTGCAGGCAGGGGTGGATTTCAAATATTTTTTTATAAACAAACTTTTTTCCATGAACTCGTCTAATCCTTTCTTAAAGGTGTCGAGGCTGACAGCTGTCACCCCTTCTTCTGGCAGGGAGTTCCATAGACCAGTGATCCTCTGGGTGAAAAAGAACTTCCTCTTATTTGTTTGAGGTCTAGTTATCAAAAGTTTCATGGAGTGCCCCCTAGTTCTAGTGTTCTGCGATAGGGAAAACAGTTTTTCCTTTTCTACTTTGTCCACACCATGCATGATTTTATAGACTTCAATCAAGTCACCTCTCAGGCACCGTCGTTCTAGAGTGAAGAGGCCCAGCCGTTGCAGCCTCAGATGGTAAGGAAGGTGTTCCAGCCCCCTAATCCTTCTGGTTGCCCTCCTCTGCACCTTTTCCATTTCCATAATATCCTTCTGAAGGTATGGTGACCAGAACTGTACACAATACTCCAGATGGGGCCTCACCATAGATTTATAAAGAGGCAAAATGACACTTGCTGACTTATTTTCTATACGCTCCCTAATGATCCCTAGCAATGAGTTTGCTTTTTTCACTGCTGCGGCACACTGGGTTGACACCTTCATTGAGCTGTCCACCAGGACACCAAGGTCCCTTTCCTGGTTAGTTGCAAGGAGTTCAGACCCATCAGTTTATAGATGTAGTTGGGGTTTTTTGCCCCAACGTGCATCACTCTGCACTTACTAATGTTGAAGCTCATTTGCCACTGGGTTGCCCACTCCCCCAGTGTCAAGAGATCCCTCTGGAGCTCCTCACACTCTCTCTCAGATTTTTTTTTTTTATCTTTTGAAAAAGTTTTATTGGGTTTTACAAATTTTTATAAAAATAGGATAAGGGATAGTAAGGAATTACAAAGACATATTGAGAACCTCTATGTCGGATGTTGGCCCCCTCCGAGACCTCATTAAAAAAAATAGCAAATACAGTAATTTTTCATTTTTCTACAAAGTGGAAAGATGTACAAATATTTCAATTTTAAAATCTATGCAATCAATCATTTATAAACATCCAAATAAGTTTTACACTATTACAAAAAAAAAAGTCACTTATGAGATCTAAGTCTTATGGCAATTGTATTCTCTTCTCCCTGACCTCCAGTGGGCGGAGCCGTGGCCCCCTCCGTTCCCCCATTTTCATCCTCCAGGAGAGGGGAGTATTTTTTCTTAAAAAAGACATCCGCCTCTATAATTGTTTTAATTTTTACTCTTCCCCCCTCCCTTAACGCCAACATTCCCTCAAACATCACCCACCAGAAACAGACCCCCTTTTTAAATAATCTTTTAAATAAGAAGGAAAAATTCCCCCCCATCTTTATAATCTTTTTCGGGATCTGATTCAAGGTGGTAACCACGTTCTGTGCTCTCAGGATCCCCCCCCCCTGCATGGCCATGAATTAGGGCCCATTGTCTGAGACCAGGACGTCAAACAGGTCGTGAGTGGAGAAAAGACTCCATAGTGCCTTGATGACCACCTCTGCCATGGTGGTGGTCATGAGGGCTACCTCTAACCACTTAGAGTAGGCATCCACAACTACCATAAAGATCTGGCCATGAACTAGACCAGCAAAATCAATGTGCACCCTCGACCAGAGTGACTGAGGCCTTTCCCATTCCTTAGCGGGTGCCTCAGTGGGAGCTGGTCTTGACTCCTGGCATGGTGTGCAGGTAGCCACCCATTCTTCTATCTCCCTGTCCATGTTAGCCCACCACATGTAACTCCTTGTCAATTACTTCATCTGGACAATTCCCAGATGCCCTACATGCAAGGTCTCTAATACTGCAACTTGGGTTTGGGTGGAACAACAACCCAGTATCCCCACAGAAGACAACTCTGTAATACAGATAACTCATCATTTTGTTACAAATGCTTTAAACCCAGACCCAACCGCCCCCTTGGGCTACCCCCTCCACACCCAGTTCAAAACTTGAGAGATTTTTTTGTCTCTGGCAGAGTGGTGGGCAACCTCACTTGATAATACCAGGCCAGCCTCCAAAAAGTCAATGAGTAATACTGGGGTGTCGGGGGTTGGATCTTCCAACAGTTCAGTAAGTGGGCACCTGCTAAGAGTGTCAGCATGTCCCAAAGTTTTCCCCGGCCTGTGAACGAGGTGGTAGCTGTAGGCCATGAGGAAAATAGTCCAGCGTGTCATCTGCAGTGACAGTGATGCAGGAGTTGGTCAGTTCCCAGCCAAGAGCCCCAGCAATGGTCTATGGTCCGTGATGATCTCAAAGCCCCAGCCATACAAATACTCATGGAATTGCTTCACCCCAGCAACTGCAGCCAAAACCTCATGGTCCAGTTGGCTATAGTTTCGCTCAGCTGCTGACAGGGTTCTCGAGTAGTAAGTGATAGGGGCTTTGATTCCATTGGGCATGTGGTGGCTAAGGACCACACTGATGCTGAAGGAAGAGGCATCGCAAGCCAGGACAAGGGGCAAGGTCTGATTGCATTGAAACAGGAATGTGTCTGCTGACAGCAATCTCTTAACCACAGCAAAAGCAGTGACTTCAGCTTTTCCCCAGGTCCATCTGGCATTCTTGCCAAGGAGCCGATACAAGGGCTCAGCGACAGTAGCTTTCTGCTTAAGAAAGACAGTATAAAAATTGAGAAGTGTGAGGAATGCCTGCAGCTTCATCTGAATGCAAGGTGTAGGGGCTTCCTGGATTGCTTTAATTTTTTTATTTGTTGGGTGAATTCTGGAGCTGTCAGTCAAATACCCCAGGAATTCAACCCTTGGAACATTAATTTGGCATTTTTCTCTTTTTAAACGGAGACTCTTTGCTAATTCTGGTCAAAACAATTTGTAATCTTTTAAAAAGTTGCTCCCTATTTGCAGCCAATAGCAAGCTGGCATCAAAATAGGGGACAACTCCTGGTATCCCCTGCAACAGCCATTCCATGATGCTTTGGAACAGTCCAGGGGCGATACTAACTCCAAATTGTAGCCAGCTGTATTTAAATGCACTCCTATACATCACAATGGTTTGTGCCTCAGTTGTGGTGCCATCTACAGGCAATTGCTGATGTGCCTGAGCCATATTTCATTTAGCAAATACTTTTCCCGGGCCAAGGGCAGGTAAATGCTAATCAATGTGCACTGGATAAGTGCTCTGTTGTAGGGCCTTATTTATGGTACATTTGTAGTCTGTGCAGATGCGGACTGACCCATCAGGCTTGACCGGCGTCACTATAGAGGTCTCCCAGCATGCGTGATCAACTGGCTCCAGAATCCCCATGCCAATTAGTTTGTCCAATTCAAGGTCAATTTTTTGACGGAGGATGAAAGAGACCCTTTGGGGCATTAATCTAATGGTGGCAACATTGGGCTCCAAATTAAATGAAATTGGGGTCCCCACATACTTGCCTAGACTGGCGCCAAAGACATCCTCGAACTCTCACATTAGCTCTTCGGTGCTGGCATCTTTAACATGGGAGGCTGGGAGTTCAGGCCGAGAATTGCCGCTCTGAGGTCGAGCTGGGCCAGAAAGCCGAGAGATTGGGCCAGGCGGCCAGGTGGCCGAAGAACATCTGGACCGGGTGACCGGAAGGCTGAGCATCAACTGGGCCGAAGTCTGGCCGTACCGGAGGACTGGGTGGACTGGGTGAGACGACTAGGCCGTGATTGGAGTGGAGTTGAAGGCCGGGCCTGTTCCCCCTGACTTACCCATATAGATGAACTATCCCTATCACCCATGATTTTACGGACATTTTTAGAGCCGGACTGTGTATATTCTCCTGGTATTTGTGAATTTTAATGAATTTTATTGTATTTAACATCTATCTTTTAACATCTGATTACTATTTATTTATAACATCTGTTTTTAGTTTTTAACATCATTGTAGCCAATTGTAGCCCCTAATTTAACTGCACGACCCATTTTACATGCTTATTGCCTACTCAAGAGCAGACCTTTTATTACTGCGGGAGTCCCCCCTCTCGCAGGTATGGCCCTCTGCTTTAACAAGGGCCCACCTTAATGAGGGATTAGTTAATTAGGAGAGGCCGGCCCGGCCCGGCCCGGCCCGGCCCGGCCCGGGCTGGACCGGGCTGGGAGAAGAGCGGCCGGCCCGAGGCCTCTAGGAGGAGGTGAGACTCTCTTTTCTCGGGCGGCGGAAATAACGGCTGGAAAGATCTTGTTAACAATGTGGCCGTGGCCTGCGCGTCCTGCGAGTCATCGCCCAGCCAACCGGAGCCTTTGGATGGGCCGGATCGGGCCAGACCGGGGGCTTCGCTGGTTGTGGGGAGGCCGGGCCTGGGAGATGGAAGAGTGGTCGGCCCGAGGCCTCCAGGAGGAGATGAGTCCAGGTGGCCGGAAGGACCTTGAGAACTTAACAACAGCATGGCGGAGGCCTATAAGAACTTTTATCCGGGCCTGGCCAGGAGAAAGAAGAGCGTCCGGGCCTGGTCTTTTCTGAGAGGACGCAAGGCCAGAAGAGCCCTATCAAAATCTGGGCTCCAGAGACGGCCCACTCCCCCCCCCAAACTATTCCCCAAATTATACCCATGATACCCCACCCGGACAGACTATTTTTAACACCCACGATGAATTTTAAGATCAGAGCCGGACTATATCTCACGGGAGCATGTGAATTTATTATTTTAAACATCTATTTTAACTATTTATACTGCCAACGATGCTCCCCTTAATCAACTGTATGACCCATTTTATATCTTGTATCTATATTTGTATATTTGTATATGGCCCTCCGCTTTAATGAGGGCCCGCCTTGATGAGGGATTTATTAATCCGGAGAGATGGGCGAAGCGCGGTCTCAGGGGTTTTTTAGTCAGGAATTTGTTGTCTATTTTAGGGGGTACCAGGGAGGGGGCAGGGTATAGACAGGTTGAGACTAGCAAGAAGGGAACGGGCCGAGCCAGCAGACTGCGGAAGGAGGCGGATGGATCCACTAAGAGGGGGGGATACACGGGTCGTTTCCATGGAGGGCCTACCCATCGAGAGGGTGGCAGGGAGAGGCAGATCCGATGGGAGACAGGTTCTATCCTCCCGGTTGGGGGCGCGTGGCCGATGGTTGCAGACAGTCAGGTGCCACAACCCCCACAGGCTAGGTGGTCAGGGATTACAGGGCCAGGGCCTGCGGCTGATGTTTTGCAACACCAGGTCCGTGGTCAACAAAGACCCCCTCATCCATGACCTTGTGTCAGAGGGGGAGCCGGACCTGGTGGGAATTGCGGAGACCTGGCTGGGCCACGAGGGAGGACTCCCCCTCGTTGAAATGTGCCCGCCAGGTTACCGCGGTTTTCATCAGCCCCGGGCCCTAGGCAGGGGTGGAGGGGTAGCGGTTATTGTTAGGGAAGGTCTTGAGCCGAGAGAGACCATTGTGCCACAGACCACCGGCTGTGAGTCCCTCTGCGTGAAGTGGGGCCTAGGGAGGCAGTTGGGCTTGCTGGTTGTATACCTGGCTCCCCGCTATGTAACAGCAGCCCTGCCCGAGCTCCTTGAGGTGATCGCTACGATGGCAGTTGAGACCCCCAGACTAATAGTCATGGGGGACTTTAACCTGCCATCGGTGGGCGAATCATCAGAGGTAGCTCGGGAGTTCATGGCTTCCATGACGGCCATGGACCTGACCCAACTAATTCAGGGTCCCACACACGAGGGTGGACATACGCTGGATCTAATTTTTGTCTCTGGCCAATGGAAGAGTGATCTGGGTATAGGGGATATAGTCATCACACCCCTGTCATGGTCACATCACTCACTTCTCCGGCTCGACTTTCCAATTGCTACACCCCACCGCGGGGAGGTGGAACCTGAGTCATCTATATGGTTCCGCGCCAGGCGCCTGATGGACCCTGATAGGTTCCAGATGGCGCTTGGGCCACTTCCTGTATCCGACCCGCGCCCCGATGGAGGACCTCGTGGCCGCATGGAATACTGCGACCACGGGAGCCTTGGATCGGGTCGCGCCCTTGCGGCCTCTCTTGCGGCGACGAACCACCCTGGCTCCTTGGTTTACCGAGGAGCTAAGGGTGATGAAGCGCCACAAGAGATGCCTAGAGAGGAGATGGAGATCCACTCGGTCTGAATCTGACCAAACACAGGTGAGAGCCCATTTACGGACTTACCTTGTGGCACTGAGAGTGGCCAAACGTCATCATTGTGCCACTCTCATCGCATCCGCAGATAACCGCCCTGCTGCCCTGTTTAGGGTGACCCGCTCCCTCCTTCAACAAAGGGTGCGGGAAGACACTTTACAGGGTAGAGCAGAGGAATTTGGGATTTATCTGCAGGATAAAATCGCTCAGATTCAGAGCGAGTTAGTCCCCATCGATACTGGCCCAGTGGGATGCCCCGAGGCAGATCTTGAGACAGTTTTGTGGGAAGAATTTGACTCTGTTACTTCCGAAGATATGGACAGGTTACGTGGGCGACTGCGAGCCACCACATGTTTATTGGACCCGTGTCCCTCCTGGCTTGTACTGGCATCCTGGGAGGTTACACGAGGCTGGCTGCAGGAGGCTGTCAACGCTTCTCTTAGTGAGGGTTTCTTGCCTGCCTCCCTTAAAGAGGCGATGGTGAGACCCCTCCTGAAGAAGCCCTCTCTGGACCCAGCATTGTTGGTTAATTACCGTCCGGTCTCCAACCTTCACTTTTTGGCGAAGGTTGTAGAGAGTGTGGTGGCACAACAGTTTCCCCGTCATCTGGAGGAAGTTGATTATCTGGACCCGCGCCAGTCCGGCTTCCGGCCCGGGCACAGCACCGAGACAGCATTGGTCGCGTTGGTGGATGATCTCTGGAGGGCCAGAGATGGGGGTTGATCTTCCATCCTGGTCCTATTAGACCTCTCAGCGGCTTTTGATACCATCGACCATGGTATCCTATTGCATCGGCTGGAGGGGCTGGGGGTGAGGGGCACCATTTTACGGTGGTTCTCCTCCTACCTCTCCGGTCGATTGCAATTTGTGTTGGCAGGAGAGCAGAGGTCGACCTCGAGAGCCCTCACTTGTGGGGTGCCTCAGGGGTCGGTCCTCTCGCCTCTCCTGTTCAACACATATATGAAGCCGCTGGGCGAGATCATCCGTGGTTTTGGGGTAGAGTACCACCTCTACGCTGATGACACGCAGCTGTATATATCTACTCCAAACCACCCCAACGATGCCGTAGCGGTGATGTGCCAGTGCCTGGAAGCCGTGCGGGCCTGGATGGGAAGTAACAGACTCAGACTCAACCCATCCAAGACCGAGTGGCTGTGGTTCCCGGCATCCCGGTACAACCAGTTGACTCCATCACTGGCCATAGGGGACGAACACCTTACCCCTGTGGATGGGGCATGCAACTTGAGCGTCCTCCTGGATACCCGGCTGTCCATGGAAGATCAAGTGACAGCCGTGGCCAGGAGGGCATTCTACCAGGTTCACCTGGTACGCCAGTTGCGTCCCCTATTGGATCGGGATGCCCTTTGCACAGTCACTCATGCCCTCGTGACATCCCGACTAGACTACTGCAATTCTCTCTACACGGTCCTCTCGCCCCGCCTATTCAACACATATATGAAGCCGCTGGGTGAGATCATCTGTGGTTTTGGGGTGGGATATCATCTGTACGCTGATGATACTCAGTTGTACTTATCCACCCCAGACCACCCCAACGATGCCGTCGAGGTTATGTCCCGGTGCTTGGAAGCCGTACGGATCTGGATGGGTGGTAACAAACTCAGGCTCAACCCGTCCAAGACTGAGTGGCTGTGGCTTCCGGCGCCTCGGTTCAGCCAGATTATTCCAACTCTGGCCATTGGGGGCGAAACACCGGCCCCCGTGGAGAGGGCGCGCAATTTGGGTGTCCTGCTGGATTCCCGGCTGTCTATGGAAGATCATGTGGCAGCCGTGGCCAGGGGGGCGTTTCATCAGGTTCGCCTGATGCGCCAATTGCGCCCCTTACTGGACTGGGGTGCCTTACGCACAGTCACTTAAGCACTCGTCACCTCTCGACTCGACTACTGTAATGCTCTCTACATGGGGCTTCCCTTGAGGTGCACCCGAAAGCTGCAGCTAGTTCAGAACGCAGCCGTGCGGGTGATTACGGGAGCGCCTAGACACTCCCACATAACACCTATCCTGCGCGAGCTGCACTGGCTTCCTGTGGTCTTTCGGGTGCGCTTCAAGGTTTTAACGACCATCTTTAAAGCGCTCCATGGCTCGGGGCCTAGTTATATGCGAGACCGCCTCCTGCCCCATACATCCCTCAGACCGATACGCTCCCACAGAGAGGGCCTCCTCAGGGTGCCGTCGGCTGGACAATGCCGACTGGCGACACCCAGGGGGAGAGCCTTCTCTGTGGCGGGCCCAGCCCTCTGGAACGACTTACCCCCTGAACTCCGCACCATCTCCGACCTCCGCCTCTTCCGCAAGTGTCTGAAGACACACCTATTTCATCTAGCCGGCCTAGCGTAACCTCCATACTGACTATTAGATAGTTTTTAAACTTGGGATTTTAATTTGGTTTTTAGCGCAGGGTTTATTTATTAGAATAAGTATTTTAAATTTCATATATTTTATATATTTTGTATGTATTTTAACATCCCTGTGCGCCGCCCTGGGTCCTAACAAGGAGAAGGGCGGGGTATAAATTTAATAAAATAAAAATAAATAAATGGGGCTCCCCTTGAGGTGCACCCGAAGACTTCAGCTTGTCCAGAATGCAGCCGCGCGAGCAATTATGGGAACCTCGAGGTTTACCCATGTAACACCGCTCTTGCGCGAGCTGCATTGGCTGCCTGTCGTCTTTCGGGTGCGCTTCAAGGTGTTAGTCATCATCTTTAAAGCGCTCCATGGCACGGGACCTAGCTATCTGCGGGATCGGATTTTGCCCCATACATCCCTGTGGCCGATTCGCTCCCACAGAGAGGGACTTCTCCGGGTGCCGTCCACTAGGCAATGCCAGCGGGCGACGCCCAGGGGAAGGGCCTTCTCTGTGGCGGGGCCAGTCCTCTGGAACGACCTTCCCCCCGAAATTAGAACAACCACGGACCTCCGCTCCTTCCGTCAAAAATTGAAAACATACTTTTTCTGCTTGGCCGGCCTAGGTTAGTCTTCCGTTTTTAACTGGGTTTTTTAGGGGGGTATAGTTTAGTTTTAGTATAGTGGGTTTTAGCGCAGGGACAATTTGTTTAATTCTTATTTTAACTATTTATGTATTTTATATTTGCTTTTTTAATTTCCCTGTGCACCGCTCCGAGTCCCTTTGGGGAGAGGAGGCGGTCTATAAATAAAATTATTATTATTACTATTATTATTATTATTATTATTAATCCGGAGAGGTAGGCGAAGCGTGGTCTCAGGGGTTTTTTACTAAAATTTGTAATTTGTATTTTAGAGGGTTCCAGGGAGGAGGGAGGGATTAGACAGGTGGAGGGTGGGAACAGTGCCAAGCCGGCGAATAGAGCTAGGAAGCAGGCAGTTGGGTCCGAGGAGGGGGGAACACGGGTCATCCCTAAAGAGGGCATTTCCATCCGAACGGTCATAGGGAGGGGCAGGGGCGATGGGAGACAGGAAAGTCACCATCGGGTGGTGGCGCGTGGCTTTTGGCTACAAGTGGTCACGCGCACCAACCCCCTGCGCTCCCCTCCCGATCCAGATGGTCAGGGTTCACAGAGCCAGGGCCCTAGGCTGCTGTTATGCAACACCAGGTCTGTGGCCAACCAAGCCCCCTTATTAACGACCTTGTGTCGGAGGGGGAGCCGGACCTGGTAGGGATTACGGAGACCTGGCTGGGCAACGAGGGTGGTCTTCCTCTCGTGGAAATGTGCCCGCCAGGCTACCATGCATTTCATCAGCCACGGGCCCTAGGCAGGGGTGGAGGGATAGCGGTTATTGTTAGGGAAGGTCTTGAGCCGAGAAAGACCATTGTGCCACAGACCACCGGCTGTAAGTCCCTCTGCATGAAATGGGGCCCAGGGAGGCAGTTGGGCGTGCTGATTGTGTATCTGGCTCCCCGCTACGTGTCAGCAGCCCTGCCCAAGCTCCTCAAGATGATCGCTACGGTGGCGGTTGAGACCCCCAGACTGGTGGTCATGGGGGATTTCAATCTGCCATTGGTTGGCGCATCATCCGAGGCAGCTCGGGAGTTCATGGCCTCCATGACGGCCATGGACCTGACCCAGGTAATTCAGGGTCCCACACACGAGGGGGGGCACACGCTGGATTTGATTTTTGTCTCTGGCCAGTGGACGAGTGATCTGGGAGTAGGGGACTTAACCATCATACCCCTGTCATGGTCAGATCACTCACTTCTCTGCCTCGACTTTCCAATCGCTACCCCTCTGTCCATGGAAGATCAAGTGACGGCCGTGGCCAGGGGGGCGTTTTACCAGGTTCGCCTGGTATGCCAGTTGCATCCCCTATTGGACCAGGATGCCCTCCGCACGGTCACTCATGCCCTCGTGACATCCCGTCTAGACTACTGCAATGCTCTCTACATGGGGCTTCCCTTGAGGTGCATCTGAATAATAATAATAATAATAATTTTTAATTTATAACCTTCTCTCTCTCCCCGAAGGGACTCGAGGCGGGGCACAGGGAAATTAAAAATATATAATAAAACCACAAACAATTACAATATTAAAATGAATTAAACTAGCCCTGCGCTAAAACCCATATAAACTAAAACTAAGCTCTAAAAATCCCTTAAAAAACAGTTTAATTACCCTAGGCCGGCCAAGCAGAAGAAGTATGTTTTTAATTTTTGTCGGAAGGAGCGGAGGTCCATAGTTGTTCTAATATCGGGGGGAAGGTTGTTCCAGAGGGTCGGGCCCGCCACAGAGAAGGCCCTTCCCCTGGGCGTCGCCCGCTGGCATAGCCTAGTGGACGGCACACGAAGAAGTCCCTCTCTGTGGGAGCGAATCGGCCGCAGGGATGTATGGGGCAGGATGCGATCCCGCAGATAGCTAGGTCCCGTGCCATGGAGCGCTTTTGAAGATGATAACCAATACCTTGAAGCGCACCCGAAAGACGACAGGCAGCTAATGCAGCTCGCGCAGGAGCGGTGTTACATGGGAAAACCTAGAGGTTCCCATAACTACCCGCGTGGCTGCATTCTAGACAAGCTGAAGCCTTCGGGTACACCTCAAGGGGAGCCCCATGTAGAGAGCATTGCAGTAGTCCAGTCGGGATGTCACGAGGGCATAAGTGACTGTGCAAAGGGCACCCTGATCCAATAGGGGACGCAACTGGCGGACCAGGCAAATCTGGTAAAACGCCCTCCTGGCCACGGCTGTCACTTGATCTTCCATGGACAGCCGTGTATCAAGGAGGACGCCCAAGTTGTGTGCCCCATCCACAGGGGTTAGATGTTCGCCCCCTATGGCCAGTGATGGAGTCAACTGGTTGTACCGGGATGCCGGGAACCACAGCCACTCGGTCTTGGACGGGTTGAGTCTGAGTTTGTTCCTTCCCATCCAGGCCTGCACGACTACAGCTAGTTCAAAATGCGGCCGCGCGGGCAATTCTGGGAGCCCCCAGGTACTCCCACATAACACCGCTACTGCGCGAGCTGCATTGGCTGCCTGTGGTCTTTCGGGTACGCTTCAAAGTGCTGATTACCATCTTCAAAGCGCTCCATGGCACGGGACCTAGCTATCTGCGAGATCCCATCCTGCCCCATACATCCCTTCGACCGATTCGCTCGCACAAAGAGGGACTTCTCCGGGTGCCGTCCACTAGGCAATGCCAGCGGGCGACTCCCAGGGGAAGGGCCTTCTCTGTTGCAGGACGTATCCTATGGAACGACCTACCCCCCAACCTCAGAACAACTCCAGACCTTCGCTCCTTCCGCCGAAAGCTCAAAACTTATTTCTTCCAACAGGCCGGCCTGGCCTAATCTATCTCTCACACCTCCAGTCTGTACATTTAAATTTTTAATTGGGTTTTTAGGGGATTTAGTGTTTTAGGTTTTTTAGGTTTTAGTGCAGGGTTATTGTAATTTAATCTAATTTTAGATATTTATATTGTTGTATGTTTTTATGTTTTATATTCCCTGTGCACCGCTCCGAGTCCCTGCGGGGAGAGGGAGCGGTATAGAAACAAACATTCAATTCAATTCAACAGCGTTGATGCTGCTCACCTCCAAACCCAGGGATTCAAACCAGTCTAAGCCTAGGAAGCTCTGCAGGGCTCCGCCAATCATGGTAACAGGAAGCAAGACATCATTTTTTTAAAATTGTACCTGGAAGGTGCCTTGACCCAAAAAAGGGTTTTGGTTCCCCTGTTAGTCACTTAGGTGTATCTCCGGAACCTTCAGCTTCTGCTTCCATAGATTAGGGACAGCCTTTTTCAGTGTGGCCCAGGACATGAGAGTAAGCAATGAGCTGGTATCTCTCTCCATGCTGCATGGAGATCCTTCAAGGAGGATGGAGATCCACAGCTTCTTGTTCTGCAGTGTGCTTGCTTGCCCGATGGTTGTTTGGAACGTGTCTTTGGCATCTGTGTTCTCTGCCCTCTGCTGTAGCTTCCATTGCTCTCGCCAGGGTGTATGTGGCCTTGCAGCCTGCGGAGCTTGGGGTTTCTGTGGTGTTGGAGTTGGAAACTCACCACTGCAGGTTCCTGTGATGTGCCCTCTGCGATCGCAGTTTTGGCAGATGGCATCTTGGAAACAGCAGGCAGATCGCTGGTGGTTTCCTGCACAGCTGGCACAATGGGGTTTAAATTCTTGCGCTGATCTCCGCTTCTCTCTGCGCATGTGGTAGACCTCATCCTCGCTGCCAGAGAGATCTTGCTCTGCAGTCTCAGGATGCACTTCAGCTGCTTTGCGTGTGCTCTTGGAGCTGTTTTGCCTCTGCAGTGTTTCTGTCAACTTGGTTGAGGACTCTGTTGCTCTGGCCTCATCTAATGCAATTTTCAATGTAAGGTTGGTCTTTGCCAGCAACTTCACTACAGGTTGATGTCTCACACCCTGCAAATAATTCTATCTAGTAGCCATTCATCGAGATCGCAAAACTCGCAATATGCTGTGGCTTTACGAAGCGTGGCAACATATTGGTTGATCATTTCACCTTCCTTCTGGTTAGAGGTTGAATTTGTGCCTCTGCACATATTTATATGGCTTGGGATTGTAGTGTGTCCTCACCGTCTATTGAAGCACCGACCAAGTGATTGATTGTACCACTGTTGGCTCGGATAGGTCCTTGGTGGTGTTGAATACCTCTGGCCCACAATAGCTCAGCCTGTCAGCCTCTGCTTTGCTATTCGTTTTTGGCTGCCATAGAAATGGGGAGGGGAGGCATGGTATTTGGGATGGGAATATTTGGTACAGGAGAGATAGTTGAAAAGGGAGTTTTGTTATCACCTTCTTCTGTGCATGCTAATGGCTGGTGTTTAGAGTTGGTCAAGGCCAACTGTTCTGCATACCAACCTGATGATGCTTCTTGGAGATGCAACCCACTTGACACCAAAGGGATATGCAGATTGGGCAATTAGATGGGAGTTGTTGGGGGGAGGGGGTTGGACAAATGATTGATATGTATGATTTTGCACATTTCTGCTTCAGATCTTGCTTTACTTCGCTGCTATCTTTTCATAACCAGTAAAAGTACTCTTAATTCTACAAAATGGAGTTAAGTGTTTTCTTTCTTGGTTGCTGAAGGAGGCCTGCTTGACATTAAGCAAGGTCTCACTTTCGCACTCATCGCTAATACCTGCTGAGGGGAGTGTAATATAAACAAAACTTCAAAGAAATGTCCAATCCAGGAAGCCACCAGGAGGACAATTTGGGGGCTGCAGGATCCTCATGTCACTTGGAGATGGAGCGGATGACGGAACTGAATTTGGAGGAAATATCCATCTGCCCCAGATGGTCGTTGGGAGTGGGACAGAAATATGATCCTTAGGAAATCCCACCTGGAATTATAACAAGCTGATGTCGGCGACTGGCCGCTGCTTGGCAGGAAGCCGATGAAGAGGATCTCAAGATGTCCCACAGGATGAAACTCTTCCAGGAGGCTTGGGAGAAATGGCATTTTCACGAGAGTAGGTTTGAAAGAGAAGCTGATTTCCCTGAGCTAGAAGAGAGACCTGAAGAGGACCTGTCTCACCCAGGGGGGCCCCTGGGGGAAGACAGCAGAGCTGATCAGGATGGGAGAGCCCTGGCAGCAGCAGTAGCCACAAGAGCCCTTCCAAGGGAAGGAGCCCCCCCCCCCCCCGTAGACACCAGATGGCAAAAGTTCCTCCTCTTGGCATGAAATTTGGAGGTGACCAAAAGGAGCTAGGATTTTTCCTGGTCCTGGTTCTGGAATTTCATGCAACAGTTTGGAGAGGATCTCTCCAATGAGTAAGCTAAGGTAAGAATTGTTACCATGGCGTTGGAGAACAAAGCGGTGGCATGGATGGTGGCTCTGCATAATGATGACTCCCCCCTGCTGAAAAATTATAATAGGCTTATGGCCACCCTTAGAAAATGCTTTGATGACCTGCTCACAGAGCAATAGGCCAGAACCAAGATGGAAACCCTTACTCAGGAAAAAAATCCAATGGCTGAGTACATCCAAGAGTTTCGTGAACTGTCAATATATATGTGGGGGTGGTCGGAAGAGGCTTTGATGGACAGTTTTACAGATGGCCTAAATCAAGATATACCTGGGAAATGAAAGGACACCACTATGAAAGGGGTGGAACCAGTTGAAAAATTCCATCCCATCCTGGGGTAAGAAGAACCCTCCTTTCTATCTGGGGAAAATGAAACTGATTCCGATGATGACCATTTGGTAAGTTACTGATTGGGCCCCATGACCATTCCAGTAGAACGTAAAGTGCCCTCTACTGGAGCCTAAGTGAAAATGCTGGCCCTTTTAGACTCTGGATGCACGCATTGCATAATTAGCCCAGAAGTGGTGGAGAAAATGGGCTTAAGACTGAGAACTTTGAAAGTGCCCATTGCCTTTTGCCAGTTGGATGGGTCAGTAGCTGGGGGGGGGGGGTTGCTCCTGCCCATCTTGTGACTGAACCAATAGATATGTTGTTTGGGGATCACTAAGAAACTTTAAGTTTCATCGTTGCACCTGGGATGGATCGGTCCCTCATACTGGGTTTACCTTGGCTACAGAAATGGAACCCATATGTGAACTGAAGGAAAGGGTGGTTGCGCATCTGTTCCACTAAGCCCCCAGAGGGCAAGGGGAGAGTCTCCCACATAGCCAACGCTAAACCTAATCTGGTGGCTGCGGCACAGGAAAAAATTGAGGGGAAGAGAAAATCCCTAAAGAATATTGGGACCTTAAGGAAGTTTTCAGTGAAAAGACTTCTGATAAATTGCCCCCCACCCCCAACCCCAGTGCTACTGATTGCAGCATTAAGATCCTCCCAGGAGTAAAACTCCCAAACCCCAGGATTTACTCAATGACCCCACGTGAAATGGAGGAATTACGGAACGTTATTGACAAAAATTTGAAAAGGGGGTTTATAGAACCTGCTAGGCCACAAGTGGCAGCGCCTGTATTGTTTAGAGAAAAGAAAGGTGGCTCTTTCCATTTATGTGTGAACTACAAAAACCTCAACGGTATTTGCATGGAAAATGTATACCCCCTTCCACTCATAAAGGATATATTGGCCCAATTGGGTAAAGGGAAAATTTTCATGAAGTTGGACCTAAGAGAGGCCTACTACAGAGTCAGAATCAAAGAGGGAGATGAGTGGAAAACTGCTTTCAACTGCCCTTTGGGATGTTTTCAGTTCAAGAGTACTGCCTTTTGGTCTGCAGGGGCGCCAGCAGTATACTGCTGTTGCACTTGAATTAGCGTTAGACAACTTCAACTGATTTTGAAACAGCTAGGAGACCCACACACTTTTAAAGCACTACTTTAAAAGCAGCACCTTCCCTACTGATCCAACGGGCCTGGATCACATGGCTGTGCAAAACATAATAATATAATAATAATAATAATTTTAATTTATAACTCGCTCTCTCTCCCCGAAGGGACTCGAGGCGGGGCACAGGGAATTAAAAATACAATTAGAACCACAAACAAAGCACAAAGTTAAAAACGAATTAAACTGACCCTGCGCTAAAACCCATATAAAACTAAAACTAACCCTAAAAACTCCTAAAAACAGTTTAAAAACAATTTAATTACCCTAGGCCGGCCAAGCAGAAGAAGTGTGTTTTTAATTTCTGCCGGAAGGAGCGAAGGTCCGTGGTTGTTCTAATTTCGGGGGGAAAGTCGTTCCAGAGGGTCGGGCCCACCACAGAGAAGGCCCTTTCCCTGGGCGTCGCCCACTGACATAGCCTAGTGGACGGCACCCGGAGAAGTCCCTCTCTGTGGGAGCGAATCGGCTGCAGGGATGTATGCGGCAGGATGCGATCCCGCAGATAGCTAGGTCCCGTGCCATGGAGCGCTTTAAAGATGATAACCAACACCTTGAAGCGCACCCGAAAGACAACAGGCAGCCAATGGAGCTCGCGCAGTAGCGGTGTTACATGGGAAAACCTGGAGGTTCCCATAACTGCACGCGCGGCTGCATTCTGGACAAGCTGAAGCCTTCGGGTGCACCTCAAGGGGAGCCCCATGTAGAGAGCATTACAGTAGTCCAGTCGGGATGTCATGAGGGCATGAGTGACTGTGCAGAGGGCACCCCGATCCAATAGGGGACGCAACTGGCGGACCAGGCGAACCTGGTAAAATGCCCTCCTGGCCACGGCCGTCACTTGATCATCCATGGACAGCCGTGTATCAAGGAGGACGCCCAAGTTGCGTGCCCCATCCACAGGGGTTAGATGTACCGGGATGCTGGAAACCACAGCCACTCGGTCTTGGACGGGTTGAGTCTGAGTCTGTTCCTTCCCATCCAGGCCCGCACGGCTTCCAGGCACTGGCACATCACCACTACGGCATCGTTGGGGTGGTTTGGGGTAGATATATACAGCTGTGTATCATCAGCGTAGAGGTGGTACTCTACCCCAAAACCACGGATAATCTCACCCATATATATGTGTTGAACAGGAGTGGCGAGAGGACCGACCCCTGAGGCACCCCACAAGTGAGGGGTCTAGAGGTCGACCTCTGCCCTCCTGCCAATTGTGTTGCCTCTGCCCTCCTGCCATTTGTGTTGCCCTCCTGCCAACACAAATTGCGATCGACCGGAGAGGTAGGAGGAGAACCACCGCAACACGGTGCTCCTCACCCCCAACCCCTCCAGCCGATGCAATAGGAAACCATGGTCGATGGTATCAAAAGCCGCTGAGAGGTCTAATAGGACCAGGATGGAGGAACAACCCCCATCTCTGGCCCTCCAGAGATCATCCACCAACGCGACCAATGCCGTCTCGGTGCTGTGCCCGGGCCGGAAGCCGGACTGGCGCGGGTCCAGATAATCAATTTCCTCCAGATAACGGGGGAACTGTTGTGCCACCACACTCTCTACAACCTTCGCCAGAAAGTGAAGGTTGGAGACCGGACGGTAATTTACCAATAATGCTGGGTCCAGAGAGGGCTTCTTCAGGAGGGGTCTCACTACCGCCTCTTTAAGGGAGGCCAGCAAGAACCCCTCACTCAGGGAAGCGTTGGCCACCTCCTGGAGCCAGCCTCGTGTAATCTCCCAGGATGCCAGTACAAGCCAGGAGGGACACGGGTCCAATAAACATGTGGTAGCTCGCAGTCGCCCACGTAACCTGTCCATATCTTCGGAAGTAACAGAGTCAAACTCTTCCCACAAAACTGTCTCAAGAGCTGCCTCTGGGCATCCCACTGGGCCACTTTCGATGGAGGCCAACTCGCTCCGAATCTGAGCGATTTTATCCTGCAGATATTCCCCAAATTCCTCTGCTCTACCCTGCAAAGGGGCTTCCCGCGCCCTCTGTTGAAGAAGGGAGCGGGTCACCCTAAGCAGGACGGCAGGGCGGTTATCTGCGGATGCGATGAGGGTGGCGCAATGATGACGTTTGGCCACTCTCAACGCCACAAGGTAAGTCGGTAAATGGGCTCTCACCTGTGTTCGGTCAGATTCAGACCGTGTGGATCTCCACCTCCTCTCTAGGCGTCTCTTGTGGCACTTCATCTCCCTCAGCTCCTCGGTAAACCAAGGAGCCTGGGTGACTCATCGCCGCAAGAGAGGCCGCAAGGGCGCGACCCGATCCAAGGCCCCCGTGGCCGCGATATTCCACGCGGCCACCAGGTCCATCTGAAAAGCTGTTTTTAAAGTGCTTTTAAAGACTTTCAAAACACTACTTTACAAGCTGACAGCTGCTTTGCAAGCCAGCACCACCCCCTCTCCTGCTCACCCACCAGCCCTGGATCACATGGCTGTGCAAAACATCTGAAAAGCTGTTTTTAAAGTGCTTTTAAAGACTTTCAAAACACTACTTTACAAGCTGACAGCTGCTTTGCAAGCCAGCACCACCCCCTCTCCTACTCACCAACCAGCCCTGGATCACATGGCTGTGCAAAACATCTGAAAAGCTGTTTTTAAAGTGCTTTTAAAGACTTTCAAAACACTACTTTACAAGCTGACAGCTGCTTTGCAAGCCAGCACCACCCCCTCTCCTGCTCACCCACCAGCCCTGGATCACATGGCTGTGAAAACCATCTGAAAAGCCGTTTTTAAAGAATTTTAAAGCACTATTTTACAAGTTGGCAGCTGCTTTTCATCCCATCACTCCATTGGCCAGATACTCTGCATTGGGGGGCTGTAACTGGCCTGTGGGCCGTGGTTTGAGGATGCCTGCCATATCTACTGACCAAGAAACATTCCCAGCATGTTCATTTGTATTAGAATGCTAATTTATACTTGCATATACTGATCCTATAAACATTTCAGATAATATTCGAATAAATTTTTGAAATTTATGCTCAAATTCAATATATTCTTAATGAAAAAAAATGCGCTACAGTTTTATAATACTAGGGGAAAACTGATTATATAGTCTGATTATACATAAAAAACATGTTTTCTGAACAACAAAAAGATTCTTGTCTTAAAATAAGGGAAAATGCATTATTTAAGGAGTATCTGGTTTGTCATAATTTTTTTAAAAAAAAATTCAATGCAAAATGAGTGATGATAGAACATTTAAGCAGATTAATATAATTACCATAATGAAAAACCTACCATTGTTTTCTCCATTGCCTGTTTCAAGCTTCTCTATTGATGATCTCTGAGAGTACTGAGCACTATCTGGCTCCTCCAGTAAACAGTCTTGTTCATACTGCTGCTGTTTTTTATCTTCAGCAACAAATACAATCATACCTAAGCAAAAAGTTACCAGATGTTCTATTAACCAAAGAATCAGTTTCATGAGGTCAATTAATGCTTAATGCTAATATTGTGCTTAATTACAGAAGAATATCCAGAAATTATGCAAAGGAATGTGTACAAAAAATGAATGCAAAAGCTACAGGATAATTAGTTTATTATGTAAACTTGAAGAGAAGTTAGAATTCTGATTGAAATGATACAGGAGTAATCATGAACAAAATCTGGGAAGTGCAGTGTGATATTATGCCAGCTAGGTGATGTGCAGATGTTTTGTTTTTGTTCTTTAACAAGTCATTAAACACTATTTGAACTTTAAAAAGGTTTATTTGTTAATCTAGCTAACTTGAGATATGAGATATTTTGCTAATAGCTTTTCCCCAAAAACTACATATATCCTTGAAACAATTAACATGTACAAAGATAACTTAGTAGAGATGTAAAGGATATATGGTACAATAATTTTTTTTTAAAACGACCGTTGACTTACCTGAATGGTCCTTCTATGTGCGCTACAAGGAGAATTCAAGCATAGGTTAACTTTGTCCATTAGCCTAAAGACTGAGTTGTAAAATTGTTGACACTGCCTCCTCTTACTAGATATGCTCAGTTTTGTACGAAGGCTCAGCCAGTCAAAGAGATGTGAATTTGAAACGGTGTAAAGGTAAGAGGTGCTAAGTCCAGAATTGTGGATCCAGAAGGTAAGTTCAACGTCCCCTGGGCCAGCCAATGCCAGTGGATTCTCCTCGCAGAGCACATCAAAGGACCGTTCAGGTAAATCAATGGTCGTTTTCCTGTGCGCTCCTTGGAGAATCCAAGCATGGGACAAGCCAAAGCAGTTAATACTAAGGGTGGGAGTTCGGCTGGTCAAAGGTCTGAGATGATAGAACCCTCTGAAGGACCCACCGCCCAAATGAGGCCTCTGTGGAGGCAAACACATCCAATTTATAGTGTTTAACAAAGAGCGGCGGATGCCCTGCATATCTCCTCGACTGAGGCTTGAGTTTCCCAGGCTGCCAAGGTTGCTGTGCTTTTGTTGGAATGTGGTGTAATACATCTGGGGACAGGCTTAGATTGACACTCATAGGCAAGGGCAATACATGCTTTCAGCCAACGTCCGATGGTGTTGGAGGAGACCTTCTGACCCATGTTTGTTGGTTGGAAGACAACAAATAGGGCCTCTGACCATCAAAATGAGGCAGTTCATTTCACAGACAAATTGTGAAGGACTCTGCGGACATCAAGGTGGTGCCATTGTCTCTCCCTCGGGTGTGACGGAATTGGACAAAAGTCCGGAAGGATGATCTCTTGCGCTCGGTGAAACCAAGAGTTTATCTTGGGAAGGAACGTTGGATCCAAATGGAGAACTACTTACTGGTGTGAAAAATACAGAGGTCCTTGCGAACTGAAAGAGCTGCCAGCTCCGACATCCTCCTGGCAGATGTGCCACAAGGAAAACTATTTTAAGTGTCAGCAATCTGAGGCTGATTGAGCAAAGAGGCTCGAATGGCTAGTTCGGATCGCACCAGAGCCGGAGAAGCCAAGGCGGCAATTGGAGGATCTATCGTGGGAAACTGAAATATCCCATCCACCTCAGGAGTGGAGTTGTAGAGCTTCCTGTCTGTCAGGGCCCCTTTCTTCGAATACTCAAGAAAGACCACACTTACGCATTGTTTGGAATGTATAAGGCTACTTTTACTGAATACAGAAGATCAAGGGACCATGGTGAAGCAGGAAGTAACTAGTTTAGGCGCGAAGAATGATTATTAAAGCTTAAGCCCACCCCAATAGCCCTAACCCCCCCCCCCCAGCAGTGTCCAATGCACTTTCGTCTCCGACATCAGGTGGGCAGTTCGTCCAACACCATCATCAGCATGGAATGTGAGACCGTTAAGCCACAGATAACACCGGCCGGTAACATCTTCCACCAATCTTTCACCAGCTCACATAATTAACCCCTATAGCCCCACCCTCCCCGTTTCCATGGCAAAGGGAGAAACGAAGAGCGAAGGCTGACATCCGGACCTCCTCCAGTAGTAGGCAGGACCTCCGGACCTCCTTCAGAAGTAGAGCAGTTATTACTGTAAAACAGACAAGAAAAGACAAAACAACATAGAAGAGAGAGGGAAGGGGTTATGGTTTGTGTGGATATTTGGCATAAAACTGGCGCACAAGCTTCGGGGCTCTGAGATGTTCTTTATCCACCCATTCATTGTGAGAAGGAGGAAAGTCTTTCCACATCACTAGAAATTGAGTCTTATTCCTATGGACCCTGGAGTCCAAGATGTCACGAACTTCATAGTGCTGGTGACCGTCTACCATCAGTGGCGCAGGTGCATCAGGATGAGGTTTGCGAAGATGCGAAGTGCGTTCAGGCTTTAACAGGTGAACATGGAACACTGGGTATAAGCGACGGTAGGTTTTAGGTAGATCCAAACGAACGGAAACCGAACTGATTATTTTAGTAATAGTGAATGGGCCAACAAACTTAGGGCCCAATTTCTTGCATTTTTGCGGGCTGTCCAAATGTTTAGTAGAGACGAATACTCTATCACCAACCTTGTAAGCCAGAGGAGCCGCTCGCTTTTTATCAGCATATAACTTATGCGATTGATGTGCATCATCCAAAGTTTTCTTTATGACAGGCCACACCGAAGACAATTTAGTGGACCAATCAGCTAGGGAGGGAATAGCAGGCGACTCGTGAGGCAACTCGGGTATGGGCACAAAGTCCTGACCATAGATGATTTTAAAAGGGGTCATATTTGTACTTGAATGAACAGAGTTATTATAAGCCACTTCGGCATGTATCAGAAGGTCAGCCCAGTCGTCCTGCTGAAAATTTATGAAACAACGTAAGTATTGTTCCAAAACAGAATTGGCCCTCTCACAAGCACCGTTCGTCTGCGGATGGTAGGAGGAGCTTAAGCCCTGGGAGGAGCCTATCAACTTTAAAAATTCCTTCCAAAATTTCGAAGTAAATTGAGTATCTCTATCTGAAATGATACGCTTAGGAACTCTGTGGAAACGATAAATATGATTCAGGAACAACTTAGCCAATGATTTGGAAGATGGAATTTTGGAACAAGGTACAAAGTGGACTTGCTTGGAGAAAAGATCTGTAACTACCCAAATGACAGTATAACCTTGGCTGCTTGGAAGATCAACAATAAAGTCCATCGAAATTTCCTTCCAAGGAGCCTCCGGCTTCGCCACAGATTGGAGGAGGCCCTGCGGTTTTCCTGGTGAACGTTTCGAAGCCGCACAAATAGGACAACTAGCGATATAGGACAACGTCTCTCTTGAGGGAAGGCCACCAAAACTGGCATTTAACCAGATGTATAGTCTTAACGAATCCGAAGTGTCCGGCCAATCGTGAGTCGTGTGCCCGTTGCAACACAAAAGGCCGTATGGTGGCAGGGACATAAATTTTCGAACCAATCCAAGGTAGATCGTCCCTGACAGTGCAGTCACCGGAATGTGCAGAATACCATTCATCAGTAAGTAGTTCTGACTTAATCTTAGCAATCAGTTCAACGGGTGGGTCAGCTTGGACAGCGGACTGACCCC